>OY856411.1:125066766-126266766 GCA_963693085.1 Alisma plantago-aquatica
TCATAATCAACATATACAATAATTAGAGGAATGCTATCGTTCAATTTATTACATGAGGATCCTAATTTCTACCACACTCCAAAAATAGATGCATCGTTCAGTGTCACAAGTATGACACATTTTAATAGAATATGACAAACACATAGAAATTAGAGTTTCCATTACACAAATGGATCGATCACGTAAATAGGGTGCAAAATTGAAGAGTATGAATCAAAGGATTGAGGAATATATTGTTGACCTAAAGGTTACACATTGTCCATATTTTGATAATGACTTAACCACTCCATTCATATTTATCTAATATGTTTGTTCAAGATTGATTTCAGACTTTAGGTACATGAAAATGATCAAATTAAACAAGCCCTAGCTTGTTCAAGTTCAAGTCTAATGAAATGCAAGTGTGCTAATAAGGAAATCACTTCAAACGACCTTAGAAGAATTTTGTAATCACTTGTATTTAAAATATGACTTGTAACTAAGATGAGAAAAATATGTGGGACAACCAAGATTTAATCACCCATAAGTAAATTTAGAAAGCTCTCAATCTTCCACTACTTCCCTATCCCCTTCCTACATGAAGAAAAGGTGAAGCAAGCTCCATTGAGTGAAGAAGGAGCTATAGCTGGTCCTCTTCAAGGTTAATGAAGAGGTGGTGATCTTCTCCAGGTGAAGGAGAAGGCAAAGGCTGAAGATCTAAGAGGAGAAACAAAGTCCTTTAAGGCAGAAGACTTGAGCTTGAGTGGATAAGACCATGGTGAAGGTTGAAGACTCAAGATAAGTGGGTAAGCCCTTTGGTAAGGTGGATATGTCCTTATGGTTGGATTGGTAAGTCCTTTGGTGGTCTTGTATTGTAACTCATATTGGTGATAATATAGAGAAAAGCACTTGCAAAATCCTAGAGGTTGACCTCTCTAGGTAGTGGTCTGACTCACTTCTAGTTTGAAGTGTGGAACCAATCCACAACCCTTTTTCAAGTGCTCGCTATCAATCTCTCTCATCCTTGCTATGCGTGTTAGATAGGACTTCAAATTTCTCTTAAGCTATTGCTCTAAACTTGATATAATCTGAAGGTCTAATCTATTTTGTGAGAATTTTTGTAGATCTATTCACCCCCTCTAGAGCCTTTAGATCCAACATATATGTCAATACATAACCAATGAGGTCCACATTACAATCTTGAAGTTAAATAGCAATATATGATTGCATTTTTAAAGGATAATACTCAAGTAAGTTGACAAGATATAAATGATGGAATTTTAGGGAAACACATCCTACATTAGGTTAAGGGAGAGACAATGGATTAATTACACAATAACAATTTTACAGAGAACACAACATACTCAGTCAAGAGGTCAACAAACTTTTAATAGTCCTAATTTAGAGATAACAGATCTTAGGTTAACTATCAAGAAAATTAAAGTAAGATTAATCATATCCTATAAAGCCTAAAATAATATATGTTTTGGATTGCATTAGGTTAAAAAAACCAATACGAACCAATAGGGAAAATTGTGATTTCTATAAAATGGTTTTTTATTCACTTACCCTCAATGTAGAGATTTTCCTACTTAACTATATAAATTTATATTTAATTAGAAATTTGAAGAGAAAAGACAACATGGATCCCACATCATACACCGTGACTTTAATGTCTAAGAAGATAAATAGTAAAACTAATAAACTAAACTCACCTAGTCTCCTTGAAATAAAAGGAACAAAAGACACAACTGTCTATACCTAAGGTGATAAAGATTTAAACAAAATTGGGGTAAATCTAGTAAATGAAATCATCCATTTGTTCCAAATGAAATATTTTCAAGCATATGAAGTAGAGTATGATTCTCATCCTTGTTTCAATTCATCAACCCAATGCAACCCAATTCACGGAAGACCACCGTCATTGGCTTCAAGAGGCCCTACTGAAGCTATTAAGATAGAATATGATTTTATCATGGACTATAACTACACATAGGCAATGTGTCTAGGATGACAAAGGTGGAGTTTAACACGAAATACCCAATAGACAAACTTGATAAATAACAAAAGTCTAGTGAAGTATGTCATATATATACCTTGGTAGCAAAGGTTGAACTGAGGGAAAATGATTCCAAAATCCCAAGCTTATACCAGGGGTTCTGTTACAAATTAAAAACTAGAATAATCCATGAGAAACCTTGATTCAACAAATATGTAAAAATATTATTATTGAATAATAGTTAAACCATTTTTTTGAAATGTACATAAAAACCAATAAATTTTCTTTTATGTTCCTAATATGGATAAGTAAAATATACTTAGGTGTAAACCTTTACCCTATATTCAATACAACACTCTCATACAAATAACATGACACCTTGAAACTATAATATGATCTATAAGGTGGGATATAACAAATACATTGTAATTTGTAGATAGATGAACCTTGATGTATCATATGAGAATATGTTTAAGACTAATTTGTATCTAATGAATATTTGTATAGATCCCTTTGGTGCATATATAATAAGTAAACCAAAAAATACTAATGAGGCATGCATATTAGAAAACATTCTTAACTATTTTGGTTAGAATATTCTTAAAGCATTTTAAATTTATATATTGTGTTAAGAAAAAGTTGGCTAAATTTAGTTGCCTTTACATGGATAAGATTGTTATAAATGGATTTATTTTAAAATTGCAAAATATGAGTAGTTTTAGGCGAGATAAAATATTATCATTCTCTAATGAATGCATAATCCAAAAACAATTTTGAAAAGAAAATATAGTAATTATATATTTATTATTCTAAATGTTTATTTGTGCTAAACTAATAAATTATCATATATTAGATTGTCTAATGATTGATGGAAGTAATGTTACATTTAGAACCTACATATTTTTTTTTTTGGATATCAATTCCTATGATGACTGGAGTATGGTAACTAAATTAAATGAATTAGCAATGAAAGGGTTTTGAAAAATTAAAAATTGGAAATATTAGTCTAAATCTCTAATTTCACTGTCGTGTCCCAGTAAGGTTTTTTTTATCTCAAATTAGTAGTTTATGTGCCTCTTCTAATCATCATTGGATCTTAAAATAATAAGATGTAAATCATCTCCTACCTCATATAGGAGATATATTGAATACAAAACAGTAACTTCCATCCTTTCTCTCCAAGCTATAAGTCTTTTTCACCTTGCTTCTCAATTTTACCTCCTTGGGTTTCCTTGTTTGATTTTGAGTTTCTACAACATTTTTTACTCTTTTGTGGAGACCCCGAAAAAGTGCTTCACTACCCTATATTAAAGCAGTGATGGATGTGAACCCTTGATATAATAGATAGACTCCCGATAACCCTTGTCCTAAAAAGAATGGTTACCCCCAACCACTTTCCTAGTTAAGCCTTCCTTGGATCTCCATCTCACCTTACCTTCATTCCTTGAATCCTTGAGTTCTTATTGTTAGTGTAAAGTGTAAAACTCCATAATCCTCACTATAGGACCTCCTCAAAATCAGCTTAAATCATCTTGAGATTCTCATCTCCTATATATTTTGCTGAGTTGTCCTACCCTACTCTGAGAGCAGTGGGTTACTAGAGCTACATCATAGGTTTCTCTAGACATTAGTGAGAGAATGGGTCTGCATGGTCTTATTGAGGGATTACAAGGATTTATCAATCTCTTCTCTGTCTTGTATTAGTTCCCCATATCTCACTTTTCTTTCTCCTTCTATAAAAACTAGTGTTAGTCTATCATCCAACATGTTAATTGACTTGTTTCCTTGATTTTGGATCTTGTGAACATGATAAGTTTATTTGAGGCTAAGGAGTGGTTTAGATTCCCTCATTGTTTCTAAATTATTGTAGAAACAAAAAGTTGGGTCTTTCACCTCCTATGTTGCTCCATTACCACGATCACGAGTGAGGGAAGATTCTTGGGTGCAAGTTTCCCCTTGTTCCCTTGTGATGCTTTAGTTTGTCAATGCGAGAAAGGGTTGTATGATATTTTCTTCACATATCTGTTTTGTAGATTTACAAGTTATAACATCGAGAGTTGATGGTTTTACCTCATTATGCTATAATTCTATGTCATAATGTAGGGGTATTCAACACTTTTAATCTATTTAGTTTTATAATTTAGAAAAATATATTAAATTTATGAAATTCACAACGCAATTTTCTTAGTTTAGAAAATTTAAAAAATGTTTTTCAAAAATAAAAATAGTAGATATTTTGGTTGGTTGTGATTTTCTGGATTTAATCAGATTTGGTGAAAAAGTCATCTTTTTAGGGTTTTGATTATTTAATTGATAACCCTAACCTTTACATAAAATGTTAGTAGGTCAGCCTAAACCCTAATTTTAAACTATAGGGTTTGTCTTTGGATACAATTAACCAAATACAAGATATATTCATTTTCCCTATTATAACTGGGGCATTAGATGACTTGAAAGCTTAATTTCCTTTAATGAGTAAGAAACCCTGATTTATGTCCCACTGTTCTAATTTTTGAATATCTTATTGAAATATCCTTCTTTTTTGTTTCTCCCTCCTCCAATAAAAAAATTGTTGGGTATTTATTTATATGTCCTTCAACCTAATTGCTATGGTATGGATGTTCACATCCCCTTTCTATTAGGAAATGAATAATAAATGATGAAATTAACTCTTTCCATACTATTTGCATATATGGTTGTAGATGAATATTATATATACCATCAGTTCTTCTTTGCAACCAAATATTTAGGCATTGGGGTTTTATTAACCCTACCAAGAAATGAGCTTTTATCCCTCTTATCATGTATTATATTTGGCATTAAGGTTTTACTCCTCTTGTCCTTTCAATTGGGTCCATTGGTGTCTCAAACCTACTTTATATAGTTTTAGCATAACTAAGATCTATATGGGCTGCTTTACATAATCATGATTGTGAATTTTTTTTATATAGAAAAGAATCTATCCTTATTTATTATCTCTTTAAGAGAATTATCTCATTACTATTTGACCTCATTATTATTTTTGTAATACTTCCTATTGAATGTATCTAAATGTTCATTGTGATTTATCGACTAGAATATCCATTGTATTGTACATGAGTATTTGAATGCTCAAGTAACTCATCTATGGCACATAGTTTTTTAGTAATTCATACTTTTCTCGTACTTGCCTCTTTTTTGTATGTTGTTCCTAAAATACCTTGGTATAGATAATTTAGAGGCTGATGGATTAGGAGGAGCACATACTAGGAAATAGAACTTTGGGAATAGCTACAATTGTCTTGTGAATGTGTCAATCCTTGTCATTTCAAAATTATGTTTTCAACAACAATATGAGTTTTGGAGTTTATTTTACATAAATCACCAAAACGTGTACATCCCGGTAGTTTGAGAGCCTAATACATACAATTTTATTTGCATATAAATATTTTAATCATTGTTACCAATAAAAACTAGTCATTAGAATTTCAACAATATAATGGCAATTGACGAGCACTATTGAGGTTTGGATCAATTGAAGTATCTCTAGGCACTTTCTTGTATATTATTTTAGTTGATTAAATTTGTATTATTGATATCTCTATAATATAATTTATCTAACAACTATAATAAACTAAATATATTGGTTATTGAAGTATTGAATGTACCACTATTCATTTGCTTACACTTGTTAAATGTTGAGAAAGTAGTTAATAAGAAATATATAACATTTCATTTGATCTATTACTAATTGTGTTATTCACTTTATTTAATAGGAAAAAAGAAATTCAAACTAGAATTATATAAGTTTACAAACTAGTATTAGTATTGTCGTGGCAACAATGACAATGTAAAGATCATTCTCTATACAAGGATGTCATATTGGGGACTATGAGTGTATGATGTTTTTGCGGTGATTCTGATATTAGTATCTGCAATCTGTAAGGTGAAGATTTATGTCAAAAAAAAAGGAAAGAATATGAAAAATTACAACCAATTTTTCATATTTGAGAGTTGAAAGTTTCATATCTTTTATTCAAAAGTGTGTCTAACATTTTTAGTGTTGAAGCTCATCCGACAAAGTAATTTGGCATAGGTATGGTAGGGAAATGCAAGTGCCCCTTTCCCAATGAATTTCAAAAACTTCCTCATCCTGGGTATGTGAAATTCTCTGTTAACCTCATGCTTGGAGCAACTCCAATATCCATGACAACATATTTCATGGCGCTTGTGGAGTTTGCAAAACCAAGGAAACAACTTCAAGAGCTTCGTAATGTGTTTTTTTTGTCTACCTTGGTGTGTCTCAATTGGGATCTTTATATTTCTTGTAAGGTTGGAGAATGGATCAATGTGAATGTGCATGAAATAGATAACATTGAAACTAGTCATTGTAAAGGATATTTTAACATCTGCCTAATATTTATGACCTATTGTATGAAGAAGCCATTCTTTACATTTTTTACAATGGACATAAGAATTGTCTCCCTCCATATTTTGAGTGATGATGATATTATGAGTGTGAATCCCAACACTTATATGCACTACATGTTTCTTATCATGCCTTCATGGTTGACCAATGCCCATAAAATTTTCATGAAATTTATTAAAATACCTTTTAAACCCTATGGGGAAAGCATCATAGTAGTCTTCATAGATGTATAATGAATATACACTTTGTCTATAAGATATCTGGATAAGTATTTAGAATCCCTAATAGAACCAAAAATGGTTGTGAACTTCACAATGTGTGAGTTCTAGCGTAGGGAATTTTTCTAGGATTTTGTTATCCCAATGAGCCATATAATTCGTTCTCTACCATGAATGATATTTTTAATGAAATGGACTGTAACAAAGATTCAATATGAGATATAATTTTTTTACAAAGATAAGAAAAGATTTTAGCATTATACAAGACATCGCTAGTATTTTTTTTCACTCAAACCATCTTGACTAAAAAGGGACTATTGTTATTGTTGAATAGTAAGTGTAAATCTAGTTTCTTAGACTAGAAGAAATATTTGACTTCGACCCTAATGGTAGTACCAATTTCGGAAGTGAAACCGTATGCCATATATCCATATACACGCACACACTTACATACATGCATGCATACCTACATACATACTTTTTTTAATTACCACGAGAACCCACCCCCCAGGAGGAGGCCCGGATAACAGGGATGGTAAACCTAGGAGACCCGTGTGCCCGCACGTTAGTATCTCAATAATTCACATCATAGGTCGGCTGACGCTACAGGAAATTCATTTCCGAGCAGTGCTTCCAGTGAGAGTTGAACCTGAGACCCTTTTTGAGGGGCCCCGAGCTACGACCAGATGGGCTACTACTCTCCGGCCCTACATACATACATACATACATACATACATACATACATACATACATACATACATACATACATACATACATACATACATACATACATACATACATACATACATACGTCGACAAGGAGTGGCTCAAGTGGTCAAGTACGGTGTCCCCTAACAAAGAGACCCGGGTTTGAATCCCAGTTGCCGCCTTGATTTACCACCCTCTCAGGCATCCGGCCTCTGCCACAGGCATGGGAGAGTAGGAGAGAATGCCTCTCTTAATCCCATACATACATACAACCGACAAGGAGTGGCTCAAGTGGTCAACCATGTTGTCTCCTCATGAAGGGACTCATGTTTGAATCTTATTTTCTGCCTTGATTTACCACCCTCCCAGGCATTCAACCTCTTCCATGGGCATGGGAGAGTGGGGGGGGGGACAAAAATCTTTATCTCTTAATCCCATACATACATATATACATGCATACATAAATAGAGTCGGCAAGGGAATAGCCCAGTTGGCGAATTCTGCTAGTCTCCAATGAAGGGACCCGGGTTCGAAACCACATGGAGAAACATCTCTTGATTTATCACCCTCCCGGGCGTCTGGCCTGCGCCACGGGTTATGGGAGGGGGGGGGAATCTTTCTCTCTTAATCCCCATAAATACAACCGACAAGGAGTAGATCAAGTGGTCAAGCACAGTGTCCCCTAACAAAGGGACCCAAGTTGGAATTCCAGTTGCCGCCTTGATAAAATCACCCTCCTTGATGTTTGACCTCTTCCTCGGGTGAGGGAGAGGGGGGATAAATCTTTCTCTCTTAATCCCATACATACAATCATACATACATACATACATATAACACATACATACAATACATGAACTCGTCTTCCCCTTCGATTTGCTCTAGAAATTATCAAGGTGACTGCCCAGGAACAAGGACAATGAAAGGGTCCCAATTCCCCTTCATCCACTCCAGAACCATCACCGTCAATCCCATACACCCTAACCCTACCATGTCCCAACCAACGGGAGGTGCCTCCACTATGGAAACTGGTGGTGTAGTGGAAACCCTAGACCTAGTCGACGTAAACTAGAGAAGGATGGATAGCTGCTGGCAACTAGAGGAGTGTGGAATCAAGTGCTGAAACAACCACCAATGTGCGGAGAGAAGGAGCAATACCCAGCACCAAGACACGAGGAGGGAAAGGTCCATGTGGAATTGGATGAGTAAGAATTAAAACACATGCCTAATATCTCAGAATTTACTGTGATGGCCTACATTATGGAGAAAAGGCTTTATCAGCCTCAACTTCATGCTTGGATTGAGAGGATGTGGAGACCAAAGGGAAACTTTGGCCTGCTGTATAGAGATACCGACACATTCTTGGTCCTCTTCTCTAATGTGGAAGACAAGAAGGTTGTTCTTTATTTAGTCTTGCACTGGTTTGATGCGAAGGGGTGGTTTCCAAAGATTAACTCCATGGCGATAAACTAAAAAGATATATGTTTGCTACTATACCGACATGGGTGAACTTGAAATCCTTTAGGCGTTCATGAACGAAGTGAGCTGCTGGCACCATCACCACTAGTGTCCACAAGGTGATCCATGTCGATGAATGGCCCTTGGAGGCAGATGAAGCCATGGTTTTGTAGAGATAAATTCCAAAGATGAAGCACCAGAAGTGGTTTGGTTAAACATGCATGGGCATGATCCATTCCCCATAGACCTGAAGTATGATTACAAACCAACAAAGTGTAGTAGATGTTTGGACTTTTAGCTTAAATATATGGACTGTGATGAAGGCAAGAAGAGTAATGAGGAGCCTAACACAGTAGAAAATATAGAGAAGGATAAGAGAGTAGCAGAGTAGGTGTGGAAGGAGAAACCTAGGGTAGATAGAAACTCCAATCACATAGTTACATGAGCATCCAATAGTAAGGGGTCGGACCAAGAGCCCAACGTGAAGATGAAGGAACCAGAACCTATCAATGCGCCCAATGCAAATGAACAATAGATAGAGGAAGGTGAATTCACCCCCACCCAGTCCAGGAGGAAAGGGACCAAGAGGGTTGGGAGTCCAAAAATTAAAGGGATCAAATCTATTCTTGACGAATCCAATTATTTTGAAGCACTCCACAATTATGATAAGGAGGAGCCCTACCCAAAATATCAGAGGAGTAAGGGGGAGGCAAAGAATCCAACAACAAGGAGCCCACCAGGCAAACTAGATCTCAAAAGACTCATTCATATGCCCATTCTTATGTAAAATATTAAAGGGGGATGCAATAGCGAGAAGAAGAAGGAGATACAAGAATGGATTGTGACAAGTGGGCCCTATCTTGTGGCACTGGTTGAAACTAAGATAAAGCAGCAAAGTAAATCAAGTATTGGATACTTATTTCCATAAGGGTGGGGACATGTGTCTAATATGGAATACTCTAAACTGGCAATAGTGTGCTTGCTATGGAAATCTAATGTTTGAGAGGTGTCAGTGAAAATGATGTCATATCATCATATTACAGTGGAGTGTAGGAACACAAAATGTCTTCACATGTGTTTGACAATAGTGTGCGCTCACAATGATACTTAAAGGAGACATAAACTTTGGTAGGACTTGGTTGTACTCCAAGACGGATGATAGTTTCCAAGTTGGTTTTTGGTGACTATGATAATGTGAGACTACATAGGGAAAAGAAAGGCTAGAGGCATGTGCTGAATATAGTTATGGATGCTTTTAATAGGGCTATACACAAAGCTGATTTAACTGAACTTCCCATGAAATGTGGTGAAATTTTCACATGGAATAATGAAAGAAAGCTAGAGGACAAGATATCAAGCATATTGGATAGAGCAGTGGTAAATGAGTAGTTGTTGAAAATCTTTCCAGGTGTACATCTGAAGGCTGATGGTTCAGAATTGAGTGATCATGCTCCCTTGCTGGTACATATTACCGAAACGAAGTAGAAAAAGAATCCTTGTAGATTTCTCAACTATTTGGTAGATTGGAAAAGGTTTACTAAGGTTGTCAGAGAGAGATGGAACTTGAAGGTGCATAAGAACCTGATGTTTACCTTTTCCAATAAGGTGGAAAACACCAAGGTTGCATTAAAGAAGTTGGCAAAAGCAGAACTGAATATTCCAAATCTGATTATAGAGACTAAGCATGAGTGTAGGGAGGTGAGAAGGATTCTTCTATCAAATCCACTTGTTGAGGGACTGATCAGGGGAGATGAGGAGCTATAGAAGATGTTTGATGATCTCAAGAAGGTGGAGGAGAAATTCTACTAGCATAGGAGCAGGGAGAAGTGGATGGAAGATGGAGACAGGAACACAAAGTTGTACCATCTAACAGTGAAGAGGAGAGAGGAAAACCACGTAATTTCTGAACTAATTGATGCAGAAGGTAGGGTGATCAACAAACTAGAGGATCTAGAAGACCAAGACATAAAATTCTACAAAACATTGTACAACAAAAACCATGACGTGGCAATGGAGGAAGAGTAGATGGATTGGAAGTTCAAACTCACTGGTACACATAATAATATCCTTACAAGAGAAGTGGACAAACAGGAGGTCAAGGATTCTCTCTAGAATATTGGTTGCAACAAATCACTAGGGCCTGGCAGGTCCAATGCTTTCTTATACAGAAAGACATGGAACATTATTAAGGAGGACATGGAACGTTTCTTAAAGTAAATAATACCTCTTTTTTGATAATACCACAAATTCCCTAATAATGTATCACATTATCCTCTTATTTTGTATTATTTGTATTTTCTCTTTCTTTTTCTCCATTGGGGCCGGGCTCCTTGGACCCCAAGAAACTCTAATACTTCGAAATTCCTTTTTAAGGATACTTATTATCCTTCTAGATGCATCTATGTCTATTTTCTCGTTATCTTACTTATTTCTTTATTAAAATATTTCTTTTTGATGATTTCTCTTTATCCCTCTTTTTTATTTTCCTTATTGGAATTCCTCCTAATATTAGGAACCTCATGGATACAAAAATCCACAAAGGATAACTCAATTATACTTCTTTCCACTTATTTTCCACATTTTAACATTGTTTTCAATTTCTTTCTTAATAAAGAAATATTTAATTCATCTTTTCTTTTTTTGTTGCATTATCTTTGCAACTTTGGACTCCTTGGAACCCAAGGAACCCAAGAGGCACGAAATCCAACTTTGGATTATATTCTTTTGCCTTCTAGAGGTTTCTACATCTTTCTTTTCTCCGTTTCTTATTAATAATGGAGTTTCTTTTGTCTTATCCTTGTTATTGGGCCCAATAGCCAATAAAGCCCATTTGGAAACCATCAAGGTTATTATAAACGAAATTCCTTGATTCAAATCAAATCACACCATTATTTGGTCATTTATCTTTATTAAGAGAAATCACATTTTTCATCAAAAGAACCCAAAATTTGGGGTTGTAACAGAACTATGTAGATTTTTTATGTAATGGGTCACACTAGAACACGGGGCCTTGATGCATCATGTCCCAGCTCCAAATTTCTAGGAGCAAGTGGATGTGATCAGTATTCCTAAGGAAGGGGTCATTGAGTGAACTTGGGAGATAGGTTGTTGGTCGAGTCCACTGCGCCCCTCAGATCACAATGACACATGAAGTTGGGGGGTTACAACCTTGAATGGAGACATCAAACCCTATCTATGTATCTTTCTCCATTCTTGTTGCATTAGGGTGAGCCAACTAGGGCAATGACATTCAAACCTTGTCAACTAAAGCAAGCCATTCTCTTCAACTGCTGAAAGCTTCAACAATCTTGATGGTGGTCAAAGATGGTGTGTCTTGGCCACCGAGACCAGTCAAGGTTGATACTTTGAGGGAGAACCTCAAGCAATCCCTTTTTCTCCTTCTATCCTTTGCGTCAATCCTAGACGTAGGTCTGGTAGTGATTTTTTAAGCCCCATGCCATGAAACCCATCCCTGGATATCATTTCCCTCACCTCAAAGGAGATTCCTGAGATAATCATTATATTTAACACACAACGCAAAAGAGATGAAGATGAATCATTTTTTTGCACCTTGAGATGTTGCTCGAGATTAGGAGAACTATTGGCGAATTCATAACATGGAAACAATAGTGGATGCCTATACTCTGGATCACTGACATGGTATGATTCTCTAGCAGCATTCATTACAGAAGGATGAGAAAGTGATTGGAGATTGCATAGAGAGAGAGAAGTAAGTATACTATTTGATGATCCAACCTGACCATCGATCAAGCCCTTGGTGCTTGGAAAGGTCTGGACATGGAGGCAGTAGCCATCAACATGGTCTCCAGGACTATGACAAGGAGTCTCAATTGACAATCCATCATAAAGATGAGATTTAAGGTCATATTTTGCTCCTACGTAGATAAGTAGAGGCGATGGGGAACTCTGATACTTATGGTGGAGCAAGAACCAAGTAGGGGTGACAATGTTTTTGCTAGATCTGGCCAGATATACTGGCCACAACAACGCCTAGTGAAGTTGTATAGGAGAAGCCACAATGGAGCGTCTGGTGGAGAACACAACACGAGGAAGAGTAAGGGGCGATATGCGAACACAAACTAGTGACGTCTCACTGCCAACCAAATAGAGCTTCATGCCCCATCTTGTTCAACTACATGGATGCTCCTAATCCACTAAGCTTCCAGATCTTACAAATCATGTTGATACAATAAGGTTAGTTTAAATCTTCAGAATACACGTAATCTTAGGAAATTCATTAAAAATATCTCCAATGGCAAAATAATCCTCACAAAATACCCCTAGACTCAGAAATATATGCTCTTTATTGTCTAAACCCTACATCAATCCCTGATCATTTCTTAGTAATGATAATTATTTAAGATATTAACAACCCTATTTGAGGTTCATTAAATGAAATAAATGGTATCCATGTGATATTAATTTGTAGAAAATTGTTGTAGAATCCTAATAATGATTGGAATCCATTTTTGAACTCTAATCCGGGTTTTATTGATCTATTTTAGGAATTTTCTTATTAATGCCTATATTACATGTTTTAACCCCATATGAATCATAGAAAATGTATCCAACATCAGGAAAATTATGAAAATCAAACTAGAACTAAATCGTAACCTCTATGTCAGTACTAAAATATCAGACACATATTCAAGGTTGGTTGAACTTAGATTTATCTAAACTTTAATTTTGGAATTAAAATATCAAGATTATAATGAATCATGTATTAATGATGATTAATTGCTATTAATCAAGTAACTACCAGAGATGTAGATGGCCCAAGATGATTAGTGATCTCTTTACAAAGATACATGGGCTTTATCTAAGTATATGACTAGTTTTCTCATGTGAAATATCTATGATGTATTTCTTGTTCTTATTTGAGAATATTTCTTGAACGTACTATGATTATAGTATCAATCTTCATTATGTCACTGGGAACTACAACGAATATGGATGGTTTATATCTACTAAGTGTTTAGTAGATCTCTCTCTCTTTCTAAATATAAGGTCGGCACATCCCCACAGCCAAAGGGGTGGGAATCCCTATAGCCCAAGGGGCAGGGAAAACTAAACTGAGACACCACTTAATAGTAAACTCACATCAAAAGACATCTAAAAATATGCATACTGATTAAACAATTTTTCTTTTACTCTTTCTTTTCTTGTCAAATTATTTCAATAATGCAAGCATATCAGTATGTAACTTTCTACCCATGTACAAAATGCCGAGTATGCTGACATGTTGTGTCACCTATGTTTCAGGTTCAGAGCTAGCGTGGGAGAGGACCAAAAGTGAGAAGTTGCACATGTTGTACCAACTGTCTGAGATCCTAGCTTACATGTTCGGACTCATGTAAAGTTCTTATTTTAATATGTAATTATAGTTTGTAACAACTCATTTTGTAATAATAAACATGTTTATGTTGCAAATGTTATGGTTTATTGTCCATTTATTCTTTTAAGTCCACATTCAAACTCTAGTATCTTCTATGGTTCATGGATTTTCCAGTTTGTGATAGGCAACAACCCTAATTTGGTCAGATCCCTCTTGTAGTTGAACTAAGAAATCTACTAGGACCCGTGGTTCCTAATTTTATTTTTCAATTTTCAATCAGGTTTAATTGTGAAATTCATTTTGGTAGATCTTCCATTGTTCCTAACTAGTTTATTCTTGCTTCTTCCCAATCAAAATTTTGCTTCCTCGTCCTAATTAGGATTTTCTCATCACTTCCTAATTTGTGTGATGCTTCCCAATTTGGGTTTTGCTTCCTATTCTTGATTACAATTTTATCTCTACTTTCCAATGAGATGTTGTGTTTACCGTTTCCTATTTTTAGTTTTCTTTTGCTTCTGCATAAGGGTTTCTCTTATACTTCCCTTTTTGTTTTTTTTGGTGCGGTCAAACTCGTGTTGCTTTTTTTGGTTTTTTTTTTCCAAAGTGTCTGTACAAAACTAACCATCTTGAACTACAGATGGTTAAGGAAAGAAAGAAAATAAAACTTTACATGAAAGACCTCCAAAAGAAAGAAGAGGAAAAAGAGCCCAGAGAAGCTACCAAAGGATGCTACAGCAAGTAAAGCCCATCAGAAACTTCAGGCAGAGATCGACAACAAGATTGAGCAGCAAGAAAGACCAGAGCCATAGAGCAGGCAAGCTGCAACACATAGCAGCAAACCATCCAGCAAAGAACGACCAGAGCCATAGAGGATAAACCTTTAGAGCAACAGAAGCAGGCAAGAATGACCAGAGCCATAGAGGATAAACCTTTAGAGCATCAGAAGCAGGAAAGCTGCAGCACAAAGCAGCAATCCATCCACACCAAACCAACAGCCCATATGAGCAACAGGTAGAGAAATCTGCAGCACTTGGCAGCATAACAGCCGCACCAAACCAGCATACACAAGAAGAACAGCAGCAACCAGAAAAGAGAAGAAGACCAACCAGCCAAAAGGACCCAGAAACAGCATACACACCCTGCCATGAAAAGGGACATACCCATCACCACAGCAGCCGTCCAAAGGAGCATAGAGATAAGCAACATCAACTCTTAGGAGCATCAGAAGCAGGCAAGCTGCAACACATAGTAGCAAACCATCCACACCAAACCAGCAGCCCATATGAGCAACAGGTAGAGAAAACTACAGCACATGGCAGCATAATAGCCGCACCAAACCAGCAGACACAAGAAGAACAGCAGCATCCAAAAAAGAGAAGAAGACCAACCAGCCAAAAGGACCCAGAAACAACATACACACCAGCTAGGAACAGCAGAAAGGAGAGCAAAAGAAAAAGACCCATCCAAGAAACGAAGATCCAAGAAGAGAGAAGAGGTCATCATCCAGCAGCTCGATCCTTAACCAATAAGATGTAAAACGTCCTTGATAGATCTAGATAACACATACTCAGGGACTTTCTTCCCCTCATGGACTCTTTTATTCCTTTCCATCCAAAGATAATACATAATGCAAAGGGCCGCATTTTTCCCTGAAGAAGTATTTATATGTTTCAAGTCTTCGAAATTGGTAGGAGGAGCACTAATGGGAAGCTTGTCAGCACAAGCTAACCAAACAGCCTTTGCATAGCAGCAAGAGAACATAACATGGTTAGTATCCTCGTAACCTTGCATACAAAGATAACAAACAGAGACTACTGTTATGCCTCTTCTTCTGCTGTAATCAGAAGTGGGGAGCTTATTTAAGCAAACTTTTCAAGCATGTAAGATAAAGTTTTTAGGTGCCTTGCTGGACCAGAACCAAGTATAAATATCACTAAACATCCCTTTAGCTCTGACATCGTTCCAAACATCTTTGAGATGCGGGTTTCAACCCCTAACATAGTCATACAATTAGCACCTTTGATAACAATGTTGTTGACTTCCATGCATTTAAGAAAAACATGAGAAACTCTAGACTCCGGGAGGTTCCAGTCCATATCTTTCATAATAGAGCAAAGATTAGCATTAGCATCCAAGCCAGAATTGATGGGATTCAAGTTTGAAATATCCGAGAGAAATTTAGAATTGCACCAGGGATCTTTCCAAATTTTAAAACGAGAGTTGGGCCCAACATGAATCTCAATCAAAGTAAGAAGGAGATTTCTAACAGAAAGGATCTTGTTAAACATCCAAGAGAAATTTGCAGACTCTCCAATATGCCAAAAATTCTCTTTTTTTCAGATATTTTGAAGAAATCCATTTAACCCAAAGGGAGTCTTTTTTCCTACAGATATCCCAAGCATTCATAATAAGGCAGGCCCGAGAACTATCTTTGCTTCTTCTAATTCCCAGACCACCTTCATTAGTAGGAAGGGTGACTTTCTCCCAAGGAACCAGATGTAGCTGAGATTTACCTTCAGACTTACCCCAAAGGAAGTCCCTAGAAATTTTGTCAATAAGATCCAGAACAGAAGACGACAAAGGGAAAGCATACATCCAATGTAAATGGAGAGTAGAAAGAGTAGACTTGATCAATTCAACACGGCCAGCAAGACTAAGAAGGTTGGCCTTCCAGGCATCTAGCTTCTTACTGAATTTATCAATCAAACTATAACACTTCTTCTTGGACAGCATGCCATAGAAAAGAGGAATACCCAAATAATTAAGGTCATCAATATTACCTTCAGGCATATCGAGGATGTTCAGAATCGGAACATTATTAACATTCTTGCTAAAGATAACAGAAATCTTCTTCAGGTTAAGCTTTAGACCAGAGCAAGAACCAAAATCATCGAGGAGATTCCTGATATAGGAAGCATTCTCAGGAGAGGCTTTTAAGAAAAACATCAAATCATCAGCAAAAATTAAGTGAGACACTGTAATAGAAGAAAATCTCTTAATAGGTGTGAACTCCTTTTTAGTAATCCCACAATTCAAACTAGTAGTCAACCCCTGCATAACAAGCACAAATAAGTAGGGAGCAATAGGATCACCCTGCCTAATGCCATTAGAGGGAAAAATAGGATCAGTGGGCTCTCCGTTGACCAGAATATGATAAGAAGTCGAAGTGAAAAGAGCATCAATCCATTTTATCCAAGTAATAGGAAATCTCATCTTATACATGATGGAGAATAGATATTTCCATGACACAGAATCATAAGCCATAGAGATGTCCGCTTGAATGCACATGTTATTAGAATCCTTCTTAAAGTCACTTAAAGTTCATAGAGAGAAGAACAACATCTTTTAAACTTTTACCTTGCACAAAAGCACAGTGATTGAAATCGACAATAGAAGGAAGCACTTTTTTCAGCCTGTTAGCAAGAACTTTAGAAATGATTTTATAAAAGATGTTACAGAGAGAAATAGGCCTCCAATTTGAAATAATCGATGATTCCTTGCCTTTCGGGATAAGAGTCAAAAAGGTTTTGTTAGCTTCTTTTAACATAACTCCATTCTGAAAGAATTCATTGATAACACTAAACACATCATCCCCAATAATACTCCAAGTTTTCTTAAAGAAACACCCATTGAAACCATCGCGACCAGGAGCCTTCTCTTCATTTAAATCAGCAATAATTTCGTCAACTTCCTTTCTAGAAACAGGGGTAATAAGGAAAGATCTATCATCCGGACAGAGAACTTTGCCATTCCACTCATCTTTCCAAACCTTACCCTCTGAGTCAGGGTTATTGAAGAGCTTATAGTAAAAATCCATAACAGCAGACTTGATCTCAGTAGGATTGTGAGAAACCACTTCATCAATAAGTAAGCTTTTGATTCTATTGCTATGTCTCCTGGTTTTAAGGGAAGCATAAAAGAATTTGGAATTCAAATTACCCTCTTTGAGCCATTTGACATGAGATTTTTGCTTAAGAAAGGATTCCTCAGCCAGTTCAGCTTCCTTTGCTTCTTTTCTACAACTATTAGCATAATCTCTTTTATAATCATCATTAGGGTTCATATCCGCTTCAGAAAGAGCTTTGTCTGCTAAGAATCTAAAATGTCTTGCATTGTCATGAAGATTACCAACAGAATTCCTGTTCCACTTGAGAAGCTCCTTCCTCACATTATTAAGCTTTCTGTAAAGACGGAAGGCCTCATAACCTTGCACATTAATAGACCAAGCAGACTTCACAACATCCATGAAGTCCTGTCTGTTAGACCAAACATTTATAAATCTGAAAGGGGCCCTTATATTCCTAACATTACCAATCTTCAAGGAAATGCGTCTATGATCACTAATAGAGTTAGAAACAAGCTCACCATTAAACTCCTCAATATCCTCAAGAAAGATATCATTATGAAGCACACGATCAATTTTTGAAGAAATATATCTTTCACCACTCTATTTGTTGTCCCACGAATAGAAAGGACCTCCAAGGCTCATTTCAAAAAGGCCTGTATTGAGAATACAACTATTAAACTCCTCCATAGATTTGTTAGTAGGTGGAAGGAAACTGATTCTCTCCTCTTCAGTTCGAACAACATTAAAATCGCCAAGAAGAATCCAAGGGGAATCAATAGAAGAATTAATTCTTTCAATATCACTCCAAAGACCAGACCGTTCAACATCACCATTATGACCATAAACAGCCGTGACAAACATAGAGAAA
Organism: Alisma plantago-aquatica; assembly: GCA_963693085.1. Lineage (NCBI taxonomy): Eukaryota > Viridiplantae > Streptophyta > Magnoliopsida > Alismatales > Alismataceae > Alisma > Alisma plantago-aquatica. Next base: position 125,085,605 of record OY856411.1, read on the forward strand.
CTATCAATAGACAATTTAAAGTGAATCAGCTGGTCAGTTTCAAAAAGTTTATCCACAAAACAGTTCCTGTACAAGACAATAATACGACCCAATCTATGAGAAGAAAGATTAGTGATAAAGTTGTATTCAGAAAAATATCTGTTCATAATCTTGTTAATGCTTCTATCCCTAACTTTAGTTTCCGTAAGAATAACTAAGTCACATTGTATCCTCCTCAACTCTTCTTGGACATGACTTATCTTGTTTCCAAGTCCCCTAACGTTCCAAGAAGAGATACTTATAGGGGGAGTCATTTTGACACCTCAGCTGTTGAACTGACAGCCTCAGTATTCTTAGAAATCATTTCCAATTCCCTGGGAGTAATTATAGAATCAAGGTTGTCCAATCTCACAGATGTGTTTAGTTTCCCCAGACATTTCGGAGGTCCCCTATGAACAACACTCCTTGGTAAATAATTCACAGAACAAGAAGAAGCAAGGGATCGCCCCTCACAGACTGGAGTTATATTTTGAATGGCAATACCAGGACGAGGAGTGAGAAGCCCAAGATTCACTACCATAACTGCAAGATCAGTATTAGATACCTCCGCCAAACCCTTGCCTTTAAGAAGGCTTTTATCGCCTTGATTACACTGAACAGGTTTTGAAGTCATAGCCTTATTCACCTCAGGACAATCTGAAAGGGTCGATTTCTCATTTGTATCAAATCCTTCATTTACCTTTTTTGAGAGATATGCATCCTCTACTGTTAGAATTTCGGGATATTGACAGGCTGTTCTCAGTCTAATTTCATCTTCATCTAACACTTCCTCAATAACATGTTTAGTTCCATCTTCCAGATTTATACCAGGAACCAGAACAGGAATTTCCGGAGTTGGAGCCTTCTTGACTTCCCAGATAACCTTCTGTTTTTGGACTTTTGGTTTTTGACCAGCAACAGCAAGAACAGGAGGGCACTCGTCATGGCCAAAGTATCCACACACACTGCATTTATATGGGATCCATTCATATTCTATGAGGATAGAATGTTCAACTATTTCATCACTTTTCAGTATAACTGCTCTTGGGAAACTGGCATCCTTGTTCAGCAGAACTTGGATTCTTGCTGTGTCCATCCGTTTGAGGTACAAGGTATCCTCGTCCATCTTCAGCGGTTCTCCCAGATAAGAACCAATTCTACTAAAGATTCGATGATCCCAAAGTTCCATGGGAATGTTCTTCAGGCGGACCCAGAGGGGAACGTCAGTAAGAGTGTGCTTCGATTGTGTCTCACCAAGACTCCATTGCTTCATGATAACAGGGCGGCCGCAGACATACCAGTCACCTTTAAGAACATTCTCCAGATCTGTCATCTCCTCGAAACGGATCAGGAAGAAACCACTCCCCCTATCAAAGATTTCAAAAGCACCTTGAGTCTTCCAAACTTTCATGAAATGGTCTACTAGAATCGGAATGATAGGCTGGAAGTCAACTACATATCCCAGTAGGCATCGACTCCATCTATCTGCATTTTCCATAGCCTCAACATTTGGATAGATAAGCTTCCCATCCACCAATGAAATAGTAACTTTCTTCAGATCCGTCGCTTTGTTTGTAGATCTTGGTGTAATACTCTCCCATTTGAGCGGCTTCCTTTGTAGATCTGGATCCGGCTCGCCTTCAGGTAGTTGATGAGCTTCAGGAAACAAGCCCCTACGCCTGAGAACAGGTTGGGAAGGAGCAGACCACCGGAGAGCCGTCACCCCCCCAGTCGCAGTGTCGAGCGCAGCCACAGGCACCCGGCGAGCCATCACAATGGAGCCGTCACCTTTTTGTTTTTTTAATAAATAAGATGTTTTAAAATGAAAAAAGAGAGAAAATGATAAGAGAAGTCATTCATTTGAGCATTATACTTCCTTTCCTAATGTATACATGATTGATTGTTTACATGTGTGGTTTGGTTTTAGGAAAGGGTTTGCATCTCCATTTGGGTATTTTTGCAAGCTCATTACCTTCTAAATCTTATTGTTAAGGGATTTCACTCAAAAATGTAAAGGATTCCATTTGCACTTCACACACCTACAAACCCATGTCTGTGGAACGGTTGGTAACACTCATCTTGCTTCATGGATTGGGCATGGAGTGTTGGTAAATATACCAACACAACACAATGTTGGGCGTTCAAAGGCCTTGAGGTCACCCACTATCCCAGCCCTCGCGAATAGTTATGACCATTGTGTTCCTAATGTGTATTGGGAGTAGTACCCATATCAAATGAAACTGGATTAACCCCATAATCCATCATGCCATAGAGAAGTTTTAGGACCAAACCCTCCTATATAGGTCATGGGCTAAAAATGAAGAAAGTTCAATCCTCTATGTATGCATCTTGAAATTCTTTCTTGTTTTCTAGATCCTAACATTGTTTCTTGCTTCATGCTTTAAGATTGTAATCATTTTGTATAGAATATGAATGGCTTTCTAATATCAGCATGTGTTGTCTGACAATCTCAAACCAACTGTCTCAAATGATCTCAAACAATCATCTCTAAAAGAAAATGTTCAAACAATGTTAGATGAAAAATATTAGATAAACATTTTCCATGTACAAATTTCAATTAACAATATTTATACAATAATATTTTAATTCTCAACAAAGTTAAACAATCTTTTCTATCTCAACAAATTTGAATAATCTTCTCACTTCAACAAAAATGAACAATCTTTCCAATCTGTATAAAGTTGAGAAAGCTTTTCATTCTCAAGAAAGTTGATTTTTTTTAAGCTCAACAAGGTTGCAAAACCTTTTGAGTCACAACAAAGTTCAAAAGTATTTTTCTAAGTAGTGAGATATGAGAGTGGATACACTACTTACTCAATAAAAAATAAATATTAATACCATTCCAAGCAATAAAATAACTATTTGGAAAAGGATATGATCCAACATATTTAATTAGTAAGTATGAGACACGAGTAGGTTTAGAAATAGAAAATAATATTCTTACTGTTAGGAATTTATAGGATAACAAAGTTGACACACACATGGGCCATTACTTGTGGCAAAATTTGTAAAGTCTAATCTGGGATGGAGGCTAATCCAACCACTTTAATTTTATCTCCCAAAGAGCATCAACTACTTGCCTTGGTCAACGTTGTCTTCTTTCAAGGCTCCCTTTATCAAAAGGGTTGGGAGAAAACTCGATAAAATAAGAAAAGGTTAAAATTTTTCAATGAACATTGGTATTTGCATAGAATAGGGAATTGGGAAAAAAAAGAAAAGGATAAAAATAAATTTATCAAGTCTCTCTCTCAAATAGAGACGTGAATCAGCCTAGTGGATGTCAAGAGAATTATTTAGATGATGATGTTTAAGTGTAAAGGGATAATTTATATCTTTCAATTTAGTATCGTTCAAAAATAAGATGAAGAAGGTGGAAAATATCAGGTGATAGTGGTCCATTTTGTCTTAGCATTATAGATCAGAACAAAATCAAGAAGGCTTCCTTCGGTAATTGTGCCATATCTTCACAAGTAGAGTTTGTCAGGGATCTCTTGACATAATATTTTAAATATCAAGAACGTGATAAAGTTTTTGGACAAAAAGTTTAACCATATTTAGTGGACATTTACATATATCTTTATGGTTAGATTCCAACAAGGATCCCTATCTCATGAGAGCTTACCTAAAAGAAAGAAAACACACTAGCTGCACAATAGTTAAAGAATCAACAAAGGATTTCTAGTCCAATAATCTTATAGAAGAACAAATTCACAATGATAAGATTGTTTCACCTAAGAACACCTCTCTCATAGTGACATTATATAACATACCCTAATGTCATATTTAGGGTAAGTTTATGCCTTTTCATTCCAAGTAATAAGCATTGATTAACTTCCGCATGGAAACTGTCTATCTATCAAATGACTATCACTATTATCACACAACCAAAGTAGAATGAGTGATATGGTGGAGCCTAGTTCCATACTACTACCAAAATAGGCTCCCTTCATAATGATATTCCTTGTGTCTAGAATAGTTGGAAGTAAAGAATTAAAAAGCTAGTACATCATGTATTAAGTCTCACAACTGAAGTGACATCAACCTGGCTCTGATTCTTCAACCACAAACAATTAGTCAGAGCACACCTATTCAATATTTTCTTGAATCCAAATGTCATATGATCTAGTAGGCCTCCTTAATACATATCACATTTATGTATGTGTATTTGCATCCTTTATGGTCCTAGTGATGACCTTAAAATAATACAACCTCCATGACATCCTTTAGCATCCTGGAAAATGACATTGAACTAATCTTGCTTCAATTTTCATCCTTTAGGCCCTAGATATTAAACCGATCAAACTTCAATTTCCAAACTCTTGAGGTCGTAAACTATGACCTTAATTTTTTCTTGGCTCCTAGACTAAGAACCTCAAACTAGACTGCAAACCATGACCTCTTTCCCTATCATTAATATCCATATATATAAAAATACTTTATAAGAGAGGACCCTCACATTTAATCATTTTGGGTCTAAGAAAAATACCTGAAACTATAAGAACCCACATCAGAGCTTTTCCCTAAGTAGCCAAATCACTCAAAATTCCTACACTAAGTATGAACCATACATTTGAGGCCCTATTTTAAATAGGCACATCTTATTTCAAATCTCAATTTTGAATAGGCAACCTATCTTAGTAAGCTTTTCACTCTTAAGCCCTATATTGAATAGGAACCTCTTCCCTATTTTAAGCCCTACATAATGTAGGAAATCTATTGAATAGTCGCACACCAAGGTAGGTACTATATTACAAAAGAAGTATCCATAATAGGAATATCCTTTCTTAGAGAAGTGTTGTTAGGTAGTCTACATGATCTATAAGAAGTGGTACTTGAGAGGGGATCCAATCCTCACTAAATTAAGGGTGACACCCATCTAATGGAAGCACACTAACAAGTAAGATGAAATAATTGTACTTGTTTTATTTCTCAAGAGAATGTTACAAGAATAGTATTCAAATAAAATATCATGAATGTTTTCAATATACAAGATTATATAACAATATAACACAAGTGGTTTATGAGGTAACAATTTCTTCACTAAGCACCTGGATATCCAAGATATTTGTAGTTTATCTCCCAAGCGTCAACTCCTCTAATCCTAGTCCAGGTCATCTTGTCAAGTCTTCCATGTCCTTCACCTAAGGGGTAGGAAGCATACCCCATAAGAAATGATAAAATGGAAGCTGTCAACATAAAAATGTCAATATGTACATATAAATATTACTTGAGTAATATTAGGGGATACAAACAACAATAAATGATTTGATACTTTCCAAACAAAGAGAGAGATATCTAAAATATCACTTTGGATTGTCAAAAGAACAATTATTGCTGTAAAGATGATCCATTTAAATATATTTCATCAAATTATTTCCTTTCTAATAATGTCACATCAATAATATCATAAACATTAATAGTTTCATTGTGAATAATAATAAGACTAGCATATACTAAATTGAAGGATAGGAACTCTCAGTGTAAAACAAATATAGATTTTTTAGGAGGACGAAAACCTCTGTGAACAAATATATATTTTGTAGGAGGACTAAAACCTCAGTGCCTATAGGAGGAATAGATCCTTAGTGCCTAAATATAATATACTACATGATGACCAAAACCTCAGTGCAATGGAAAGAGGACTAAAACCACACTTCTCAAACTATATATATTGTAGGAGGACTAAAACTTCATGCCAATATTAGTGCCTAAATAAATATGGTCTCACTACTTCTATATGTGACTATAAATTTCACACATGTAGGTATAAATTATAATCAATATCACATTAAGAGATGAGTACATACAACTAATGCCAAGTGGCTTTAAAGGACCCATAGAAAATTTCCAATAATATCCATTTTGAATATTCATCATAAGAACATAACATGCCTTTACATGAAAATAGGGTTTCATTTAATTCAATTCCACAAATTAGGGTTGCTACATGGAATAAGATGAAAATGATACAAATTAGTGTATGCCAAGCATAACCAACAATTTAATAATATCACAAGATCTTTTTTAGTAAACTAAATCAAATAAGCCAATCAAAACTTAATGAAGAATTTTAATATATGAATACCTCATAGATGTTCAAGAGATAGAAACAACAGAGTAGTTACTAAATATGATTCATGGGGAATGACTAAATTCAAGGCTAAACCCTAGATTCACATTAGGGTTCCAAAATACCTATTAAACACATATAGGAAAGTAGGGTTAAGTTCACATTAACTCTATAAACTCTAAAATTTTATTTTAATTGTTAATGAATTAGGTTAAAAAAACCATTCCAAATTGTAGATTATATTTTCATAAATCCATAGAATATTTCAATTTATTTTCCGAGTTACAAATTATTAGGAATGCTTTTTTATAGATCCTAACCAATTTTTAAAATTCTTAGAAGATCACATATTTATTAATGAGAATTGGGTTATGGAGAGTATACCATCATGTAGACAAAAATCTAGCAAGTAAAAAACATATCTTATTTTAATTTTCTAACTTACTTATTGTTTAATATGGATTATTCAAGATAATGTTGTTTATAGATTTACTAAATAAAATGTGTGGACCTATTACCAAAATATCCCAAAACTAAGAATTCATTTGCTTGATGTGTGATAAGGTGCATTGGTCATTAGCCAAATATCAAAAAATTGTGTGATCAATAAAAAATTTAAAGGCAAAAAGACTAGCATGTCTATGCAAGATTGACAAAAATCAAAATAAAGCCAAGGACATCTCAGGAGAAACACATGCATTCATCTTCTTGGTTCCTTCTCTGACGTTAGAAAGTATTGCTTCATTGAATCTCTCCTACCAAGGGATGAAATCCCATAACACATTGACTTAGAACCAACTGAAGGTTCCTTTGGCTCTACCATGTGTAGTAGACCTCGGCGAGCTCAGGAGAAAGTTGTGCGATGGCTAGGAGAAATATCAGCACGTGTCGACATGGATGCTCGAAGGTAGCCACTAGGAAGCCACCACAGATAGTAAGCAACACTATAAAAGGTTCCATCAAGTCACATGTTATAACCTCAATTTTCAGGTTCAAATGGTGAGAAATGCAATTTCTCATATTAAGGATAATTGAACAAATAATGATGTGATTTGTTTTGAATAAATGAATTCTTTACACAATAGCCTGGATTGGTTGCTTCATGGGCTTTATTGGCTATTGGGCCCAATAACAAGGAAATAACAAAGAAAATTCAATTAGTGAATGAATAATTGAATTTTTGAGAAAAGAAATATGTGGAAACCTCTAGAAGGCAAATCCAAAGAGGATTTCGTGCCTTTTGGGTTCCTTGGGTACCAAGGAGTCCAAGGTTACAAAAAAAAGAAAATAATGAGGAAAGAAAAGATTAATTAAATATTTCTTTTTAAAGAAAGGAATTGATAATAATGGAAACATATTGAAAATAAGAGGAAAAAGGTATGATTGAATATTCCTTTGTGGAATTTCGTGTCTCAAGAATTCCTAATGATAAAAGGAATATTAATGAGGAGAATAAAAGAAGAATAAAAAGGAAATACCATAATTATGAAATAAGGAGATATTGGGAATATATGATCCCTCAATTATGATTTGAAGGAAGATTTTCCTACTAAAGAAGGGAATATGTTTTCGTGGTTAATGGATTAAAATACAAGAACAATAATGATATGAGAAAGGATTTTCGAAATCCTAATCAGAAAAGGTATATCATGAAGAGAGAAAGAGAGAGAGTAAGAGAAAGTTCCTTCTCATTGAAGGAATCATATTCCAATTGAAAAAGGATTGTTTTCTTCATGAGCAAGGTTACAGGGAGCGTGGCTACCCTCCTATATAAAGGGAAGAGCCCATGGCTAAGCCAAGAAGCCTGTTCCACGCACCTCTCCTACCCTTCTTCTTGTTCTTTCACGTATAAACCCTAACGAGGGTGTAGACTTATTTCTGGAGCATCACGAGTTGGTTTTGTGGTCCTATTAGAGACTCGAGGGTCCTACGACATCAAAGAGTCGTTTGGTGGCCATCCTTCCGACCTATCTGGCGCGGAGTTGCAGCCGCATGACTGCCATAACGATCAGGTGTTGCAGCCCTATAGCTCACGAGAGAGCCGCCTATGCAGCGATGGAGGTGGCGCTCCAGGTGCGCCCAAGGGCGGCGGAGCTGGGGGAGAGGTTGGAGGCAGCAACCGGGGACCGAGGAGCCGGAGAAGGGCCGGCGCACAGCTGCAGATCGCAGCTAGGGCGGCGCTGCTGCTTCAGCCCGAGGAAGAAGAAGAGTCCAAGGTCGTTGGACGAAATTGCCCTTCGCGGGCTGTAGAACTGGTCGTTTAAGTGGAGGGCAAAATAGACAATCGATTATAAACTCAATCGGGCGCAACATTGCTGGAGAAGCTACGTGGCGGCTTCTGATTGGTCAATGTAAGTGAAATCTTACAAAATTCATAATTAATCATTGCTAGCTCGGATTTAGATAAGTTATATATGAATTTTGATCAGGAGAACGAGGGGAATCTATTAAAAATATAATAAGATATTGATTCCGTTCCTAATTTCAAAAGTACTATAAGTTAATGAAAAGTGCATTAAAGTAAAGATAAAAACCTAATTTGTGAATTAAAGGTTGAATCTATGGTGCCTAATGGGTTAGTTTGAATAATTATACCATGTTGAAGGGTAATATCAGATGTGAATCTAATATATATGAGATATTGCATGTTTTAAGGTTTTAAACCAAGATTACATGATAATGCTTTTAGAAACCCTAACTTGGAGAAAAAGGGGAAGATATCATGATAACATGTTGTTAAATGATAGTTATAAGTTTTTGGTATATGAAAGTCCTTAATTATGGATAAATACCCTAAAAGTAGTAATTAGGGACTTTTTATGAATAAAAGGTAGATATGATGGAAAAATGAGTTCATATGTTATTTAGACCCTAATGAGCTTTGAATTGATGATAGATGCACATAATGATTTTGTCATGAATTAAAAGGGATAAAAATAGTATCTTTAATGTAAAAGAATTTTAATGAAATTAATTGATGATTAATGTGCTTTTAAATATGGAAATAAGGTTATATGTTGTTGAGATAACCTTAGTATTGAAGAATAGATAAGATAATTAGGGTTTTTGAATAATCGCATAAAATTAGGGTTTAATGCGGTGAAAGATAAAGGGAAACCCTAATTGCATAATGAAACCCTAAAATAGACACAAAACCCTAGAAAGCGAATCCAAGTTAATAAAGTATATTCTTGATGAAATGTGTAATAAATAGAGTACATATTCTTTTCAGGAATTATGTGATGATTTAATTACATGCTTGGATCTGTTGATTGGCTTGATTTCATATACATGAAGTAAATGATGAATAATCTGCATGACTCATCAAATCAGGTATGTGGTTACGCTTATGAATAATCGCTTTAGTTTCCCGGCGATTTCCGAAGGATTTATCGGTTGCTTGAAATAATTGTTGAATGTCTATTCATTTCATGCAAATGTAAAGTGAATATGACTATCACATAAAGTATATGCCATCTAGCTCAATTCATTGATCCTCTCTGTGTCGTAATGGCGGACCTGGTACATAGGCTACCTAGAGGGTAGATCCACCAGGTCGAGAAAGACTTTGGCTGCCTAGAGGGTAAGTCCAACAAGTCACCTTAGAGAGGTTTCCATATAAGTCCTTATAGGGACAACACAGAGTTGTGGATAAGTATGGATTGAGTAGTTTGGCTTAAAATGTAATCTTGATTGTTAAAAAGATTAATTGCTTGATTACATTGTTAGCATAATTTCTTGATAATTGTTTCCTCCACATACCGACTGACCGTTGCTTTGTTTGTCGGCGTTTTAGGTACATTTTCCAAAGCACAAAACAGTAAAGTGACACATTGTGAATTCAAGAACTAAAGAACAAGGAGGAGTTAGTTAGAGTAGTTCTTCTGTGGATAGAAGTCTAGTACTTCCAACTTTTCAAAGGTATGATAAAGAAAAATTTTATTACCCTTTTTCAGCATAGTATGTTAGAATTTAATAATTGTTCTTGGTTATATGTCGAACCTTTGATCCGGGATTTTATTGGTGCGGCTTCAACCTTTCGGTCTCCCTTAATTGGGGGTTATCGGAAGGTGGGGTCGTAACATTTGGTATCAGAGCATGGGTTCCTCATTTAACCATTAATAATTATTAAATTTTACAAACTCCATAGAACCCAAGGGAGTTATTAGAGGAATATCCGAAAGACGGAGGTGTCTAGAAAGGGATCACGACCGGGGGCTGGCAAGATTTTCCTCCGCACCGCTAGTCGGAATACGAGGACTCCCGGACCCGTGTGACCGCCTGGCCAAAGTCTTAGGGTATGAATCGAAATAAGATACCTTTAGGACTTCTCATCTTATTCATCTCTTCTCATCACAAAAATTCTGTTAAGGACCCTAAGGATTAGGGTTTTCTTTCTTTTCCTCACCCTCTTGAGGTATGGGTAAGGTAAATAAGGTATAAGAAATCCTCCATCAAATTAATGAAAAGCATGTAAATAAGATGTCATGGACATAAGCTTAATAGAGTAAGCACAAACTAAATAATAGATCCATGCTTAGGTCGTATGACATAAAATGTCATGTCCTCAGAAGAGACCTGAGGCTAGATCTTCATGTCAGGAGGATAACTTAGTCTTGGAAATAGAGATCTCCATTGTAAGTAGAAACCTGGCTCAACCTACGAGGATGACGTTAACCCTAACCTTAAGTGAAGGATATAGAGAGAGATGGCATGATGAGTTAGACCAAGTGTTTGGATGGATGTGCATGAGATGCCATATGAGCCATGAGAGGTTTGATGACCGAGTACCTTTGACCACCCAAATCCTAGAAAGAGGATGAGTCTGTTTATACCTTTGCGCTTATGGTATAGATAAGAAGAAGAGTTCCATAGACCCTGAAGAGGTATAGTAATAGGTTTTGAGGCCTTGTACCTTGTTAGATGGCCTTGAGGAGGACTCACCTTAAAGGGTTGTTCGAGTTGAAGGATGACAGAAAGTGCACATTATGGCAAGCTTGATTCATGGTTAAGAGATAGAGCATGAAGCAGGACACCTAAAAGTGAGCCTAGGATTTCTAGGCCTAAGAGGGGAAGTGGCATGCCTAATGCTCATGATGAGAATTAAGTTGCTATAAGTTTCAAGTATGGTACGCCTCATGTATAAAGAAAAGGGAAGCTCTTAAGTTTAAAGGTAGGTTTAGTGAACCCCTCACAGCTAGGTTAAGGGTAAAGGAAGATATGGTCTTGATCCAGCTTTGAGGAAAGAGGACAAGTATGACCTAGCATGGTTCAGAAGGTGAACTGCTTGTGCCTTAATAGCTTGCTAAGGTTAAGTAGGCTCTTGTGGATGTAAACCCTAGACCTAAGAGCTTTTGTGACCTTGTAGTCAAGAGATAGTTTTCCTCCCATCCTAGGAGAGGGACCCCTTGGGTGGGGTGTATATCGGTTTTGTTGGTTTAAGGTAACCTAAAGAGGTCTCATAGGATCTTGAGACGCTAAGTGAAGAGTACATTGTATGCGAATGAACCTGTAGACCCATAGATAATCATCGCTATGTGCATGTAGATGAGTTACCATGGAGGTAATCGGTATGGGGCTTGACCAAGGTAGGCAAGTTGCCATGATCCCTATGAAAGGATGAGGGTCAGCCCCGGAATGCAGAAAGAGAGATGATGAAGACTTGGGTAAGGTTCTAAGTGAACATGTACTATGATGGAGAATCCTAAGTCTATCCTAAGAGTCAGGTAGGGATAAGACCGATGAAAGTAGGAGTTGCCTAATTCCCCAGTTGCACATGACCATAGGGTCAGGAGGTAACAGCTATCATTGTCTGAGGGCCATGGGTTAGGAGATTGATCACCTTCATGAACTCATGAGACCCAAAGGGCAGATGAGTAGGGCACTCTCTTGATGCATGTGGGAAGAGGGATGACCCCAAAAGAGTCGGTACCCTATAGACCTAGAGAAGATGACCAAGGATATAAACCTCAGTAGGTTCAAGATTAATTTGTTATAATAATGTTTGTGATGAAGAGACTTATATGGCACGTTGCAACTTAGATGTAAAGGTGTATTGGCAAGGTGGTATGTACCATCTCTACTCTTGGAACAGGAAGAACTCTGTATTTGGACTGCAGCCAAATGCTTATTTCTTCTTGTTATGGGATTGAGAGATAGTACATTACGCATGCCATACATCAAGGATAAGAGATGATGTAGGTTGGAACGTTGCCACGATAAATGGGATAACCTGCCCTGGTAGATTGAATGATACACAGATGGTTTACAAATACTAAGAGGAATGAGGTAGTCATATAATGAGGATATTTTTATCATGAGCTATGAAGGACTTACAAGTTGTACCAGGTTGAGTTTGATCCCCATGATCAGATAGTGGTCTTATTGAAGTTAGACATAGAGTTTGAGGTGAGATGATAAGTGAAATACATGGAAGTGTATGGATGTGAAGTAATAATGGATGCTCTAGTTGAGTTATAGCTACCTCGTTTATATAGAAGACGTTGTTTGGCTAACCCTACGTTTGAAATAGAGAGGTGTTTGAATAACACTCAGATGTAACAAGATGCGTTATGATTGTTTGGTTAGCCAGTCTTGTCATGGATGCAATGAAAGGATGGTAGTAGAACCTCAAGTGCACTTCTTTCAAAAAGAAGGTGATGAAACCCTGACAAGAGTGGTTTAGGGTTTCGAAGGAATCGATCTTGAGAGAATCATGACATACATAAAATCATGATACACCATGTAAAATGGAGATAGCACTTTGGATGCTTAAGATGAGGTTGCATGTGGTTTATGGCCATGCAAGCCAGGAGGTAAAGGACGAACCCCAGTAACCCAGTGTATCAATATAGAGGACAAAAGAATTCCTGAGAAGGAATGAGAGCTTGACTTTATGGATGTGGTGATAAGTCTCCCCTTGACCTAGGAAGGTCGAAATGCAATATGGGTTATGGTAGGTCGCCTTACCTAGAAGACATGAGAAAGAAAGAGTTTTGTTGAACTACCCATGAGAGAGATGGTTCAACTACACCATGAAGCAAGTTCGTAGGTTCTTGAGTTTGACCTAAAGGTTCACTTCCATAAAGTGGAAGTAGGTACATGAAGAACTCAATGTTAGTATAGTTATCACCCCTAACTATGGTCCAGACTAAAGGGTCTGATGAGGGTATGTGTGCTCGTTCAGGGTGATAACTAGAGACAGTTCTTGTCCTATGAAAGATGTGACAATGACCACCATAGCCAGTATCGGGTTTCAAGAAGCTCTGTAAGGGAGTTTGTGTCGGTCACCACTTCAGTATGGTGATGTTGGTGAAAGTACCACATGATGGGACCCCAGTGCGTGTAGATGAAGTCACTTTGATCGTGCAAGGGCTGAAAGGAGCCTAGAGACGATGAGAGTCGTGAGCAGATGCAAAGTAGACTGACATGCAAGTACTGTGGGGGGAAAATGAGACATGAAAATCCGACCCCTCTGAGCTGCAGCTGAGAAAGCTGGGTCCCCGATACATGGGTCCATTAGAGATGGATAGGTGGAGATGGTTAGGTTTTGACCTTACCCCTCAGGATAAAGTTATGTGAGGTGTTTTCCATGTGTCCAATTTAGAGCACTATGTGAGGTACCCGACCATGTGCTGAGCAATGAACCGAGTGAGCCCCAAGGGAGGCTGACATGGCCTGAGTCACCTGTGCAGTTTATAGACTCCGGGATGAAAGGACTCAAGGAAAAGGATATGTGATGATAAAGGTTCTATGGAAGCACCATGAGTACGGTAAAGCCACATAGGGGCCTATGATGGACATGGAAAAGTCTTATCTTGAATTGTTTGTTTGCTTGTTTGAATTTTGGGGGCAAAATTCCTATAAGAGGGGAAGGATGTTATAACCTCAATTTTCAGGTTCAAATGGTGAGAAATGCAATTTCTCATATTAAGGATAATTGAACAAATAATGATGTGATTTGTTTTGAATAAATGAATTCTTTACACAATAGCCTGGATTGGTTGCTTCATGGGCTTTATTGGCTATTGGGCCCAATAACAAGGAAATAACAAAGAAAATTCAATTAGTGAATGAATAATTGAATTTTTGAGAAAAGAAATATGTGGAAACCTCTAGAAGGCAAATCCAAAGAGGATTTCGTGCCTTTTGGGTTCCTTGGGTACCAAGGAGTCCAAGGTTACAAAAAAAAGAAAATAATGAGGAAAGAAAAGATTAATTAAATATTTCTTTTTAAAGAAAGGAATTGATAATAATGGAAACATATTGAAAATAAGAGGAAAAAGGTATGATTGAATATTCCTTTGTGGAATTTCGTGTCTCAAGAATTCCTAATGATAAAAGGAATATTAATGAGGAGAATAAAAGAAGAATAAAAAGGAAATACCATAATTATGAAATAAGGAGATATTGGGAATATATGATCCCTCAATTATGATTTGAAGGAAGATTTTCCTACTAAAGAAGGGAATATGTTTTCGTGGTTAATGGATTAAAATACAAGAACAATAATGATATGAGAAAGGATTTTCGAAATCCTAATCAGAAAAGGTATATCATGAAGAGAGAAAGAGAGAGAGTAAGAGAAAGTTCCTTCTCATTGAAGGAATCATATTCCAATTGAAAAAGGATTGTTTTCTTCATGAGCAAGGTTACAGGGAGCGTGGCTACCCTCCTATATAAAGGGAAGAGCCCATGGCTAAGCCAAGAAGCCTGTTCCACGCACCTCTCCTACCCTTCTTCTTGTTCTTTCACGTATAAACCCTAACGAGGGTGTAGACTTATTTCTGGAGCATCACGAGTTGGTTTTGTGGTCCTATTAGAGACTCGAGGGTCCTACGACATCAAAGAGTCGTTTGGTGGCCATCCTTCCGACCTATCTGGCGCGGAGTTGCAGCCGCATGACTGCCATAACGATCAGGTGTTGCAGCCCTATAGCTCACGAGAGAGCCGCCTATGCAGCGATGGAGGTGGCGCTCCAGGTGCGCCCAAGGGCGGCGGAGCTGGGGGAGAGGTTGGAGGCAGCAACCGGGGACCGAGGAGCCGGAGAAGGGCCGGCGCACAGCTGCAGATCGCAGCTAGGGCGGCGCTGCTGCTTCAGCCCGAGGAAGAAGAAGAGTCCAAGGTCGTTGGACGAAATTGCCCTTCGCGGGCTGTAGAACTGGTCGTTTAAGTGGAGGGCAAAATAGACAATCGATTATAAACTCAATCGGGCGCAACATTGCTGGAGAAGCTACGTGGCGGCTTCTGATTGGTCAATGTAAGTGAAATCTTACAAAATTCATAATTAATCATTGCTAGCTCGGATTTAGATAAGTTATATATGAATTTTGATCAGGAGAACGAGGGGAATCTATTAAAAATATAATAAGATATTGATTCCGTTCCTAATTTCAAAAGTACTATAAGTTAATGAAAAGTGCATTAAAGTAAAGATAAAAACCTAATTTGTGAATTAAAGGTTGAATCTATGGTGCCTAATGGGTTAGTTTGAATAATTATACCATGTTGAAGGGTAATATCAGATGTGAATCTAATATATATGAGATATTGCATGTTTTAAGGTTTTAAACCAAGATTACATGATAATGCTTTTAGAAACCCTAACTTGGAGAAAAAGGGGAAGATATCATGATAACATGTTGTTAAATGATAGTTATAAGTTTTTGGTATATGAAAGTCCTTAATTATGGATAAATACCCTAAAAGTAGTAATTAGGGACTTTTTATGAATAAAAGGTAGATATGATGGAAAAATGAGTTCATATGTTATTTAGACCCTAATGAGCTTTGAATTGATGATAGATGCACATAATGATTTTGTCATGAATTAAAAGGGATAAAAATAGTATCTTTAATGTAAAAGAATTTTAATGAAATTAATTGATGATTAATGTGCTTTTAAATATGGAAATAAGGTTATATGTTGTTGAGATAACCTTAGTATTGAAGAATAGATAAGATAATTAGGGTTTTTGAATAATCGCATAAAATTAGGGTTTAATGCGGTGAAAGATAAAGGGAAACCCTAATTGCATAATGAAACCCTAAAATAGACACAAAACCCTAGAAAGCGAATCCAAGTTAATAAAGTATATTCTTGATGAAATGTGTAATAAATAGAGTACATATTCTTTTCAGGAATTATGTGATGATTTAATTACATGCTTGGATCTGTTGATTGGCTTGATTTCATATACATGAAGTAAATGATGAATAATCTGCATGACTCATCAAATCAGGTATGTGGTTACGCTTATGAATAATCGCTTTAGTTTCCCGGCGATTTCCGAAGGATTTATCGGTTGCTTGAAATAATTGTTGAATGTCTATTCATTTCATGCAAATGTAAAGTGAATATGACTATCACATAAAGTATATGCCATCTAGCTCAATTCATTGATCCTCTCTGTGTCGTAATGGCGGACCTGGTACATAGGCTACCTAGAGGGTAGATCCACCAGGTCGAGAAAGACTTTGGCTGCCTAGAGGGTAAGTCCAACAAGTCACCTTAGAGAGGTTTCCATATAAGTCCTTATAGGGACAACACAGAGTTGTGGATAAGTATGGATTGAGTAGTTTGGCTTAAAATGTAATCTTGATTGTTAAAAAGATTAATTGCTTGATTACATTGTTAGCATAATTTCTTGATAATTGTTTCCTCCACATACCGACTGACCGTTGCTTTGTTTGTCGGCGTTTTAGGTACATTTTCCAAAGCACAAAACAGTAAAGTGACACATTGTGAATTCAAGAACTAAAGAACAAGGAGGAGTTAGTTAGAGTAGTTCTTCTGTGGATAGAAGTCTAGTACTTCCAACTTTTCAAAGGTATGATAAAGAAAAATTTTATTACCCTTTTTCAGCATAGTATGTTAGAATTTAATAATTGTTCTTGGTTATATGTCGAACCTTTGATCCGGGATTTTATTGGTGCGGCTTCAACCTTTCGGTCTCCCTTAATTGGGGGTTATCGGAAGGTGGGGTCGTAACATCACATGGGTATAAGAACATACAAAAAAAATGTCAATACTAATTATGTGATATAGACATTTGAAATCATGATAGAATAAAGAATGGGAGAATCGAAAAGAGGGAAATTTGGTCCATCTATTTTGGATCCAAATTGGGAGTCGCAAAATCTTTGTAGAGGTCTTTGGAGATGTTCAAGACCATTTTCTTGAAACTGTGTAGATGGAGGCCCTTCGTTAAGCTCTTTTTGGTGATCATACAAAAAAGGAGTTTAGGAAGAAAGGGGGACAACAATGAAGGGATCCATGAGGATAAAATCATATTAATGTAAATGTGAGGATGATTTCCAAAGATCAATTTCAAGGGGAAAGACCAGAAGTGGCTAGGAGGGGGTTCAATATATATCTATAGGGCGCATGACCTTGAAAAATTGAGAATGAATCAGTTCAAAGGAATACAAGGAAGGTGATGGAAAAGAAATTGGAGATCTAAGATGGAGATAAAGAGAGAAAGATTGGAGGGAGAGAATTCGACACTCTCTATGAACTATTGAAAAAGGAAAGAGGGAAGGGATGAACATAACACAAACATTGTGAGATCCCCAACCTAGGGTATAGAGAAATCATGACATAAAAAATTGGAAAAAATAAGTGCAAAATAACATGAGACATAGTAACTTTATTCCTGGTTTCCAAAACAAACACATGTTATATTATTTTCAATAAATTTTCTTTCATTTTATTTCCCAAATCACTTGATAAGTCTTGGGATGTGCAATCCTAATGATAATTTATATTTAGGCTAAGTAAGGTATATGGAACCAAAACTTCACAATAATTTCTAGTTATGGTGTAAAATATCATATAATTTAATATTTTAAAATTTAACTTATATTCCCCTTCCTAAAAGAGATTAACACATCAATGATTATTTTGTTAATGTGAAACTTGGCATATTAACTAACTGGTAGCCAAGGATTGTAACTTTCATATTAGATTTAATTTTGGGACTTCCTTTTATGACTTACAATACAATTAGGGTTTTTTGAACTTTATCTTTATATTTGTTATAAAATTACATTATTATCGTCAATATTCCTTGAATAGCGTCTTAGTCTTATTAACTTCAGGTAGCTACCAAAAAGGTAATATTATATTATTGTACACAAACTTGGTTATTTTTACTAAATTACTCAATAAGTACATGAATATTAACATTACGTTATTAAATGACACATTATTCCTTTACATTTATAAAAATATCCAATTATCATTTAAATTCTAGAATTAAGCACAATATACTTCTCACTAGACATATTTTAGTCATTATATATGAACTAGTGAGTAAATATACATACATGCCTTAATAAAAGGGATTACCTACATATTAAGCATCCGTCTAGTTTATTAGGTCTATTATATTTTATTATGACACCTAATGAAGTTAATGTATCATATGTGGTACCAAACAAGGGTAGGTTAAGTTTATAGAACTAGAACCGTGCATTTAAGTTCCATATACATATGCATATACATATACATATACATATACATCTACATATACATATATATATACATATATATATGTATAAAATAAAACCAAGGGTCTATGCATAGAAGTATCAGTTCTTAGGAATTAGGGTTTAGATGGTTAAAATGCTAAGTTTAGGTATGTTACAACAATCCACACATAAATTATGATTTTGTTCTCAAAATCTAACCATTTGTATGTTATCAACAAAATATTCTCCATCTAATAAAAAGGTTAAACCTAATAAGTCAAACTAAACAAATCCTAAGATTTAAGGTCTACCAATACATATTTTAGTTATGATTACTTTGGGAGTTTATAATGTTCATAGTTCATGCCATCTTAAGATGTTCTTGTCTACCTATCGTTGAGTGTTTTAGGTTCTTGGGGTTTTAACCTAAAAATCATAATACTCATATTTCCATGCAAAAAACTACTAGGTACAATTCTCCACAACATGGAGGGGAAAAAGGGTACTCCACTAATCCATTAGCACACACCATATCTTCCTAGTCATCACCATGAATACAAATATGGGGTTTGAGATATCTATTGTAACTAATTATATGGTTTTATCTACCAAAATTTCATACATTTGTTTATTGTGATTTAGTTCAAGAAAGCATAAAGAAAAGTAGAGAACATTTTTGTACATATAGTAGTATAACAAAAAATATGTTTTTCTTCCGCAAATTATGCATCATAAAACAAAGAAGATCTTAAATTAGAGCAAAAACCAAGTCAAAATTTTCATATTAGCATCTCCAAATCCTAATACTTTAACATCATAATTACCTAGATCAATCCTCAGGTCAAAAATCATAACATAACAAGATAATAACAACAAACCTACATATTAGGTTCTGAACGTATGGGTCCCTTCACAATAGGGTTTACTCATTAGATCCTTAATGTGTTCCTCAAAATAATTCTACATATTTTTTTCATATTTGGAACAACTTAGGTAAATTGTAGGGTAAATCATCTAATTTAGGATTCTCACATAGGGTAAGGTTTCTATCTAGAGGAATAAAATTGAATTAGTTACCTTGTCTCTGATAGCATCTGCTAAGAAGTAGGACCCTAGAGGGTATTCACTCCTCACTAATTTGAGGAATAAACCCATCTAGTCCAAACACACTAGTAAGTATGTTGGAATAGATGTATTCTTTTATTTCTCAAATGACTAGTATAAAAGAATAGTTATAGAATAATATAAATTGACTATTTTCAATTTACAAGATTACATTATAATCCCCCACTAGGAGTTCACATAGTAGCAACCTCGTCACTAAGTAGACAGATATCCAAATGATACAAAGTCTATCTCCTAAGAGTCAGCTCTTATAATCCAAGCCATGTCAACTTTTCCATGTCCTTAACCTAAGGGGTTATAAGCATACACCACAAGAGAAGACAATATGGAAGTTGCCATCTTAAATATGGTGGTATGTGCATATAAAGATGAATTGAGCAATATTAGGAGAAAAGGATATCAATAAACTATTCAAGTCTTCAAAAATCAGGAGAGAGATATCACAACATCCAAGTGGATGATCAAAATAATAATGGTTATTAAAAAGATTATCAATAAGAGTTCTTGCCTTTCAAACAATGTTGCATCAATAGTCTCAAAAACATAAGTAGTTGTGTGGCGACTAATGAGCAGACTAGCATATATACTAAAATGTAGGGTAGGAACCCATATATTACATGCCAAGGGAATAGGAGGACTAAAACATTAATGCTAAACAAATATATATTTTTTAGGAGGACTAAAACCCAATGCTTGGTCGGAGGACAAAAACCGCAATGCTCAAAATATAATATATTCCATGACTAAAGCCTAAGTGCATTGGTAGGATGACTAAAATCTCTCTGGTAAATATAATATATAATAGGAGAAATAAAACCTTAGTGCATTGGTAGCAAGAATAAAATCTCAGTGCCTAAAATAAACATGGTATCATTACTTCTATATATGACCAGTCAATTTGCACATAAACATAGGACATGCAAGAAAACATATAATTATTCTCAAACAAGGTATGAGAACACCCAACTAATATCAAGTGGGGTCAGAGGATCCCATATGTAGTTATTCAACCATATCCATAATGAAGATGTATCATAAGACCACAAGTGTTCGTCACATGAAAATAAGGTTTCTAACAGTTCAATTCGTCAAATTAGGGTTAGTACATGGACTAAGATGAACCAGATACGAATTAGAGTCCAACACCCATATCCAACAAACTAATAATATCACAAGATCTATCTCAGCAAACTATATCCAAATAAGACAAGAAAAACTTGAAAGAGGAATTTTAATATACTAATACTTCATAGAGGTTGAATAGAGAGAAATAAGAGTATAATTGCTCAATATGACACATGAGGAATGCAACATACCCCATAAACAATGAACAAAGATCAAAGCTAAACCCTTGATTCACATCAATGTTTGAAGACACCTATTAAATACATATATGAAACCATGGTAAAATTTACATGAATTCCATTAAACCTAGAAATCATCTTTTTATTGTTGATAAATTAGGTTCATACCATCATATATTCTTGAATACATAGCAAATTAGATACAAATTTTATAGTTTTTGATCATGTAGAAAACCCTTAAAAATCACATGTTTATGATATTAGAATTGAGTTCTAACCTTTTTGTAAAGAAAAATCCCATGATTCCAAGAAAAAACTTATTCATATCTTTTGACTTACAAATTTGTTATTATGAATTATTTAACATAGCGTTGTTTTCTAATTTAATAAATAAAATGAGTCGCCCAATCACCAAAATACCCCAAATCATGCCATCAATTGCTTGTTATGTGATATGTTACGTAGTCCTTAGCCAAAAATCAAACATCACGAGATCAACAAAAAAAAGAAAGGCAAAAACTAGCATGTTCATGTAATCTCAGGAAAAGGAATAGGAAGTTATATTCCCAGTACCTACTCCCACATGATAATAAATACCTTTGTCAAAGTTCCTCATCCAAGGGGCAAAATCGCACAACACATCAACTGGAAATTAACTGTTGGCTCCTCTAGCTCTACCATGTGTTGTAGGTCTTGATGAGCCCAAAAGCAAGTTGCAAAATGGCTAGGATCAATGTCAGTAGACATCTCCAATGATGATCAAAGGTAGTCACTAGAATTCCACAACATGAAGCAAACACCATTGAAAAGGTTTCTTCAAATCACAGAGGCTATGTAAATATCCAATGCAAATAAACATGGAAATTCATACTATGTTCTATGGATATATGAAACCATGATAAAACAAAGCATGAGCAAACTAAAATAGGGAACTCAACCCATCTGTTTCACAACCAAATTGAGTGTCATAGAAGCTTAGTTGAGACCTTTGAAGGTGTTTAGGACCATTTGAAGTTGCATAGCTAGAGGCACCCTATCGAACTCTGGTCAGTGACCAAACTGCAGGAAGAAAAAGGGAAATCAACAAAGGGTTCCATGAGGATGAAGTCAGTTAATGGAGGTGTGAGGATGGTCTCCAGATATCCATTTGAAGGGAAAAATCCATAAGTAGCAAGGAGGTTCAACGGTGAGGAAATAAAGTGTGACAAAGAGATGGGAGTCAATACATAGCTACATGTTACATGACATCAATAGACTGGGAATGAAATAGTTCAGGGAAACACAAGGAAGGTGATAAAAAATCACTTAGCTAAGTTGGACAAGGAGAGATTAGAGGGAGAGAATCAAACAATATCTCTACATGGTGAAAAAGGAAAGAGGGCAGGGATGAAGATAACAAAACATCATGGGATATCTACTGTAGGGTATGGGAAATGTATGCATAGAAAATTGGAAAGAAAATGAGAAAAGACCATGATCTGGACGAACTACATTCTAAGTTGCCAAAACAAACATATATTACATTGTTTTGAATCAGTTTTCTTTCCTTTTCTTTTTGAAATTGATTCAGAGGTATATGGATGTGCAATTGTAATGAAAATTTACATCTAGGCTAAATAAGGCATGTAGAACTGGATTCCACATCTAATTCCAATTTTGGGGTAAACCAACATATTATTTAATATTTTATAATTTAACATATATTTCCCCTTCTAAAATAGATCAAAACATCTATTATTATTCTTTTAATGTAAGACTTGGCATCTTAACCAATTGGGAACCCAATAATCAGATTATAATATTAGATATAATTTTGGAAGACTTCCTTTTATGAGTTCCAATACATTTAGGGTTTTAGGAAAATTACCTTTATATTTTTTGTAATATCACCCCATTATCATTGGCATTAATTAAATAGAATCCTATTAACTTCAAATTGATATCAACTTGGTTATCTTACATCATTATGCATTAATTAGGTTATGTTACTCAATTACTCAGTAATTTAATTAACATTGAGAATAACTAATACAATGACACATTTTTCCTATCCATTTACATAAAAGATCAAAGTATAATTACATTTTGTACTTAATCACATTATACCTCTCATTATACATATTTAGGCATTAGGTCTCCATTAGTGACCAAACAAACATATATTACTTATTAGAAGGGACTGCCTACATATTAAGCATCAATTTAGTTTATTAGGCCTATTGTATGCTTAATAAGATATCTTATGTTATTATGACACCTAATGATATTAATGCATCATATGAGGTAGCAAACATGAGCAGGTTAAGTTTAACCAACAAAAAACATTGGTTTAGGTTCTATATATGAAGTCCTACACTCAGGTAGGCCCATGCTATTTATCCCTATTCTTAATAGGAATCCCATCTAATCAAAATCCATGTGTCCAACAAAAATTCTCTTTCCATTTGAAGATCCACGATCAGAGAGGAATGTTGATTAAAGAACTACGTGTTGTAGGTATGTTTGCAAATCCCAACCCCACATTTGTACCCACCACTCAAAGAAATATTTTGAATAGGTCTCTCTTGATCCTTAAGACCTATCTTGGATAGGAACTTATTCTTCATATCCATACTTTGAGTAGAAACATGGACTTTCAAATCCTTAGCCTACTTGTTTTCATTTTACTTTAAGCCCTATATTGAGTAGGCACTATTTTTTGTATATGCTTGCTTGCTACATATAAGTGTTACCCAGTGCAAGAAAGTCACTTCGTTTTTATGTACCATATCTATCATAGAAAAAAAGTTCACCTTTCTCACTCATCTGTAAGAAATTCTCTATATTACCTCTTTAGGTTTGTGATAGCCCTAATTTGGTCCATGCACCAAGTCTCACGATAGACCTAACTCACTTAGACATCTAATCACACAAAGTGAGAAACAATAATTTTTCAAGGTCTTTAAAAAGAAACACTTTCTATGATATTCCATGATTATAGACTCATTCTTAAACATGGTGCATATTGATAAACCTCAACCTCAACACCGGTTATATTTCCACCTATTCCTCACTAAGACATGAGTTAGTGTGAGAATTAGAAATATATTGAATAAGGACTAGAGAATTGTGGCAAACACATTCAAAGTCCTAACTAAACCTAGAAGTCTTTGAATGGTTCTCTATCATTCTAGGTTGAGAGATAAGTAGTGTGTTATAGGAACATTTATTAGGACAAAGGATAAACATATCATTAAATGATCTTTTATACCCTACCTTCTTCCTTTTATGAATGGTTGTCCCACCAATTGATCCTTAGAATAAAAAGGTTCCGCTAATGCTTTTCACCTCAAACCTTTTAAAACTACATTATCACTTCCACATTTTCTCATGAAATAAACATGTGAATGAGATAATTATACATGGATTGAATAAGAACTATAACTACATGGAAAATACTTTCGAAATCCTAATTCAACCTAGAATTCATCGAATGGCTCTCCTACATTCTATGGAGATAGATGGGTAGTTTGTTACAAATCATACCTTAATAGAAATTCTAACCTTGTCTCTATATGATAATTTGTAGCCAAACGTATTACTATTTGAGTGATTGTCCCATCATCCATCCTTAGTAGGAAATTGAACCACTTTTTCTCTTCATCCCAAAATTTTCTCAATAATCACTTTCATTTTCACTTTCACCTATCCTTCACCATAGTTACATATATATTTAAATAGACCAAAGCATCACATGATATTTCCTCAAGGATTCTATATAAATTTGTAGCCCTTCAAACAACTCGTCTCAACTCTAGGTAATGGATGGTCACCAAACTATAGTCCTTGGACTTGGATTGGGTTGTCTTATCCTGAGATGATCATCTGACTCCCAACATTATACTTGTATGAATGGTTTCTTGATAGTAAAAGAGATCACCTATGGTATTCACCCTCCACTAGGTTCATCTAATACTTGATGAGTCTCACCTTAATTTGTTGTCTTCTTGATAAAATGTGGGTCAAATTAGGCTTAAGCCCATGTTCTCATATCTTGAACCTTGCCTTGATAGGGAAAACTACTAACACCATACTATTGCTCACTCAATATAAAATCATAGTGAAATTTGTTCTCATTATAATGATAGAGTTCATTCAATTTGTTTTACCTTTTTTTAAAAGTTTTTCACCTATATAATCTATCCCATTTCACCCATTTTCTACATATTAATTTTTTTACAGTATGTATTTGTAATTGGGCTCAAAGAACAATTTAAACTTTTAATTAAGCCTTCCACATGCCTTTTACCATAAATCTTAGTTGGATTGTCCTGAGTAAAATATTCATATACCGTTATCTTCACAAAATCCTTATCTTTTTCGTTGCAAGGAAGACTATCCCCTAGTGTTATCATCTTATCTTCTTTCATTTTTTAGTTGACATTTTTTCTACATATGATTGAATCATGCAAACCAAAACTACTTTTATCTAAAATGTCTCCAACATATTCCTACATAATTTAGAAACTTAGATAATGAAATTAATTTTTCTTTAACTAAATACACCCGGTGGATTCAAGCCATTCGTCAGGTTCTATGTGACAAAACTGTGTGATGTATCATGTGTCTAGGCCCACATATGGTCATGATCTACCACCCTACTCTATAATATACCACTCGAACCCTATTATGTCCTACAAATACTCTGATACATACCATATCATGTCACACCTATTGACTCTCTTTCCCTAATAGCAACCTACCTTCCTCTTTAGATATATTCACTTAAGAAACTAAAGGACCTTTCCTCTATCAGAATTTCCTTTTAGATTTTGTTAAGAAACATAATGCTAACTGCAAACATTAATCTGATATTAAATTACTCCTTATTTGTTTAATTTATTTTCTAAAGTCATAACCATGCTAATACTCCATGATTACTTGATATTCTTAATCATAATTATTTAAATTTCTTAATCCATATCCAATGAATGATACAATTCTTAATTCGTGTGATCTTATCATGTATCCTACTTGATTTAATTAATATGATATATTGAATCTTTCTCATACCAAATTATACTCTCATAATCTCTTCTCGCGTTTATCGTGTTTTGGTCACAACTCCACAGAATGGATTTCCACAATGGTAGATCCTAAGGCGATTGATAGCCCACTATCTAAAAAACTAGGATCCTTAGAGAAATGATGAGAAAGCCATGACCAACTTAAGCTCCACAGGTCCGTACACCAAGAATCACCCATCTTACATTTTTTCACTAATTTTATTTAATTAAGTAAACTAACTATGATTTTAACTTGAGACTTACAAATAGAGGAATACCTATTTTCTAGGGACACGAGGGTGGCTAACATCTTTGTCGGTCATAATTAGATTACTAAATTTTGACTCTGGTAGCTATTTCTATTTCTTGTCCTCCTTTGAGTGGGAGTCATCTTGATTATTTTGTGCTTTCCAAATGATTTAAATGATATATCACTATACTTCATCATTTACACATAAAACATGGTGGTGACTCTAAGCTTTAGGTTTTTTTACCTTTTTCTAGGTGTTTAATGTGATTGTCAAATTATATTTATCATATGGTTTTTCTAGAAGGTAAAACAATACACCTAATTGTTTAACTAAAACTTATGAATAAAATATGTCAGAGTGATCACATTTAATTATATAATTTTGGAACATAGAAAAATTCTAATAAAATGATGCATGTGAGTATGCTATACAATATAAAACATATGATATAAATTTTAATCCTAAATCTAATGTTATCATCAATATACAAACAATTTCAATTTCTAGCCTTGGATTTATATATTTGTAATCTAGTTGGTTTTTGAGGCTACATATAACTATTCTATATAAACAATCCCATAATTAAACCCCAACTCTCTCCCATTTATTAATACCTAAACCACTCTCTACCCGTTCTCCATCTAGTTTCCTAGTGATTCACAAACATCTCCTATAAAAGATTGTATATAAATCCCATCTTTTGTTGAAAAATTACAAACTAGAAGAAAAATTTCATTCTAATACATCCCTCAAACTCTCGTAATTATATATGATCAACCTCTTCTTCATCCTTCAACTCTAACTTTAAGTGTTGTTGGTAAAAAATTGAGATAAACCGAATCATATTTCCCATAACTCCTACTCACTCTTCTCAACCCTTGCCTGCATCAATTTCGTCATGCTTTTGGTATAATTGTAAGGTATATAAACTAGGCTTTTGAAGTATTTAACTTCAAAAAAATATGGAAGAAAAATTGAATATGCCAATATCTTTTCTATTTTTATGATATCTAAGTAATGTGCTAGCCATGTTGCGGGAATACATGTATTAGTTTGCATACCAATACCTTATCAGAATTGAAAAATAACAAGGCATTTGCAAATACAAAACCATAGATACAAGTATATACAGTTAAAGCAAAGGAAACAAAAAATCCCATAACACTGACTTAGACCTTCATAAACTTTTACTCATAGACAAAGTGGCCAGGTGCTTATTTTTTGGTTTTGTTGTAGATGTATTTTAACCCATGAATAGCATTAGTATGACATGTTTGAAAATATACTCCTTAAAGTAAAATATTGGGATGAATGCACTTTATTATCCCACGCAACAATTTAAGATATACATACTACCACTATTTAAATACAATAAGGATAGTAGTACAAGAGGATAATCTACACACATCATTCAAAAAGAACAACGGTGGGTGCCTTGGAAGATGATGAAGGGATTATTTTGGAAGGAGATTCATCTTGGATTTCTACAATGGATCACTTGTATGGATTCAATCCTTCTCCAAGTTTTACTATATGGGAATACCACTTCAAATCATGTCATTACGTGAACAAATGACTAACAAAGATCCATATCAATCTCATAGCTGCAAAAATGCAATACTCTCATGTAGATCCCACATTAAATGAGGCAAAGAATATTGTTCTTGTATATGTCATAGAGCTTAGATTACACCTTTGTACACTAGAGATGAATGTGTAATGCTTTTATAGATCAAAAGAAGAATTGAACTATTTGTAATAAGTCACAATTTTTTTCCAAATAAAACTCTTGGATAGATCTGATTTGCCACATTGTCTTTGTGATGAGCCATTGTTCATCAAAGGTGAAACTCATTCTAAAGATATGGCACATTTTTGGTTGACTTGATAATAGAAAGTGAGATATCATAAAAAATTGGATGAGAATTTACAATATGCCTCTAGAATTATAGGGAAATCCAATCTTTAGTAGAATGGGTAGCTTCGTAAAAAGTATTGATTTTGACAAAATAACTAGGGAGTGCTCTGGAAGGTAGTTGATTAAATTAATATGATGTGTTCAATAAACCAATACATTCAAAAGAAATATTTTTATATCATTTTATGTTTTTCCTCTATATGACTAATATGTGACAACTCATAACAAGTAATGCTTTGATTAAATCTGAATGGATGTGTTAAAAAGGTGTCCATGTTGTTATTTTATTGGCATGAATCTAACTGGTCCAATCAATTAGCATGTTTATTGAAAACTAAAATAGAATACAATATCATTCCCTATATGACATGGATTTTGGTAAAGTTGATTTAATTTCTCTAATTTCTTTCATTGAGACTTATTTTGATATTTCTTATCAAGAGTCTCTACAAGTGCAAGATAATAATCTAGTTGATATATTCTAATAAAATTTATTTTATTTAGACTAGGTTATATTTTGATAAGCTAGTTCATGATTTATGTGTTTGATCATTATTTAGTGGACGAATATCTCAATAATAAGTTTTTTTGCCTCTACAATTAAAGAATGTTAAACCTATGCTCATAGGGTAGATATAAATACGAATAGATGTATGATGTCATGATGATAAAGACTAAGTCACCAGTAAATACGCACCCATCTTTTGTATTAAATTTTTCCATAAATCTACCAAAATAATATGCGACTAAGGAATTAACTAGAATGAATACTCTATATACACATATAATCTCATATTCATATCCTAGACTTAAATAATGTCATTGAGTCAAAAGATTATTAGGATATTACAATACTTAATATTATCTCATCACTAAAACAAACATGATACATGGAACTAACTTATATAAATAATCAATTCATTCATAAAGTATTACATTACAATAATCTAGCAATAGGTTCTCAGGGGATACAATCAATAGTCTCGGGGGAAAAGTTTGAATAATCGCTCATGAATCTAGTTCAAAATGATCTTACATGTCCATTATGATTTTTTGTGAATGTGATTTTTTTAAGGGATAAATTACATTCTTTCATTTGTTCTCTCCTAGTTTTTACATCTCCTTATTTTGTGATCAAGTTAGTGAGATGGTAAGACCATTGTACATGCTTGAAGTGAGTGGGGTTCATTAGCAAGTGCAGTGACTTCATTGTTGTCCCAATCTCTTTTTGTGGCATTGTCAATTTTTGGTACCACATAAATTTCACTAACAAACTTATTGATGCATTTTGCTTCATATTTTGCATTGGATGCAACAATACATTTGACTATTTTTCTCGATTAAGATATCATCTCTTACTTAGAACTCTTCTTCTTTAAATGACCATAAGTAGTAAAGAAAATGCCACTTGATTGTGGTCTCAATTATACTTGTTAGTTTGGAAGCTTGGATTAGTATTAACCTTTGAAATAAATCATTTCTTACCTTTGTATATAAAAAATTATCCAAATTTTTTCTCAAATACTGAAGGATATTCTATAGTAAAATACAATGGATTAACCATCATCTGGATGGTATCTGCTCATTATTCATAAAGCATACAACATGTTTGGATGTGAACATAACATTGTGAAAATCATAAATCCTATTCTATAGGGATATATAGTCTTACTTATGCATGTAGACTCTTACAACAAGTTGGGGCATTCACATAAACACATTTATTTAAAGACACATGGGCCAAGTCCTCTCATAAAGTGATACATGCTTCATTGATTGAGTAGTTTGTCAATCTATGTGCTCTGCCTCAAACCTACAAGCCTTCTTATCAAACCCTAAACCCTTATTAGCATAATAATCAACATTTTGTCTGCTTGATAGTGTATTTTTTTCATATTAGTGTAAAAATCACATTTATTTTGTTGATTTGTTAACTTTAATGACAAATACAATGTATTATTGATTAAACAGGATGAGAGTATCAAAAGTCCTAGACTAGCTAAAATTAGGGAATTTGTCTTGAATTTGCCCGAAACACAGTTGAAATTATAATATTATGGTGAATAAATTAAACTACACTTACTATAAGTGAAAATAGGTTACTAATGGTATCTAGAATGAATTTGGAATCTTAATAATATAACAAAACTTTATTCGAGGAATGAAAGCAAGGGCAGATTTAAACCCCTTCTCAGAAGGTATCAGGACCTCAGGGGAAGCAACAGTAGCATGATCTACTTCATTCCTAGAAACCAAAATACTATTGTCTATGGCATAGCTAAGAATGTACTTGGATCTAGACATGCTTTCTTTACATCTCTACAGCCAGCCTGGCTGAACTGTAATGTTCAAGCGACACTTGCTTTACTTTCTTCCTGTCCTAGGGCACACGATTAATAAATAAAGCCTTGGCTTATTAAAAAAAAGCTTAATATATGAAAACTTATTATTCTATAAACTCACAGAAAACTTTAGTTTTAGAACTTTTTTCAAAAAAAGCACATCAAATGGCCTCAAAAGCTATATCCGACATGAAACACATCAAAACCCACTATTCTTTTTTGTAATTTTGTGGGTGAAAGTAGAGATGTGATTATGAGTGAATTTTTAATTGATATTGACCTAGAGTTGATCTAGATGAACTTCCATACCAAATTCAAGTTGAATATAGTACTTTCTTTACTTCTCATCTTCTTTCTTCCATGTTTTCTTATATATATTGGTGTGTTTGAAATATATCTTAATGTGAAGTAGAACCCTTTTTATATGTTTTTTTTCTCTTTTATCATTCTTTCCTTTAGGATGGATCTCAAGCTAGGGATTTATGATGATTTTCAACTTTAGAGAATATCGGTGAAACCTTTTGCAAAATTATAGAATTCACTTTCTTGAAATAGGGGAGGAGGTATTGCACCTACTTATGATAGTAATCTTGAGTGTAGTTAACACCCATTTGGATATTTGAGTATGCAATAAACTCTATTTGATCAATTTAATCTTAATTCAGTCCTATTTTGGATAATATGGCTGGTTTTTGCTAAAATAAAAATTATATTATAAATCTTAGAATTCATGCCAATTTAACATAAATATACTTATGACATACCTATTTGAACATAAATCTTGTGATTCAATCATTTTTATCAAATATCATCTTCTATTAGTTTTTTTAATCTAATTTTACTCGATGTTAAAAAGGCTCAAAACTTCATATTATAAGATAAAATTTGTTACAACAATAAAAATCACTTGTATGAAAGGAAATGATTGTTGGTTAGTTATGTTAGATGTATAAATCTGAAATCACTTTCTTTGTTAAAGTTAATTTGTTTGGGGTTGATTTTGTAATTTTTTTGGTAGATTGAACTCAAAATGAGTGGCAATTTATTATTTCACCATGATTGTCACATATATAAATCTAAAATAGATGAATATGATTGTCTAAATATCTAGAAAATTTTGGCTCAATGATCCACAATATGAATTTGAAGGTATAAATGATCTAAATATCTTCACAAAATCATTTAATGTGAACAACTTCAAATCAAGACATGTACATGATTAATATGAGTTTCATACATAGTATATTCTAAAGGTGCCAATATATCTAGGTTGTATCTAGATCTTTAATAGTGAAACACATGATAGAATGTGTTATTACATAACTTGATTTCGTTTGGTTATGAGTCTGGGATGATAAATTCATAACCCCTTCCAATGTAATTAATAAGATGATAAATTCAAATAGTTCAAGCAATTCACATTTTAAATTCCACCAGTTAGTAATATTTAGTTAGATCAAGATAGAAACATCAATATGGAAAATGATTAATATCCTTGTAACACAGATAATATCATTATATTTGTATATTTTCAAATTATATGAGGAGATTGTTGGATAATCAAGATTGATTGGGAGAGGATTGTGTTCGTTAGAAACTAGAGGTAGGACATGACTGGGGGAATAATAAGGATTAGCCTAGACATCTTGAACCACATCCAACAGACCAAAAAGAGCCCACACAAAAAGAATTACAAAAAAATGATTCAAACTCCTTTCTCTTACCCAAAATGCTATTCTCCTGTGAAAATCATTTGACCAATCAAACAAATTTCAAATAAAACCAAAATTTTACCACTTTCTAATTTTAGTGTCTAGAGTATTCTCATGGAATTAGTTCCTCATTATGATTAGAAATACAAATTTAACTTATACAAAATTTATCTTAAAGACTAGATAATTAATAATCACAATACATTTGGAGCATGAAATTTTGTGATACATCCCTTTTTCATGTTGAGTATGTGACAACCAAACTTACAAGATCGCTCTTGTTTACCAATCAAACTAGATGATCATCTCTTACTGGGTTATGGTTGAATAGAATTAGTTTTAACTTTTTTTTATTCAGTTAATAAAGACAATAAACAATGTGGAGTTTGTGAGATCTCATATAATGCACAAAAATAGGACAACTACTTGGGCGATAATTGGTGACTGCAATTTTGGGAGAGCTACCAAGGAAAACGCTAGACATTCCTCACCATGATCAAGATCCATGGAGGACATCAATGGTGTTGCCTAGGATGCTGAGTTAGTTGAAATACCATCCAATGGGCCTTATTATACATAGGAAAACCAACAAATGGGGGCAAACAACACCCATAGTAATATTGATAGAGTATTTGGGACTATGAAATTTTAAATTTGTAACCAATTTAATGGTCACAGTGCTTACCCCCTGATCTATGATGACAACTTCATACAAATTCTCCATCTTGATGACATGAAGAAGATATGAAACTACCCACTCTACGTAACAACCTCAAACTTTATAAATTGAAATTTGATAAATATAAGGCTTGAATTGATAAGTTTAACAATTCCCTACTTGTGTTATTGGTGGAATAATAATTTTTCTTTGTGGCATGGGTTCCGCCCATGGACCAAGTGAGGCCCATGAGACTATTTACTTTGAAAATAGATCCTTGTGGCACAAGTTAAATAAATAGAAGGAATTCATGAATAAATAAAGGATAATGGCTTTATGGTTTGTTAGAACATAGAAATATGGAATAATAGAGAAGTTTCTAAAATATATTAGGATATTGTGTGTTTTAGATAATCGATGGAGTAATTATCTAACCATGACTTGCTACTCAACTTGTGGGGATCAAATAAGGATATCTCGGTCTACCTTTTGGAGAACTTGAAGATAATAAAAAAACTAATATCATTCTAGATTTTTTTGAAGGAAATGACTTCCCATGTGAGAATGATAATTGATTTAAAGAAATACTTTAAAGGAAAGATTTTTCTATGAAAGTTATCCCAATATATCCCATATTTTAGATATAATATGGGAAAGATATTAGTAAGTTCCCTCCAAATTTCATAGCAAAAGGATTCTCCTAGTAGGCTATGGAGAATTGAGAAGGAAGAGGGACTAGCTTGTAATAATTAAATTATGTTCCCTTATTTGAAGAGAGATAAAAAGGATATATAAAAAGCATTATTTTGACATTAAATTTGACTAAGTGTGAGATTATAGGATTGCAAAGAACATATCAAAATTTGGTATCAATTAGAATGAGGTTGGGATAGATATGGATTTTACACATTTCCCTAAAATATATGGTTAATTAATTGAAATTTGTCACATTAAATATGACCAAGGACTCATACCCAACCTTCCATTTATGATGTGTGACTCTGTAGCCATCAGATCCAAAATCGATGATGTTTAATGCATCTTCTACCTCCACTCATATAGGAAAGTTGCAACAGAGTGATTCACTTCCTATTTGACTCCTCCCTCTCTCTATATGGGACATGAGATCTCCTAAATATATTCCCATTAGATTTGAAATGTGTGACTAAACCTCACTAACTCTAGTTTCATGTGGGATTGTGACTTATTCCAAATCCTTGTGGAGTCCAAACCGCATTGAAGATCCACATACACCCCTTGCCTATATAAGGCATTTAACTCCTCATCAGTAAGACGAGAGGAAGTGAATGCAATCCCACTTTCTAGAGGAATCCTTCCCTACCTCCAATTACATCCTAGGAGACGTATTATATCTTCCCTATCTCTGATCTTTAACCCTGCATTCCTGATCTTCGGTCAGCACTACCGCAGTCGTCATATGCCATCAGAAAAGGGTTGCTTGAGTTTGCACAACGACAGTGAAGATTGATGGAGCCTTTTTTCTTCCACCATGGAGAGGGAAGTGAAAGTCAACTACAAGATTGACTGCATCCATAGAGTGTGAGGGAGTAGAGTCTCATGATAAGAAGGAAGGGTAAGGGGATAGGATAAATCACCTTTTTATCGTCAGACAACATTGTGAGGTAAGGAAAATCCTTGTCCTTCTGACCCTCTATTCTTCCCCTACCACACTAGCACAAAGTGTTGAGATGGCACAAGCCAAATGGCTCGACTCTAGATCCATGGTGCTTTGGTTTTATATTTGATTGATTACATGGAAACATATGATTGGTCCATTAATGTTAAACTTGTAAATATTGTAGATAATAATGGGTAACTCAAAAAGTAGAAAAAAATATATATCAAATTGATTACAAAAATGAGAGGAATATGAAATAAAATAGAATTGATATCTAATTTTGATCCTAATTCTTAAAGTATGACTAGAAATGTAAATATGATGACTAGTACATGGAAACCCAAGATTTGGTTATTAAAGTGTTGAATGCATTAAATGCTCTCAGTTCATGTAATGAACTGATATTGTTGAATATAAAGATAATCAAAGTTGAAGATAATAATTATGATGTCTAATTAGGGCTTATAATGTGAATAATCATACATATGAAGAATTAAGGTTTTGAAACTAAAGATCATAACTTTTTATGATATAATGCGCCTAATGA
Source organism: Alisma plantago-aquatica (assembly GCA_963693085.1). Classification (NCBI taxonomy): domain Eukaryota; kingdom Viridiplantae; phylum Streptophyta; class Magnoliopsida; order Alismatales; family Alismataceae; genus Alisma; species Alisma plantago-aquatica. The sequence goes on from OY856411.1 coordinate 125,120,726, forward strand.
AATGTAGGTGTTCATAACGTAATGATAATATAGGTATGATAATTTGGGTTTCACCAAATGTTTAATATGGATTTAAAATCCTAATGGATCATGGAGTGTTTGACTTACGATTTGTAGCCTTATTCCTTATCCATTCCCAAGATAACAATAAACCCTATTTAGGACCTGAGTAGGGTCTCATCTGAATAAAAAAGTTGGTGACACTTTAGGATATACATGCATGAAGATTAAATATTGATTGGTTGGATCCATTTTTACTTTCTTGATTGGATGATATGATTAAAGTACTTGAAGTATGATTGCATGGTTTTCATGGTTCTATGTTGAGGCATGTGGTTATGATTATGAATAATCACAATTATCAAGTCTCGGTGTTTGTTGACAATTTCTCAAAGAATGATGAAATAAACTGATTGATGTTTATTTACATCTTGTAGAATTATAATTCCACTATGAGTATCACATAAAGTTAGATATCATATTATGAATATGACATGCATCAAGGGGTGATGCACATGAGCCCTAGAAGGGACACTAATTACACCCAAGATGGCATATCAAGTATGTATTAGAATATGTAATGAAAATTTTGGTTCTTATTTGCATGTAATTATTTGATAGTATGTTGTTATATTACTTGTAAACTCTTGTATGCACCCCATGCACATAGTATAACAATATAAAAATCTACAATTTGATTGTAGGCATTTTAGGTAACAACATATGAAGATATCATGACATGATGAATAAGATGAAATTGATTGAATATAATAAATCTAAGTAAAGGAGGATTAGTTAGATACTTCTTCTCATATGTATTAGTTCCATGTTGAAAATTCATGTAACTCCTTAGAGGAGCATCATTATAGATTTGTAAATAATATTTGTGAATTAATGGAAATAACGTGCTATTATTTGTTATTTGTTAAAGTGAGGTCCTTACATGTAATACTTTTCAATGTAATTTAGGTAATGTCTCTCGACATGTAATCAATCAAATATAAAACCAAAGCATTTTGGGACCTGACATTTTGGGATGGTGTACCAATCTGGGGGTGGGTCTACATGATGTGTGTCATTTCACACCAATCACTAGAAAAATACCTAGAGTTTAATATTCTAACTAGGTTTCCAACTTTATGCAAGGACCAAGTCAACTTAGTATAGATAGGAATTGGTTGAAATCCAAAACTGATAGTGAGAACAAGAAGGAAATTCGGTTGTTGAGCATTTGATTAAGGCTCAAAATTGAATACAAAGTATATGATTAAATTAATCAAGATTAAATAATAAAAGAACTGGGGTCCAATGGATCACCATCAAAAGACATGCTCTTACTCAACAAATCAATTCCAAGATTTCAATAATCAAATTATGATCATGTATTTTGTGTCTTTCCGAACACAATCATACATGAGTCCATCTTCTGACAATCCTGTTGATCCCAAAATTTGTGGATCCTCATCCAACCATCTAACACATAATTGTCCAAGTTAACATCGAGATATATGTGATTCCTATTTAAAATTCGAACCCATGGATCAGGTGACCACTTTTCCATGGGCTATAACAAACAAGTCACTGAGTAGAATACATAATAATATAAATTAGTTGATTGTGTTAAAAGATTATGTGTTCATTATCACATGGAACCAAGATCTCGATGCCCCCAAAAGAATATACTAATTATTAAAAAAAACAATTCCGATAAAAAGATAACAATCACAATTAAGGGATTATGGTTTCATTCTTGTGGGGATCCACAATCATATCATCCCCCAAGAATATATCAATTCATCCAACGGTCAAAGCATAAATGGAAGGGAAACATTATTCTATTGAAGCAAGGAGTTGATTAAATGAAATAATAACATGATATGGGGTTAGCCCCCATGTCTTAAAAGGGAAACTACTTGAACATAATGTAAAGAATAGAAGAAGAAACTAGGTAACAAGGGATGCCCTTTTCTTGTAGAGTTCCCCCTTCTTTTATAATGGAAGGAGGGGTGGAAAACCTAAGGAGGGAAACAAAAAGAATTTGTTGGCAGCTACTGAGGTGGCCTGAGCATTGGCCGTGAGCTGAGCAATTTATATTCAGAATGACTTGGTTCAGATCTGTAGAAGTTTTTCCCTTGGAAGAGAGTAAAGTCCTAGAAATGGGGCACCAAGACTTGGTCAATAAAGAACTATATGCGGTGGTTTGGAGTTTGAAATACCCGATTGGGGACTCTAGGTTGACAGGTTTGGCCAATCCAAATGTTCTATCCAGATTTCTTGGTGTCTGTTCTGGATCTAGATATGGAAGATCAACTTCTTCACCAACTTTAAATGTGTCTACTTGTTGGACAATTAGTGCGCATAAAGGTATCTCCTTTATCCCTTATTTTTCCTTTTATTCACCAATTTTTTATAGATATGACAAATCCAATGAGTTGGGTAGAAAAGGAAGATTTGTTTTTCATTATGTTGTGTCCCCAAACCTAATCCCAATAATCTCTTGATACGGGTGAGTACCCACGATATGGGATAAGGTCAGAGGACCTCACCTCCAAAACAAATGAAATGTTGAAAAATATGAAGTATGAAATTAATGATGATGTCTCCCTAGATAGAATACTCCTAATATGAGTTGAGTCACCTATTATATGGTTTCCTTGATGATGTTGAACCCTATACTTCCTATGAAAAGATCAAACTAATGATATATAGTCACTTGATATATGTATGTTTTCCATCTAGGAGAGATATATGTTCAGGATCCCTAAGGTGATGTATATATTATGTGATCATGATGATGACCATCATACTTGGGTTAGCGATTCTATGTGAAAAAATATATTGGTTGTTCTTGTTTCTTTCAAGTTTTCTAGAAATTTTAATATGAGTAGATGATTGTGGTTAGCATGTCTTGTTGGACATAGAAAGGCCTTTGCTTGAATGGGCCAATCTTGTAGATATCTTTTTAGATACAAGTGATATAATTATGAAACCTCAATGTTGATCCAAGGGCCAAAAACTCATCACCTACCTCCTATTCTAGGCATGTGCTATTGAAGAAAATATCACCTAACTTGCTTTTATCTCTACCAATCCAACACATTCTATCCACCTTTGGCCAAACAAAACCCCATTCTTTCCCCCTTCTCCTCCTCTCATGTTTCCCTTTATTGTTACCCCTTCTGCATGTCCTATCTCCTTTAATTGTCCCTTCTTCTTCTTCATCGCCTCACTGGCATCGTCACTCTAAGGTGGATTTGACGTTTCACCCTCGATGCTCCCTGGAAATGACAACAGGGTCCAAACTCCTCATGAGGTCGAGTGGAGCTAGGGTGGGTGGTCAGATAGCATAATTGTGTTCCCCTTCCCTTGTATGGATACCTAGGTGTTGGGTGTGTTGCAATGGCTGGGCTGATGTACACAATAGCTGTGTGTTGAAGGAGATGAAACTAGTAGCCACTGATCAGTCACAGGGGTCCTTTTAGACCATCAACTGGGTAGCTTATAGGGCACCACATTGGGTCCACCCCTTTGCACAATCAACAAGAATCTGAGCTAACTTTCATCCATTGGGCACGACCTGGCTAAATTTTTGTCAACCCACAACTTAGAGCGTTAGCCCCTTGGTGGCAAATGATGCATGAACACATGACCTCTTTCAAGGGTAAAGTCAAGTGGCTGGATGATGCAGATGACTGTTGCATGGACAAGTTGCACTCTAGCACTACACCTTCATCCTAGGGGTCGTGGATAGGTGTGTCTATTGTCCACATGATCTAGGAAATTACATATAATGCCCTATCTTAAATTTTCTATAATTCCTATATGAATCCATGAAAAATGGTAATTCATAATCCCTTAGTAAAATCTAGAAAGCATGTAAATAAAATTAGTTATCCAAAGAGACCTACAACATGAGCATATTTGCAGACCCTAAATCCCCTTATAATCCTCATTTTTTCCAGTGATGTGATCTTTGACGTATTTGACTATATTTAATGCATAATCATGATATGGTTGGGATCTTTTATGTTCCTTTGCATCATTAATCATCAAATCAATATATTCTATATACTCTTGAAATAAATGAGGGTCCTTATCACCCCTACCATTCATGAATTATCCTAATTACAAAAAGTGACTTGGTTTTGGACGATAATTATGTAGTTTTCCCTAATGTTGCTAAGCTTACACCCTTACGAAATTAAATGCTATCATATATTGAATTTAGTAACCTTTTTCCCTCGATGACCCTATTACCTCCCATATTTCTCCTTCATATAGGTTTTCTCTATGTGGTGCTTAATGCTTGAATGTGGCCCCTTTAGGTTGATGCTTGAATAATCTTGATTCAAATGTTATGTTTGACCTACTTTATCAATTGAACTCCTTTAGATACTTGATATAGGAAACTTATAGAAGATGGTATTTTTCATGATCTTCCCATTTGTATGATGATGTTGCGTATGATGTTACTTGATATAGGACCTAAAGTGGCATGTGATAATTAACTGTCTAACTTGTGCCTTTATAGTGATATGGATCCTTTCCTCTTGTCCACTCTAAAAAAATCAGGGAATAATCTTATACCTTATAATAACTTTGACATGGATGTCTTACCTAATTCATTTGTCAATTTTTGAAAGCATAGGTGAACTATGTTGATGATTGCATGTATGCTGATCTTTGGTATCAAATTTGGACTAGAATTCTTTGATCCTAGAGGAAATCATACCAATATTAAATATCATTATTTTGTCCTAATCTTGCTAATTTTAATACATGTCTTTTCTATATTCTAGGTTTTAGTGACTCATAAAATTTTTCTCTATTATGAGTCTTTTGACCTAATCTGTACATAAATGGCATGAATATTGTAATAATAATGGAAAGTAAATGGAACATTGAAATGAATTAAAAATTGAACCACACCTCCATGATGGAATCTAAATTAGTATAAGATAAACAAACATGTAATCAACCAACCTTGAACCTACTTGTCCTAAAACCTAAAAATGGAGCTAGTTAAGGTTAATTATGAGAATATAATACATGTATGTAATCTTTCTATTAGACAAGTAGTTGTTGGTGATATAGATAGTCAACGATAGTGTAACATATTGAATCTTGGGTAAATTTCTTGTTTAACCATTAATCGAAGTTCTTCATATCCTCTATATCCTTTTTTTGGGAAGTCAGGAGGCTCTCTTATTGAACCCACCCTCCTGGTGCAGGGATTAAAAATCTGATAAGGTACATTGAGACCAGAAGGGATAAATGTGGTAGGACTCCTACCATTACAAATGTAGAAGGGGGTAGTTTGACTCATAGGGTCAAGGGCATGGGCCATGTAGATACGACCACCCTAGAAGTTGTTTAGGTGGAACTTCATCAGGGAATCAACCAACATTGTACACTCTCTTGGTTGATAGATGACATTAACATATTCAAGTTTGTCTATGGAAGATTTCATGGGATCCAACCATGGAATGTAGGCATGATAATCTATGGTTGCTCTGTTGATAGTAGTCATGACTTTAGAGTAGTATCTCATGATTGTTACTGTCTCCCTTGAACTTGTGATAAACGATATGAGGCCTAATGGAATCACCCTTATTTCAACTTCTGTAACCGAACCAGCCGTGATGGTATTAGCGATCCCTCCCAGCCATTGGCCTTCCTTATTGACTCTTATCATAGCAATAGCATCTATGTTATTCTTGACAGTGGCATCAACTAAGATTAGCATGCGACCATCTAGATCTGAAAAAGGTCTTTGTGTAGTGTCCCAGACTTCCAATTTTGTGATTTGCTTCCTGTTTCTTCAGAGTATCATAGCCTGGAGGAGATTTTCTATTTGAGTCTTCTGTTGTGCGACACCCTGACTGACCTCCTCGAAGACATAGGCATTTCGATCACACAAATTGTAGCATCCAACTAACAAAAACATAATTAACTAATGCGGAAGCGTTCACTAAGCAGCGGATTATAGAAAATCACTAATTGTAGCATCCAACTAACAAAAACATAATTAACTAATGCGGAAGCGTTCACTAAGCAGCGGATTATAGAAAATCACTAAAAATTTAAAACCTTTTTCAAAGAGACCCAATCATAGGAAAACTCTTTCAACAAGAACCAATGTATTACATTTACATCATGGTTCATAAGTATATATCTTATACCATCTCTTTTCAAGGGATACAACATCAACTGCCTTGTTAAAAGCTAAACACAGACAACATAATAACCTCGAGGCATCAAGCCAAAATCTCAAAACGATACATTAAAAGAACTAAGTACTAACTCCGAGGACCTGAGAGTACAGAGACGACACATAGGACTTCTATCTACCAAACACGATAGACAACACACTCAACCTGAGTTGTCACTGCTGTCCTTGTAGCTGCTGATGTTCTTCATCCGAAAGATATTATCAGTCTCTTTCACACTCATCCACCTAAAAATGTTGGTTCCCACGGGGGTGAGACAATTGAAAATTGCCCCAGCGAGAGATATAACTCTCCGCCAGAAACATCATTATTGTAGTTTAATTAATATAAAACTGAGCAGAGGATAAGCAGTTTAGATCATTCTCATCTTTTAAAGTATTACACATATCTATGATTGAACAGTAATTCATCTATTCTCTTTATAAGAAATAGAAAGAACATGTATAACATTCATCTACCATACATTTTCAACATCTCAAGCTTTGCTCATGTCATTCATTATTCTGATGTGTCACCCATGATTCATTCTTGTTTCTATTTGTTGGCCTTAGCCAATCTGCTAAACAAGTATTCACTTATGCCAGACATGTGATTATATAAATCATCATGTATTATTCAAGCATTAAACTATATCAATCAGGTATAAATGTTTCAGGCATTGACTATACCAATCCTGATTACACATCCAGGCATTGGACTTTAACCAAACCTAATTACAGGCATTAAGCCTCTGTCAGGTATTTCTAATTATAGAGGCATGGATAGCATGTGAAACATAACTATCAACATGAGATATCTAGCATCATGATTATAATCAACAGTAGCAGTAAGATATCAACATAAGCATGACCATTGTATGTACACAATTACAGTCTTATGCATATCCACAACATAAGTATAATTACTATTTCTTAGTTGCACTAAGCATCATCTTTATGTAAAGAGAACAAACATGGGTTTCCATTCAATGTGAAGCGTCATGTATAACCCTAAACAGATATGCTATACGGCTGTATTACATCTTTTATTATGCCCTAGGGAATTTGAATCGTACCATTCAAAGTCCAACCGACCCCTGCGAAGGGCTATTCGGTTCCGTACAAGATCTAGGAGTACCGGCATCCTAAGATCTCTTCCCCTCAGTCAGTATGAGTAAAATGCAGTGACATACCAGTCAAACTGCCAACAGTGACATATAGTCAACTGATAACAACTAGTCCGTACTTGGTACAAGTTACGACACTAGAAAACAGGGTATACAAAACCCTCTAATCCGAGGTACAACCGCAGCTGTCCTCAATCACATCAAATATTTGAGGCATGACCATAGCCATCCTCTGTAACCTGCAATTGTGGATGACAAGTATATATATATCCTCAACCTGCCACCCCCACATATTCAACAATATGCGCTCCGAGTTTCCCTTAGGAATACTCGTTTCACCATCCAGCAAGTTCTGACACTGAAGATGGTTCTACGGCACAGGGCACTACATGATTAGAGTTGCACTTAATTAGTTATGCCAATTAGGTGAATTAAGGCTGCATCAAACAAGTGGACATACAAACCCTAATTCATTTCTAGCAAGCATATAAATATCAAAACCTGAAAAGATATAAAACATATGAAACATAATTTCTCATCTCTTCATCACATGGTAATATTCACTTGCCATTCATTAGATTACACCAATTATCATATTATCACAGGATATAAATCCTTTTCACAATAGCACAGGGTATCAACCCTTATCAACATAAGAGGAATACACCTCATTCAGGGCTCAATCATGCCCATGAAACATCTTGTTACTTCTTACCAGGTAACATCTAACCATATGGCTCACAAGGCCATTAAACATCTTGTCACCTCTCACTAGGAAACAATAACATATTAACTCATGTAATATAATAGTAACACCACTATTTCCTCCACAGGGTTAGGGTTTACTATTCACATCAATTAGGGTTTCATGTTTATTTTATCAATACAACCCTAATATATTGTTCCATACATCTAGGAGCATCCATCGACAATCCAAGTATTTAATATTCTTATCATTTATCATTAAATGATCATCAACACAAGGTATGAGTTTATCTCTCATAATTATCATGGTATGATTACATCATACTCATTTTAGCTTACTTATCAAGTATGTTAAACTCATTACATTTCATTGTGACAATTTACATAACACTCTCCTTGTGTATCTTATCTAAAAATATTGGATTTGAGATGCATCAAGGTATATCAACCCTGAAATGCTAAATGTGATATCTATCATGTCTCAATGTATCACTTCCCTCATCACTTCTATCTTACATGAGTTTATTAACTTATCTTATAATAAGGAATTTCACATCTTAATACTTTCATCCACCAACCTATCACCTTTACCATGATGTGCATAGATCACACACAAGGATTGTCCAACTATCTTCAATTATATGGACTCATCTCAAATTAAGGCATTGCTTGTTATAAGGTTGCCTATAGTCAACCACTTAAGATATTTCATCATTATAGGGTATTACTCATTATTTCATCATTAAGGTTTACTCATATCATTACCCAGAGATTAGGGTTATGATTTATCATCATATTGCCCATGATTAGAATTCCATGCACTATAGCCCAAATTTAGGGTTTTACATAGCTTTACTCTGTGTTAGGTTTAAGGTTTCATATGACATCGCCCTCAATTAGGGTTTCACATGGAATCATCCTCAATTAGAGTTTCTCAGGGAATCACCCTCAATCAGGGTTTCACTAATCATCCCAATTAGGGTTTCATTCAATTACCCATAAATTAGGGATTCATTATTCCTCTAATTAGGGTTTGGTATTTCATTACCTTAAATTAGAGTTACCCAAGTCATTACCCTTAATTAGGGTTACACTATTACCCTTAATTAGGGTTACACTATTACCCTAGATTAGGGTTTTACTCAAAATTTCCCTAAATCAGGGTTAGGGTTCGTTAACCTTCTCAATTAGGGTTTCTTGATCTCTTTACTAAGGATCCTACCCTAAATCACCATATGAATCATACTCATGTATGAATTCATTTCTATCATTCTCTCCACTTGATTTGGTTACATCAACCATATGATCAAATACAAACAACTATGTTTGACATAGTATACTGAGTTATTGCTTCCATAAACAATTAGGGTTTGCTTAATTGAATAGCCTTCAACTCACGATTCCTTGGGAGTTAATCCCTAAATTTGGTGAGTCATTAGACCACATCATTAGGAACAGTAATCCAAAACATTCAACCCTTTGTCAATGCATTCAAACGGTCTTGAGACCGTTTACTCAAAAAGGTCAATTAAATCAGATTGAAAATCAGCACTTAATTCAATTAGGTTTCCCTAATTGATTAGGCTTCAACTCACGATTCCTTGGGAGTTAATCCCTCAAATTTGGAGGGTCATTAACCAACATCATTATAAATAGGAATCCCAAACGGTCAATGCTTGGTCAACACACTCAAATGGTCTTGAAACCGTTTTCCCAAACAGGTCAAGTTGATCAGGTTGAAAATTAGCATTTAATTCAATTCGATTTATCTAATTGATTGACCTTCAACTCACGATTCCTTTGGAGTTAACCCCTAAATTTGGAGGGTTATTATCCTACATAATTAGGAACAAGATTCCCAAACGGTCAACGCTTGTTCAACCATATCAAACGGTCTTGAAACCGTTTTCCCTAAAACAGTTTTCTGAAACTGCATAGCCAATCAATTTAAAATGATTTGGAATAGATATCAAGACCATTTGGCTTGGTACTTTTCTTTGGATAAGCATATAGGATGATGTCATCATCCCCTTCCTTCGAAAAACCAAGAACAGCAACTGTTCTTGATGGAAATTGCAGCAAGGAAACAAGTATGTATCAAATTGAAGAAAACAATCAACAAAGCATAATTGATTGATGCAATAGCAATGATTAAGGGTTTGAGTTATAAAACCCGCCTCCAATTGAGCTCCAAAGCTTCAAGCTCACGCCATTAATGGTGGATGAAGCTCTAGCAACTCCCCCTAAGCTCGTCCTCAAGCTTTTGGATGAAAAAGTTGGCTAGGGTTGAAGAGGAGATCCAAATAAGAAGAAATCAATGATTTATTTTTTATTTCCACCATGGAATCAAGGAGAACGAAGGTCAAGGACCTTACCAACAGGTTGGGGTCGTCCTCCTGCTCCTCCACAGCTCCTTAGTCGTTTTCCAAGCAAGGGTAAAGAAAAGAATCCGAAATAGCCTTTGTTTTGGCTTGGTAAAGGTACTTTTATAAGAAACTTGATGAGAGAGAAAATGCATTATTAAAATGCATTAAATTCCAAAAATATGGCCGCCTCTTCCCCCTCAAATTCCCTTCAAAATCCTTAAGGACGAGGATATCTTCATTGCCTCTTATTCCTCTTTATTATACATCAATTTAAAGAAAAGCAAATTAAGCACCTTAGATCATATTATAATAATATTCCAATTTGAGTGGATATTGCTTTTCTTTATAATAATGGTGAGTGGGTTATCCACTTGCTTGAGATATTTTCGTGGCCTAGAAAAGTCACAAATGTGTTCACACTTGAGCAAATTCAACCATCTCGTTTTTGGTTGAAGTCCCTTCAATTATTATATTTGTTTTTACACTAAATAGAATTAGGGTTTCAATTAGGATTAAATCTTGATTATTTTAATATCAAGATTCTCTCTCCTCCAACTTAATTCAAATGAGGCGCCCCTCTCATTTTATTTTCTCTACTTGATGCCAAGAAACATTAGGGACCTTATTGAAGTGGTAATTTACATATTACACCCTGGGTTTTGGGTAAATTGCACATTACACCAAAACTAGGTTTTCATGCACATACATTGCTTTATCTGCTCTTTCTTGGTATTTAGGCTTCCATAAGCCATACCTCAGAATCATCTTTACTCTCATGATGCTTCAACACATGAAGAACATATTATCATGCACAATTTGCACTTAAACCCCTCAACTTGGGTAATTTGCACTTTAGTCCAAAACAGGCAAAACATTGATTTCAACAATGTTAAAAAAGGATAAGAATTGTAATATAAGTTCCTCTTGAACCATAATTACCTTTCACAAGATGAGATTAAGCATTTAATCATCTTTCTTAATCAAAACACCTAGGGTTAAGGTATAACCCAGGTCAGGGGTGTTACAAATTATAAACCCCTAACAAGGATTTCGTCCTCGAAATCCAGATAAAGGAAGACAAATGTATATTATTCATCATACTATCTAGTCTTCACATATCATCTCCTTATCATAGATACACCATAAAACTTTGATCAGCACCAAGTGTTTCCATACAAAATTCTCATAGAATCAACACACAAGGCACATGCCCCACTGTCCCTCATCATTGACTATAGAGTCAACTTTGTGTCAAATAACACTTTTCTTATTCAGAGAAGCATCATACATTCTTTATTAGTATCATGTTTATGCAGAGCATAAACCCCTAACATATGATGTTCATATTATTATAATCAGACTAATTTCACAATTGACCAATCCAGGTAGCCAACCTAACCCATCTGATATCTCTTAGATACCATAATCTTTCACCTTGATATCTATCACATGTGTTGGAAACACATCATATATATCTCTTCCTTTCATCTTGGAACATTATGTGTTTCATATGTCCTCATCTTGGGACCAAAGTCCAAGATAACTGATACTTTTCTAAGTATCCATCACATGAACACATTTATCTTCTGCACATCAAGTGTCCTAAGACCCACTTGATGGTCATGTCCCTGAAAGGAAAGAAAACAAGGATTCATATTCCTATTATTAATTTATGTATTTTCAACTATTCATGAATCATTTACTCTTTAGCTCTTCCTAGGTTCCTTGCCTTTAGCATAGGAATTATAAGGATGATTACATGACATTATCCATTTAGTATGTTTATGATCATCTCATGATCTCATCATATTTCCCATTTCTTCGTTAGGGAAAATACATTTATTATACTTACATCATTATTGAACATGTTTCATTTCCCTTATTCTTATCCTTATCTTATGAGGAGCACACTTTTAGTTCCTCATACAACATGCTCATTTGAGATTATCTCAGACTTCTCTTTCTTATACTTAGTATATCACACATTTATTCATTCCATATTTCTGATTTCATGATACTCATTAGATTGTATCAGAATGACTGCTTGATCAGGGCAATCAGAGAGATTACAATCTAAGAGTTTCCATACTCACTTTATCATCAATAGTTGTATACCTGGCCAGGGTATATAAATACTGAGATTAGGTAGTATGCACTTTATTTGCGATCATATTCCTCACTTTTAATATCATTATACACACATGACTTTCCCATGTTCCAACATGACTAAGTCATTTAGGAACTCTTTTAAAGCTCAAACTTCTGTATTAAGGACTGATAACCTAGATCGTAAAGCTAGTATCCAGTCCACTATATGCATTACTGTTGCCCTAATCTGCCCAACAGTAATACTTAAAGAAAGATTTTCTTATCATAAATGGATCAACTAGGAGACTCTTAGGAAATTGTCTCTCTCTTGCCTGCTCCCATGCACCTCTTCTTGGTGCAATATTGCTGCTCTCAGCAGCAATCTCCTCATGTGACCCAGTCATCTTTAACTTCTTCTTCTCTTATATGAGCAGAAGACATTATCATATACACTAGATGATACCAGAACAGACTCTACTACCTTAGTCCTATGTCTCTGTAGACTCAGCGAACCTAGAGCTCTGATACCACTTAATTGTAGCATCCAACTAACAAAAACATAATTAACTAATGCGGAAGCGTTCACTAAGCAGCGGATTATAGAAAATCACTAATTGTAGCATCCAACTAACAAAAACATAATTAACTAATGCGGAAGCGTTCACTAAGCAGCGGATTATAGAAAATCACTAAAAATTTAAAACCTTTTTCAAAGAGACCCAATCATAGGAAAACTCTTTCAACAAGAACCAATGTATTACATTTACATCATGGTTCATAAGTATATATCTTATACCATCTCTTTTCAAGGGATACAACATCAACTGCCTTGTTAAAAGCTAAACACAGACAACATAATAACCTCGAGGCATCAAGCCAAAATCTCAAAACGATACATTAAAAGAACTAAGTACTAACTCCGAGGACCTGAGAGTACAGAGACGACACATAGGACTTCTATCTACCAAACACGATAGACAACACACTCAACCTGAGTTGTCACTGCTGTCCTTGTAGCTGCTGATGTTCTTCATCCGAAAGATATTATCAGTCTCTTTCACACTCATCCACCTAAAAATGTTGGTTCCCACGGGGGTGAGACAATTGAAAATTGCCCCAGCGAGAGATATAACTCTCCGCCAGAAACATCATTATTGTAGTTTAATTAATATAAAACTGAGCAGAGGATAAGCAGTTTAGATCATTCTCATCTTTTAAAGTATTACACATATCTATGATTGAACAGTAATTCATCTATTCTCTTTATAAGAAATAGAAAGAACATGTATAACATTCATCTACCATACATTTTCAACATCTCAAGCTTTGCTCATGTCATTCATTATTCTGATGTGTCACCCATGATTCATTCTTGTTTCTATTTGTTGGCCTTAGCCAATCTGCTAAACAAGTATTCATTTATGCCAGACATGTGATTATATAAATCATCATGTATTATTCAAGCATTAAACTATATCAATCAGGTATAAATGTTTCAGGCATTGACTATACCAATCCTGATTACACATCCAGGCATTGGACTTTAACCAAACCTAATTACAGGCATTAAGCCTCTGTCAGGTATTTCTAATTATAGAGGCATGGATAGCATGTGAAACATAACTATCAACATGAGATATCTAGCATCATGATTATAATCAACAGTAGCAGTAAGATATCAACATAAGCATGACCATTGTATGTACACAATTACAGTCTTATGCATATCCACAACATAAGTATAATTACTATTTCTTAGTTGCACTAAGCATCATCTTTATGTAAAGAGAACAAACATGGGTTTCCATTCAATGTGAAGCGTCATGTATAACCCTAAACAGATATGCTATACGGCTGTATTACATCTTTTATTATGCCCTGGGGAATTTGAATCGTACCATTCAAAGTCCAACCGACCCCTGCGAAGGGCTATTCGGTTCCGTACAAGATCTAGGAGTACCGGCATCCTAAGATCTCTTCCCCTCAGTCAGTATGAGTAAAATGCAGTGACATACCAGTCAAACTGCCAACAGTGACATATAGTCAACTGATAACAACTAGTCCGTACTTGGTACAAGTTACGACACTAGAAAACAGGGTATACAAAACCCTCTAATCCGAGGTACAACCGCAGCTGTCCTCAATCACATCAAATATTTGAGGCATGACCATAGCCATCCTCTGTAACCTGCAATTGTGGATGACAAGTATATATATATCCTCAACCTGCCACCCCCACATATTCAACAATATGCGCTCCGAGTTTCCCTTAGGAATACTCGTTTCACCATCCAGCAAGTTCTGACACTGAAGATGGTTCTACGGCACAGGGCACTACATGATTAGAGTTGCACTTAATTAGTTATTCCAATTAGGTGAATTAAGGCTGCATCAAACAAGTGGACATACAAACCCTAATTCATTTCTAGCAAGCATATAAATATCAAAACCTGAAAAGATATAAAACATATGAAACATAATTTCTCATCTCTTCATCACATGGTAATATTCACTTGCCATTCATTAGATTACACCAATTATCATATTATCACAGGATATAAATCCTTTTCACAATAGCACAGGGTATCAACCCTTATCAACATAAGAGGAATACACCTCATTCAGGGCTCAATCATGCCCATGAAACATCTTGTTACTTCTTACCAGGTAACATCTAACCATATGGCTCACAAGGCCATTAAACATCTTGTCACCTCTCACTAGGAAACAATAACATATTAACTCATGTAATATAATAGTAACACCACTATTTCCTCCACAGGGTTAGGGTTTACTATTCACATCAATTAGGGTTTCATGTTTATTTTATCAATACAACCCTAATATATTGTTCCATACATCTAGGAGCATCCATCGACAATCCAAGTATTTAATATTCTTATCATTTATCATTAAATGATCATCAACACAAGGTATGAGTTTATCTCTCATAATTATCATGGTATGATTACATCATACTCATTTTAGCTTACTTATCAAGTATGTTAAACTCATTACATTTCATTGTGACAATTTACATAACACTCTCCTTGTGTATCTTATCTAAAAATATTGGATTTGAGATGCATCAAGGTATATCAACCCTGAAATGCTAAATGTGATATCTATCATGTCTCAATGTATCACTTCCCTCATCACTTCTATCTTACATGAGTTTATTAACTTATCTTATAATAAGGAATTTCACATCTTAATACTTTCATCCACCAACCTATCACCTTTACCATGATGTGCATAGATCACACACAAGGATTGTCCAACTATCTTCAATTATATGGACTCATCTCAAATTAAGGCATTGCTTGTTATAAGGTTGCCTATAGTCAACCACTTAAGATATTTCATCATTATAGGGTATTACTCATTATTTCATCATTAAGGTTTACTCATATCATTACCCAGAGATTAGGGTTATGATTTATCATCATATTGCCCATGATTAGAATTCCATGCACTATAGCCCAAATTTAGGGTTTTACATAGCTTTACTCTGTGTTAGGTTTAAGGTTTCATATGACATCGCCCTCAATTAGGGTTTCACATGGAATCATCCTCAATTAGAGTTTCTCAGGGAATCACCCTCAATCAGGGTTTCACTAATCATCCCAATTAGGGTTTCATTCAATTACCCATAAATTAGGGATTCATTATTCCTCTAATTAGGGTTTGGTATTTCATTACCTTAAATTAGAGTTACCCAAGTCATTACCCTTAATTAGGGTTACACTATTACCCTTAATTAGGGTTACACTATTACCCTAGATTAGGGTTTTACTCAAAATTTCCCTAAATCAGGGTTAGGGTTCGTTAACCTTCTCAATTAGGGTTTCTTGATCTCTTTACTAAGGATCCTACCCTAAATCACCATATGAATCATACTCATGTATGAATTCATTTCTATCATTCTCTCCACTTGATTTGGTTACATCAACCATATGATCAAATACAAACAACTATGTTTGACATAGTATACTGAGTTATTGCTTCCATAAACAATTAGGGTTTGCTTAATTGAATAGCCTTCAACTCACGATTCCTTGGGAGTTAATCCCTAAAATTTGGTGAGTCATTAGACCACATCATTAGGAACAGTAATCCAAAACATTCAACCCTTTGTCAATGCATTCAAACGGTCTTGAGACCGTTTACTCAAAAAGGTCAATTAAATCAGATTGAAAATCAGCACTTAATTCAATTAGGTTTCCCTAATTGATTAGGCTTCAACTCACGATTCCTTGGGAGTTAATCCCTCAAATTTGGAGGGTCATTAACCAACATCATTATAAATAGGAATCCCAAACGGTCAATGCTTGGTCAACACACTCAAATGGTCTTGAAACCGTTTTCCCAAACAGGTCAAGTTGATCAGGTTGAAAATTAGCATTTAATTCAATTCGATTTATCTAATTGATTGACCTTCAACTCACGATTCCTTTGGAGTTAACCCCTAAATTTGGAGGGTTATTATCCTACATAATTAGGAACAAGATTCCCAAATGGTCAACGCTTGTTCAACCATATCAAACGGTCTTGAAACCGTTTTCCCTAAAACAGTTTTCTGAAACTGCATAGCCAATCAATTTAAAACGATTTGGAATAGATATCAAGACCATTTGGCTTGGTACTTTTCTTTGGATAAGCATATAGGATGATGTCATCATCCCCTTCCTTCGAAAAACCAAGAACAGCAACTGTTCTTGATGGAAATTGCAGCAAGGAAACAAGTATGTATCAAATTGAAGAAAACAATCAACAAAGCATAATTGATTGATGCAATAGCAATGATTAAGGGTTTGAGTTATAAAACCCGCCTCCAATTGAGCTCCAAAGCTTCAAGCTCACGCCATTAATGGTGGATGAAGCTCTAGCAACTCCCCCTAAGCTCGTCCTCAAGCTTTTGGATGAAAAAGTTGGCTAGGGTTGAAGAGGAGATCCAAATAAGAAGAAATCAATGATTTATTTTTTATTTCCACCATGGAATCAAGGAGAACGAAGGTCAAGGACCTTACCAACAGGTTGGGGTCGTCCTCCTGCTCCTCCACAGCTCCTTAGTCGTTTTCCAAGCAAGGGTAAAGAAAAGAATCCGAAATAGCCTTTGTTTTGGCTTGGTAAAGGTACTTTTATAAGAAACTTGATGAGAGAGAAAATGCATTATTAAAATGCATTAAATTCCAAAAATATGGCCGCCTCTTCCCCCTCAAATTCCCTTCAAAATCCTTAAGGACGAGGATATCTTCATTGCCTCTTATTCCTCTTTATTATACATCAATTTAAAGAAAAGCAAATTAAGCACCTTAGATCATATTATAATAATATTCCAATTTGAGTGGATATTGCTTTTCTTTATAATAATGGTGAGTGGGTTATCCACTTGCTTGAGATATTTTCGTGGCCTAGAAAAGTCACAAATGTGTTCACACTTGAGCAAATTCAACCATCTCGTTTTTGGTTGAAGTCCCTTCAATTATTATATTTGTTTTTACACTAAATAGAATTAGGGTTTCAATTAGGATTAAATCTTGATTATTTTAATATCAAGATTCTCTCTCCTCCAACTTAATTCAAATGAGGCGCCCCTCTCATTTTATTTTCTCTACTTGATGCCAAGAAACATTAGGGACCTTATTGAAGTGGTAATTTACATATTACACCCTGGGTTTTGGGTAAATTGCACATTACACCAAAACTAGGTTTTCATGCACATACATTGCTTTATCTGCTCTTTCTTGGTATTTAGGCTTCCATAAGCCATACCTCAGAATCATCTTTACTCTCATGATGCTTCAACACATGAGGAACATATTATCATGCACAATTTGCACTTAAACCCCTCAACTTGGGTAATTTGCACTTTAGTCCAAAACAGGCAAAACATTGATTTCAACAATGTTAAAAAAGGATAAGAATTGTAATATAAGTTCCTCTTGAACCATAATTACCTTTCACAAGATGAGATTAAGCATTTAATCATCTTTCTTAATCAAAACACCTAGGGTTAAGGTATAACCCAGGTCAGGGGTGTTACACAAATGACCCAACAAGAGACTAAGAAGTGTGTCGTCTCTTCCATGCTGCCTTTAAGATGCTTGCTGAGCCATAGTTGAACTTGTGAGTCCTGCTGATCATTAGAGGCAAAGGCTACCTTTACCTTGGTCCAGACCTCTCTAGAAGCTGCATAGAGCCAGATCACATGAATAGTATCTTCTCTGGAAACCCCACAACGGGGACATTTCTCACAGTTTGTGAAGCCTCGAAGCTTCCTCCATGAATTTGGCATAATATCCTCATGGGCCATGAGCCAAATGAAGGTTTTGACCTTACTTGGTGCCTGCATATGTCATATGATGTCCCAAAGTTGGTTAACAGGGAAGAAACGATCACCATAAATAAGATCGTAGGTTGAGCTAGTGGTATAATGACCACTCTCATCCTGGTCCCAACACCATAAGTCAGATCTTTTGTTTGCTTCCGGGATGGGTATGCCTTTAATAGCTTGTACACACTCAATAGGTAGATAATTATTCAAAAAACCCATGTCCCAAGAACCTTGGAGATTTCTTAGGCTCACAACATGCATGTCATGTAGCTCATCCTCGATACGTTTCAGGAAGATGGAACCGAGTTCTTTATATCCTATAACCCAATTATCTGACCACACAGAAGTGGAGAGACCATTTAGAATGACTTTTAAGCAGTTAGCTTTTATGAAGTCCATCCCCGAGACCAGCGACCTCCAAAAAGGTGTGATGTGTCCTGTCTTACAGTCTTTGGAGTGCTTGTAATTCTATTTGTGTCTGGTTAACTGGATAGCATTGTGTTTGTTGATAAATTTCCAAGTATTCTTCCAGAGTAGGACTTTATTCCAATCTTCCATGGACTTGATGCCCAACCCACCCTCATCCATCTTTTTACAAATCTTGTGCCAAGAAACAAGTGACAACGGCTGTGGACTATGGCTGCCACCCCAAATGAACTTTTGTATGATTTTATCTAATTGTTTGCAGACTGAGATAGGTATCTTGGCCGTTTGCATTACATATGTGGGGAGGGCAGCGAGAATAGATTTTGCAAGATAGATGCAACTAGCTAGAGTGAGTGCTCTGGCTGTCCATCCATTAACTCTGGACTCCATGTTACTAACTAAGTAAGCATAGGTTTTCTTGTTCACTCTTTGGTGAATCAAGGGAGCGCCAAGATACTTTCCCAGATCGTTGGTTTCTTTAATACCACTGACCCGACATATTGCAGCTCTATTCGAACGGTCAACAACAGAAGCGAAGATGTTTTTTATTTTTCAATGGATATTTGCTATCTGGATGCATCTTTGAAGAGCCGAAAGCATTTGTTTATAGCCGTCATCTATTCAAAGGATGCCCGTACAAAAATGATGATGTCGTCCGCAAAATAGATATGAGATATAGCCGTTCCTTGTTGCGATATTTTGATCGGTTTCCATTTCTTTTCAACAACCACTTGATGAATGAGCTGTGTGAGGTGTTGATATCCTCTATATCCTTTATGTGCCTTGATGTTTAATTTGTGGAAATAATTGTTTGGAGTGAAATTGAACACTAATTATGTTAATGTAAGGTCATACACATAAATATCTTAATGGATGTTTCAATGATGGACTAAATAAAAATTAACCACTTAAGCTGGATAAATATATAACAAGTTTGACCTAGAACATCCTATGGCCTTATGGAACAATAAAGAGAAAAAGGAAATCTTAAAAATATGAAAATGTAGCATTAAATGAATTAATTGGATAAATAGATGAAATCTTATGCAAGTTTCCTAGAAATCATAAAAGGAAAATCCAAGAGATAATTCTAATCCCAAATTCATTTTCCTAGAGCTAAATTTTACTTAAGTGAGAAGTTTCACTATTTTGAAAAATTAATAATTATATTTACATTAATTGGAGTTTGAAAATGTGAGGTTTTCTCCAAGTTATTAAATAAATTATTAAATGACTTCAAAAGTGGAAAAAACCTTAAATTCATAATGTACATGTCAAAATTAGTTTACTTGTGAATTTTCATCTAATCCGAACAATCTAAAATATTTTATTTTATCTAGGAGAAAGAAAATGATTTAAAGATTTAAAATATTAAAATGGAAAAATCACATTTTCCGTATTGAGTATTACTTGTAGACTAAGTTTCGTATTTTTAGAAAGTCTCTAGATGCCTTTAATGCATTAAAAGGATAAAATGAGTGATAAGATTTAAATGTATTAAATAAAATAACAAAATTCTTAAAACAAAATGCCAAATTTGTTTTCTATATGCTAAAATAGGCCTTTGGTTCAATTTTCACTCAATTTGGAAAATATATGATAGGAAGGTAAATTTAGGAGAGATAAAGTGTGTAGAACCTTCAAATCATTAATTAAAATAACAAACAACTTTAAAGAAATACATTAATGTCAAATTCATGTCCAACAAACTTTGTATGAATTATGGGTGAAGTTCTATTAATTTTGGAGAATCCTAGAGGCATTAATGCATGAGAAAAGGGAAAATAAGATTTGCTTAATTAACAAATCAAAAGTCTTAAAAAGGCAAATCTAATTATATATTCATATTCTACATACTCAAATTAGCTTAATTGTCAAATTTCATTAATTTTAGATTTCATTTGCTCCCTCAAATAAGGAAAGAGAAAAATTAAATAAATTAATGTCTCACTATATTTCAAACCAAAGTTGGAAGGTTGTATTAAATGTGATCCATATCAACTGTCCAATGTGGATTAGATGGATTGTGAGTTATCTCCTACCTTGGGTAGGAGAAACTCGTATGAACGATAAACGTAACCAAAGGGGCCTGGTTTTGGGCATAACCTTCTCATTTCTCAGCGAAACTTTGCAAAATAAGTTGCTTTAGATCCAAAATCAAAATTCATATCTTCCTAGCCCTATATCTACCCATAGGTTCTATATTCATGATTTACTCAATCATAAAACCAAGCTTCTCAAAGCTCCTATATGCAGAAGCCTTAACTTTGCATCCTATAAATACCTAACACTACTCACGTTTCCCCCTCATCATGAATCTTTAGTTCTATGGTCCCTATTCTACCTTGGGTATAGAGTATGTTTCCACCAAACTCATCTTCTCCACCTAGATTGTGGCTTCCTTCCCAGGCACTCTAGTGCATCGGGATGCAGTCGACTTGCAAGTAAGTTTCCTTGGACCCTTTCCTTCACTTTCGTCACCCTAAAATTGAGCTCTCTCGCCTTCGTCGAGTTTCCCCAATTCTGACCGTAGCTTCTATTTCACGGCCTCATGGCCATATCAACTGAAAGAGGGAAGAGGATGACCCATGGTAATTTCCCAATTCTACCCATATGTGTTCCTTCTTTCTTTGCTTTTCTCACTAGGGGCGTAATAGTCTTTTTGCTCCATTCTTAGTTGCCTTGAGAGAGGCACGTCGGCTGCTGATCAGGAGACTTGGCCACTCTTGATTGGGCCAAGCCAGTGGGCCCTTTTACTCTCTCACATGAATTTTGTTTGCTTATTTGGATTATTCAATTTTTTGATTGGTCTGATTTAAAAGAATCGTAACTTTTAACCTATTTGTCCAAAAGTTATAAAAAAATATGATTTGGAATCAGAAAAACATTTCCTATCCAATAATATTGAATCCCAATTTCAATATTTATTGAAAGATTATTTTTCTAGAATTAAGTATTTTTCTAGATTATTTTTCTAGAATTATTTTTTGCCGACCAAAAAAATGTATATGTATAAAATTTATAATAATTATAACCTAATCATATAAACTCCAAATTGGACAAAAATATATGTTTTCTTAATAAGGAGAATCTAACTAATCGGTTGGAAAAGTTTTTAGAGCCTATTTCCAATTTTATAAAATGGTGATATTTCTAGGATTTTAATATACTCATTAATTAATTGTTTACATCTAAAATGATATTAGGTGGAATAAACTTTGATTGGATCTAGGGTGTTGATCCTAACCTGATATACACATCAGTAAGGTATGTTGCATCCTCTTATGAGTCATATTAGACAATTGATTATTTCCACTCTCTCTCTTAAACTTGATGATGACACATTATTTAGATGTCACATACTTGCTTGTAGTTGTGCAAGTAGTTTCCTAATCTTGAAATTGGTTTCATGCACTATGATAATTGTTAATTGGATCCTATCCTTATATCTTGTGGCTATGTCATACAGTTTGTATCTTATTGGTGTCGATAATCTATATTCAATGAAAACCCTAATTTTCTATGTGTTGGCCTTGATAGTACATTTGGCTACGCCTATACTTCTTTTGATGACTTTGGAAGTTGGACACCCTCATGATGATATGACAATATCTGTGCTTGCCTCTCTATTTATAATGCATGTTTGGTTTGAGAATTTTTTTATTTTCTCATTGGGTGATGTATCCCATTTGTGTGTAATACCAACATAGGGTCCATATGGTGATTCCTATCCCAGGGTAATTGTGTTGTGATGCCATTACTCCCCCAAAGATTATGCTGGCGATTCCATAATATTTAGTTATGGTGGTGATGTTGTATACCCCAAAATGTTATTATGTGGATTATTGTTTAGTTTTCCCACATGCATATTTCTTATTATTAATTATTGTTCTCTTCTTGTTATTTTAAAAGAAATATTTGTTTAATATGAGATCTATTGTTTTCTTCATATATTCTCTTTTATCTTACTATATGAAGAATTCCTTTTTGATATCCAATTGGATGCTTCTTCTTTATTCTATGGGAAGTCTTGAGATTTGTTGTCCTTATTTCCTTTATATTGTAAAATCCCTATTATATGCACACACCAACTTTGATAGCTAACAATTTCCATCTTTTTCTTCTTTTCAAAGTACGCTTCCAACCCCTAGGTAGTGAGAAAGGAGAAGTTGCCAAAAATTGATCAAGGCTATCTAGGAGTTGTTGGTATGTATGCCCTGAGAGCCAATCATGGGATGATTGGTGGGATACATTAAGATTGATTTGATTAACATCAAAGGCAAGCTTCCAATTCTTTCTGGTTCAGTCATATGAGATAGTGATAGAACAGATTGAATGTCTAGAGAATGACAGTACTCAATGACGTATTCCTTCAGGTTCATGACCTGAACGATGAGATCATACGGATGCTAAGAGTTTGTACATTCTTGATATGTCCCTAGTCGGATGTCATAGTGGAAGGTAGATAGAAAACTATGACACACAAGACTAGATTGTGGTGTTGGTTGATGACAGAATCTCATTAGTCATGATATAGATATATCAAACCAAACACATAGGTACTTGTTAGAGAACAAGGTACCGGACAGACCCACCGTGAGTTTGACACATGGAACCATGAGATGGTAGTCACAGTCAGTACTCACAATGATGGTGGTGAGTGTGATTCTTAGACCTGAAATCACTACACTCAACACATGTCGTTGGGCACAATTTGACATCATCAAACGCAGTCCTGAAACATGGGTTGTTATAAAGGTGATGATTGGGTGGCTTTGACACATGGGGCTTTTGAGGGGTGAGTGATAGATATGGGATTTGTCCCTCCTGAGGGAGTTTTATATCCAAGGCCACTTGATGAGTAGGATTGAGATAGGCGTGCGCACGCATGTGTGAATCAGTATGTGATATTGATGTCATACATATCTCGTTCAATCTGCTCTGAGATCAAGAAAGTGAATGAACGTTGACAGGATGACTGTTCCATGCCTCGAGTTCATTCGGGATATTAGTGACAAAGGAATTATACATTCACTGTAACACCATTCACGGATTGTAGGATTAAAGTTGTTCTCCAACTTTCTACTTTCACTTGGGTAGCACTGATGTGTGACTAGGCACCGCTCTTTGCTTGTGAAGTCATAAGTGTTATGGACTTTCACTGCCAACGTGAAATGGACCTGCAGGGTCACACACATAGGATTTAACCTGGAAGAGGAGTTTTGTCCACAAGCAATGTTTAGATTGATTACTAAAGGATTTTAGTAGTTCAATTAAACACTCAATCAGTCGATAGCTCAATATCATATGGTTCAAGGTGTTGGACGCATTGATTGGAGTATCGGATTGATTAAAATCACAATTCACTGATTTTGCCCAACCTGTGCTCCCAACCGATCGGCTCATGTGATGAACCGGTCGGCTGAGGTGCTGAACCGGTCGGCTGGAGTGTCCAGGCCGATCGGCTCATGCCCAGGTTGAAATGACCGGTTCAAGAGTTGAACCGATCAGCTCAACTTGTGCAACCGACCAGTTGGGAAAGTCATGTCGGCAAGAATTTTCCTTTGGTTTCAAATTGCCCAATTCGATTGGGAATAACATTGGTATGCGATACCAATTGAGAACGAAACAAGGAAAGTCTTTTTGAGCCGGATTAGGACCATGAACCGATCGGTTCAGGGCACCAACCGATCGGTTGGAGTGCCCCAAACGATCGGCTCAGGTCCAACCGATCGGCTCAATGGCCGAACCGATCGGTTCAGTTGTGAACTGATCATTTCAAGTTGCGAACCGGTTGCTTTTTGTGGAAAATTCTCGAACCCTTCTACTCCTACTTTAGTCCCGTATTGCCAGGCACAGAGAACCCTGTCCCATGACCCGCCTATATATATAGGGGTATTGGGGGCTTCTCAAAGTACAACTCAATGCAAGCCGGTTGCTTTGCGAAGTTGTCATTCTCTCTGGTTTTGGTAACCGTGAGAGATCCCGAGCAAGTGCTTCCCGTAAAGGGAGGTGCAGCAAGGGAAGGACAACTGCAGTTGCAACTGGTAGCAGGAGAGTGTGTTGGCGACTAGTACATCAACAGGAGGGTGCGACTCCTTCCACTTCCTTGTGGGACAAGGAGTGTGGAGTTCCAGGTGGTCCGTGTGGACTACTACAGAGGCAGGAGGACACTGTCGCTCAGGAGGACAACTGTCATCCGACAGTCCGGTAGGAGGAGGAGTCGTCAGTCGCGGTGCGACCAGGAGCTGCACAGACACCGTCTAAGACCGGAGTTGAAGACCGCACATTGCGCGAGGTATTGTCGCCGAGCAAGCCTCGGGACAAGGTATGATTCCACAAACCATCCTTTCCTATTATATAGACGTTGACGCGTTTCCTCGGTATGGGTTTGGGGAGAAATTTTTTGTTTCCGCTGCCTTCTCTGTCTCCCCTAAAACCCAACAGTGGTATCAGAGCCAGGTCAACTGCTCTATATTTTAGGAATATCGATATGATCGATTTTGGTTTGTCGCCTTTATTTATTGCATACGATGCGAATAATATTGGCTTTATGCATGTCCAATCCTAAATCCACAAATCCCTAATTACATATATGATATGTATTATTAATGCACTTGATACGCATCGCCCTTAAATGAGTTTTGTGGTGGATGTGTGTAGTATGATTATGGCCTATAAACCCCTATCTGTGTGTGGTTGTTTGTGGTTGCTTGTATCTCGGTCTGCGCACCGATCTTCCCTCTCTTATTCCTGATGTAACTCGAAATAATTCGAGGAATCACATTAGGATGGCCATAATCATCGCTTTTATCGTTTGTGCATGTTTTCTGTGGGATATAGCATGTATATGATACGTACTATATATTGTGGTGATTGGATATGTATATGTATATAAAACCAAATCCCTCATTAAAATATTAGTCTTATATGCCTTCCATTAGCGGCACACATGAAAAGCTCGATCGACCAAGCGTAGGTTACGCCAAAGCGTGGTGCGCCGTCTATCTTGTGGAAGTGTGAAGGGTAGACATGTAGGTTCTGCCAAAGCAGGGTGCATGTTTACCGTGTCGGCTTTTGGGTTAGACTTAACTGGTGATTCTTAGAGCGTCTAGGCCCAGAGGCAAGGAATGTTCATGGCAAGGTGTTGTGCATGTTCATTCAACAAGAGTTGCATATGATGCAATTGGCAAGAGTTGCCTACCTGAGAGATCTAAGTTGTGGGCGATCAGCCAAAGCTGACTCATGACTTAGAGGATTTCAGGATCTTGCCCACTAGAAGGTTGTACGCTGCAATCTTCCGAATTGATGGTGAGGGCTATCAATTTGAACTAAAATAGTGGGAGCGATAATTAATTAAAGGCCTAATTTTATCGTCAACTTTTCAAATCAATAAAATAAGTCAAAAAGAGTTTTGGACTAAAATTGCATATATTTCCTTTTTGTTAAAATAAATGGTCAATCAACAAATCACTTTATATGCGATCGGTCTTTGAGATCAACAAATTAAAATAATTCCACGACTGGTTAGGATGATGATGAGAAGCGTTCTCAATCAAAGAGCGAAAGCTCTAAGTCCTAGTTATACCAGAACCAGATGAAATTGATCCCACCACATCAATGGCTGATAGTATGCTTATGGAAGCTTACTGAGGATGACATTGATGAGGAGTGCTTGATGTTGTGTTCTCTGAACTATGAGTTGCAGAGACAACATGAGACATATGATGTCTCCAAGATACTGTCCTAGTATGTCATGACAGAAGGAGATCCAGTAAGGTATTCACACACTCAATGTGATTGGGTATGTGGAAAACCTGACTAAGAAGGATTCCCTCTAAGCCAAGAGTTGGCTATTGGTATGATACTGCAAATGTTGTGAGAATCATACAATTCATGATAAGCTACAACATGAACAACTTTGACAAGCGTTGACAAAGTTGTTGGACATGTTGAGGATAGTAGAGGCAAAGATGAAGAAAGACAAACCATAATCTTTGATGTGATCAAAGAAAAGGTAATTCTTAAGGGCAAGGACAAGGGAAAAGCTAAGAAGTGTTCTGATGCTAGCCAGAAATCCAAGCCGTCTTCAGCCTCAAGGCACATGGGGAAAGGGTGTATGAGGGATTGCCCTCTATATCTGGAAGAACAAAAAAAGAAGATGAAGGAGGGGATGGAGATCTCCACCTAAGGTATCAGGAAATGAACCACTTCTTTATCTGAGGTATATGATACCAAGAGATGGATATGTCATATATGATATGCAATATCCACAAAGAAGTGATGGCCTTTGTGAAAGGACCAAGAAAGAAGTACCCATCATTGGAGCAAGTGTTGCTGCCATAGATAGGAGTATCTTTCAGTTTATTTCAGCCTAAAGGGCATGAAATGGAGTTGAGAACTGCTATTTCATATATTGCCAATAGATAGAAACACTTTATTATTGCATATTGTATGACAATGATGGCAATTAATAAAGTTGATGTTTCAATCTCAAAGATATGATCTTTGTGGCAATGCCTTGTTTATCTTGTGATACATGGTATGCATAAGATAAAATGATACCTAAAGTTATTGATAACTCAAACAATCAAATTAGCATCAATCATGAGAAATTCATTTCTAGTTTCCATATGATGGATAAATCTAGACTCTTTTGGTTAGAGAACCAGTAAGAGACATGAATCGCTTGTACATGATTAATCAATCTTCACTAATGATAGTGGGAGAATGATTATCCTATTAGGTATAATACATGTGATGTATTTACATACCTATTGGAACAAATGCTAATACTTCAAATGGTGTTTAGAGAAATACCAATATGAATATCTTGAAGTGTTCAAGATTATCATAGATGAAGTACAAATTTGGTAAAGTGTTAATTCTTGATGAGATTAATGAATGAAATACTTGGACCAAATGTTTGAGATCCTTATGAGTGATTATGATAGTGTATCATAGTGAACTCATGATTAAGGCATGGTGATGTCTAAATCAAGAAGGAATCATACTCTAAGGAGTTAGAGAATGATTATCAAATAACTAAATTCTTCTTAATAAAAGAATACCCCACACTAATAAAGGAAATTAAGAATCACAAGGGTTGTGAGTTCTTATATCCTTAACAGATACACCTCAATTATCTATGTGATGAGTTGTTCATGTGATGAGTCAACTATCAAGATGAATATGAGGAACCAAATCTTGAGTTATGGTTTAAGACCATTACATCCTAAATGACATCCATGTGAACCATAAGGTATGACCTTGATGGTTGCACTCATTGGATCATATCCATAAGTGCAAATGAGTCTTAAGTGTTAAGACACATGGATAACATTTTGAGAAGGATGATGCTTGTTGATTGCAACTTAATGACTAAGACATTTGGCATATGGATACTAAAACTGCATTCCTATGAGGAATAAAACCAGGATGTGTACGTGACACAGCCTATAAGGTTTATGAATCCATTAATGCAAATGAAGTCTATAAGTTACAATGGACTAATCAATGTGATTGATTGAGTACAAGCAACTCAAAATTGGATCTTTACTTTGATGATATAGTCAAAGGGTTTGACTGATATGTCAAAGATAAAGAAGGGATCTGTGATTTAGTGGGAGCGTGTTCACATTCCACATGTTGATGTGAAATGGAAATGTTCTAGAATGGAAATCCAAAAGTGGAAATTATCTTTAAGGAAGATAGAGATGTTTCCTATGTGATAGGAATAGAGATCTATAGAGATAGTTCTCGACAAATCTCTTGACCTGGAAAGAGAAAGCATACATTGGCAATCTGTACTGAAGGGTTCAGTATGTACAGATTCAATGGGAGAAAACTTGTCCATGTTATATGGATATTAGTATCCCAAGGCCAAGTGTCCAATTCTTATGAAGAATGGGAACACTAAGAATAGATATGGATCTATCATGTATATAATCATCCCATTGTCTTGCATGTATGACATGGCAAGAATAAAATGCATTCATCATTTTGTATGTATGACATGACAATATGATGTGCTCATCCTGATAACTCGTATGTGGGACATGAAGAGTGGATGTCTGTCTACTTCCAGTAAGGGTTACTTGAATACCATGAGAACTTGATAAGTACTTGTGAAGTACTAGTTCTATGGAGATAAGGAAGAGTTCGATGTAAAGAGTTACATTGATGCGAACTTCCGAAAGGACAAAAGATTAATCGCAAAATATACATAGGATGTATAAAAGTGAAAGTTTGTTGATAATTGGAAGTGTTCCAATAAAACCATTTAAAAGGGAAATGCCGAGTATCCGTGTGTTAGAGAACATCAGTGGATACTATATGGATCTAGAAGTTCATGAGATGAACTTATAGATATTCCGGTCATTGATGACAAGTCTGGAATCCTTGATCATGCAATGTGGCTAAAGGTTAGCAAAGGAATACTAGATCGCATATTACGGCAACTCCATCTCATACGTGTGACGTACAACGAAGAGATGAGAGACATGCAATTTGTACAGACTTTGGCAAGGTGTTGCCATTACTCACTTTGTTGGCACTAGAGCACAGTGACATGTGGGACATGTTTGAAGATCACTATGAATATGATTCAAGGGTGATTGGCTCGCAGTGCAAGTGGGAGTCTGTTGGTATGTATGCCCTGAGAGCCAATCATGGGATGATTGGTGGGATACATTAAGATTGATTTGATTAACATCAAAGGCAAGCTTCCAATTCTTTCTAGTTCAGTCATATGAGATAGTGATAGAACAGATTGAATGTCTAGAGAATGATAGTACTCAATGACGTATGCCTTCAGGTTCATGACCTGAACGATGAGATCATACGGATGCTAAGAGTTTGTACATTCTTGATATGTCCCTAGTCGGATGTCATAGTGGAAGGTAGATAGACAACTATGACACACAAGACTAGATTGTGGTGTTGGTTGATGACAGAATCTCATTAGTCATGATATAGAGATATCAAACCAAACACATAGGTACTTGTTAGAGAACAAGGTACCGCACAGACCCACCGTGAGTTTGACACATGGAACCATGAGATGGTAGTCACAGTCAGTACTCACAGTGATGGTGGTGAGTGTGATTCTTAGACCTGAAATCACTACACTCAACACATGTCGTTGGGCACACTTTGACATCATCAAACGCAGTCCTGAAACATGGGTTGTTATAAAGGTGATGATTGGGTGGCTTTGACACATGGGGCTTTTGAGGGGTGAGTGATAGATATGGGATTTGTCCCTCCTGAGGGAGTTTGATATCCAAGGCCACTTGATGAGTAGGATTGAGATAGGCGTGCGCACGCATGTGTGAATCAATATGTGATATTGATGTCATACATATCTCATTCAATCTGCTTTGAGATCAAGAAAGTGAATGAACGTTGACAGGATGACTGTTCCATGCCTCGAGTTCATTCGGGATATCAGTGACAAAGGAATTATACATTCACTGTAACACCATTCACGGATTGTAGGATGAAAGTTGTTCTCCAACTTTCTACTTTCACTTGGGTAGCACTGATGTGTGACTAGGCACCGCTCTTTGCTTGTGAAGTCATAAGTGTTATGGACTTTCATTGCCAACGTGAAATGGACCTGCAGGGTCACACACATAGGATTTAACCTGGAAGAGGAGTTTTGTCCACAAGCAATGTTTAGATTGATTACTAAAGGAGTTTAGTAGTTCAATTAAACACTCAATCAGTCGATAGCTCAATATCATATGGTTCAAGGTGTTGGACGCATTGATTGGAGTATCAGATTGATTGAAATCGCAATTGACTGATTTTGCCCAACCTGTGCTCCCAACCGATCGGCTCATGTGATGAACCGGTCGGCTGAGGTGCTGAACCGGTCGGCTGGAGTGTCCAGGCCGATCGGCTCATGCCCAGGTTGAAACGATCGACTCAAGAGTTGAACCGATCGGCTCAACTTGTGCAACCGACCAGTTGGGAAAGTCATGTCGGCAAGAATTTTCCTTTGGTTTCAAATTGCCCAATTCGATTGGGAATAACATTGGTATGCGATACCAATTGAGAACGAAACAAGGAAAGTATTTTTGAGCCGGATTAGGACCATGAACCGATCGGTTCAGGGCACCAACCGATCGGTTGGAGTGCCCCAAACGATCAGCTCAGGTCCAACCGATCGGCTCAATGGCCGAACTGATCGGTTCAGTTGTGAACCGATCATTTCAAGTTGCGAACCGGTTGCTTTTTGTGGAAAATTCTCGAACCCTTCTACTCCTGCTTTAGTCCCGTATTGCCGGGCACAAAGAACCCTATCCCATGACCCACCTATATATATAGGGGTATTGGGGGCTTCTCAAAGTACAATTCAATGCAAGCCGGTTGCTTTGCGAAGTTGTCGTTCTCTCTGGTTTTGGTAACTGTGAGAGATCCCGAGCAAGTGCTTCCCGCAAAGGGAGGTGCAGCAAGGGAAGGACAACTGCAGTTGCAACTGGTAGCAGGAGAGTGTGTTGGCGACTAGTACGTCAACAGGAGGGTGCGACTCCTTCCACTTCCTTGTGGGACAAGGAGTGTGGAGTTCCAAGTGGTCCGTGTGGACTACTACAGAGGCGGGAGGACACTGCCGCTCAGGAGGACAACTGTCATCCGACAGTCCGGTAGGAGGAGGAGTCGTCAGTCCCGGTGCGACCAGGAGCTGCACAGACGCCGTCCAAGACCGGAGTTGAAGACAGCGCATTGCGCGAGGTATTGTCGCCGAGCAAGCCTCGGGACAAGGTATGATTCTACAAACCATCCTTTCCTATTATATAGACGTTGACGCGTTTCCTCGGTATGGGTTTGGGGAGAAATTTTTTGTTTCCGCTGCCTTCTCTGTCTCCCCTAAAACCCAACAGGAGTTACCTTATCTAGTTTTTAGAGGTAGAATGAGATAGTGGGACAATCCTCTACCGAATAGTTCCTTTTGTTTCCTTCTATGTACACCCTAGTGGTGAAGAATTTTCATAGACAATCAATTGTAATAGTTAGATGTATTTCTTTTCTGTTGTTGTATTATTGGTTTTATGATACGTACGTGTGAAGGAATTGGTTATCAACCCTTTTTGTGAAAATTTTATGATGGTTTTGGTTATACAGGATGTTGCGTTTTTATTTAAGAAGGGAATGGTCTCTATGGGATCCCACTCCTTACAACATGGTATTAGAACCAAGAAAGTCATTTTGTCTAACTATTTCAATTTATCTCCCATAGGTTGTTTATACCCTACCCCTTGCTTTGTGCAGGCACATACATATGGATCATGAAAATCCATATGTTGACAACCTAGAAGGTTTTATGACACCCAAGAACCCTAAATTTGGGATGCCCAGGATGGATCCACCTTTCACTCCATCAACATCTAAAAATCCAGTGATATCTGATGGTCAATTGTAGTGAACCAACATATCGCACAATCTACAAGTTCAGGACTCTCCCTTGAGCAATATTTGATTCTCCTTCGGCAACTACTTTCCTCAACCCTAGTAGAAAAGGCTAAACCTGTTCCTACTCTTGAAAAGCCCAAGGAGTATAATCTCTTATAATTCATGAAGGTGTGCCCCTCATACTTTAATGGCGAGAATGCTGTCAACATGGTGGATAAGGTAGATGATCAGATTCTTGCTTTTAAAAGGACTTTTGATGGCGTGGCTTGTCCTGAGCACCAAAATGTTTTCTTTGCTACTTACATACTCAATGGGCCAGCCTGACATTGGTGGAATAGTTTGGTGAAGACTCATGATGTTACTTCTATGACTTGGAGTCAATTTCTTGCCCTGTTTTGAGATAAGTATATATCCTCTACATCCCTAAGGAAGAAAGAGTCTGAATCTATAGTTTATGTCAGAATTCGATGACTGTAGTAGAGTACATGCATAAGTTTATAAGTTTGAAGCAT
This sequence comes from Alisma plantago-aquatica, assembly GCA_963693085.1. Taxonomy (NCBI): domain Eukaryota; kingdom Viridiplantae; phylum Streptophyta; class Magnoliopsida; order Alismatales; family Alismataceae; genus Alisma; species Alisma plantago-aquatica. The sequence goes on from OY856411.1 coordinate 125,153,911, forward strand.
TATACCATAGGTGTGATTGATGAGCGGCATGTTAATCTCTTCATGGATGGGCTATGTTTTAGCATGGGATGTATGTTGATTCCTCATCTACCCTTGACCTTTCCCTAGTTGGTAGACAAGGCCCTCTCTATAGAAACTTACCCTAGTTATCAAGCAAAGATAAATCATAAGATAAAGACACCTAGTAAAGACACTATTGACCTGAGACCCATACATTGCCCATATTTTGATAATGACTTAACCATTCCATTCCCATGTATCTAATATGTTTGTTCAAGATTGATTTTAGGCTTTAGGTACATGAAAAGGATCAAATTACACAAGCCCTAGTTTATTCAAGTTCAAGTCAAAAGCAATGCAAGTGTGCAATTTAGGAAATCACTCCAAATGACCTTAGATGATGATTGTAATCACTTGTATTGATGGTATGACTTGTAATTAAGATGAGAAAAAATCAGGGATACAAAATTCCAACTTTTGGTTACTCAAATTTTATTTTAGAAATTTTTTCATGGGATACTTACTGGTTGAGTTGGAAACTCGACCGATCCAGTGATGAAGTTTTTGAAGAGACAAATCAGTCAAGTTGCACACTCACAGAACTCGACTGATCGGTCAACTAAGAAAAAATAATTTTGACTCATCAGTCGAGTTTCCAAAAACAAACTCGACCAATAGTTTGAAAATTGGCTTTGTCACTTAGTGGAGTTGTCGAGTTATCTTTATCAAAACTCGACTGAATGTACTGTACAGAAAATACAAAAAAAATGATTATAACCATTAATGAGTTGTTATGAGCAAGAATAGATATGTTGCAAGTTGTAAAATGTCTGTATTTCATTCTTAAGTGATCTCACACTCAAGGGAACAACCCCAACTATAAGTAGGACTCCTTGGAATTCATTCCAAGTTTGCTCATTCATGTTATTCTATGTCCTTCCTACAGTTGAGAGTGTTGCAACTCCTTGAGCCCCTTTCTCTCTCTCATTTACAAAGCATTTCATGATTATGAGTGAGTTAAGCCAGTTGTAAGAGAGCTACTTCCTTGTGCTTGTGTAGCTCTCATTCCATTCCATCTTCCCTACCCCTTTTCTCAAAGAATCAAAGGTGAAGCAAGCTACTCCGAGTGAAGGTGAAGTGGTTGTTGTTCTTGTTCAAGGTTGAAGAAGAGGTGAATATCTTCTTTAGGTGAAGGAAAAGGGCAAGGCCAAGATTCAAGAAGAGTGGGCAAATTCCTATAAGGCCAAAGACTTGATTCAAGCTACTGGTTTTGATTGATATAATTTGAAGGTCTAACTTATCTTGTGAGAATTTTGAAGCTCTATTCACCCCCTCTAGAGTCCTAGATCCAACAAGTGGTATTAGCACCAAGAATCTTCTCCAACAATCTCCCATGAAACAAGAAGATGGGAAACAACCTACTTGGTTCACTCAACTTAGAGGGAGGCTTCTCCATGCATCCTTCAGTCTTTGATGGCACCAACTTCCTCTATTGGAATAGGTGTATGCAGTTCTACATTCAAGGCATGAACTTTGATATGTGGAAGGTGATGGCCACACCATACAAGGAGCCAACTGAAGATGTTTCAACATCAAATGAAGTTGCCCTTAAAGAAGCCCAACTAGATGCCAAAGCCATAAGCATTCTCTATGCAACCCTTACCCCGACAGAGTTCAACCACATCTAATCTTGGGACACCGCCTATGATATTTGGGATAAATTGTGCATTACATATGAGGGAACAAAGCAAGTCAAGGAGGCTAAGATATACATGATGAAAAACTTTCTAGATAACTTCAAGATGGGCAAGAAAGAAGGGATTGTAGAGATGTACTCTATGCTTAATGTGTTCAACAATGTCCTAGCTTTGTTAGGCAACACTTTGGATAGAGGTGTAATCAACTCCAATATGTTGAGGACTCTACAAAAGATATGGGAGTCAAAGGTGACCTATATTAAATAAGTGAGGACTCTTGGTGACATCCCAACCAAAGAGCTGATTGGAAACATTCAATCTCATGAGCTAAGGCTTGACAAGAAATAAGAAGAAGCCAAATAAGAAGAGAAGGAAGCCAAGAAGATAAAAGATAGTGCTTTCAAAGCATAAGGGGAGGCATTCATCCTTCAACAACAACTTTCTTGCCAAACTTCTCCTTCCTCCTCTAGTGAAGATGATGGCCCTAGTAAGCATGAAGCCTCTTTTTGAATTGTTTCCATCTGTAGTGATCATGGGGGAGAATTTGAAAATGATATTTTTGAACATTTTTGTCAAAAATTTGGATATGCACATAACTTCTCTTCACCTCGAACACCTCAACAAAATGGGCATGTAGAGAGGAATAATAGGTCACTATAGGAGATTTTTAGGACCATGCTTTTAGAGTATGACACTGCAACGAAGTTTTGGGCTGAAGCCGTCAGTACCTCCTGTTTTGTACAAAATTGGGGTTTTACACATCATTCTTTAAAGAAACCCCCCTATGAGCTATGGCGTGGAAGGAAGCCTTCTATTGAGTATTTCCATGTTTTTGGATGTCCTTGTTTTGTTTTGAATACAAAACATTCTCTCAACAAGTTTGATCCAAAATATTATAAGGCTTTCTTTCTTGGCTATAGAACTACTAGCAAGGCTTATAGAGTGTCTAATATTGATCTTGCTAAAGTAGAAGAATCCAAAAATGTTAAGTTTATTGAGACTAACCCCTCTATTCCCAAAGATATTATTCCAAATGATGATGTTGTAGTTGAGTTAATTCCTATTCTAAAAGAACTCAACATCACCCAAAAGGGAAAAGTGGTAGTCACCCAAGAAGAAGGGAAATATGAAGAGAAGAAGGATCCAACTTCCCAATTTGCAAAGAATCATCCATAAGAGCTGATTTTAGGTGATCCATTTGAAAAAGTAAAGACATGGGTTTCTTTCAACAAAGAACAAGCCAAGAGTTCCTTCATGTAACGGCCCCGCCTCCCGGTAACCCCCAATTAAGGGAGACCCAAAGGTCAGAGCCGTTATTCAACTAACATGATCAAAGGTTCGACAAATAATCAATAACAATTAATAAACTTTACCAACTAAACTGAAAGCTGGTATAAAATAAAACTTTTCTTACCTTGGAAAAATTGGGATTTCTAAACTTCTATCCATGAAGACGTTAAATTAACTAATCCTCCTGTGCACATTATTTCTCATTTAATTCCACATCTGTCACTTTACTATTTGTTCTTTTCATTTGTACCTAAAATGCCGACAAACAAAACGTCGGTCAATAAGAAGCTGGTATGTGGGGTAAACAATAAACGTGCAACTATAGTAACAAAGTAATCAGCCAATTATCATTTAACATCCAAGATTACATTTTAAACCATACTACTCAATCCTTTCCTATCCTCTATCTCTGTGTTGTCCCTGTAATGGACTGAGATCCCACCTCTCTCTAGGTAGATCCTTATTAAACCTTGCATGATCCTACCTAACAGGTAGATCAATATCTAGGGTTGAGTTGCATGGCACTACCCATAGGTAGTCCAATCTCTAACTCAATGTGACTTGATGGACCTACCCCATTGGTAGCTATTTACTAAGTCATCCAATGACCTGATGGGCCTACCCCATTGGTAGCCTTTTACTAGGTCAACTCATTAAGCTACAGAGGGGACTAGGATCTGAGCTAGTAGGAATATCCCTTATGTGATAGTCATATTCACATTATACTTTGCATGAATTAAATACATCCAACAGTTTAATTCAAGTCACGATGGAAACATCGACAAAACCCCAGAAAACTAATTCGGGTAGTCATAAGCATAACCACATACCTGTACATGTAGATTCAGGTGCAGGAATAATCCAAACAACAACGAGCAAGCAAGCATTCAATAAGATCCTGAAACAATTATACAATTTCCTTTTATTACTCATGTCATTAAGATCTATTAAATCTAACTCGCTTCTGAGGGTTTCTAGTCCACTTTTAGGGTTTCCATTGCAATTAGGGTTTCCCTTCATCTTTTACTATTTTAAATCCTAATTTATCGCAATTGATCACAAACCCTAATTATTTCCACATCTAATCCTCAATTCCGGATTAAAGACATAATTAACCATTAATTAAGCTCATTAAGCCTCTCTTTTATTAAAGCTACTATTTTTATCCTTTTAATCCATGACAATATCATTATATGTATTTATCATTAATTCATAGTTCATTATGGTCCAAATCACATATGAACCCGATTTGCCATTAATTCCACCTTTTATTCATGAGAAAACCCTAATTACTACATTTAGGGTATTTATCCACAAATTAGGAACTTAATGCTCGAAATAGCTTAGATTCAGCATATTCCAACTTTAATCATGAAATTAATCAATTAAAGCCATTAATAGTTGATTTAGTCAACATTAGGGTTTCAAGGCCCATTAAAGTATATTCATGCATATGAAACCCTAAATTAACTAACTATATGCAAAGTCCATCCTTTTTCTTCCTAATGTTCCTTTTTATCATTAGCAGGCTAATATCGACTTTAATCATCTATTAAACCCTACTAATCACTTTAAACATACCAAAATAGGGTTCTTTAAACATTAATACATTAAAGTTGATATCTTCCATTACTTTTCGAATTGTAAAAGGATTCAGGTTTCAATTATATTTTTAATAGATTCCTCTCGTTTTTCTAAGCAAAATTCATGTATAATATGCATCCATCCGAGCTACAGATATTTAAATATGGTTTTTTGCAATTTAACACTTACCAGAGCCAATCAGCGGCTGCCACGTCGCCCGTTCCTTTACAACGTTGCTTGGCGATTTAAAAACATAAGCGAATGACCTTTTTTCCCCTCCCTCATTGAATCATTCTGTTGTGCGCCCGGGGCATACTCGTACAACGGCTACAAGCCATCTTCAACCTCCGTCCGCTCAGCTTGTCGCGGCCGAGCCCTCTTGTTGTCCCACCCGGACCTGCCCCTGACCTCAGGGAGGCAGGAGTAGGTCGGGGCGGCGTCACACTATTGCCGTCGGACTGAACTAGGCCCCAGGTTTTGCTCCTTTGTGGCCGGAGTTCAGGGGCGCCGCAACTAGGGTTTGTGAGGGGTTTGCAGGCGCACCACGGGAAGAAGACGGGTCATACGCCCCTCGACTATGTGCGATGGGGTTTCTTCTTCTTCCTCTAACCACCAGCGTCGAGGGTTCCATGTTGGGTGGATGCTTGGCTCTCCCCACGTTGCCTATGCACGACCGTCCCTTCGCTTCTTTGGATTCTGGCGTCTCATGTCGGCGCCAAGGGAATCCATGTGTGTTGTTGTGCCGATGTCCAAGTGCATGAGAGAGAGAATGCTACGGTCCTCAGACTCTACCCATGGTGACGGTGAGCTACTCCTTGTTGTTGGTCAGGTCCACGACCAACGCATGCAACTCCTTCTCGTTGGTGCACTACCCACCCTAGATGGGACGAGATACGCGCAAGGGTCAGATCAGATGTCCATCTGTGTAGAGGGAGAGTCACGAGAGAGAGGAAAGTTTTGCTTGTATGTGGATCTCCTGGTGTATATATATATATATATATATATATATATATATATATATATATATATATATATATATATATATATATATATATATATATATATATATATATATATATATATATATATATATATATACAATTATACCTTATTCCTTATCGCTTCCTTTCCTTTCGTTTTTTTCATCTTGGGGCTCAAGTAATCCAAAAGTGGTAAGACTCCCCGTAGACCCCCAACTCAAAAGAAAATATTCTTTTTATTTAAAATCTTACTTTTATCTCAAAAGGCTACGAGAGGTACCACCAAAAGATTTCCACATACTTTAATAATTATGTATCACATTATCCTCTTATTTGTTATTATTTGCCTTTTATCTCTCCTTTCCTTCATTGGGACTCCTTGCATCCCAAGAAAATCAAAGAATTCGAAATTCCTTTTTAAGGAATACTCATTATCCTTCTACATGCATCAATATGCATTATTTCACATTATCTTGTTCATTTCCATTAAAATATCCCTTTTTAAAGATTTCTTTTTATTTCTCTTTTATTTTCCTCATTAGTATTCCTTTTTATCATTAGGAATCCTTGAAATACGAAATTCCACTAAGGATACCTTATTTTCCACATTTCATCAATATTTTCAATTTCTTTTTTAATAAAAAAATACTTAATTAATCTTTTCTTTTCTTATTGCTTTTCTTTGCAACTTTGGACTCCTTGGAACCCAAGGAATCCATGTGGCACGAAATCCACCTTTGGATTAAGTTATTTACCTTCTAGAGGTTTCCACATCTTTCTTTTCTCGATTTCTTAATTAATTGAATTTCTTTGTTATTCGAGCTCAATAGCCAATAAATCCCACAAAACAATCATCAAGGCTATTGTACATGAAATCCATTTATTCAAAATAGATTGTTCATTCCAATATCTTTAATATGAGAAATTACATTTCTCACCAAAAGAACCCAAAATTGGGGTTGTAACACTTCATCTCATAACTAGAGCCAAAGAACATCAAGGAAGCTCTTGGGGATGATGAATGGTACCTAGCCATGCAAGAAGAGTTGGAGCAATTAGAAAAGAACAAAGTTTGGACCCTAGTTCCAAGACCAAGTGATAGAAATATCATTGGCACCAAGTGGGTCTACCGCAACAAGTTTGATGAAAGTGGCAAAGTGGTAAGGAACAAAGTAAGGTTAGTGACTCAAGGCTACAATCAGTAGGAAGGTATAGATTTTGATAAAACATATGCACGTAGCTAGACTTGAGTCCATTCATATGTTGCTTGCTTTTGATAGTTATAAAAAGTTTCTTCTATATGAAATTGATGTTGCAAGTGTGTTTTTGAATGGTACAATTGAGGAGGAAGTGCATGTTGCACAACACCCAGACTTTGAACATGATAGTTTACCTAACCATGTTTATTTGTTGTAAAAATCTCTCCATGGACTCAAACATGCACCTCAAGCTTGGTATGATAAATTAAAGAACTTTTTGATAGATCATGGGTATATCATGGGCAAAGTAGATTCTAATTTATTTCTAAAGCACACTTCTAACAATTTTCTTATCATTCAAATATATGTTGATGATATCATTTTTGGCAGAACTAACCTTGATCTTTGCAAAGAATTTAGTGATATTATGCAGAGTGAATTTGAGATGAGTATGGTGGGTGAGCTCACATTCTTCCTAGGCTTTCAAATCAAGCAAACTAAAAATGGGAACTTCATCAACCATGTCAAGTACACAAGTGAGTTACTCAAGCACTTTGGGATGCAGAACACCAAGCCGATGGACACACCCATGTCAAACACCGTCAAACTTGACAAAGATGAAGAAGGTGAGAAGGTAGATTAGAAGCTCTATAGAGGTATGGTTGAAAGGTTTCTTTACTTAATTGCCTCTAGACCTGATATAATGTGTAGTGTTGGCTTGCGTGCTTGCTTTCAATCAATTACTTAGAAATCACATCTTATAGTTGTTAGGAAGATTTTGAGGTTCTTAGCAAAAACCTAGAATGTTGGTCTATGGTGTCCCAAGTCAACCGACTTTACTCTTATTGCTTATAGTGATATGGATTACACAGGATGCTTGATTGTTATAAAGTGCACAAATGACACTTGCTTTCTCCTAGGACCATGCTTGGTGTCTTGGTTCTCCAAGAAACAGAGCATAGTGGCTTTATCAGCCACTGAGGCTGAATACATTGCAGCTAGGATTTGTTGTGTCCATGTTATATAGATGAAGCAAATGCTCCAAGACTTTAACATTCATTTTGATGCTTCTCCTATCTATTGTGATAATACTTGTGCAATTAACGTGTCATATAATCCTATCTTTCATTGTAGATATAAGAATAAAGAGGTTCACCATCACTTTCTTCATGATCACATTATTGAAAAGCATATCTATATCACACATGTGGACATGAAAAATCAGTTGGTGGTCATTTTCAATAAACCTCTAGCTAGAGAGCAATTTATCTTTATTAGATCTAAACTGCTCATAACTAATTTAATGAATCTGATATGCCTTCTAGCTAGTTGTCATCTATCCTATGTGCTTTGTCTATGTTTTGATCACCATTTCTTGGTAATATGCTAAAAATTAGTTTTCATGTTCCTTTTGCCTTGTTTTCTCTTTTTTGGGGTATTTTTTGCAAACACTTATTTTATTGCAAAATAGTACCCAATGATGAGTGATATTGCCTAAGTATGCTTAAAATGCAAAATGGACTTGAAAAATAAATTTAATTAGCACTCATATGGATAAAAATTAGATTTACTAATGTTGGTTCAGTTGGACCATCATTCGAGTTGCCAACTCGACCGATCTGAGGCTGACAGCTTTTTTAAAGAGTCTATCAGTCGAGTTTCTAAGTCACGTAACTCAATCGATGGCAGGGTTGGAGCAAACATAAGTTAGGTTCGGTCGACTTTTTTCCCTCTCAACTAAAGAAAAATCGACCAATCCAACCTCTAGCTCCCTTAAGCTCTCAACCCTAGCCCCGATCTGCCTCTCCCTAGCCCTAGTTCAACCTAGATTGACCTCCCTTGACCTCTTTCCTATCAAACATAGGTTTGTGGACGAGTTTTGAAGGTTTTTCTCTTGCTTTTTCTCTCTCCATCCTCTCCTTTCCCTCTTCATGGCATCCAACTAGAGAAAGAGGGCCGCCCCAACTAGTGCACCATCATCAACTACCAACTCACATCTCATTCATTTTTATGACACCTTCTTTGTCTCCAATGAGGCTCTTAATAGGTACAAGAACCTCCTTCCTAGGAATCCTTTTCCTTTCCGTGCCTTTTTGAGCCAATCCTATGTAGGTCATTGATCAAGTGGCCGAGTTGCTTTACAATCACCATCTCTCTGCCTTGTGTGTCGAATGCTTGTGCTACAATAATTCCATAACTAGCACAAAAACCGTTCATGAATATTATGCTAACTTGCAATGAAATTATGACGCACTTGTAACACCAACCAATACTCAAGTAGTCCTCACTTCCATGATCTCTGGGAAGTAATTACATGTATCTGAGGGTACCCTGAACATCTTCTTTTTGGGTCCTGAAGTGACTGAGACCTGGAGGAAGGACTACCCCGAGTATTTTGACCTAGTCAAGCCTGAGGCCTTCTACAAGCAATATGATCTTACTCTCCCTGATATTCATTAATACTTGAAGAGGCCTCAATTCCCATATAGAAAAAAGTGTAACCTTCCATCCTCCGCATTAGACCTCAAGAATCACATACTTGTCCTAGTTGTTAACTACAATATTCATCCCAAGAAAAAACAGATTGAAATTGTAGAAAACACTACAGTAATTATGTACTATCTCTTGAAGAACATAGGAGTCAAGGGGGAAAGATACGTTATCCACCATATGACCTTCTTTGACTCCAGAAAGAACACATGTGGAACCCATCCACCCTACCCAGCCCTGATCTGTGGTCTTTCCCAGCTTGCCACTGGAAAATCTCTATTCCATGACCTGCAATACAAACATGCCCAGAGAGGAGTTTGCATAAGTGAGACCACACTTCAAAATTTTATGTCTATCCCATCCTCTACCACACCTGGTGCCTCAACCTCTACCTCTATCGGTGCACCCCCACCACCTCATCCTACCCGACCTACTCGCACCTCGTTACATGTATCCAATGCAACCCATATGGGATACGTGATGCATCAGCATGCGTATAACCTTCAAGTTTAGGAGAACATGCATTAAGACCTTTGTGCCATCATGTAAAACATGAACCTATCCTGTGCACATCCTTATCCTACCTATCAGCCCTACCCAGGAGGTGACTATGCATCCTATGCATATAATCACTTTTACCCAGCCCCTCCATAGACTACTTCCATTGGTACACCCTCTGTTGATGGTGGATCTACCCCTGGAGTATTTCCTCTGGCAGCTGGCTCCTTGGCCACTCTACTTGCTAGTCTTGGTAGTTCTGCTCCTTCCTTCCCATAGGCCAATGAGCTTCATGCTCTTGGCATGTCTTGGGTTGAGCAGAATGCTTGATGGCCCGACCGTGGTTTTGGTTCTCTTGCTGATGAGGAGATGTCAGACCAATATGATGAGGAGGTTGCTACTGATGAGGAGGCTTCTGAAGATGATGGGGTTGATGATGGTTCTGATGGCTTTGTTGGTGCCTCTGGTGATGAAGGTGATGTTAATGTCTCTACTACATCTTTGGACAGAGATGATGATTATGATCCAAAAGCTTCTGATGATGATGTTGATGATGTGGACATATATGACCTAGATGTTTATATTTTCTAGTTTTAAGTCTAGATGATGATAGTATATATATATTTCTAGGCTATTTTGTTCTAAAAACATATGGGTACATTTTTTGAGTTGTACTATTTTATCATCATGTTTGCAGCATTTTGGTTGTAGTTGTTTCTAACAACATGATTTCTAGGTTGTAATCTTAATCCTTTGTACCCTTACTCTTTGATTTAATATATCTCATGAGTTGGTTCCATGTTTACCATATTTTGATTATGACTTAGATTGCTTGTTTCTCTCATCTCTATTTGCTATATGCTTTGAGATTGCATGTTGTGGTTTTATTTGTTTTTGCTTGGAGAAGGCCCATTTTTGTGCTCATCTACCCCCCTCTCTTTTTGATAATGTCAAAAGGGGGAGAGAATTTCAATGTTTTGAAGCTCAACCATATTTTTTTTTCTTATGTGATCCTTTTCTTGTTCATTATATGTTTTATCATGTGACTTGCTGTAGGATCATATAGTATATACGTCATCATGCTTTTTGTAGATAGACTAACTATGCATGTAAGAGTAAGCATAGATGGAAGGGGAGCCATTTACATTTTGCAAATCATGAACCTCCCTACAATTCACAAGGCAAAGGTATACCTTTACATAACCTTTTCAATATGATTGAGGAATGGTTTTCCATTGTCAAAAGGGGGGAGAATGTTGACTTCAGAGTTATACATTGCCCATATTTTGATAATGACTTAACCATTCCATTCATATGTATCTAATATGTTTGTTCAAGATTGATTTCAGGCTTTAGGTACATGAAAATGATCAAATTACACAAACCCTATCTTGTTTAAGTTCAAGTCAAAAGTAATGCAAGTGTGCACACTGAAAAATTACTTCGAATGTCCTTAGATGATTTTTGTAATCACTTGTATTGATGATATGACTTGTAATGAAGATTAAAAAAATTAGGGATACTTAATTCCAACGTTTAATCACTCAAATGTCAATTTAGAAAATTTTCCATAGGCTGCATATCAGTCGAGTTGGAAACTCGACTGATCCAATGATGGATTTTCTGGAGAGACATATCAATCGAGTTTCACACACACATAACTCAACCGATTGGTCAACTAAGTGAAACTAATTTTGACTCATTGATCGAGTTTCCCAGAACAAACTCGACCGATAGTTTGAAAATTGACTTTGTCACTTAGTGGATCGGTCGAGTTATCTTGATTAAAACTCGACCGAATGTACTGTACGAAAAACACAAAAAAAGTGACTATAGCTGTTGGTGAGTTATTTTGAGCGAGAATAGATCCGTTGCAAGTTGTAAAATGGCTATATCTCATTCTTAAGTGATCCCACACTCAAGGGAATACCCTAGCTATAAATGGTACCTCTTAGAGTTCATTCCAAGTTTGCTTATTCATGCTATTCTAAGTCCTTGGTATAGTTGAGTGTGTTGCAAATCCTTGAGCCCCTTCTCTCTCTCATTTACAAAGCATTTTGTGAATATGAGTGAGTTAGGCCAGTTGTAAGAGAGGTACTTCCTTATGATTGTAAAGCTCTCATTCCATTCCATCTTCCCTACCCCTTTTCTCAAAGAAGAAAAGGTGAAGCAAGCTATTCTGAGTGAAGGTGAAGTTGTTGGTGTTCTTCTTCAAGGTTTAAGAAGAGGTGACTATCTTCTCTAGGTGAAGGAGATGGGCAAGGCTAAGATTCAAGAAGAGTGGGAAAATTCCTTCCAAGGCTAAAGACTTGATGCAAGTGTGGGTAAGTCCTTGTTGAAGGCTGAAGACATCTTGATCAAGTGGGTAAGTCCTTGTTTAGGCGAAAGACTCTTGTCTTGAATAGGTAAGTCCTTGGATGTTGGTGGTCTCCTTATAACTCATATGAATGGAATATAAATATACACAGATTGCAAAGTCCTAGAGGTTGACCTTTCTAGGTATTGGATTGACTCTCTCCTAGTTTGGAGAGTGGAACCACTCTAAACCTCCTTGTTCAACTGCTTGTTTCATTTTCTCTCATCCTTGCTATGCTTGTTTAGTTAGGGCTTCAAATTGCGTTAAACTATTGGTTTTGGTTGATATAATTTGAAGTTCTAACTTATCTTGTGAGAATTTTAAAGCTCTATTCACCCCTCTCTAGGTCCCTAGGTCCAACATACACAAAGAATGATAGATGTTCCAAGTACCATAAGAAGCATTTCCTTGTAAGATGTCCTTTTAAACATGAAGGTCCTATCATATGCCATCATTGTGGAGAACATGGTCATTTCAAACCTTGTTGCCTCAACTTGATGGAGGCTAGGTACCTATCTGACATAGGGGTAATGGTAACAAGCACAATGGAAAAGGATGTAATGATAAAGGTAACCTTTAAGCTTACATTAACCTTATCGTGCTTTCCTTTTTCCCTAGTTCTTGATAAAGTGCAACTGTTGTTAGTAGGTAATGGTTTTCCCATTCTCTTGGTTTATCTTGGTATCTCTAGTTAGTTTGACTAGGTAGGTCAAACCCTTTAAGGGATGGAGGGATAGTAGTAGTGCCTTGATAGATCATGGATGATTAGATTTCGAGGATGAAATCCTCTTTAAGGGGTGGAGTGTTGTAACATACCGAATCTTGGGTAAATTACTGGTTTAACCGTTAATCTGAGTTCTTCATATCATATATATCCTTTCTGTACCTTGATGTTTAGTTTGTGGAAATAATGTTTCAGAGTGAAATTGAACACAAATTATGTTTTTTTTTTTGAGGGAAAATGGATTGATTCATTACTTGTAAGCCATACGACATCTACAATTTGAGTCAAAAATACACCAAGAGCAAACAAAGATCAAGTTAAAATCACTGCAACCCATATCGGAAAGAGAGTAGAACGCTTCTATATTGATTCTTCTTCCTTGATGCTATCTTAAGCAGCTTTCCATGAAGAATTCCTTCGACTTGAGCGTGTAGTAGTGATAGAGAGCCTGGATCTGTGTGGTGCTCTGATGAATCATCATCTCAAAGTCAGCCATATAACCAAGTAACAAAATAAGCCACAGCAACATGGAGGCACAAGCAAACAAATGCTGACAAGCAGCGAGCAGACATGCACTGACAAGCAGCGAGCAAACAACTGCTAGAGATTGTAGAAAGTGGACTGATAAACACCGATTCACGGTGACAAAGTAGGCTGCGAACCAGCCACTAACACCCTACAACTAACAAGCAAAGAGACGAGAAAGAAAAAACCGAACAGGACACAGCTTAATAAACTAGAAGGAGATGGGGAGCTCGAGCAGCTTGATCAGCGGGAAGCAAAGCCAGGTTCGCCTCACAGGCGTCGCAAGGTAGCCAATGGGGAGGACCACAACAGACACCATGGAAAGATAGCCTCCACACCCGCGGCCGCCGCCAGGGAACCTAGATCTGAGATCCAGAGATCGACACCCAGCAGGGAGAGGAGACGTGGTAGGACCCAACTCCTCTTGCCACCAAGATCAGAGGTCGTGGATCGGGTGAGAAAAGGCATGGGGGGAGTGGCTGGCGCTCACCGGAGGGCCGTAGCCCCTCCCCTGAGCCGGCCGCCACACGGAGAAACCTAAAAACTCCCTGCGGAGTGGACGCTGCAAAGCGGACGAACACAAATTATGTTAATGTAAGGTCACACACATAAATATCTTAATGGATGTTTCAATGATGGACTAAAATACAAATGAACCACTTTAGCTGGATAAAGATATAACAAGTTCGACCTTGAACTTTCTATGGCCTTATGGAATAAGAAAGAGAAAAGGAAATCTTCAAAATATGAAAATGTGGTGCTAAATGAATTAATTGGATAAATAGAGGAGATATGATGTAAAATGCCTTAAAATCATAAAAGGAAAATTTAAAAGATAATTCTAAGCTGAAATTCATTTTCTTGGAGTTTAGGTTTGATTAAGTGAGAAGTTTCACAATTGTGGAAAATTAATAATTATGTTTAGATTAATTGGAATTTGAAAATATGAGTTTTTATCGAAATTATTAAATAAATTATTAAATGATTTCAAAAGTGAAAAAAACCCTTAAATTTGTTATGTAAATGTCAAAATTATTTTATGTGTGAATTTGCATCTAATTTGGGCAATCATAAATATTTTATTTTATCTAGGAGAGAAAAAATGATTCAAAGGTAAAAAAATATTAAATGATATTTAAAAAAACTAATAAACGGCAAAATCATATTCCCGATATTTAGTATTACTTGTGGACCAAGTTTTATATTTTTAGAAACTCTCTAGATGCCTTTAATACATTGAAAGGATAAAATAAATGATAAAATTTAAATGTTTTAAATAAAATAATAAAAGTCTTCAAAAATAAAAAAAATCCAAATTTGTGTTCTATATGATAAAATTGGCCTTTCGTTCAATTTTCATTCTATTTGGGACATATTTGATTGAAAAGTGAATTTAGGAGAGAGTAAGTGTTTAGAACCTTCAAATCATTATTTAAAATAACAAACAACTTCAAAAAATACATTAATTGTAAATTCACATCCAACAAATTCAGTATGACTTATGGGTGAAGTTTCATTAATTTTGGAGAATTCTAGAGGCATTAATACATGAGAGAGAGAAAATAACATTTTCTTAATTGTTAAATCAAATATGTTCAAAAGGTAAATCTAATTTTATATTCGGATTCTACATACTCAAATTAGCTTAGGTGTCAAATTTTGTTAATTTTGGAGTTTGTTTGTACCCTCAAATAAGGAAATAGAAAAGATAAATAAATTAATGTCTCACTATATTTCAAACCCAAGTTGGAAGGTTGTATCAAATGTGATCTGCATCAACCGTCCGATGTGGATCAGATGGCTTGCGAGTTGTCTCCTACCTTGAGTAGGAGAGACCCATATGAAGTAACCAAAGGGGTCCGATATTTTGGGCAAAACTTCCTCATTTCTCGACGAAACTTCACGAAATAAGTTGCTTTAGATCTGAAATCCAAATTCCCATCTTCCTAGCAGTATATCTACCCATATGGTTCTGTATTCATGATTTTCTCAATATTAAAACCAAGCCTCTCGAAGATCCTATATGCATAAGCCTTAACTTCACATCCTAAAAATACCTAACACTACCCACGTTTCCCCCTCGTCATGAGTCTTAGTTCTATGGTCTCAGTTCTACCTTGTTTATTGAGTATGTTTCCATTGAACTCATCTTCTCCACCTAGTTTGTGGCTTCCTTCTCCGGTACTCTAGTTCATCATGATGCAAATCGGCCTGTAAGTAAGCTTCCTTGGATACTTTCCTTCACTTCCGTCACCTCAGAATTGAGCTCTCTCGTCTTCGTCAAGTTTCCCCAATTCCAGCCGTAGCTTTTGCTACACGGGCCTTGTGGCCATGGCAGCAAAAGGAGGGAAGGGGATGACCCATAGTAATTTCCCAATTCTACCCCTCCACGTTCCGTCTTTCTCTACTTTTCTCGCGAGGGGCATAATAGTCTTTTTTTCTCTATTTTTAGTTACCTTGAGAAAGCCACGCGGGCCGCTGACCGGGAGACTTGGCCACTCTTGATTGGGCCAAGTCAGCGGGCCCAATTACTCTCTTATGCAAATTTTGTTTGCTTATTTGGATTATTCGATTTTTCTGATTGGTCTGATTTATAAAAATCATATCTTTAACTTGTTTGTCAAATTATTTTTGTAGAATGAAATATATGTATAAAATTTATAATAATTATAACTTAATCATATAAACTCCAAATTAAAAAAAAAAGATATATTTTCTTAATTAGGAGAATCTAACTAATTGATTGGTGAAGTTTTTAGAGTCTAATTCCAATTTTAAAAAAAAGGTGATATTGCTAGGGTTTTAATATACTCATTAATTAATGGTTTACATCAAAAATGATATTAGGTGGAGATAAACTCTGATTGGATCTAGGATGTGAATCCTAACCTAATATAGGTATGTTGCATCCTCTTATGAGTCATATTGGACAATTGATTATTTCTACTCTCTCTCTCTCTCTTGGACTTGATGATGAAACATTATTTAGATGTCACATATTTGCTTGTAGTTGTACCAATGCTTTCCTAATCTTGAAATTGGATTCATGCACTATGATAATTGTAATTTGGTTCATATCCTTGTATCTTGTGGCTATGTCATACAAATTGTATCTTGTTAGTGTTCATAATCTATATTCAATAGAAACCCTAATTTGCTATGTGTTTGGCCTTGATAGTACATTTTGCTATGCCTATACTTCTTTTGATGACTTTGGAAATTATACACCCTAATGGTGATATGAAAATATCTCTACTTGCCTCTCTATTTATAATGCATGTTTGGGTTTAGAATTTGTTTATTTGCACATTGGATTTAGTATCCCAACTGTGTGTAATACCAACAGAGGGTGCATATGGTGATTCCTGTCCCTGGGTAATTGTGTTGTGATTGCATTACTCCCCTGAAGATTATGGTGGTGATGTCATAATATATGCTTATGATGGTGATTCCATATACCCCAAAATGTTATTATGTGGATTATTATTTAGTTTATCCACATGCATAATTCTTATTATTAATTATTGTTCTCTTCTTGTGATTTTAAAGGCAAGATTTTTTTAATATGAGCTCTATTGTTTTCTTCATATATTAACTTTTATATTACTATCTAAAGAATTTCTTTTTGATATCCAATTGAATGCTTCTTATTTATTCTATGGGAAGATCTAATATTTGTTGTCCTTATTTCCTTTATATTGTCCAATCCCTATTATATGCACATACCGAATTTGGCAGATGAAAATTTCCATCTTTTTCTTCTTTTCGGGGTATGCTTCCAACCCCTAGATAGTGAGAAAGGAGAATCTACCTAAAGTTGACCAAGGCTATCCAGGAGTTACCTTATCTAACTCTTAGAGGTAGATAGAGATAGTGGGATGACCCTCTATTGAATGGTTCCTACTGTTTCCATCTTTGTATAGCTTGTGTGGTGAAGAATTTTCATAGACAATCAATTGTATATATTTGTCTTGCATTGCTACGTTATTGGTTTTATGATACATACATGTGAAATAATTGGTTATCATCCATTTTTGTGAAATATTATGATGTTTTGGTTATATAGGATGTTGTCATTTTATTTTAATAGGGAGTGGATCCCTATGGGATCCCACTCCTTACAAATAGGTTATGAAATCTCTAAGTCTGGTATAGTCTGTAAATAGTTATATGGCCATGGCTTTTATGATTGAAATTTGATATGTAAGTATGTTTTTTACTTGCTCAAATGTTGTCATGTAGTATTCTAATATTTTACTTGATGCTTGCCTTGTTGCCTTTATACTCCACTATACAAATTTAAAACAAAGTTTTGATCACTAAGGTCCCTCAGGTAGAAACAAGGTTTTGTTCATTGACTTTGGTTATTGACATCCCTCACGTAGCATATGGTTAGCGAATCTTCTGCACCCTCATAGACCCTTCTGATAGTAAGTTAGTCAAATGTCTTAGGAACACATGACATTACTGGTGCAATAAAAATAAAATGACATAGAACATGGGATCTCTTTTTGCTAAGCACTTAACTTGTTTACTCTTATTATTTACTTCAAAAATCTTTTGGAATTGTGCAATGTTAGTGGGTTGTGTTCAAGTGTACTTGTTGCAAGAACTTAGCTAGTTAACATGAGCAGAATTGTACAACTTGACAATTCAATATGTAACTAAAATCTAGTAATAAAAAATGATGCTATTAATAATACTTGTTGAATGATGAGATTATGGTGGTTTCTTTAGCTTGTTATTTGTTCATGTATGCTAAGATTTTAAGCTTCTACATTCATGGTTTGATGATACCATTCTAGGGACAGATTCCTAACTTCTATTTCCATTGACTTTCTAGTTATTTGGACTTAGGATATTGGTAACAAATAGTTCGTTGAAATTGTAACTCACATGTAACAATTGTGATAACAACTTGAAAGTTGAAATTGTTTATTGAAATAAAATTCATGTCATGATAAAATTTGATTATACAAGGCTATATAAAATGGTATTGATAGGAGAGATTCATATTGCGAGATCACTAGATGTCAAATAGTGGCACATGTGTGAAAGAATACATGCCAAGGATGTTGATGTGAATTAAACATTTCCCAAAGATATGGATGACGCAATTCTAGATAGTTGTGGGTTAAATCTTAAACATTTCCCAAAGATATGGCTAACACAATTCTAGATAGTTGTGGGGTAAATCTTACTCACTAAATTCCATATATGAAAATATTGTACATGATGTTGAGAGAGTGTTATACCTATATTGTACTAAGCTTAAGAGGTTGGGCACGGTGTTGAAGTTGTACACCCAAATGTTGAATGAAAATTTTATTAATGCAATGAGCTTCGAGTATCATCATACTAAATAAAGAAAATATAATGTCCAATGGGAATGGATGCTAAGAAGATACATGCATGATCAGATGATTGTGTGTTATTTTAAAATTACTATATCAATTTGGAACATTGTCCAAAATGTGGGGCATCAAGGTACAAAATGACTCCTTTGGGTAACCCTAAGGCTAGCTCTCGAATCAAGTTTATTTGCTATCTACCTATAATAGAGTTGTTTCAATACTCTGTACTAATTTGGTAGATGCACATAATTTATATTGGCATGTAGAGGCAAAGACGAACAATGACGAGGTTGTGTGTCATTCATTTGATTCCCCACAATTGAAGCATATTGATTTATTGCACCTTCAATCTGGTGAAAATGTATAGTTTTAAACCTGGACTTTGTATTGACAAGTTGAATCCATACGGTACATTAAGAAGCCAACATATAACTTATCCTATTACAATTTTCAAATACAATCTTCCTCCTTGGATTTGTAAGAAAAGTAAGTGTATCATGTTGTCAATGTTAATATCAGGGCCCAAACAACCTACCAATGGTATTAATGTTTACCTTAAACCTCTTATCGATAACTTAATGAATATATGGGAATATGTCATTGTTAGTTATGATGATTCACACATACAAACCTTTCATTTGCATGCTATGTCATTATGTACGGTAAATGACTTTCTTACATACATGAATTTTTTTAGATATCACATAAAAGGAACCAAATAATGTCATATATATGATGAGAGAAATAACTATATATGAATAAAACATGTAAACAAGACTATATATCTTGGTCATCAAACATTTCTTCCTAAATTGCATCTTTATCAAAGTTCTACAAAATTATTTAATGGCTAAACTAAGGAATGGAGTTCACCTAAACCTATGCCAATTGAGGATGTATATGACTGAGTAAAAGGCTTTTCTCCTATTGATTTTCGGATGGCAAAGTGTCAAAATGAGTCCAACTTCTGGCTCTAGTCAGCAGGTGTATTACCCTTACATGTGATAAATCTTTAATCTCCTTATTTGATTTATTTGAAATTCAGACATTGTATCCATGTCGTGTATGTTAAATAAAATGTAGCTGACAATGTTATTTGTATTCTATGGAATATACCAAGAAATACTAAATATGGCATGTAACTAGGAATAGACCTACTTGAGATGGGTATAAGAAAAGTATTAGTTGAACGGTTTTCAAGAAGGGGGGTGCAACCTAATAAAAAAATCCTTTTATACCCTAGGCATTGGGTCCATTATAACCTGTAAAATGTAGGTGAACAAAATACATAAGAAGGGATAACAGATATACCTTTGTACACACTAGTTGTCTAACTACTAGATGTGTATATTTCTAGTGATGAGCTTGATCTTTCAGATCTAGATCTGAATCAACCCCCAAGAAATCCAAATAGATCAACAAGAGATCTAGATTGGCCACCAAGTTGTTGCACAATTGTTTTATTCATAACATCTTCTTGTTGTCTTGTGAAACCACTTCTCCATGCCTCATCACATGTTCCTTGGCCTCTACTTCAGCCACATGGATGAGGGAGAAATGGGTGCACCACCTTGGCCACCAAGTCAAAGTATGATTGGACTTATCGACATGTTAGTCATTCCAGAACTCTGTTTCTTCTCCTATCTTAGGAAATCATCTTTTGGGTTTCTTTCTCTCTATATCCAAGATATATATGAAAAACAATATGTCTCACAAGTTCTCTCAAAATATGTGTCAAAACCTTTGGTACACTTCCTCTTTATATATGAGATTGGGCTTGGAAGACCATAATTACAATCTCTTTCCTAATTGCAATTCCAAACATAGTCAAATACTAAAAACTCAGACAAGAATCCTGATCTACTGACTGAAATGCCTAATCAATCTATCAAGTTCTATTAGGAATCAAAAAGTATTCAAATCGGAAGACTGGGTTACCCAACCAGATGATCAATTTAAGTTGAAATTTAGATCAAGATAACTATCCAATTTGAGACTTCCTTGTTGAGTTTCTATCGACCAAATGGGTAAGTCTAATATAAAATCTAGTTGATCAATTGATAATTAATGGATTTATTGACCCAACCAATCTGGTCATCTGAAAGGATATTCTAGCCACCTGATCGGATAGGAGATTGTCTAGTTTATGATTCAAAACCATTATAATCATTTCTTTGATTGCAAACTTCAATTCCCTAATGTATAATTATGAGTGTGATCTGGCTGCTACTAATTACATTATTAGTGATGTTAAAACCTCACAAGAAAAGATATGTGATGCCCCATTCCACAACAACTAAGATTACTCAAAACAAAATTGCAAAATTAACACTAAGCATCTAGGTTACTAGAAAACACATGAAATTAAAGCCGATTACATCAAGATATAACAACTGGAAGATATTGCACATGGGTCCACAAGCCACATGTTATATACATACATCATGTGGCCATAAGATTATACAAGATACTATTCACAAGCTCTCTAGCCACATCGTGTCATACAACGTAGCCTGTTCATATACATATATTCCATCTCTATACAACTATTGGAATAAAGCCAAAAGATTGTATCAATACATATAACAAAAACCTCCTCAAGGACCTAACTGTACAATGACACCGCATAGGACTCTACTTCTATATACAAGCAACATATCCAACCTCTCAAAAACTGTTGGTCCTCTTGTTGCTTAGAACCAACAACACGACCTCTATTACCTCATGTTCAACCACCTAAAAAGATGTGGAAACCCACGAGGTGAGATCAAACATCTTAGTTAGAGACACAACTCTCCACAAATGTTTATTAAATGAACAAATAAGCTAAGTTAGTAAATAGCATAGTAAGAAGGTTGAGAAGATTCAACTAAATGATAAGTGATTAATAGATAAAGCAAATTAAACAAGGCTCGACAGATACCACTGAGTAATAGATCACATTATATTCTAAAAAAGAAATTTGAATAACATGTATACCAATTGACTTCTCTTACCTTCTTATAATTCACGAATTCATTAAAAGGATAAGGAAAAAGGGCTCAACTAATGTTATTCGTATTTGACCCTAAACAATATGCTACACAACTATCTTACAGTTTTTGTTGTTTCCCCGAGGATTTGAGTCATACCACCCAAATCCAACCAACCACTGCTAAGTCAAAACTGGAACCATACAAGGTCAAATGGAAGAGCTGGAATCCATGACCTCTCCACACCTCTTCATCAACACAAGAGAAAACACCGCAGAGACATATCAGTCAACTACAAAAGGTGACATATAGTCAATAGAAGGATCAGTTCACACATGACCGTCCTTATATTAACACCTAGCCCACCTTGGTACATGTAACAATAAGAATAGGCTAACACATGGCCGTTCTAAAAAGAAGGAGTGTCTCATGCATGGCCATCCATATCACAAGGAGATTAGCTCATCCATGGCCATCTCAAACAACCTGTAATTGTGGATGCAAGGAAATACTCAACTTGCACCCCTGCATATTAAAAAATATGTTATCTTATTTATACCTATTTCACCAATCCAGAATTAGGGTTGACTCTAGAAATGATCTATGGCATAGGGAACCAACATGATTAGGGTTCCACTTGATTAGTTAGCCAATTGAGTGACTTTTAGCATCAATCAAGTTACTGCATATAAATCCTAGATACAATCTACAAAGACAAGGGATAAAGTACAACTCTAGAAGACATAAAATGTATAAGGTGTGAATATGTCACATCATCTTAGGGCAGCACTGCATAATTACCTTAAACAATGCTACACAATCACTAGCACAACACGAGGCACTACTATAGAAATGGCTTATAACGTCACTTTTAAAGGCATCGATTGTAAACAAAACCTGACGCCTAAACAATAAAGCATCGATTAAATAATTAAACATACTTATATCTGTGAAGGGTGACCAGACACATGTATCACTTTTTATTTAGCGTCGGTTCCTAAATTAGAAACCGATGCTAAACATTGACCGCCAAATCTAATTTTTTGAGCGAAAAAAATTACCTCCAAAATTTAACATACAACATCAGTTATTAACAACGAAACTGACGACGAAAGGTTTTGTACAAAATAGAAATTTGACCAATTTTTGTCGTCGGTTCTGTTATAGTAACCGACACCGATGTATTTCCATGCGCTTTACCGTGAAATTTTTTGCCACCATATAGCATCAAGTTTTACACGAAAACCGACGAGTATGGTCTTAATTCGAGAACATTTATTTTTTGTTGGCATATATATAGGCTTCAATTTTTCTTGTTTGAACTGACGACTATAAGAGAACAAAAGTGTCGATTTTTTGTTGGTAACCGACACCTATAGTGTTCAGCGTCAATTTTATTTAAGAATCGAAACATATTGTTAACTTAACAACACCCGCGCAAGCCAGACGCTTCCCCTTTCTCTGTTTCATTCAATCTCGTGCAACTTAGGGTTTGGTCCGGTGATTTTCTACTCACCGTCACTCGTTTCTTCTCTGCCCCCACCTCTGCTGCCGCTTGCTCCAGCCTTTACTCCATCTCTCTTGTTGGTCCTCTGCCCACCTCCGCCGCCTCTTGCCCTCTGCCCCCAGCTCGCTGCTCCAGCGGCATGCTCTCCTGCTCCAGCTCTGGTGCCACCTGCTCTCCTACTCCGACAACCTTCTCTCCTACCCCAGCTTGCTGCTCCGCCGCTGCTCTTCTCCACGCTACTAGCTGCTCGATAGGTAGCCCTCTTCTTCTTCCTCCTTGCCCCACTTCTTCTTCCTTCTCCCTCATTACCAACAACAAGCATGACTGTGGCTGTGTTGGCCGACCAAGGCCGTGCTAGGAAGCACGGCCGTGGTCGGCCAACACAGCCATGGCCGTGTTGCTGTTGGTAAGGAGGGAGAAGGAAGAAAAGATGGTATTTTGTTCATTTATTTTTTATCTATTGCTTTGTATTTGTTTATCTACTGATTATATTTATTTATCAAATGCTTTGAGTTTATATATTTAGATGTTGCTATTGTAAATCAACCTAGGATATGAACAAATCTTTTGCTTGCATATATTTGTGCTTCTAATCCTAATGCTTGACCTAATTCAGTAAATTTTGATGCATGTTGAAATAAGATTTAAACTTGTCCATTCTAGCATCCTAATTTGATTTGATTAAACCCTAACATTGATGAAACCCTAACATCAATTGTGTTGAAACCCTAACATGTACATATCTATCATTGTGTTTGTTGGCCTAGAAACCCGTCCAAGATTTACTAATTAGGAGTAAATCTTGGATAGTCCCTGGTTTGGGACTGTTCTTGAACTCCTAATCTCACTTAGGATGTAAGTGTATAATGTGTATTGGGTTTTTGAGAAAATTTCGGTAGAATTTCCCCGTTTGTTCTCTAAGTACATATGTACTTAGAGAACAATGGGGAAATACTGTTGAAATTTTCTTGAAAACCCAATACACATTATACACTTACTAGTGAGATTAGGTGTTCAAGAATGGGATAGGTGGTACACATTTATTATATATAAGAATGACATCACATGTATTTGTTGGCCTAGAAACTCATCCAAGATTTACTCATTAGGAGTAAATCTTGGATAGTCCCCAGTTTGGGACTGTTCTTGAACACCTAATCTCACGTAGGATGTAAGTGTATAATGTGTACTGGGTTTTCGAGAAAATTTTGGTAGCATTTCCCCGTTTGTTCTCTAAGTACATATGTACTTAGAGAACAGTGGGGAAATGTTGTCAAAATTTTCTTCAAAACCCAATACACATTATATACTTACTAGTGAGATTAGGTGTTCAAGGATGGGATAGGTGGTACACATTTATTATATATATGAATGACATCACATGTATTTGTTAACCCTAGACCCTAATCTTAATGTAATATATACTTGTTTTCTCTTTGATCATAGAATGGATAGATCATGGATGTCCATTCACTATCACTGCACCCCAGAGTTTATTTCTGGTCTTGACTAGTTTATTAGATTTGCCAAGGAACATAGGAAACAACCTGGAGATAGGTTCTACTGTCCATGTAGGCATTACGGTAACAACTTGAAAGTCATCAATGGTGACGAAATGAAAAGTCATGTCATCTGCAACGGGATTGTACAAGGCTATACAGAATGGCACTGGCATGGAGAGATTTCAAACCCAAAACCAGTCGATGTTGATAGCAGTGCTTGTGTGGAAGAAGAAATTGCCTTCGATGACGTAGATGTGAATGAACCAGTTCTAGTAGACATCATTGATGCGATGCTGGATTAGTTGTGGGGTAGAGCACACCGATCCACCTCCCATGTTTAGAAACATTGTGCATGATGTTGATATACCGTTATACATAGGTTGTACTAAGTTTACGAAGCTTAGCGCTGTGTTGAGATTGTATAAGCTGAAAGCTAACAATAGATGGAGCGACAAAAGCTTCATGTCATTGTTGTCTTTGTTTAAAGAAATGCTTCCTGAAGGAAACGAGCTTCCAATCTCAACCTACCAGGTAAAGAAATTGTTGTGCCCAATGGGAAACGGAGGCCAAGAAGATACACGCATGCCCAAATGATTGTGTATTATTTCAAAAGGACTATGTGGATTTGAAAGATTGTCCAAAATGTGGTGCGTCACAGTATAAATTGACAACTTCGGGGGAGTCCAAAACTGGTTCTCCTACCAAGGTGATGTGGTATCTACATATAATATCACAGTTTCAATGCTTGTTTGCAAATCTGACAGATGCGAAGAATTTGAGGTGACATGCAGATGTTAAGAAAAATAATGATGGGATCCTACGACATGCGTCTGATTCCCCACAGTGGAAGAAGATTGATCTATTGTACCCCAAATTTGGTGAAGAAGATAAGAATCTAAGAATTGGGCTCTGTACAGATGGGATGAATCTGTACGGGACATTGAGTAGCCAACATAGAACTTGGCCAGTCATGCTTGTTATATGCAATCTTCCTCCCTGGATGTGTATGAAAAATAAGTTCGTAATGCTGTCGTTGTTGATATCGGGCCCTAAACAACCTGGAAATGATATCAATGTTTATCTTGAATCTCTGATTGATAACTTAAAGAAACTCTAGGGTGAAGGTGTGATGACCTATGATGCTTCACGAAGAGAGACATTTCGTTTGCATGCTATGTTATTTTGCACTTTTAATGACTTTCCAGCATATGGGAATTTGTCTGGATATAGTGTCAAAGGAGCTAAAGCATGTCCTATATATGAAGAGAACACTGATTCAACAAGACTAAAACATGGCGGTAAGGCTGCATATCTCAGTCATTGAAGGTTTCTTACAAAATTCCATCTGTATCATAGGAAGCGCAAAGCATTCAATGGATTGAATGAGGAACGGAGTGCACCTAAACCTATACCAGGGAAGGTTGTTTATGAAAGAGTAAAAGATTTTGTCAATGAATTTGGTAAGAGAACGCAATGTACTATGGCCACACAGAGTGACAAATCTTTATTCAAGAAGAAGTCAATATTTTGGGATCTTCCTTATTGGAGTTCCTTGACAGTCAGGCATTGTATCGATGGCATGCATGCTGAGAAAAATGTCTGTGATAGTGTCATTGGTACTTTGTTAAATATACCAGGTAAGACTAAAGATGGGATAAAATCCAGACTGGACCTACCTAAACTGGGAATAAGGTCAGAATTAATAGAATTACGTGAAATGGGAAATCGGAGAACATGCTTACCTCCCACTTGTTACACATTGTCTAGAAAGGAGAAGAAAGGTTTTTGTGAATGTTTGGTAAATGTTAAGGTGCCACAGGTTACTCATCCAACATCCATAGATTGGTATCAATGAAAGATCCAGAGTTGATAGGTCTTAAATCTCATGATTGTCACACTCTAATGTAACAAATATTTCCTGTGGCAATTCGATCTATATTGCCGAAGCATGTAAGGTTTGCAATCACCAGACTTTGTTTCTTTTTCAATAGTATGTGCATCAAAGTTATTGACCCTGATACTCTCGATAATTTGCAAAGAGAAGTGGTTGTTACCATATGTCCGCTTGATATGTATTTCCCTTCTTCATTCTTTGATATCATGGTACATCTTGTTGTCCACTTGACTAGGGAAGTGAAAATGTTGGGACCAGTTTTCTTGCATTGGATGTATCCCTTTGAGCGATACATGAGCGTTTTTAAAAGTGATGTTCGAAACTGTTATCGGCCTGAAGGGAGTATTATTGAGGGTTATGTGGCAAGAGAGGTTATGGATTTTTGCAATGACTTTCTCAGTGGTAATGACACTCCTGGTAATTACTTTACAATGTGAATGTGAACTTTACAATGTGAGCTTTACAATGTGAATTACTTTACAATGTGAATGTGAACTTTTAGATGGCTGAGCATTCTTCGGATGAACGTGCTGATGATTAGCGTAAGGGTGAGGACATCAATGTGCTGCCTCACAATGTAAGTTTTAAAAATATATCATATACTTATATCTATATGTCCATTTATAGTTATATCCTGTAAGTGTGATAATTTTGTCAAATTTTAGGTTGATGATGCACATGTACCCTCTGAAGAAGTTAACAACGCTAAGGGGCAATGGACCCAAACTTGTTGTGGATTTTGAAAATGCAGGAAATGCAATTGGAGTGAATCACAATTCATTTGTTTCATATCTTGGGTATGTTACTCGTAGCCATTGCGATTGTAAGATATATTCTTGGCATAAAGTTCCAAAGGGGAAGAAAAACGTAATATGGAAGGATTTATGCGTGAGTTATTATTAATTTGCAATTCTATTTTGTAGATTACTATTTTTTTGGATACTAGTTAATAGCAATTCTATTTTGTAGAGTATATTTGCATTGGATGGAAAGTTGCATCGTAAATGTGTGACGCAACGCTGTGGGAGAGCCCTAAGGAACTATATGACAAATCTCACCTGAGAATACATAAAAGAAGGTGACAAGAGGAAGAAGACAACCATTGAATAGTGGAACTTCCTAGACCAAGAAGAATGGGACGCATTTGTTGCTTCAAGAAAAACTGATACATTCAAGGTATTAGGTGTCACTCCCAATTTAATTAATATACGTTGTATTCACCTATTCGAGATTAACATTTAGTGTTACTAACAAAATCATTAATGTGCATACTAACTAGGCCATTAGTGAGGCGCAAAGAGTAAGGTGTGCACTGAATGTGCATGACCACACAATGGGTCCAAAGGGGTATGTAGGCATTCACCAAAGACTACAGGTTGAGTCTATTGCTCAGTCTGCTGCTACTTAGGAGTCCTCTACTATAGGTACCACACCTCTACCTCACCATGATGTCTGGATAGCTGGGAGGCAAAATAGAAGGGAGAAATAAGGAAGCTCCCAACTACTGAGGCGGCTGCAAAAATGGTGAAATACAACTCTTAGAGCAATTGTTTGAATATTGATTATTTGTGGTGTTTACTTAATTACAAATTTACATTTTGGCCATTAGTAGGAGTTGCATGAGCTGAGGAAACAAGGCAAGTTCATCCTTGAGGGCACAAGGGATGAATTGACAGTTGCTTTGGGTAACCCAGAGCATCTTGGATGTGTTAGGGTTGCAGGCGCTGGTGTGGGCATAAAAGCATTCTTTGGGCCATCCCAGTGCAAAGATGTCCCAAAAGTGGGAATTTCACAAGAAGAGGTAACCTATTCTTTCTTTAGAATGTTACTGTAAAAGAGAATTCAATAATCAGAAGCTAATGTTTCTTTTATCCATGTATAGGTAGATAAGATAGTTGATAGGAGAGTCGATGAAGTATTTGATAAGAGAATCAAGGAAGCAGTTGATAAGACACTCCATGA
Organism: Alisma plantago-aquatica; assembly: GCA_963693085.1. Taxonomy (NCBI): domain Eukaryota; kingdom Viridiplantae; phylum Streptophyta; class Magnoliopsida; order Alismatales; family Alismataceae; genus Alisma; species Alisma plantago-aquatica. The sequence continues at coordinate 125,182,445 of OY856411.1, forward strand.
AGCAATGAGCAAGTGGCAGGCATCTCTGACTGCCACTCAGTAGACAGTACCTATGGCGTCCCGCGCTACTCCTACTACAGAGGTTGGGAGTAGTAATCCTGTAGGCCCACCACCTAGCACATCCGCTGTAAGTATTTTTATGACATAGTAACTAGTCTTTTTAAGATGATATGTATATATGTATATAACATTCTTTACACAAATTTGTAGGGGTTGAAGCCATGCCGTCTAAAAAGTAAAGAATATGTCGTTGCAGAGGCATCGACTTAACCCATCCCTACCAGGGGAAATTTTTCATGGGTCTCCATTACCAGCTGGTTGGGTTCGTGTGATCCCGCTATGTATATTCCCCAAGTAGATGGATCTTCCATTGCCATATGCCCACCCAGATTGTGAAACGCTTAGTGAGGCAGAAGGCGGAGTGATATTGTGGCCAAAAGCGGATGTCCTCTATACTGAAATTGTATGGTAACTTTACATTATGTTAAATTGTTAGTGTGTGTATATGATGTCAATTGATCTAAAATTATATATATATATATATATATATATATATATATATATATATATATATATATATATATATATATATATATATATATACAGGTTAAAAGGAAGACACCCAGATCATCTAGGCCTCCACCTCCACCTCCGACATTACCAAGTTGGGTTCCACAGGACCTACCTGTCCCGTTAGGTCCTAATTGTAGGGGTATGGCAATATGGTTAGGCGAACATGATATAAATTTCCCTATAATTATTTCTATAGATGCGGATGTTGCAGGTCAATCATACGAAAACAAACTATTTATACAAGATATTTTGGAGTTGTTTTGATATGATTGGATAAATACATCTGTGATAGAGCTATGGATAAGGTGAGATCTTCTTTATACATCTATATACCTTGTGTAGGATCTGGTGATCTGGTTTCTTATATATTAATGCATACATAATACATGTTTTGTAGCTACTTAGACAAGATATGTGCAGATTTTTCATTCGAACATGTAGGATTTTTGATTCCATCTTTGATTTGTGTAGTAGCTAAAGACCCTTCGTCAGTTCAACAATACTGCTGTGATGCTTTTACAAATTTTTCTCAAAATAACAAGATGGTGATAATAGCTCCATTCAATGTGGAGTAAGTTTACTTTGCTTATAATTTGGACTTAAGAAAATTACATTTTTATTGTGGATTTTGAGTTATTATTTTTTAACTTTTTTACCTCTAGGGGTATGCATTGGGAGTTACTAGTTATTGTCCCCAAGACGTTCACTATCTATTATCTAGATACTAAGGGGTCTAAATTGAATTCAAAATATGGACACACAATGAAAATGACATTATTTCGGTGAGAAATATTTCATTTTCATATCTGTTAACAAATGTTATTACATTACTATTTAATTATGCAATGTACTATGTTACATTAACATGTAGGGGTTTAGATGAGTTCAAAAAGGCTGGAGGAAAGGTCCCTAGGAAAAAGAACCAGTCAATAATTTGGAAGAATGTGGAAGTACGTTTCTGGCTGCAATGTATATATTATTTATGTGAACAATGCTTAATTAGTTGTATTTTTTAATATTTTGTATATTTCAATTTATAGTGTGCTATACAAGACAACAGATGGTCATGTGCATACTATGTGATGCGATTTATGCACATGATTATCAAATATGCCACAGTGGACATCGATACCATTCCTAAGGTATTATACATAGTCTCATTAGATAATATGAAATATATCAATCTTATTTGTATATTATTAATTATATATATACATCATTCTCTTTGCAGGTGTTTAAAACTGACCACACTACAGGAAAGGCCTCACTAGATGTACATGCTCCCTATACGACGGAAGAATTAAATGATGTAAGAGAAGAATGGGCAAAAGCCATATAAGTAGTGGGGTTTCTAAAATATAATTGGGATGTTGATAGAGAATAATGACTAAAGAATGATATTTTGTAAATGAATTTCTGAATTGTAATATGTGTGAATGTTTCTACATGTCTGAATGCGAAAATGAATGAAACTGCTGGTTGCTATATGAATGTTTCTACATGTGTGAATGTGAAAATGAATGGAACTGCATATTACTACATGAATGTTTCTACATGTGTGAAAATCGAATGGAACTGCAGGTTGCTAAATGTGTGAAAATTAATGTTGTTAAGTTTGCAGGTTTGTGGCCTGTTGTTGCCTGATATCAATGGATGTCGTAAAACCTACAGTTCATAACTAAACTGTAGGTTTCTCATCTTGCGACCAGCCACAGTAGGCCTGTAGACTGTTAAAAAAAAATACATACAATAGGCGTCGGTTATTTGAAAAAACGGACGACACATGGTTACAACGTCGGATAATAGCTTAAACCGATGCCTCATGAGACCATACACCACGGCCGTGCTGGCCAACACGACCATGGTAGTAGGTGATATGGAGTTGGTTATCAATCATAAATCGACATTGATGGACACTTACAACGTCAGCTAATAGCTAAAACCGACGCCTAATGAGGCCAGACACCACGGCCGTGCTGGCTAGCACGACCATGGCAGCAGGTGATATGGTGTCAATTATCAATAAAAAACCGACGCTGATGGTGCCCTAAATGGCACCCTTTCTGTAGCATGAATGTTTATGGCATCGGTTTCCATAATAATAACCGACACCTATATCCCCCTACTGGCGCCTTTTCGGTGGAACACGATGGTTTCTGGCGTCGGTTTGGAAACCTACGCCTAACAATTTGCCTTTTAGCGGCGCCCACATAGGTGTCGCATTGAAACCGACACTAAAGGTCTTAAATAACCGACACTAAAGGTGGGTTATGTACTAGTGAGGGTCAAAACCCCTCATTACATTACTGAAGGATAACACGTCTCACTAGGCATCAAGACTTCACTAGGTCATAAGACTCATCACATCATTCATGTATCTCAACATTGTGTCATCATGCCTCGAAAGGGCATATATGCATCATTTGCATCACACACACACACACACACACACACACACACACACACACACACACATATATATATATATATATATATATATATATATATATATATATATATATACATACACACACACACACACACACACACATATATATATATATATATATATATATATATATATATATATATATATATATATATATATATATATATATATATATATATATATATATATATATATATATATAGTCAGGCTAGAATACACTTGAGTATATTCAAAGCAAAATACACTCAAGTAGTTTTTCATGATGCAATATTTTTTTTCAAAAATCTAATCCATTGATCTTCTTAATCATCTTGTGAATAACTCATATAAAAAATTTGAGCACATTTGGACATTTATAGTTCATGTTATAAAGACTGCAAAAGTTATGCATTTCAAATAAGTTTCGTGCGTCGATTTTATTTCCCTCGGATGATTGACTTACACTCATCCAAATGGGCTCAAAATTTATATGTAGCCTAATTATAGTAGGAAAATGAAGATCAATGGTTTAAATCTTGAAAAGAATAGTCTTGATATGAAAACACACTTGAGTTTATCCATTCGATCTGTACACTTGAGTGTATTCTAACCTGACTATATATAAATATAAATATAAATATATATATATATATATATATATATATATATATATATATATATATATATATGACCATGACATTCACATAGCCATGGTATTCATTTCACCTGCATGGTTAGATGCATACAAGTAGGAGAGAGAAAACATATAATAACATATTACTCATTCATGCATTCAACAAGTATAACACATTACCCTAGAGTTAGGGATAACACACTTAGCCGTATAGGGTTTACATCATGATTATAGCTCCAAAACCCTAATTATACTACCTTCCACATTCTTGGCACATATTAAGGTAAATGCATCATTAATTGGTCGTGATTAGGGCATTATGTCAACAACACTAGGTATTATCATGCACATGGATATGTGTATCACATTATGGTAGAAAACGTATGTCACGACCACACACCATTCAGGCGTCGCAACCTCAAACTATCAAGGCGTCACGACCACCGTTGCCAATGGTGTCACGACTGCGACTTAACATGGCATTGTGTCTTGCACCTGGAACAAACGTCTGAGACAGAAGCATAACGTGGTGTCGCGACTACAACACAAAGTTGCATCGTGAGCAACATATAATAGAAACACCATGTCCTTGATAGAACATGAAACAACTAGCATCAAAGCAAGGCTTCACGATCAACCACTACACATAGGTGTCACGACCACGACATCCAACCATGCTCCACAATTAGCCATCTCAACAGGCATTACGAACAACACAAAAACATGCAACTCGACCAGAACTGAAAGAAAAGAGTCTCTACCCCAAAGAAATAAGAAAACACATGAATTGAACTAAAACATCAAGGATCATAACTATCTTGGTTGAAACAAGATCAATCAATAGAAAACCAAACACCATCAAGATTAAAAACCAAGGATCCAAAACCACAAAACCCTACAATGTGAACCATGGGAATCATCTAACAAAAACCACTTAGGAGAGAAAACTGAACTCCAAGACATGAGAGAGACCACCCAAAAATCCAACATGAAAACTAAAACTTCAATCAAAGTGATAAGACCAAAGCTCGAGACGCATGTGAAACCGTCTTCTAGAAACCACCAAGAAAATGTGCACATAGGGATTTAGGTTTAAGAAGGAGAGTTACCTTCATGTAAAAACTAAAAGTTCATAAACCCTAATTAGTAGGACCATCAAATACCATCTTGGCATCACCTTTTAGATATAGATCAAGAACACGCAAACATAAAATAAGGGTTCTAGTAATAGAAGAGGGTCGAGTGTTATATAACCCGCCTATTTTGGAGAGAAAACAAGATCGAAGAATACGATCCCAAGGAAGAAGATGAGATCCATCAAAAGAACAACTTTCAACCACAAGAGCACATAAAGAAGAAAAGATACCAAGGTTAGATATTTCTCAAGAAAAAGGGAAAGAAAGACCTAGGTTGAACCAAAAAATTATGGGGAAAATGAGAGAAAAAACTCTATATCACTTGGGTATTGCCTTGAAAAAACATGGCTTATGACCCTTGTGATGAGGATCTTTCTCTCAAGAACGACCACCATGGAATACCCATGGACTAAGGTCGAGAAAATAGAAGAAGATAGGGTAGAGAACTAAAGGAAAACGTGATCAAGATGGTGAAACAACTTACCAAGGGAAGAAACCACCACAAGGAAGAAGATCAAGCTTCAAGGCACCACATGCAAGGTCAATCCACCTCCAAAGCACCAAGGACCCCACCTCCTCTCTCCACCAAGCTCCAAGAATAAGAAAAAGATCAAGAAGATGAAGGATGGCCAAAAAAGATTACATGCATGGGGAGAAGAGGGTTTTTATACCAAAGGAGGAGGGAAAATGATGGAAGATGATGTGTCAACACCTAAAGGAACCAAAGGAACACTTGTCCTAAAAAAACACATGCATCCAGTTAAACCATGAATGCACAAAAGGGTGATATAACCAATGATGGGTTGTGACCTCTTAAGGTTCCCAACACATTGGTGATGGTCGAGACACTCCAAGGATGATCAAGACAAGCATGAAACCTCACCCTGGGTGAGACTAAACGACCACCATCAAACAAGGTTGAGACATTCCACAAACAGGAAACTGTCTCAACCCAAGACCATCATGGTCGTGACCTCCACATGCAAGGGAAGCGTCTCAGTCGAGGCACATACAAAAATCTCCTCATGGTTGAGACAAAGGGTTGTGAAACTGATTCCTTCTTTGCACTACAGGATGAAATATACTTGGCCTCTATTTTAGAATAAAAAATCTTTTCTTACTTTGAATTCTTCCATCTTAAAACTCTATTGTTTAGGCAAACCACAAATCCTAATTGTGATAGGTAATAATCCCTGTCAGTGTGGAAGCTTGCGTCAGGGAAACCATTGATAACACCCAAATTTGCGCATATTTTCTATGCATTTTATCTATAGTTTTGCGCCACTTTAGTCTTAATATGCACTCTTTTGTTCATGTTTTATGTTTTCTGTATCTCCATTAGATAATATAGTGAAAATAGCCAATAATGTAGCTAATTAGCCGGTTTTAGACTTGTAGGAAATGAAACTAACCAATTTTGGGACTCTCAAGTACCGAACCAGAAAATACAAGAATTCCAGCAGCTGCATGGTCTGGCCGATACGGCCGCGCCGCCCGACACGGCCACGCCGATCGACACGGCCACGCCGACCGATACGGCCACGCCGCCCGATACGGCCGCTCCGACCGATACGTCCGCGCCGCCCGGTACGACTGCGTCGCCCGATATGGCCGCGCCACCTGATACAGCCTACCTGATACAGCTGCCGGAATTCTTGCTGACACAGTCTTCGGGTGACATTCATATTTGCCCACCTGATGCCTCAAGATCGAAGCCACAGATGAAGGACACATGGACCAATAAAAGCTACAACTCCCATCAGCTCGCTGCCTATAAATAGCAGTTGCCTACCTACAAGAGAGGGAGGAAGAGCCAGAGGGAGGACCCTGCAAGAGCTAGTGCCTAGACCAAGGAGCTAGTGTGTTGGGTTCCCCAAGAGTCTACTGCCCGATACGGTCTTGCCCGATATGGTCGCGCCGCCTGATACGGCTGTGCCGCCCGATACGGTTGCGTCGCCCGATACGGCTGCCCTGACCGATACGGTTGCGCCGACCGATACGGCTGCGTCGCCCGATACGGCTGCCGCTCGATATGGCCTAGAGAGAGAGAGAGTCGAGGAGTCCAGAGGGACGAAGACAAGACCCAAGGGCTGAGATCCGACCTGCACAGAGGCCGAGGACCGAGAGCCACCTCTCCTCTACAAGCTATATCTCTTCCCTCTTCTCTTTCATTCTACTGCATTCCTTTGTTTCTTGTACAAATGATGTTTATCCATCTTTGTTCGGTGCCAGCTATGCTTGTCTATGGCTAGTTAGCTCCTTCTTGGCTATGTGGCCCGATCTGGGCATGTCTATATACTTTTGCCTTAAGCAAGTAGATTCATATCATATCTAGTATGCTGCATGTTCTATTCTCTCTTTCTAAGTTATGATTGCTAGTTTGGTTGATCTCTTACTCGCTTGAACTGCTGTTTCTGCCTGCATCGAGAGATCCGTTGTAGGAATAGCTAAGAGACGATAGTTTGGATCTGAACCTGAGAGGAGGACGATCCAAGGTATTCTGTTCCTAACACCCCAGAATATCCTAAGACCTGAGAGGGAACTTAGTATATTCTGAGGTGTTGATATGTCATCCCTTGAGAGAGGGTCGATGACATATCGTTGATGGTTTTAGTCACGCATCGCGAGAGCGAGTGGGATGACCACACAGGACAGATGCCACCGTGCATACTAGATGCTTGCTTGGGTGTTCGAGGGTTGTCTACGCCTGAGAACGAGTGCATAGACTGCCCCGTTTGTGGTTACATAGCCAGGAACTCTCTTTCTCTATTTAGTAGACTCACGAACTCTGTTTTGTTTTGTTTTCTTTTCTTTGTTTTGTTTTATATCGTGACAACCCGCTAGACTAGTTCTAGCAATTACTTTTATCGACTATCGTCTTGGCTTATCTGACTAAAGAACGAAATTATTGGTGTCCTAAACGTCACCACGTCCATGTGTTCGACCCCGTATATCTACTTCGATCCCGTAATAAAAGTTGCGGGGGCCTAGAAGGTTTTGGGTTATAAATTTAAAGCTTGATTCCTTCCTTTGTCCCGCGTTCATTTCCGGACGCGTGAAAAAGGCTGATCAACTTTTGGCACCGTTGTCGGGGACGTGGTTTTCCACATTTACACGCCTAGTAGATTTTTGTTCTGTCACTATAAGTCTGTATATACATGCATAGTTTTCCTCTTGCTTTACACATACTTGTTCATATATACTAACTTCCTTTTCTTTTTTCTCATACCCTTTTCAGCCATGGACCTTGCTTCCGCAAGACAAGTCATCTTGTCCACCTGTCTTCCTGAGTTTTTCCGTAGTTCCGACTGCTGGCAAATAATTAAAGGACGTGCTCTGCAACTAGTCGAGTTATACTCACCTCCACCGTCGTCATATGTTGAAATTCCAACAACGGAGACCGCCAGTCAGCCCTCGACCCCCATGCTATCATGGGATCAAGAACTGATTAAGACGGTGGAATTAGCTGGAGAAAGTGTCAAAGCACCCACCTCCCTAGTTCCTCATCTCCAAGAAAACATCGATATGCTCCAGCCGTTATTAGACAAGCAGGAGCATCATCTCAAAGTAGCCACAGAGGCTGTAGACCGCAGTAGAAGTCTACTTCAAACTGTTGAACAAGGATTCATCCTAAAGCATCTGTTTGATACAGCGGGTTCCCCTTATATGTGCATGACATAATCGACAGATCTCGAAAGCATTGCTTCTCAAGTACAACAACGTCATGATAAAGATGTTGAACAAGGCAGGAGGCTCCAAGAGCTCATCAATTTGATTACAATTCAGTTACAACTGCCATCACAAGACAATAAAGACATTAGTCATCAAGACCATTCCATTGGGTCTGAAGTGGAGTATGCACCATCATCCTATTCAGACCATCAACTGGATTCACCAGGATTTTTCTGTGAAGACCAAGCCACTTGGGGAAGCCCTTCATTCTATCTAGATGACCCAGCTGATGAACCAATGAGTCGTAGACATGAATGGGTCTATGATGACGATGATGAAGACTCGAAAAGCCAATCGACCTCACAACCAAAAGGTTGGTTTGAGGAACCAGAGTCAGATATTGAACCAGACCAGAGTGACATTTCTCATATTGAGACTTGTCATTTCGCTTTGAGCAGTACACCAACCATGGTTTGGAACAATTTGTTTGACGACGATGACGACAGCTGCTCGACATGGAGCAGTGAGTATAGTAACAAAGACGAGTTGGAGCAGCACGAGCCATCATTCACCACCACCCCTTTACAAGGCTTGCTGGACGTCAAGGGGGTAGGATGGACGGTTCACTACAACATGGCTGTTGAGCATGAAGACACCCCTGACTCCATGCAAACTGATAAGCTTGGTGTGGTAGAACCACAAATAGATTATTCAGGGGGTACTTTTTGCTCAGAAGATGATTAGATGACTCAGACGGTACATGAAGATTTATCTGAGCATCCAACCTCAAGTGTAGAGATGGAGAGAGAAGATATGAGTCCTCAGGATGACATCCAACCTCTCTCATCTATCTCATCCCGTGTCGACATCCCATGACCTTCATTTTTAGAATCATATAATGAAAGGTACCCTGAGGATGATATGCCGAAGAATTCATCCCAGTGCAGTTCAAGCCACTTCCAACACAAAGATGACTTCACCGAGTCGCCGTATTTCACTTCGCTTCCTCGGACTCGGAAGGGCCAACACATCCGCCAATTCTACTCCTACTATGAGGCGGAACCTGTCGGCAAGACACAGGTGACACTGGTCCCAAAACTTAGGATTTGGGATCCTAGTGTCGGTATCGTGGGGAAACCACCCCCTTTTCTTTTACCCACCCTCCCGCCCTTTTATTACAATAAATTTTGACTTTCATGTTCTTGTTAGTTAGTTTCTTTCCTCTAACCGTTTTATATCCTTGCATTCATGCATCATCTTTAGAAATTCAATAACTGTCGTTAAGATCATGCATTCCTGCCTCACTATCTCAAGTTTAAGTCTTGCTCAAGGACGAGAAAAAAAATTTAAGCTTGGGGTGGTAGGCTCTACCCTTCTTTCTCTTCACCCTTCTTGCATGCATGTCTATTTCCTGCATTTAATCTTAAATTTTCAAAATTTTCAGCTTTTTAGCTTGTCAATTATGGCTATGTGGTGCGAATCTAATAGATAAATGCTTGACTTTATGCCTAGATGCATAGTTGTCATCTTAAAAATTGCTTGACCTTTTGCTTGACTTGCTCTTTGACTCTTTCCTTGAGTTTGGTAATAAATCTAAGGTTATGTCCCTTTTTCATAGCTTAAAGCTAAATTCCCTTGATCTATGTCGTGAATGGAAAATCCATGGTAAAGGACCGTTGGAATGAGCTAAGTCATGATTAAAGTCTCCTAGCTGCGAATTTCACAAGCTTGCCTCTATTCTAAGGATTCTTGAATCATAATTGCTACTTCTCACACAGGTATCAAGTGGATTATGATGGGCTTTGAGCTATGATCAAGATGAAATGTTTTCCTAGATGGACTTCGCGCCTTCTCACATTAGATTGAGTCAAAAAGATGAAAAATATAAAAATGTGCAAAAGAGGCTTGGCCGCCCACAAAATCCCAAAATATCTATATAGTTCTCACCCAAGCTTACAAATAGACTGCAGATGATAAAAGCCTGAGTGTGAACAATAAATGAGCACTTGTTTTCTCTTTTAGGAGAGTTGAGGATGGTGCCCAGCCGGTGTATGACTGCGCTCACGAATGCGGGTATGTCGCGCCTGGTAGTATCATTCCAAATGCTCATTAGAGAGTCACTAGGAACCCCTAGGAGACATATGAGATCATCTCAGTAGCAGGGTTGGTTCGAGCACAGTACGAGGAGTTCGTCTCACTGCTTTGGACCAACTGGTTCGGACTGCAGGGACTGTTGCTCACTACATGGACCAACCTGACGCAGATCGGGATCCTCAGAAGTCATTAGAGTCTTTTTTCTTTGTTTCTTAGGACATGAATAAGTGAGAGGTGTGGTATTCCTGATTGGTTTGCATGGATTCATGGTGATGGCTCATTGCTCATCACCTGTGTGATCACCTGTGTGACAACTCTTTCATGCTTAAATAATTATGGTTCAAACCCTCATGAGTATCGACAGGCTGTAGTTAATTCGCTTAATCTTGCTTGGACACTCTTTGATCTTGCTTTGGCAGGATTGTGCTTGTTTGGTGGGGGTTTGTTCTGAAACGACATGGATCAGGAGAATTGATGTTTTAAACTATTTTTCTTAACCTTAGCATTTTTTTGCCAAGCTTAATTCGGATGTTATCTTTTTGTTCTTTGAGCCCAGTCTTGCTTGAGGACAAGTAAGTTTTAAGCTTGGGGTTGTTGATAACACCCAAATTTGCGCATATTTTCTATGCATTTTATCTATAGTTTTGTGCCACTTTAGTCTTAATATGCACTCTTTTGTTCATGTTTTATGTTTTCTGTCTCTCCATTAGATAATATAGTGAAAATAGCCAATAATGTAGCTAATTAGCCTATTTTAGACTTGCATGCACTAAAACTAGCCAATTTTGGGACTATCAAGTACCGAACCAGAAAATACAAGAATTACAACAGCTGCATGGTCTGGCCGATACGGCCGCGCCGCCCGACATGGCCACGCTGACCGACACGGCCGCGCCGACCGACACGACCGCGCCGACCGATACGTCCGCACCGACCGATATGACCGTGCCGCCCGGTACGACCGAGCCGCCCGATATGGCCGCGCCGCCCGATACGGCCTACCCGATACAACTGCCGGAATTCTTGTCGACACAGTCTCCGGGCGACATTCATATTTGCCCACCTGATGCCTCAAGATCGAAGCCACAGATGAAGGACACGTGGACCAATAAAAGCTACAACTCCCATCAGGTCGCTCCCTATAAATAGCAGTTGCCTACCTACAAGAGCGGGAGGAAGAGCCGGAGGGAGGACCCTGCAAGAGCTAGTGCCTAGACTAAGGAGCTAGTGTGTTGGGTTCCCCAAGAGTCTACTGCCTGATATGGTCTTGCCCGATACGGTCGCGCCACCCGATACGGCTGCACCGCCCGATACGGTTGCGTCGCCCGATACGGCTGCGCCGACTGATACGGTTGCACCGACCGATACGGCTGTGTCGCCCGATACGGCTGCCGCCCGATATGGCTGCCGCTCGATACAACCTAGAGAGAGAGAGACGAGGAGTCCAGAGGGACGAAGAGAAGACCCAAGGACCGAGATCCGACCTGCACAGAGGCCGAGGAGCGAGAGCCACCTCTCCTCTACGGGCTATATCTCTTCCCTCTTCTCGTTCATTCTACTGCATTCCTTTGTTTCTTGTACAAACGATGTTTATCCATCTTTGTTCGGTGCCAGCTATGCTTGTCTATGGCTAGTTAGCTCCTTCTTGGCTATGTGGCCCGATCTGGGCATGTCTAAATACCTTTTCCTTAAGCAAGTAGATTCATATCATATCTAGTATGCTGCATGTTCTATTCTCTCTTTCTAAGTTATGATTGCTAGTTTGGTTGATCTCTTACTCGCTTGAACTGTTGTTTCTGCCTGCATTGAGAGATCCATTGTAGGAATAGCTAAGAGACGATAGTTTGGATCTGAACCTGAGAGGAGGACGATCCAAGGTATTCTGTTCCTAACACCCCGGAATATCCTAAGACCTGAGAGGGAACTTAGTATATTCCGAGGTGTTGATATGTCATTCCTTGAGAGAGGGTCGATGACATATCGTTGATGGTTTTAGTCACGCATCGCGAGAGCGAGTGGGACGACCCCACAGGACAGATGCCACCGTGCATACTATATGCTTGCTTGGGTGTTCGAGGGTTGTCTACGCCCGAGAACGAGTGCATAGACTGCCCCGTTTGTGGTTACATAGCCAGGAACTCTCTTTCTCTATTTAGTAGACTCGCGAGCTCTGTTTTGTTTTGTTTTGTTTTCTTTGTTTTGTTTTATATTGTGACAACCCGCTAGACTAGTTCTAGCAATTACATTTATCGACTATCATCTTGGCTTATCTAACTAAAGAACAAAATCTTTGGCGTCCTAAACGTCACCACGTCCCTGTGTTCGACCCCGGATATCTACTTCGACCCCGTAATAAAAGTTGTGGGGGCCTAGAAGGTTTCGGGTTATAAATTTAAAGCTTGATTCCTTCCTTTGTCCCGCGTTCATTTCTAGACGCGTGAAAAAGGCCGGTCAACCATTTACAACTAATTGTTCCTCACCACCATAAATTACAAATTGATCTTTAGCTTCTCAAGTAGTTATGGATGTTCTTTATTGCTATCAAGTGACAATCACTTGGATCCCACTGATACCTGATTGTCAAAGTCAAGGAATGAGAAACATCTGGGCACATACATATCATTCCATACATGATAGATCCAATTATCAAGTCATATAGAATATTCTCATGGGTTCCTTTTCTTCCACAGAGTTGTGATATTGGGATTTAGAGAGAATTATTCCATGTGACATGTAAGTTTCATCACTTAGAATCTTGAATAATAAATCTCTTTAGAACTTTGAAAATGTATGCACTTTTTCTTAGGCCCAAAATCCTCCTAGTATATCTATATAGATCTTGATTCCTAGTATATAGGATGTTTTTCCTAAATCCTTCATAAATAAGGTATTTCCCAAATGGGTTTTAATCAATTGTGGAGAGGGTACATCATCTCTCCTCAATAGTATGTCATCTAATAGAATACGAGAAATACAATTATGGTCCCACTAAACATTCTTGCAAAGACACAATTAATCTTCATTTAGACTAAAGACAAATTATTTGACAGTCTCATCAAAATGAAGATTCCAACTCTAAGATGCTTGCTTAAATCCATACATTGACCTTTGTTGCTTACATGATTTATTAGCTTCATTTGAAGCGATAAAACCTTGATATTGTGTCATGTACACATCTTCTATAATATTCTCATTTGGGAAACTAGTTATAACCTCCATTTTCAAAATCTCATAGTAGTCATAAGTTGTAATAATGAGAATTCTCATGATTGATTTCACCATGGAAACACGTGAAAACATTTCATCATATTCAACCCCTTGAACTTGATTGAAACCTTTTGCTATCAATATACTTTTGTTGGTTTGTACATTACCATCCATGTCAGTCTTCTTCTAATATACCCATTTGCATCCTATGGGTTTTACCCATTCAAGTGGATCCACCAAGGCCCATACCTTATCAGTATACATGGGCTCCATTTCATATGTCATGGCTTCAAGCCATTTCTCAGAATTTGGTCCCTCAATAGCCTCAATATGGGTTATTTTCTCGTTATCCTCAATACACTCATTGTAGGTTGTTGGTTCATTATCCATGATGACTAACACATCATCTTGTTGATTCATGGGACATCATCTTAATAGACTCTTGCCGAGTCATGAGAAACCCATACTCAGATTGTTCCCTACTACATCTTTATGGGTCTTATGTTATAGGAAATTGAGATTCCACAATATTTTGTGATTCCAATTGTTCCTTATCTACATGCAAAGGTTCAACATTATCTTTCTAGACTTGAACTTATTAAAGTTCGAAATTTCACCCACTAGTTCATCATGAAATAAATTTGATTTTTTAAGAATACAACAATTTTGGAAACAAACACTTTTCCAAGTTGATTTTGTATTCCATTGTTGAATTCCTTAAACTTTGAAAATGATTCTAATGTTAAATTAGATTCATATCCAAATATATTGAAGTTGCCAATAAAAGTGATGAAATACTGACACCTACTCTTAGAGATTCTACTAAAAGGAGCGCAATATCAATATGTATGAGTCCTAATAAGTCAGACACTCTCTCATTGTTTCCAATCAAAGATGCTTTAGTCATCATGCCTCTATTGATAAAAAACCAAAAGAGTCTAGATAACTACATTTATGGAGTTTAGAAATGTGCTTTCATTTATGTGCAATAGATGAAAGTGCTAAAGATAAGTTTTTTTTGAGTCATTGTGGTTTAACTTCTTGGTATTTATGTTATATACATGTTTCATAAGATCTTGTCAATAAAGACCATAAGACACAAAGATAGTTCCATCAAAGATATCATCTTTAGAAATGGAAATAAACCTTTGTTTATTAAAATCAAAACCTTTATTTTCCAAACAAGATACATAAGTAATGTATCTATTTATGGAAGGTACATGATATCATTTGTGTAACTCAACTGCAATCCAAATGGGTAGAGATAATAGTAGGTTCCTACAGTAGTAGAAGTAACTCGTGCTCAATTTGCAACACATAGTTCCACCTCCCATTTGTTCAAGGGTCTACTTCTTCCCCTTATATACTCCTCCTTTTGCCTTTAAGTGCGAAAGAATTTTGGCCAGCCTTAGAAACTTTCTCAATTTTTCTTTTGCGGTTACACTTTCCGTTTCCTTTACTAACCATCAACACAAATTTGGGATTTTCTTTCATTTTCCACTCAATGTTAACAACAACCAAGTATATTTGTTAATGGATTAACAAAACTATTCATGTTAAAGTTCATAAAAAATTATTTGTATGAATCCACCAATGATTCTAGGATCACATCTGTGGCCGACTCTTGACCTAAAGGAAATCCTAGTCATGCAAGACTTTCCACATACCTAATCAACTTGAGACATGAGGTCCAAGTGGATCAACTTCTATCATTTTTCACTTAAACATAGCCAAGGAGACATCATACCTTTTTTTTAAATGCTTGTTCTTGATGCATGGTCCTGGGACATGTTATCATCTCAATAACATCCATATTTTTCATGTTGATTCTGAGGCTCATGACTCATGGAACATAGAATTAGGCATTTGATGTCCATGGCATCATCATAATTATTCTTATTATCTTCCCTTTCTACTCTAGGCACACCTAGAGTTGCTTTATTAGACATTAGTGTGTCCTAGACATAAATCACAATGTCCTGAACCAACTTTTAAAGTTGTTCACATTAAGTTTCTCTCTGAAGGACAACTCATAGTGAAAAAGGATTGATCCTTGCGCTTTCCATTTCTCTACATACAACATATTTGCAATATTAAATATATATATTTATTTTAAATTAATTTTGATGATCTTAAATTTGTAGTTTAATGAATTACACTCCCATTATTTTATTAAAATTGATTGCCCTTACTATTAATTTGGAATATTACAATAAGTAGTCTTCTAGTAAGCCAAGATCCAATATATATTCAGTCATGAGTCAATCGTTGATGACTGCTCACAACTTAATAATTAAGGTAGGTAACAATTATCAACTGCATCATTCACAATGCTTAGATATATGGGTGCAAAACTCCATATCAATAAATCTTCATATGAAATATATGCCATATATATGATTAAAGATGCTTAATTTCATTAATATCACCTACTCAAGTCCAACCCGAGGCTAATAAAATAAGATATCCATCATGTTGAGAAGACCCACATACTTACTATCACACTTCTTTGAGGTAGACAGTGCACCACACTTGTCGTTCTCATACTTAGTCAAATGAGGTTTTCATGTGTACAGAACATGGAAGGCATTTTCAATATTGATATTATATGGAGGGATTGATTATTCATATCCATATATATCCAATCACCATTACATATATATTATTATATGTATCATATACTATAGAAATCATCACGATGAAACATGATGTGTAAACTAATACAACAACCTAAACCAACAAGTATTGTATGAAAAAAACCGAGAGATATAGATCTAAATGAAATCCTAAATTAGCCCTTTCAAGATTTCAAGTCTCCCGATTGGTCAAGCCAGTTAGTCGAGTGGTAGTCCCTGTTTTGGGAGGTCCTTGTGTTGTTATCAAATCATCATCTCATCTTCATTAGGAACCCTTCAAGGAATATCCACTTTAATCTGGGCTTGTGATTGTATCCTCCTCTCCACCATGGTCAATCGTTGATGTCATCACATCATTCTATTATAATTGCATAATAAAAATTTACATGGATAATATATTGAGAGAGGCACCACATGCAAGCCATATACATGTTCCATAGCTTTGATCAAAATGAAAATGGATATATTACATGTTGATATCAAACCAAAATGACCAAATTACCATATCCATTTCCACTAAACAACACAATTTTCAAGGTGTTTCATTGGCATGTATAATAGATATATGTAACATACTATAATTGATATTTATTGATTAATGGAGATACATGTTTGCACATTATTTGTCAAAATTTTCTTTGGTTCAAATCTCAAACTCAACATTAAATTATTATGGTCTTAGCTCTGATATCAATGAGACACAAAGGAATAACTAAAAAATTCTTCCAATATACCTTAGCTTTCAGATCCGTTGCAAGTATTAAATGTTAGTGAACAAAGGACATAACAATGGATACATATTATAAATTTGTATACACTAGTTGTCCAACAACTAAACACATGTTTTGTCTATGAAGAACTTGATCCTCCAAGTGTAGTACTAAATTAGCCACCAAGAAATATGAATAGATCAAAAAGATATCTAGATTGGCCATAGAGTTTTTGCATGGTCGTATTCTTTATAGCAACTTGTCGTTGTATTATGGAACAACTTCTCCAATACTCCATACATGTGCATCGACCTTTAATTCATCCACATGGATGAGGGAGAATACGAAATAATCTTAATCATAGATACAACAATGCACACAAAAGCCTCTGTCCTGACTACTCTACAAAAAAGAAAAATCGATGAATATTTTTTAGAAAACAATAAAAGCAACAATCTACAATGAGTAGCCAAGACTCCCACCTTGCATGAAAGGTAGCAGTATGCAAGTTTTGTAAATCTTTTCATTAAAGGGTTCTAGAACATAGCACATTATGAAACCCACAAAGACATCAAACATGTTATACAGTTGTACATTATTCATTAGCTTGACAAACTTCCACGAACCATTACTAGGCATCATCTTTAAATAATTTGAGCATCAACATAAAATATCAAATTGAAGGTCTATTTACATTGTTGTAACCCATCACATTTTAACACATTTTGAACATTTTGTAACTTATGTTTGTAGTTAAAAATAAAAAATCTATGGAATGTCATAGTTTTCATACATATCAACTAAAATTATCATTTATCTCAACTAAAAAAATACCTAAAAAGAAAAATCATATTGGAATGAATCCAAATCACATATAAATTGCATTAGATATGTTAAAATATATAGATTTTTTAAGTAGGTGGTTTAAAGTGTACACATCTTTATTTTATTACAAACAAAAGAAAAATTATTTCACTAGCACATGTATAAGTCATGATGGTTTTTGTTCCTTCTATTGAATTTCTCTGCTTATTTTTATATAGTTTAACTCTTGGCAAGAAGGTATAATCTATGTATATTAAATTCTTACAAGGTGATTTTAAGAGTGACCATTTATTGCATTGAGGAACTACACTACATGAGATTGGGACAAAGATATATAAATTTTAATTTCTAATATCTATTATTAAACACCTTGGCACAATTTTTTTTAACAATTTTGCCATGAAACTCAAGAACATTTTATAATTCCAACAAATATTTGATCAATTTCAAGATAAAAGAGAATGTCTTTGTAACTTCAACTTTTAGGTTAGTATCATGAATCTACAATCTCTGTAATATCACATCTCAAGTGTTACAAACATCAACTACCTTGTTAGCTGTACAAGGCAAGATACAAAAATCGCAAGGCATTAAGCCAAAAATATCAGATCTATCTTTAAACATCTACTGACTCCTAGGACCTAAGAGTACAGAGATGATGCATAGGACAATCTATATATAAGGCTTGACAGACAGTGTCTCCACCTGAGGATCACTGATGTCCCTGATGTTGTTGCTCACCCACTGATGGGTTCCTTTGTCCTCGTCGTATACCTAAAAGGTCGAATCCCATGGGGGTGAGACAATTGAATAATTGTCCCAGTGAGAGTTATAACTCTCTGCCAGAAGAATTGTTATTGTAATAAAGGAATAACATTAAGCAGTAGAACTATAAACATTCAATAGCAGGTTTAATATTGTGTAAATTAAGTGAAGCAACCTTCTCTTTAAGAAATCATTTCAATTATAACTTAATTGAATGACAAGACATATAAAATTAAGGAATATGAAGAACATGTATTCTAGTTATTTAACTAGAGCACTATAAACAATGTAACATCAATCACTGTTTCTCGTAGTTCAACCTAAGCAGTTATGCTACACGGCTGATTATGTTTTTCAAACATATTTATGCCCTGAGGAGATGAGTTACACCTCTCATACTCCAACTGACCCTTACGAAATCGCAATCGGTACCATACACAGGTAATCAGAAGAGCCGGATTCCTATGACCTCATCCTCCTCAGTCAGTATGAGGAACAACATGCATGACATCTAGTGTCTCTGCCATAATAGCTTTCCAGGGTATTCTGGCAACTTCACTATTAGAGTTACAGTGGCGTGTTGTACTCTCTTCGCCATCGAGGGATTTCTTGTTTATCTCTCATCGATGCGGCATTAACAACATCATCGGGAGATTAGAGATACATCATCCCAACATAAACATATAATGAAGGATTGAGAGATTAAAAGTACATCTCACATTAAATCCTACATTTCGAACGTAAGGATATTCGTGTCCATAACCCCCACATACTCAAAAGTATGCTCTCTAGGAATTCCCTTAGGAAAACCTGTTTCACCATCATTTAACTTCTGACAATGATGGATCTATGGTCAGGGCTCTACATGATATCATTATACTTGATTATTTAAGTACATTATGGCATTCTTTTAGCATCAGACATGTTTTCAAACATAGACCATTAAAAAAATTGCTATAAAGAAAGAGTACTAATTGTATCAAGTTCACTTCACATCTAGTTATCATTGGGATATCAATCACTAACCATCTCATCATTTATGATTCAAGAACATGGGTGTTCAAACCCTTAGATAATCAAAACACTTGTTACCAAGTAACATATTGTTATCAAACCATTTAACAAAATGACCTTGATTGTAACAATGCAGATATTTCTCATAGCTATCACAACCTATCAATCTCATATGTTACCATTTAGCAGGAAACATAGCATATCATTACTTTCAAAGATTGTAAAGTGCTTTAATAAATACGACATCATAGCCCTTACCTGACTATGTTCACCACTTCATAAAAGCATGCATAATTGATACACTTGATAATAGGCAATTTATCTCTATATCAGCATTTTGCAAAACAAAGATAAACTTTCAATTCAAGGGTTGTTCCCCTATGCCCTTAATAGGGTTAGGTTTTCCCTATTCATTTCAATTAGGATTATTCAACCCCTTCATCTTAATTAGGAATAGTGATTCCTTATTTATACTTCAATCATAGAGTTTCATGCTTAAAAGCATATCCCACAATTAGGGTTTACTGTTCATATCATCACATTACCCTAGATTAGGGTTTGCTATTCACATTACATGATATTACCCTAGGTTAGGGTTTACTATTCACATTACATCACATTACCCTATATTTAGGGTTTACTATTCACATTACATCACATTACCCTAGATTTAGGGTTTACTATTCACATTACATCACATTACCCTATATTTAGGGTTTACTATTCACATTACATCACATTACCCTAGATTTAGGGTTTACTATTCACATTACATCACATTACCCTAGATTAGGGTTTACTATTCACATTTGTAATGAATTAAGATCATACCATCATCATGTATGAGGATTACTTTCATTCATGCCCTCAAAATAGGTTAAGATTCATTAACCATCATAATTAGGGTTTCCATGATTTCACCATAAAGGATCATACACTAACTAGGTACATTCATACATACTGGAAGCTTGTTACTTGATTCTTATTTATATGAGGAGTCTTCCCTCTCCTCTTACTATTAGATGATGTTTACATCACTCTTGATTAGGTTAAATCAAATCAACACTGACATCATGGGTTGTGTCATTACTATTGTGGCCCTTAAGATTCACTTGATCAAAGGGTATTGGTTACTCTATCCCATCAAGGGTACTTTTGTAATGTTCACCATTGATCATAACATGCATTAGTCCACTAATTACGTAGGCCCTTAATCACTTTAGGTATCTATAAGGTTTAGGTTAATCAACCACTAAATCATCTTAACCACTAAGGCGTCAAACGATCTTGCCCTTTTTAGACCTCAAACGGTCTTGCACACTAACCCCCCAAACGGTCTTGAAAAAACCTTGAAACCGTTCGGTGGTGTTGACCGTTTGGTTTTGTTGACTTAGAAACTGTTTGGTAAAGTGCACACTCAAAACCGTTTGGTCATGAAGACCGTTTGGCCAAGTTGACTTTGAAACCGCATAGACACAACCGTTCTTGAAACCATAGGAGCACCAAATGGTTTGGGATCGTTTGGTCCCAAACGGTCTTGAGACCGTTTGGACCCAAACGGTCTTGAGACCATTTGGTCCAAACCATCTCAAAACTGCATGGACCAAAAAGTATCTCAACCATTTCAATTGAGTTAGGGATTCCAATGTTGAACCCCTCAATCGTTCATGCACTTGTTAGCCACTTGTCAATTGAGTCAATTAGGTCAACCCTCAACTGATTTGACCCTCAATTGACCTTCAATTGATCACCAATTAGGGCTTGGATCAATTGAATTAGGGTTTAGAATCGATCACCCTTCAACATGAATCAACATGAGTCTAATTCATGTTGAACCCATTGAACCATCATTCAATTCGGTCATGATCTGACCCCAAACGGTCTTGGGATCATTTAGATGACCTCCAAAAGGTATGGAGACCGTTTTCTCAAGTCAAAATAAAAAACTAACTCAACCTATTAAGGTTTTTCTCATAGATTTGATCATTAGGTCATTAATCGATTATACTTCAACTTGTTGCCTTTCAATCTTCAACCACTTAACCATGGTCAACCCTGGACCTCCAAACGGTCTTGGGTGACCCCCAAACGGTCTTGGGATCATTTGGACATTCTCCAAACGGTCTTGAGACCGTTTTCCCATTATTTCATCAAAAACCAAGTCATTCTCTTAAGGGTTGAACCCTAGATTTGGTCACCAAATCAGCACTTAATTGTTCAACAACTTGATATCATTGGACCCTCAATTGGTCAACCCCACTTAACCCTAGACCTCCAAACGGTCTTGGGTGATCACCAAACGGTCTTGAGAACCTTTGGGTGATCCCCAAACAGTTTTGAAACCGTTTGGGCCACTCAACCCAAACTGCAACATGATTGTATTATTGAAATCAGCAATAGACCCGATTAGGGTTTAGGTGACTAATGTGCCTTCAATTGGTGATTTCATTGGAATTAGATGATGATTTTTGGTAGATGATTAGTCCATAATGTTTACAATAGATCTCCAAATGGTCAACGCCTGGTCAACGCATCCAAACGGCTTGGACCGTTTGCTTCCATGCGTTCTTGGTTGAAACCGTTTGCTTTCAAACAGTTTGAAACCGTTTGCTCTCAAATGGTTTGGAAAACCGTTTGAGCAAGAGGTGGAAGACCGTTTGCTAAAGTAAGATTTAGGATAAACATTGGAAATAATGTCATCATATTCTACCTCAAGAACAGGGGCTGTTCTTCACATAATTGCTAGCCAGAACACTCAAAGGTGTCTAAAGGATAAGAATAAGCAACGATTCTAGGAGAAGAAGATGCATTAACAAAACTTAAGGGTTAGAGTTATAAAACCTGCCTCTAGGACTGATCCAGAGATCCAAGCTTCGTAGCTTTAATGGTATATGAAGCTCCAAAGGTTGTCCAAGGTCCGTTCCTCAAGATTTGGATGGAGAAGATGGCTAGAAAGAACAGTTGTGTAAGGAAAACTAACAAACCAACCTTGTATTAGGGTTTCCTCCTAGAATTCGAGCTAGGTGATGATCAAAGCTTACCCAAACCAGCTTGGTCGTCTTCTTCTGTTCCAGAGATTCCTCTTGGTCGGTCCAAAGCAAGAAGAAGAGAAAAGAAACTAAGGGAAACATTCCCTTGCTTGTGGAAAAAGGGTGCTTATATATTTTTGGATATTTTCAAGGCAAAGAAAAAGATAGTTATTTCTTTTATTTCTTAAACCCATCCACTCATGCTCACTCTACCCTTGGCCATGTTTTGTCCTCCTTTTCAAATGCAAGAATCCTCCCTTATCCAAGATTAAAAGGAAGAGAAACCAATCACCTTATTAAGTTATAAATGTATATAAGGGCCATTTTGTTTAAAACTTGGTTATTTAAATATTAAGGCTATCTTTCTTATTTGATCATTCAAATGAGGCGCCCTCCTCATATTCTTTATTCTACTTGATTCCAAGAGTCATGAAAGATACTCTTAAATGTGTATTTTACATATTGCACCCTATGTTTTGAGTAAATTGCACTTTACACCAAAACTAGGTTTTAAAGCATAAGGATTACTCTACAAGCTATATTCTGGTGCTCAAGCTTGTGGAATCCATTCCACCATATCGTATGCATTCTTATGATGTATAAACATCAGAGGAACATCTTAAAATGTGCAATTTTCTAGTTAACCCCTCTAATTTGGTAATTTGCACTTTAGCCCAAAATTAATAAAACAATATTGCAACATTATACAAAAAGGACTGAAATGGAAATATATGTTCCTCAAAAGCTTTAATTACATTACACAAGATAACCAAAAGTATCTAATTACATATTTAAGAAAAATACCTAGGGTTAGCTCATAACCCAGGTCAGGGATGTTACACCTAAAGTGCCGGCACCCTATAGACCTAGAGGAGATGACCAAGGAATGTGTGTAAACCCCAGTAGGTTCGAGATCAGCTCCATGGAAGTAACTTTGATATCATGATGTTTGTAGAGACATATGTGGCATGTTGCAACTTAGATTTAAAGGTGTATTAGCAAGGTGGTATGTATCATCTCTACTCTTGGAACATGAAGAACTTTGTGTTTGGACGGCCGCCAAATGCTTATTTCCTCTTGTTTTGGGAGGGAGAGATGGGACAGTACGCATGCCTTACACTAAGGATAAAAGATGATGTGGTTTGGAACGTTGCCATGAGATATGGGGACAGAGATGATAACATACCCTTGTGGAGTGAATAATACATGGATGGCTTACAAATAGTAAGAGTATTAAGGAAATCATCTTGTGAGGATGTTTTAGCACGAGCTATGTGGAATTTGCAAGTGGTACAAGGTTGAATTCAAAAACCAAGAGGATGAGATCAGAGTTTTCTCAATGAAGTTAGACTTAGAGCTGAAATGAGATAATAAGTGGAATGAGATAATAAGTGGAATACATGAAGGTGTATGTCATCAACATTACCTAATACCTAAAGATGTGAAGTGATAATGGATGCTCGGGTTGAGATATAGCTGCCTAGTTTCACTAGAAGAGGTTGTTAAGCTAACCCTAAGTTTGGAAAGGAGATGTGTTTGGCTAATACTCGGATGTAATGATATATGTTGAGCAAGGTAGTGGTTGTTTGGTTAACCTAGTCCTTGATATAATAAAAAGGATGGTGGTAGAACCTCATATGCACTTCTTTGGAAAGGAAGGCGACGAAGCCCTGATGAGTTTGGTTGAGGGTTTCTGAGAAATTGATTTTTAGGAATCAAGATGTACTGGAAATCATGATTTTAAGATCACCAAACACCGTGATACTACAAAGATAGTAAGTGATGATGGTACTTTAGATACCTAAGATAAAGTTGCATGTGTTATATGGCCATGCAAGATGAGGATGAAGGACGAACACCAATAACCCAGTGCATTGATATAAAGGATAACGAGTCCCTGAAAGAGAAAGGGAGTTCATCACTATGGATGTTGTAAGTCTCCCCTGGATCAAGGAAGGTCGAGATGCAATATGGGTTATGGTAGATCGCCTTACCTAGATGACATGAGAAAGAAAGAGTACTATCAAGGGACATATCGGGTTGAACTACATATGAGAGAGATGGTTCAACTACACCATGAGGTTGAGTATAAAAGTTCTTGAGTTTGACCTAAAGGTTCCCTTCCAAAAGGTGGAAGTAGGTCCATGAAGAACTCGATGTTAGTACAGTTTATCACCCCTAACTAATGGTTAGTGTGATCCAGAATAAAAGGTCTGATGAGAACATATGTGCTCGTTCAGGGTGATAGCTAGAGACAGTTCTTGTTCTATGAAAGATGTGAAGATAACCACCAAGACAATATCAGGATTTAAAGAAGCTCTGTAAGAGAGGTTGTGTCGGTCACCACTTCAGTAAGGTGATGTTGGTGAAAGAACCACGTGATGGTTAGAAAAGGGCCACAGTGTATGTAGATGAAGTCGCTTTGATCGTGCAATGGCTGAAAGGAGCCTAGAGACGACAAGAATCATGAGCAGATGCAAAGTAGACTGACATGCAGTTCACTGTGGGAGAATATGTGACATGAAAATCCAACCCCTCTAAGTTATAGCTAAGAGAGCTGAGTCCCCGATGCATGGGTTCTTTTGACATGGTTTGGTGGAGATGGTTAAGTTTGACCTTACCCCTCAGGATAAAGTAATGTGTGATGAGTTCCATGTGTCCAATTTAGAGTACTATGTGAGGTACGCCGGCCATGTGCTGAGCAATGAACCTAGTGAGCCCCAAGGGAGGCTGAAATGACCTGAGTCACCTGTGTAGTTTATAGACGCCAGGGTGAAGGAACTCAGAGAAAAGAATATGTGATGATAAAGGTTCTTTGGAAGTGCCATGGGTAGGGTAAAACCACATAGGGGCCAATGATGGACATGGAAAAGTCTTATCCTAAATTGTTTGTTTGCTTGATTGAATTTTCAGGACAAAATTCCTATAAGAGGGGAAGGATGTTACAACCCCAAATTTTGGGTTCCTTTGGTGAGAAATGTGATTTTTCATATTAAAGATATTTGAACATTTAATGATATAATTTGGTTTGAATAAATGGATTTTGTTTACAATAGACTTGATGGTTTTGTTGTGGGATTTATTGGTTATTGGGCCCAAATAACAAGAAAATTCAATTAGTGAATGAATAATTGAATATTAAAGAAAAGAAAATTGTGGAAACTTCTAGAAGGCAAATCTAAAGATGGATTTCGTGCCTCTTGGGTTCCTTGGGTTCCAAGGAATCCAAACATGAATAAAGAGTGCAATAAGAAAAGAAAAGATCAATTAAATATTTCTTTATTAAGAAAGAAATTGAAAATAATGGTAAAATGTGGAAAACAAGTGGAAAAAGGTGGAATTGAGTTATTCTTGTTGGAATTTCGTATTCCAAGGATTCCTAATGTTAAAAGGAATTCCAATGAGGAAAATTAAAGAGAAATAAAGAGAAATCCTCAAAAGGAAATATTTTAAGTAATGCATTTAGATGCATCTAGAAGGATAATGAGTATCCAATAAAAAGGATTTCGAAATAATAGAGTTTCTTGGGATCCAAGGAGTCCCAATGAAGAAAGAGGAAAGATAAAATACCTATAAAGCAAAATAAGAGGATAATGTGATGCTTAATGAATGAATTTCATGGTATTAAAAGGGTGATATTTTCTTCTAAAGGAAACTATAATTTCGTGCTTATGAAGTAAAAGTCAAGCATAAGAGAGACTAAGAGAAAGGATTTTCGAAATCCTAATATCACAAGAAGAAGGAATATCAAAGAAATAGGAGAGAAAGAGAGAAGCTTGCTTCCTAATGAAGGAATTTGATTCCTTTTAGGAAAAGACCTTTCATCTTTGTGGATGCACGTCTTGGGGTGCGAAATGCCTCCCCTATATAAAGGGAAGACCTGGGGTCGAGTCCAGGGGGTTCCACACAACTATATCTCTCCTTCTTCGTTGTTCTTATGTGCAAAACCCTAGCCACGAAGTGGGTGCTTTCCCTGGAGCAACGGACAGCTGAGAAGTAGTCTAGATGGGAGCCTGATGTGCCACAGTGCTGAAGAATAGCTTCTCCATCAAAACGGTGCCCTAGAACACGCGCAGTAGCAGCCCCTAGGCTGAAGTGTCGGCCGCAAGAGAGGGACCTATCGAGCGAGTGTTTGTCCGCGTCAGCCGCAACCTGTTGGCGCCCCAAGTGTGCAGAGGGGAGACGGACCAAGGGAGAGGGTCGACAATGAGTTCTGGGGTCCATGGAGGCGATGGTTGGTCGCAAAAGGCAGTAGCTCGGCGGCTAGGGCGGCAACAAGCCGCTAGCCTGAGGAAGAAGAAAGGAAAAGAGGCGTTGGACCATTCTACCCTCCGCAGGCTAAAGACGTGCACAACTCAAGTAGGGGCAGAAGGGTCTTTCAATTATAATTCTCAAATGGACCGCTTTGCATGTTGTCGACGTGGCAACACGCCATTGGCTCAAATAGGTAATTCATACAAAATTCATATCTCAATATTCGTAACTCCGATTAGGACAAGTAATATATGAAATTTGATCAGGAGAATGAGAGGAGTCCAATAAAAATGACATTAAATATTGATTCCATTCCTAATAGCAAAATTATTATAAGTTAATGAAAAGTGCATTAAAGATAAGTTAAAAACCCTATTTGTGATTAAAGGTTGAATCTAGTATGCTTAATGGGTTAATTGAAGTGCTAATAACCTGTTAAAAGATAATGTTAGATTTGAACCTGATCTAAATGTGAAATTGTCTGATTTAGGGTTTTTACCCCATGTGAGAATGATTAAATATTTAGAAACCCTAATTTAGGGTGAAAGAGTATAAGATCATATTTAATTTGAAAAAGGTGAAAATATGTTGTTAAATGATGGTTCTAAGTTATTTGCATATAAAAGTTCCTAATTATGGGTAAATACCCTTAATAGGGTAATTAGAGTTTTCTAATGAATAAAAGGTGGATTTAATGATATATCGAGTTCATAAGTGATTAGACCCTAATGAACTTTGAATTAATGATAGATGCGCATAATGATCTTGTCATGGATTAAAAGGATAAAATAATAGCTTTAATGAAAAAGAAGCTTAATGAAATTAATTAATAATTAATGTGCCTTTAATATGGAAATAAGGTTATATGTTGTTAAGATAACCTTAATATTGAAAAATAGATGAGATAATTAGGGTGTATGAGTAATAGCATAAAATTAGGGTTTAATATGGTAAAAGATGAAGGGAAACCCTAATTGCAAAACAAAACCCTATAATGGACACAGAAGCCCTAGAAAGTGAATCCAAGTCAATAAAGTAGATTCTTGATAAAGTGTGTAATAAATAGAGTACATATTATTTTCAGGAATTATGTGATGGTTGAATTTCTTGCTTGGATTTCTTTCTTGGTTGGATTTGTTTAATGCTTTTGAAATCATCAAATCAGGTATGTGGTTACGCTTATGAAAATCTCGAGTTAGTTTTCTGAGGTTTTCCAAAGTTTTCATCGATGACATGAATTAACTATTGGATGAATTTAATTAATGCAAACTATAATGTGGATATGACTATCACATAAGATATGTGCCTACTAGCTCAGATCCTGGTCTCCTCTGTAGCTTAATATTGACCTAGTACATGGCTACCTATGGGGTAGGTCCATCAGGTCATTGGATGACTTAGTAAATGGCTACCAATGGGGTAGGTCCATCAAGTCACATTGAGTTAGATATTGGGCTACCTTCGGGTAGTGCCATGCGACTCTATTACCCTAGGTATTGGCTACCTGTAAGGTAGGACCATGGGGGTAAGAATCTACCTAAAAGAGAGGTAGCATACAAGTTCACTATAGGGATATCACAGAGTTAGGGGATAGGTAGGGATTGAGTAGTATGGCTTAAAATGTAATCTTGGTTGTTAAATGATTAATTGAATGATTACATTGTTAACATATTTGCATGATTATTGTTTCCCCCACATACCAGCTTCTTGCTGACTGACGTTTTGTTTGTCGGCGTTTTAGCACAATGAAAAGAACAACCAGTAAAGTGGCATATGTGGTACTAAATGAGAATTAAAGTGCAAAGGAGGATTAGATAGGTTAGTATCTGTGTGGATAGAAGTTTTGAAATCCCAGTTTTAAAAGGTATGCAAGGTTTTTATTTTTACCATATTTCAGTATAGTTGGTAGAATTTAATAATTGTTAATGATTATTTTTTGAACCTTTGATCCGAGTTATTGGTTAACGGCTCTGACCTTTCAGTCTCCCTTAATTGGGGGTTATCGGGAGGCGGGGTCGTAACAGGTGGAGTCGTCGGTTGGAGTTTTAGGGTTACATAGTTGGCGGAAGGAAGATGAAGGAAAGGTGGAGGAAGCAGGTTGTTGGTCATGGGGTTGTAGAGAAGACCATGAGGCTGTGGCAATAGAGGAAGATCGTGAAGGGCTGTCCATGTGGTCTTAGTGATCGTGGAGATCTCACAGTTTCAGGATCGTGAAAGTTCTCATGATCTTAAGACCGTGAGAGGGGTTAAGGGCAAACCATGAGGAGGGTGTACTATGCGATCAAGATCGTGTGGCCAGGAGAAGGCCCAGACCCAATGGACGATTGAGAGGGAAATACTGCTAGAACAAATGGAGGAGCAAACTGCTAGGGAAAATGGAGGAGCAAACCGCTAGGGCAAGACTGAGAGGAGGCGTTGATATGTTATCGAGTGGTTGAGATGAATGATGAAAGCGAAGGTGAATTATGAAGCAAGGGATGGTGATGACCATTGATGAAGGTGAAGCAGATGAAGGGTGTTGTTGAAGGTGGATTAGGGTTAAATGGAGGTGGGTTCCAATTGATGGTTCAACCTCATCATGACCTGCATAAAATTTGCATTAAAATCATATAAATCTAGTTAGTAATCTTGATAATTCAAACCATTAAGCAATCTTGCATTTTGTAAGATTTAGGAGATGAAATGGAGTGAATTGAATTGAATTGGGTCCAAGTTGGTGACTTAAAATCATGATGAATATGCATTCATCAATCAACAAATAACATACACCAAGATACATCATCTTGAACATTCTTTGTCAACTCATCCATAACAAGAACAAACAGATATGGGTTGAGTCTGGATGCTTGGTGTACCCCAACTGTGATGGGAAATGTTGGTGTCTCACCTCCAGGAGTCTTCACACTTGCAGTAGAGCTACCATACATGTCTTTAATCAAGTCAATGTGTTGGATTTGCACATCCTTTTTCCTCAAAACCATCCAAAACACTTCTTTGGGTCTTGATCATAAGCCTTTTCCAAATCGATAAAAACCATGTGAAGATATATTTTTCTTTCCCTATACTTCTTCATAATCCTCCTTATCAGAAAAATAGCATCTATTATTGATCTACCAGGCATGAAACCAAATTGGTTGTTTGATATCTTCGTTATAGATATTAGCCTCTGCTCAATAATCCTCTCCCAAAACTTCATTGTGTGACTCATCAACTTGATACCTCTGTAGTTTGTGTAGCTCTGAACATCACCTTTGTTCTTGTAGATGGGGACTATAGTACTATTTCTCCATTCATCTGACATGTTCTTTGTCTTCATGATCTTGTTAAATAAATTTGTTAACCACATAACTCCTTCATCCCCAATACTCTTCCATACATCAATGGGAATACCGTCTGGTTCACATGCCTTTCTCGTTTTCATCTTTTTCAAGGCATTCTTGATCTGCAAATGTGAAAATCGTCATGTGTAAATGATATCTCTTTTATCCCTGTCACATGAGTCTCGAACTTTATTTATAGTATCTCCATTGAAAAAATTATGGAAGTAATTTCTCCATTGGTTCTTGATATCATCATCCTTTACCATCACTCTACCATATTCATCCTTGTTGCATTTTACTTGACTCAAGTCTCTTCCGTTCTTTTCTCTTGTACAAGCCATTTTATATATATCTTTCTCCCCTTCTCTAGTGTCCAACTTCTTATAAATATAATCAAAGTATCTCGACCTTACTTCCTGAACAACCTTTTTCTCTTCTTTCTTGCTTGTATCTTTGAAACGTTACATCAATTTGAGATCTGGACAAACTCCTATAGATCTACCTTTTTAGTTTAATAGCCTTGTGTACTTCATCATTCCACCACCAAGTCTCTTTTTGTGGAGGCCCATAACCTTTAGACTCCCCCAAAACCTCTCTGGCAATTTTTGTTATGCAGGTTCTCATGTTATGCCACATAGTGTTGATATCAGACTCTATGTTCCAAGTTCTCTCCTGGATGAGTTTATCATGAAAGGTTAATTTCTTTTCTCCTTTAAGATTCCACCACTTGATCCTGCTATCTTGATTTTTGTTATTGATCGGCATAAATCGCACATCCTGAAAGGTAGGTAGACTCAAAAGGAATAGAACTTTTGAATTTATAACTCGAAACCTTCAAAGATTCCCGTAACCTTTTTTACGGGTCGAAGTAGATATACATGGTCAAAGACAGGGATGTGGTGACATTTAGGATGGCAGAGGTTTTGTTCTTAAGTGAGATAAGCCAATACAATAGTTGAGGAAAAGGTTGGGCTAGAATCAGTCTAGCGGGTTGTCACAAATTAAAACAAAACAAATTCTATGGGATTCTACTAATTAGGGAGAAGGAGTTCTCAGTTATGTAGCCACAAGTTGGGTAGTCTATGTACCCGTTCTCGGGCATAGACAACCCTCGAACACTACAACGAGCAACTTACATTCAAATCATAGTATGTAATATGGTATCTATTCTTGTGGGGTCATCCCACTCACTCTCGTGTAGTGTGACTAAAACCCATTAATAGTGTGAAACCTCTCTCGAGAATAACCACCCAACATCCTAGAATATTCTAGGAACCCTCTCAGGTCAAGGATATTCTAGGATGTTAAGAACATATTACCTTAACCCGTCCTCTTCTCAGATTCCCAGCCAAACTATCATCTCTCGTCTATCTCCACAATGAATCTCTCAATATAGGTGGAAATAGCAGTTCATGAAAGAAAGAGATCAAACAAACTAACAATCATAACTAGAAAGAGAAGATAGAACACAAAACGTACTAGATCTGAATTAAAACTACTTGCTTAAGGTAAAATACATAAACATGCCCAAAACGGGCTACATAGACAAGAAGAGGCTCAACTGGCCATGGACAAGCATAGTTGGCACCGAACAAAGATGAAAGAACATCGTTTGTACAAAAACAAAGGAGAACAACAGAAGAAAGTGGGAAAAGAATAGATTCAGCCGTAGAGGAGAGGTGGCTCTCGCTCCCTAGCCCCTGTATAGGTTGGATCTCATCTCTTGGGTCATCCTCCTTGATTCGCTGGACTCCTTGGCTTCCTTTCTCTCTGGATCCACCCTAAACAATAGCTTGCTTGGTGGATGGAGGTGGAAGAGGACGGTGTGGGTGTTCTCCTTCTCTCAAAGAAGATAGATCCTCAATCTTCTCTCTTCTCAGCTTCTGCCTTTGGAGATCTAAAATTGGGAGTGGAAGATGGTGGAGAATAGAAGCACACTGAAGAGATAGGTGTAGGATGAGTCCTTAAGAATTCTCAAACCTACAGACTCTCCCACGGGGTTCTGGGAACCTCACTGGGTTGGGACCAATAGCTAGAAAACTCCCCAGATCCGAACCCTTCTTCAAGTGGAGAAGGGAGGTATTTATAGGCAGAATTGTTGCAGTTCTGATTTGGATCGTGGCTTTAATCACCACGGTCACAGTGAGGACCACAAGTCATGGTCTATGGTCCAGGAACCCCCCTATGGTCGCGATTGAGGTCCATGGTTGAGGTCGGATCCGGGGTTGAGGTGTAGGCCTCGGTCGCAGTTAGTTCAGAAGTTGTGGAGGTGGCTTGGATCGTAGTCGAGGCATATTTCCAGACTGCATTCATGGTGGAGGCAACTACTTGGTCGCAATTGAGGTGAGTAAAGGTACCTCAATTACGGTCAAGGTATGTCCTGTTGGCCGCGGTCACAGTGTAGGCCTAGCTACTGCAAAAATACATGCGTTGGGGGGGAATCCTTTGGAGAATAGATGTCTTTTTAGGTTTGGTGCTGCAAGTCCCAAAATTGGCTAATTCGATCAACTTTATCTATGTAAGGGTATACATTATTGGAATATAAGGAACATGTGATAATTAAGGAATATTAAGGCTACAGTGATACAAAACCATAAATAAATGCTTATCATAAATAAATAAATAAATATGGGTGTTATCGACCACCCCAAGCTTAAACCTTTGCTTGTCCTCAAGCAAAATAGTGCTCAAAGAACATAAATATAACATCCAAATTAAGATTGGCGATAAATGCTAAGGCTAAGAAAAATAGTTTAAAACATCAATTCCCCCAGTCCATGTCATTTTAGAACAAACCCCCACCAATCGAGCATAATCTTGCCAAAGTAAGATCAAAGAGCAACCTAGAAAGACTAAGCTAGTCCACTGTAACATGTCGATATTCATGAGGGTTTGAATCATAATTATGCATCGTAATATCATTGTCACATAGATGATCATGCAGGTGATTAGCAATGAGAAATCATCATATATCCATGTAGACCAATCAAGGACAATGTGCCTCTCACTTATTCAAGTCCTAAGAAGCAAAACAAAAAGACTCTAATGACTTCTGAGGATTCTGATCTGTATCAGGCTGGTCCATGTAATGAGCAACAATCCCTACAGTCTGAGCTAGTTGGCATAGAGCAGTGAGAAAAACTCCTCGTACTGCGCTCGAACCAACCCTACTACTGGGATGATCTCATAGGTCTCCTAAGGGTTCCTAGTGACTCTCAATGAACTTCTAGAGTTATACTATCAGGAACGACATACTCATTTTCATGAGCACAGTCGTACACTGGCAGGGCATCATCCTCAACCCTCTTGAAAGAGAAGACAAGTGCTCATTTATTCATACTCAGTCTTTTATTCTTTGCATTCTAATTTTGTAGGCTTGGGTGAGAACTATATTGATATTTTTGGGATTTTATGGGCGACCAAGCCTCTTTTGCAACTTTTTAATTTTTCAACTTTTTGACTCAATCTAAGGTGAGAAGGCACATATTCCATCAAGGAAAACATTTCAACATGACTATAGCTCAAAACTCATCATTATCCACTTGACACCTATGTGGAAAGATAGTAATTATGATTCAAGGATCCTTAGAATAGAGGCAAGCTTGTGAAATAGAAGCTAGGAGTCTTTGATCATTCTTTAGCTTATTCGAACGGTCATGTATCTTGGATTTGTAATTCACAACATAGATCAAGGTGATAATGTTTTAAGCTATGAAAAAGTCACATAACCTTAGATTCATTACCAAACTTAAGGAAAGAGTCAATGAGCAAGTCAAGAAAAAGATCAATTAGGTTAAGATGAAAACGTTTTCGGCATAAAGATAAGCATTTAGCTATAAGATTTGCATTGCATGGCCTTTGATTGCCAAGCAAAAAGTTACAAAATAAATTCTAACAAAGCGAAATGCAAGGAATGGGAAGAATTCATGCATGCTATGGAAGAAATAAAAGTGAAAAGCGGCAAATAAAAAGGGTATACACCTTGACCACCACCCCAAGCTTAAAATCATTGCTCGTCCTCGAGCAATTCTTCTGGCTTCAGAAGGAGTGGAAAGTAGTTTCTTACTAGTAGTCACTATTTAGATATTGATCCAGGTTGTCTACACCACTTGGTGTGTTATCAAAGTTTTGGTTAAGGTCTTGTTGAAACTAAACTGCCTGGTCAAAGCCTTGGGTCGACTGATAGAAGGGCCGGGTGGGGGGTTGCTGGAACAGTTGCTGATAAAATGGTTGAGGCTCTGGAGGAAAGACCATGTCAAACCTCTCTCTGAGGTAATGCACATCTTTCTCAAATGTATCGAACCATCTTCCAGAGTCAGCTCTAAAACATATCATGTACTCATAGAAGGTCTTCGGATTAGCATTTGACATGTATGGCTCCTGTGGAGGGGGTCGTAGATAATTTATAGTAGGCATCTCTATGTAGGGCCCTCCCTGATATGGTATGTTGTGAAAGGTTGTCCCCATATGTTTCCTGCCCTCTTGAGCCTCTAGAACTGGTGGTGCAGAAGAAGAAGCTCCTATAGTTTTGCCTATATGATGAACATTACCCTGAACATCCAAAAGATAGACGTCCATGAATGAAGTTTGACATGTGAAATATGCATTTGGTGACAATAAAATTTTGTGCTTGTAGTGACCAAAGATATATAGATAGCTAGTTCTGCATTGTTTGATTACTCCTGAATGGATCAAGTGGCCTATGTCTAACTTAGACCACTTGGTAGTTTCTTACATGAGCGCCAACTGTTCATCTCCAATTTCCAAATGGCATGCCATAAAAGTTATAATTCCTGCCATTGGCATGAATTAGACTGGTTTCTTGAAAGAGTTGTGAATGTGGCAAATTATGAAATTCCCCACATTCACTTTCTTTCCTATCACTGCACACTACAAAATCTGGAGGTCAGCTGCACTGAGCGCTCCTTGACTATCTTTTTTTCCAAGATGCAGTTTGCTATTACCTGGTGTAGAAAAAAAATTGTCGGGTTGTGGATGTGTGAGGCTTTCGAGCTCTTTGTGATGTACTTGTCTTCTCCCGTAAGTATTTATCATGCTTGGACAGTGTTAAAGGCATAGTCCCATGTCTCCAGCCGTCCCCTAGACATCTCAGTGCAGTCTTCAGCAGAACATGATAACCAGCTATTGAGTTTTTCCATTGTAACCTTATGGGACGGGTTAAGGAGACGAAAATGTAATCTAGTGTGTTGGTGGTCCTTGCATGTCTTTGGCGTGGCATAAAAATCACAAGTGATTCTATGGTAAGCATTGCACTGTGTGTACTCTAGCACATCAAGGCCAATAGCTACAAGATATCTATTGACCTGCTCTTGGATCCCGAGTCTAAGTAGTATTGCTGGATCAATGTATCTCAGGACCACAAGTATGTGTTTGTATCTAATAAGAGCATCCAAATTTTGCTTTTTCTTTATGCTCTAAAATAAGGGAGAGGGGAGTGAGCTTTGATTGACACCGCTATGTGCTACGTGGCGTCTGTTCCCCTGGAAAGAATCTCGTAAGGAAGTCGACCGTCGTAAGTATGTGGAACGTTCTGCTGACCGCCGACACCGGTCTCCTACGGAAGAAGATCTATGAAGGAACGACATGTTTCTTGATACGCGGTCGAAGTCTAGAGCTCAGCGTCCCAACGTTCTGTCCACATCCTCTCACTAGAGCCTTCTTGCATAGACTCACTATTTTAGGTATCCATAGGAGTACCGACCAAATTGTGGTAGTCTGAGTCGAACTCTTGCGACCCGAACCCAGATGCATAAAGCATAACTTCATCTTCATATATTGGGTTTGTAGTTCAGGAAGCGTGTTGTGGGTATAGGCTCCCATAGTTTGATGGTGATGCAGAGCTTCCTTCCCCCTTCTTCCTTGTCATGGACGTTTTACGCTTTTTGAAGCTATTCTTCATGGCGTCCATGGTGTCGATTCTTTTGATGTAGACTCGATAGATTTACTGTGGTGAAGGTCGATGTAGCTGCTCCAAAATGCACCAAGTCCGTCTGCGGTCTGGATTGCGACCACAGTGAAGACCGCAATCGTGGTATCGAACATCGCGACCTCTGTGAGTGGTCTCGGTACCGTGACCTATGGGATCACGATCAAGGAGACAACGACCACAATGTAGTTTGGGAAAGTGCAACCTTGACTTCGTGATCACCGTGACCGCGATTAAGAAGATGATCACATTTTGAGGAACTGTGACTGTGAAGCAAAACTTGATATCCCAGCCCGCGTATGTTGGACATCGCGACCTGGTGTACGAGGTGACTTCGATCTATAGGAACGCGACTGTGAAGACTGTGACCGTCCTCGCCAAGGCGTGTGGCTGGAGAGCTTCTAGGCCACTACTTAACAACCGCAGTCGTGGTCCAGCTATGGTTGTAGTTTCTGGTGCCAACACGCACGCTCCTTCCTTGTCGTCCTACATTGGGGACAAGGTGAAGAAGGGAAAACGGGCGGAGAGCAGTATGGAGATGGAGGGAACTCTATGGTTTGGAAAGGGGGGACTCCTTGAATCTGAGGGTATTTATAGACCGGGCACTAGGCCCCGCCCTCACATGAAACATGTGAGTTCGCGGACAAAATGCCGACAAAACCAGAAAAAAAATGTTAAAGACTCGGTCAAAAAGGGCAAAAAAGCTCGGTCAAAAGAGCAACAGTCGGTCAAAAATGTAGAGAGAACCCGACATGTTGGTTAGCCCAGGCCGAAAAAGCTTGTCTGGGTCTTGCGTAACCGCTGTCGCAGTCTCACTCATGCATGACCGCGGTCATGATCCTGGCTTTTAGACCGCGGTTGCGATCTTGCTTAACAAGCTGTCGTCGCAGTCCTACTCACGGGCTACGGTCGCAATATTTGTCTTGAGACCACAGTCACAGTCCCAGCTATACCATGCAGGAAAGATGAGGGTATGGAGTCTATAGAGGATAAAACCTCAATCGAACACCAAGGAGGGGCAATCAAGGAAAGATGATTAAGATACGTACCAAAAGCAGCCATTAGGGTGCAAAGAT
Organism: Alisma plantago-aquatica; assembly: GCA_963693085.1. Classification (NCBI taxonomy): domain Eukaryota; kingdom Viridiplantae; phylum Streptophyta; class Magnoliopsida; order Alismatales; family Alismataceae; genus Alisma; species Alisma plantago-aquatica. Next base: position 125,219,765 of record OY856411.1, read on the forward strand.
GTTAGTGCATGAAAAATTAGAAGAAAACTAGATGATGCAAAATAAACTACAATTATGGGAGTTAGGGGAAAGATAAAAATTAAAATGGCTTTATTTGTATGTGAAAAGTAAAGTAAATATTAAAGAAAAATTGTGTAGGAAATAGGCGGTGGCTGCCCTACAACTCCTACACTAGGATCGTAAATCCTTAGTTTTTGGGTTCCACTTACCTGTATCTCGATGCTTGTGCCCATGGTGTAGTGGTGGGGTATGAGGAAAGGTGACCCCCTCTGACTCTGGAAGAGAGGGATAAAATCTAGCCACACAGAGAAGTCATCCCTATGCCAAGATTGACTTGAATTGCACTGGGATGAATTCTTCGATAGCTCATTTTTTAGGCAGTCTTCAAGATATGGATCTGAACATGAAGGCCCTAGGATGTCGACACAGGAAAGAGGTTGAATGCCTTATGGAGGGATCGTCTCTTCTCCTTCCATCTCTAAACTTGAGGTTGGATGCTCAGATAAGTTTTTATTTATTGTATGAGTCATCCAATCATCTTCTGAACAAGAGGAACCCCAAGAAAAACATGTTTGTCATTCTTATACCCCAAAATTGTCACCTTTTGTCAGGTCTAGGTTGTCGTCATGTTCAACAGCCACGTTGTGATGGATTGTCCATCCTACGCCTTCGATGTCCACCATGCCTTGTAAAGGGATGGTGGCAAATGACGGCTCATGCTGCTCTGACTCATCTTCGTCAGTATACTCACTGCTCCAATTCAAATAGCTACTGTCATCCTCCTCCTCAAACAAGTTATTCCAGACCATGGTAGGTGTGCGGGTGGTGACTAAATGACAAGTCTCAATGTGAGAGTTATCACCTTGGTCTGGATTAATTTCTAATTCAAGTTCTTCAAACTGACCCCCTTGTTGTGAGGTCGTCTGACATTCCTGGTGAGGATAGGAGTCATCGTCATCATCACTCAATCATTCATGCATGCTACTAGTATCTCCCATTCATTGATCAACTGAATGATTTGGATAAGATGAAGGGTACCCCCAGGTTGGCGGATCTTCACAGAAAAATCCTGGTGAACATAGTTGATAGTCTGAATAGGATGGTAGAACAAGGTCCATTTCAGGCCCAATGGAATGATTTTGATGACTGTAATCTTTATGATCTTGTGATGGAAATTGTAACCAAATCATAACCAAGTTGATGAGCTCTTGGAGCCTCCTGCCTTGTTCAACATCTTTATCATGAAGTTGTTGTACTTTAGTAGCAATGCTTTCAAGACCCGTCAATTCTGTCATACACATCTGATGGGAACCCACTGTATCAAACTAATGTTTCTGGATGAATCCTTGTTCATCAGTTTGAAGTATACTTCTACTGTTGTTTGCAATCTCTGTTGCTATTTGGAGTTGATGCTGCTTTTCTAATAGTTGTTGGAGCTGATTGGCGTGTTCTTGCAGATGAGGGGCTAAGGGGGAGATTAGTGCATTGACACTTTCTCCAGCTAGCTCTACTACTCTGATCAATTCTAGATCCCATGATAATATGGAGGTCGAGGGCTGATCAGTCATCTCCTTTTCTGGAATCTCAACATATGACAACGGTGGGGGTGAGTATAGCTCGACTAGCTGTAGAGCACAACCTTCAATTATTTTCCAGTAGTCAGAACTGTGAAAAAATTTGGGAGGACATGTGGATAATATAACTTGTCTTACTGAAGCAAGGTCCATGGCTGAAAATGTATAAGAAAAAGGAAAGGTATTCAATATATATGGAAAAGTATGTTTTAAATCTAAAGAAAATATATGCATATATATATATATATATATATATATATATATATATATATATATATATATATATATGTATGTACGGGCTTAAGAGTGACGGAACAAAATCTTCTAGGCATGTAAATACAAAAAATCATGTCCCCGGAAATGGCGCCAAAAAGTTGATTGGCCTAAATCGCGCGTCTTGAAAAGGAGGCAGACTCAGAAGGAATCAAACTTTTGAATGTATAACTCAAAACCTTCAAAGACCCCCGCAACCTTTTTTACATGCTCAAAGTAGATATACGGGGTTGAACACAAGGATGTGGTGACATTTAGGATGCCAATGGTTTTGTTCGTAAGTCAGATAAGCCAAGAAGATAATTGAGGAAAAGGTTGGGCTAGAACAAGTCTAGCGGGTTGTCACGAATTAAAACAAAATAAAGAAAACAAAACAAAACAGATTATGTGAGATTCTACTAATTAGGGAAAAGGACTTCTCTGTTATGTAACCACAAATTGGGCAGTCTATGCACCCATTCTCAGGTGTAGACAACCCTCGAACACCGCAGTGAGCAACTTACATTCAAATCATAGTACATACCGTGTTATTTGTTCTTATGGGGTCATCCCACTCCCTCTCGCATATTGTGACTAAAACCCATCAATAGTGTGAAACCTCTCTCGAGAATAACCACCCAACATCCTAGAATATTCTAGGAACCCTCTCAAATCTAGGCTATTCTAGGATGTTAAGAACTGATTACCTTAACTCATCCTCTTCTCAGATTCCGAGCCAAACTATCATCTCTCATCTATCTCCACAACGAATCACTCGATATAGGTGAAAATAACAATTCAAGTAAGAAAGAGATCAACCAAAATAACAATCATAACTAGAAAGAAAAAATAGAACATAAAACGTACTAAATCTGAATTAAAACTGCTTGCTTAAGGTAAAATACGTAAACATGCCCAAAACGGGCTACTTAGACAAGAAGAGGCTCAACTAGCCATGGACAAGCATAGTTGGCACCGAACAAGGATGAAAGAACATCGTTTTTACATAAACAAAGGAGAACAACGGAAGAAAGGGGGAAAAGAAGAGATTTAGCCCATAGAGGAGAGGCGACTCTCGCTCCCTAGTCTATGTATAGGCCAAATCTTGTCTCTTGGGTCATCCTCCTTGATCTTTTGGGATCCTTGGCCTCCTTTCTCTCTAGATCTACCCCGAACATTAGCTTGCGTGGTGGATGGAGGTGGAAGAGGATGATGTGGGTGTTCTCCTTCTCTTGAAGAAGATAGATCCTCAATCTTCTCTCTCCTCAGCTTCAGCCTTTGAAGATCTAAAACTGGGGGTGGACGATGGTGGAGAATAGAAGCACGCTGAAGAGACTGGCGTAGGATGAGTCCTTCGGCTTTATCAAACCTACAAACTCTCCCACGGGGTTCTAAGAACCTCACTGGGTTGGGACCAACAGCTGGAAAACCCCCCAGATCTGAACCCTTCTTTAGGTGGAGAAGGGTGGGTATTTATAGGCAGAATTGCTACAATTCTAATCTAGATCGTGACTTTAATCACCACGGTCACGGTGATGACCACAGGTCATGGTTTGTGGTCGAGGCACCCCCCACGATCAGGGTTGAGGTCCATGGTTGAGGCCGGATCCGTAGTCGAGGTGTTGGCCTCGGTCACGGTTAGTTCAGAAGTTTTGGTTGTGGCTTGGATCACGGTCGGGGCATATTTCCAGACCACGGTCGCGGTAGAGGAAACTTCTGCAGTCGCGGTTGAGGTGAGCAAGTGTACCGCGATAGTGGTCGAGGTGTGTCATATTGGTCGTGGTCACTGTGTAGGCCTAGCTACTGCAAAAAACATGTGTTGGGGAGAATCCTTTGGAGAATAGATGTCTTTTCACTTTCGGTGCCTCCAAGTCCCAAAATTGGATAATTCGATCAACTTTATCTATGTAAGGGTATAAATTATTGGAAGATAAGGAACATGGGATAATTAAGGCATATTAAGGATACATTGATACAAAACCACAAATAAATTCTTATTATAAATACGTAAATCTGGGTGTTATCAGTTATACTTGTCTTTATTGATCTTCATGTTAATATCCAAAGCCACCAACCAATGTTGGGTCGTGATTTCTTTGCCATGAATCACTTTACAGTCCTTGCATACTTTACAATCCTCCTACCTTGTAAGGAGGTAATCAATTTGACTACAATTGTTCCCACTCTTGAAAGTAATCATATGAGATTCTCTTTTCTTGAAATGGGTATTTGTAAAAATCATATCATATGCAACAACAAAATCTAATATCCTCTCTCCTTCTTCATTTATGCTTCCATATCCAAAACCACCATGAAATCTCTTGTATCCATCATTGCTACTCCCCACATGGCCATTTAAATCAGTCCCAATAATGATCTTCTCCTCTGTCTGTATTCCTTGCATCAATTCATCCATGTTATTCCAAAAAGACTTCTTAGCCTCCTCGCTAAGGCCAACCTGGGGGGGCATAAGCGCTAATAATGTTAAAAATCTTTCCCCCAAGAACGACCTTCATAGCTAAGATTCTATCACCCATCCTAGGATCTTTACGTCATCATCCTTCAACATGTTATCAACAATAATACCTACGCCATTTCTATATTTATCAATGCATGTATACCAAATTTTGTATCCTCAGTCTCCAATCTTTCTACAACATTCCCCTGTCCACTTAGTTTACTGTAAGAAAGATATATGGAATTTTCTTCTCATCATATTATCTACTATCTCCAATGATTTTCCTATAAAAGAGCTAATATTCCAAGATCCAATTCTAAACCTTTTTTCTTGGACTTGCTTCTTTACCTGCCATCATAAAAAATGTTGCCCTTACACATTTTTCACTACATCTGGGCAATGATGCGGTGGGACTAGCTTCTTTACCCACACTCGTCCAAGATGTGGAAACCCTTGCACATTTTTCACTACATCTGGGCGATGATGCAGTGGGACTAGCTTCTTTACCCACACCCATCCAAGATGTGGAAACCCTTTCTCGCCCTTCAACACAACCGAGAGTCATTGTGTTGAAACCCCTTGCATATTTAGCACTGCACCCGGGTGCCTATATAACGCGTCTCTAGGTAGGGATGCTCCAATGAAATTTTTATAAGGATCCATGTCATAGAAATAGTGACAAAGTTTTTATGGATGACTGTCAACCTACCACCAACCCTCCTCCTTTACCCGGGCTTGGGACCGACTACATTTGTATAAAATATGAAAACATAGGCAGGGTTAGTGAATATAAGAATAATTTGCCTAAAAATTATAAACGTAGAACTTATAAGATAATTATAAACCCAAATATTTTTCCTTTGAGTATAAGTTTGCTTGGGGTGTTAAGTATTACAAATTTTGGAAAATTGGGGTGTCAGAGATCTAAAGCATTGCTTGACGTTTCCTCTTGTTCTTACTCAACCCGTTGAAGGCAATATCTACATTATCTTCACTAATTCTTCTAAGAAAGGATTATGGTGTGTCTTGATGCAAGAGGATCGAGTGATCACCTATGCTTCATGCCAGTTGAAACCTAATGAAGAGAAATGGCCTACCCATCATAGAGCTAGAAACACTCATGCATGCTTTAAAGATTTGGCTACACTATCTGTATGGAGTGAAGTTTGAAGTTTTCTCATATCACAAAAGTTTGAGGTATCTATTGATAGAGAAGGATATGAATTTGAGGTAGTGTAGATGGATGAATTATCGCAAGGAATATGACTTTACCATCACCTATCATCTTGGTAAAGAGAATGTAGTCGTTGATGCTTTGAGTCAGAAGAAGAATGTGGTTTGTGCTGCCATGAAGCAGGACTTTGTTTACTGTTGGAAACTGTAGCCTGATGATGATGAAGATGCTGAGAAGTAGTGTTTTCACATGGCTACTTATTCATTAAACCTTCTTAGATCTTGAAAGTTGTTTCCACATAGCTTGAAAGTTCTGAGCTTGAAGAGATGAAAGACTTAGTTGGGAAGCCACAGTCTAACTTTTTAGTTGGAGTTGATGGAGCTGTACATTTGTGATAAAGGTTGTGGATACCTGAAGATGGGAGCCTATGACAGAAGGTTTTGAGTGAAGCCCATGGGTCTAAGTACAGCATACACCCTGGTACTACCAAAATGTACAAAGACCTACAATAAATTTTTGGTGGAAGAACATTGAGAAGGATATCACTGTATTCGTTGCAAAGTGTTTGACTTGTCAACAAGTAAAGATTGAGCATCAATGGTCTAGTGGTCTTCTGCACTCACTTGAGATTCCAGAATGGAAATGGGAGAAGATTACTATGGACTTTGTCATAAGCTCGATTTTTGCAAAATATGTAATGAAATTATAAATGTTCTTTTTAAGGATAAATGAAATACATGGTTGATGTGATGAATTGTTTGAATGGATTGAATGGATTTTGTGTTTGATAGCTTGTATGTGTTCTTATTGGGCCTTTGTGGCCATTGAGCCCAACTAACGGATTAAAAGAAAAACAAAAAGAAATGAAAAAGGAATTCCATTTAATAAAGGAATATATGAGGTAAATAAAATGAAATGATTTTAAGGCTAAAAGATATTTTCCCAAAATAAGATTTCGAGTTAAAAGGGTTCCTTGGGGTTTAAGGAACTCCGGATAATTAGATAAAGGCAAAAGAAATAAGGAATATGTGGAAAATACAATTAAATAAGGGATAACTTGAAACTGAAGTAAAGGGCTCGTTTCCTTTGGATAACGACTCCAATTTTTGTAAAAGGAAAGATAAAGGTGTAAACGAGTTTTCCTCAAAATTTGAGATAAAACGGAGTTAAGGATTGAGAGTTATTAAATTTTCAAGTTATCATCAAAATAGACTTTTCCTTGAATAATTAGGAATTGATTTTCCTTTTTGGTTTAAACGCGGACAACGCTGACCGTTGGATTTTAATCCAACGGATCGCAGTCATCGTCCAGAGTCCCAAAGGGACTCGGACTGTAGCGCCGACATAGGGGATTTTCCCCTCATTTTCCTGATCGATTCAGTGCATGTGCACTCGAGATCGGTGTCCCATTGAGTCCGGGAGACCTTGGCGAAGAATCTAGACCTAGGTTTTGCCGGTTTTTGTGGTGTATACTAGAAACACCCAATTGGGCTAAACGGAAGTTAGCGGCGGGGTTGAGAAAACCCTAGAGGGGTCCCCCATGCCCTATATAAGGACCACCACTCGAGTCCTTGTGACCGATCGATCTCGAACGACTACTTTTCGCACCTCCAGACTCCCTCATCCTCTCGATTGCACCTGCTCCGGCAAGCCTCAGCCGCGGCGCCACCGAGAATCTGTGTTAGGAAAAGAGAAGGAAGGAGACGAGCAGCTTTCGTCCAATCATGGACCACCGAGGTCCCGTGTGAGATCCAACGGCTCGGGAGTGGCAGACCGATCTGCTAGAGTGAGTGGAGCGGATCAGCGCGAGGCGTCGGATCGAAGGACCATCGTGGACTCTGGGTGATCCAACGGACCGAGACGGAGAGCGCGCGTGCAGCGGAGCCGACTGACGTGGAGCATCAGATATGAGGGAGGTCCAGCGACGCACCGATCCAACGGACGGGGATTTTCGGTAATTCGCCTCTCTGCTAGAAATTCAGGAAAAAGGATTTATTTTGCGAAATTAATAGAAATTGCTAGGAAACTCGTATGAGAAAACTTTATATATGAAAATTGTATAGAAAAATACGAGGAATTCGATAAAAATAATTTGAGAACCTATTTCTGTCTATTTTGCAAAAAGTTCCTTAATTTGTTAATAAAGTGTATTAAGAATTGATGAGAAACCCTAATTGCATGATTAAAGTGTATTTTGGTAAATCAATAGATAAAATTCATAAGTTTAACTTTGTTAATGATAAAGGTGATATGATTATCAGTTTGAATGCAAAAGTGTAAGATTTAGAGTTATAATGCCTAAAAGGAAGTTAATTTACATGGAAACCCTGATTTGGGATAAAAGGAGATAAAAAGCATGTTTTTGTGGAATAAGATAATTAGATGCTTAATAAAGGAAATTTACTGAGAAATTAGGGGTTTTATGTAGTTTAATAAATTAAGGATGATAATAAGGAAAGAAGAAGTGAAAACCCTAATTTCTAAAGGAACCCTAAAATAGGAACTGAAACCCTAAGTAATATGATGAAAATTAGATAAATATTAATAAAAGGAAAATTGTCCTTTTATTTCAAGTTTTGCTTGTTGATTGGGTTTCTCTACATATTAATTTCTATCTTGAAATCTGCAATCAAAGGTATGTGGTTACTTATGATTAACCGCTTATGTTTCCTGATGGTTTCTTGGACGTTTAATGACATTGAATGCAACTAAACGGCTTGGATGTTCATATTACAAATATAAAGTGACTATGACTATCACTTAATGTATATGCCTATAAACTCAGATCCTGGTTCTCTCTATGGCATAATAGCTAACCTAGTACATGGCTGCCTATGGGTAGGTCCATCAGGTTAGAGAAAGGCCTGGTACTTGGCTACCTATTGGGTAGGTCCATCAGGTCTATGGATGACCTAGTACATGGCTACCTATTGGGTAGGTCCATCAGGTCTATGGTTGACTTAGTACATGGCTACCATGGAGGTAGGACCATCAAGTCATAATGAGTTAGATATTGGGCTATCTTCGAATAGTGCCATGCGACTCTATTACCTAAAAGAGAGGTGATAACCATGTCCACTGCAGGGACAGCCCAGAGTTCAAGAATATGTATGGATTGAGTTATATGGTTTAAAATGTAATCTTTTTTGCTAAATGATTAATTGAGTGATTATATTGTTAACCTAGTGAACATTATCTGCTTCCCCCCACATACCAGCTTCGGCTGACCGTCGTTTTGTTTGTCGGCGATTTAGGTACAAATTCCAAAGTACAAACAATAAAGCGACACTTTGTGAATTCAAGAATTAAAGAACAAGGAGGAATTAGATAGATTAGTTCAACTGAGGTTAGAAGTTAGTTTGTTCCTAACTTTTTAAAAGGTATGCAAAGAAAAATTTTATTACCATTTTTCAGTATAGTCTGTTAGAATTTAATAATTGTTTATGGTTATATGTCGAACCTTTGATCCGGAATTAATGGGTGCAGCTTTATCCTCTTGGTCTTCCTTAATTGGGGGTTACTGAAAGGTGAGGTCATAACATTTGGTATCAGAGCCTAGGTTCTTCATGTAACCATTAGTAATTATTAAATTTTACAAACTCCATAGAACCCAAGGGAGTTATGAGAGGAGTATCTGAAAGACGGAGGTGTCTAGAAAGGGATCACGACCGGGGGCTGGCAAGATTTTCCTCCACACCGCTAGTTGGAATATGAGGACTCCCAGTCCCGTGTGACCGCCTAGCCAAAGTCTTATGGTATGAATCGAAATAAGATACCTATAAGACTCTCTCATCTTATTCATCCCTTCTCATCACATATTCTATTAAGGCTTTAAGAGTAGGATTCTTTCTCTCCTCCACACTCATGTGGTATGGGCAAGTAAGTTAAGGGTTTAAGAATCATCCATCAAATTAAAAAAAAAAGATATGTAATGAGATATCATTGAACATAAGTATAACTAGTTTAAATGATAAACTAAAGGTTTGTTTGTTATGCTTATGTAGATGGGACGAACCAAGACTGTTGCTATTCCCGAGGGCTCTGGAAATCCGGCTAGGAGTGTTTGGCCTCCCCGTAAAGTAAAGGAGTCTTCTGAAAAGAGGAATAGGAACCATGAGGGTGGATCCTCTAAGAAGAGGAAGAGGCCTGATGAAGTCACTCAAGAAGTCCCTAACCCTAACCCGGTACCATTTAGTAACCTGAACCAAGAAGAAGATCAGGGATATGAAGAGCAACACGTGTATGAGGAAGAAGCCAAGATGGATGAGGACCTAGCCGATGATTTAGAACCCACCATGTTGATCCATACCCCTGATACCTTGTGGTTAGAACAACAGAGGAAGTTGACAGAGGCCATTAATGCTTTGGCCCTTCGAGACATAGTTAGAGCTGAGAATGGTGAACCACACCTTGTTCATCCACGTGTGGGAGCCACCATCCTAGACTTTGTCAAGCTAAACATAGAAAAGTTCTGGGGAGAGGATAAGACTGAAGTGGTTGATAAAGTAGAAGCCTGGATACTTGCAATAGAGAATGGTTTTTGCATGCTTGAAGTGCAGCTGAGCAAGAAGGTCCTCTTTTCTGCTCACCTCCTGGAAGGAGCAACTAAGATATGGTGGGAGACTCACATCACAGGCTGAGATCTGACTGAGGAACCAATGGCATGGGCTGATTTCAAGACCATCTTCACTTCCAGATTCGTCCCTGTTGCAGCTAAGAAAGAAAAGGAAAGGGAATTCACTAACATGACTCAAGGAAATTCCTCCGTGGCAGACTTTGGGCGCAAGTTTCGGATCCTGGAACGTTTTGGGTACAAGATGGATGAAGAAAGGAGGGTGGATCACTTCATAGAGCGTCTTCACCCTGCCCTGAAGCCTCATGTGATGGAAAGCAAACCTAAAACCTTCGCAGAAGCTTACAACACTGCCTTAGACATGGAAAGAACCGTGATGCCTGCACAGCTTCCACCCAAGGGGTTTTTGGGTTTCACCGAAGGAACCTGAGGTCAGAAAAATCATCATAAGAAGGGTCCAGGATGTCATCAAGCCAAGGGAAGACATGAAGGAAGAGGAAGACCCCATCCAGGACACAACCGACCGCGATACCGCTCTTGTGGAAAATGGCATCCTGGTGAGTGTCGCCACAAGAAGAAGGTTTGCTTTCGTTGTCAGCAAGAGGGGCATATCCTGTCTGCTTGTCCCCTACCAGCACCAAAGGGACCAGGTCCAGTGGCAGCCCCACCGGTAGCTGTGGCCCCACCTGCTGGAGAAAGAAGGCAAGCTCGAGTGTTCACCATTGACAATGAAGAAGCTCAAGCTAATGCTAATCGGTTGATTGAGGGTAATAACCCTTAGAGTTTTCTTTATGTTTTGAAAGTTAAGCATGTAATGGTCTAATGTATGGTGAACATGTAGGCATGCTTGAAGTCATGGGACATAATGTAAAAGCATTATTTGATTCTGGATCTACTAATACTTTCATTTCGAGGAATCTTGCAACTATGCTTTGTTTGGATATCAAGGATTTAGGATATGTTTTAGATGTTACAACCCCGAGTGGTCGAATCTTTACCTCTCTTTTGAAAACTCCGGTAATACCTGTGAAATATCGAGATCATGAGTTTCCTACAGACTTTATCCTTCTTGACATGAATGATTTTGATGTGATCATTGGAATGGATTGGCTTTATACCTATAGGGCCCAAATCGACTGTAGGGAAAAGAAAGTGATCATTAGGGAACCAGGTCACCCACCTTTTGTCATTAGAGGTAGGAAAGATGCCACCACAAGTTTGTATGTGTCATCTCTGAAGGCAGAAAGAATGATGAGTAAAGGTTGTCAAGATTTCCTAGCAGTTGTTACCGAGCCCGAACCCAAGGTGCAACCCTTAGAGGAAATAGAGGTAGTCAAGAGTTATGCAGATGTTTTTCCAGATGATCTACCCGGGATTCCTCCCGAGAGAGAGGTGGGTTTTTCCATAGAGCTAGCTCCAGGAACAAGCCCTATTTCACGTGCACCTTATAGAATGGCCCCTGCAGAGTTGCTCGAGTTGAAGAAACAATTGCAGGAATTGCTAGACAAGGGTTTTATCTGTCCTAGCACATCGCCATGGGGAGCTCCAGTCCTTTTTGTAAAGAAAAAAGATGGCTCGCTCCGTATGTGTATAGACTATCGGATGATCAACCAAGCTACCATTAAGAACAAATACCTGTTACCCCGAATAGATGACCTGTTTGTCCAGTTGAAGTCTGCTCGAGTCTTTTCCAAAATTGACTTAAGATCGGGTTACCACCAGTTGAGAGTCAAGAGTGAGGACATTCCAAAAATAGCTTTTTAAACACGATATGGCCATTATGAGTTTGTGGTTATGCCTTTTGGGTTGTCCAATGCACCCGGTGTGTTCATGAACCTTATGAATAGTGTGTTCCAACCCTTCCTTGACTCGTTTTTCATAGTGTTCATAGATGACATACTGGTTTACTCCAATGACTTAGAGCAACACCGAGACCACCTAAGTAAAGTCCTTGATATCTTGAGAAAGCATAAGTTCTATGGGAAATTCTCAACGTGCGAGTTTTGGATAGACCGAGTCATGTTCCTTGGACATATCATCTCAGGAGGAACTATCGCCGTGGATCCAACCAAGGTGTCAGCAGTTCGAGACTGGCCTACATCGAAGAATCCCTTCGAGATCTGAAGCTTCTTGGGGTTAGCAGGATATTATCGGCGTTTCATTTCAGATTTCTCAAAGACTTCTTTGCCCTTGACCATGTTGACTCGGAAGGATGTGAAGTTTGTGTGGTCTGATGTTTGTTAGACTCGTTTCCAAGAACTGAAGGAAAAGTTGACCACTGCACTAGTTTTTACTCTACCATCAGGCAATGAGGGTTTCATGATCTTCACTGATGCATCCAAAATGGGTCTGGGCTGTGTATTGGAGCAGAATTGACATGTGGTGGCATATGCTTCTCGACAAATCAAGCCTAATGAGGTGAATTACCCGACACATGACTTAGAGTTGGCTTCTATCATTCATGCCTTGAAGATTTGGCGGCATTACCTGTATGGTGCTACTTTTGTGATCTTCACTGACCATAAGAGCTTAAAGTACCTTCTGACACAGAAAGACTTAAACCTACGACAACGAAGATGGATGGAATACATGAAGGATTACGACTTTACCATTGCCTATCGTCCAGGGAAGGCAAATGTTGTGGCAGATGCGTTGAGTCGGAAATAGCTCAGGTGCGCAGCTGTTCTGTCCAGTCAGTGAAAGAGCTTGGAAGAGTTGGTGAAATGGTCTCCTCAATCGTTAGGTGATCGAGTTCGATTGGCCAACATTCAGATACAGTATGATTTATTGAGTGAAATTGTGGCAGTACAGTTGGTCAGTAGGGAACTTGACAAGATGAGAGGCTTGATGAAGAAGCCTCAGACCCGCCTTTCTTTGGGAGTAGACGGAGGGATCAGATTCGAGAATCGTATATGGATTCCTGAAGACTCACCACTGAAAGAACGTATCTTAAAAGAAGCTCATGGTTCTAAGTACAAAGTACACCCAAGGACTACTAAGATGTTTAAGGACATGCAGAGGTTTTTCTGGTGGCCAGGAATGAAGAGAGACATTGCAGCTTATGTGGCCAGTTGTCTTACGTGCCAAATGGTGAAGGCTGGACATCAACGACCTGGTGGACTTTTATAGTCTATGGAGATTCCGGAATGGAAATGGGAGCAGATCACCATGGATTTTGTGGTGGGTTTACCCCGGACCAAGAGAGGTCATGATGCAATATGGATTGTGGTGGATCGCCTTACCAAGTCAGCACACTTCCTTGCACTGAAAACCACTACCAAAGTGACAGAATTAGCTGAGCTGTACATTCGAGAGATAGTGCGTTTGCATGGCGTACCCAGTTCCATTATATCTGATAGAGATCTGAAGTTTACTTTCAAACTGTGGAAGTAGGTTCAAGAGGAACTTGGTACAAGGTTAAAGTTCAGTACCGCTTATCTCCCCCAGACAGATGGACAATCAGAAAGGACAATCCAGACTTTAGAGGATCTTTTGAGAGCTTGTGTGCTCGATTGGGGTGGATCATGGGAGAAGTACTTATCTCTAGCAGAGTTTGCTTACAACAATAGTTACCAAACCAGTATCGAGATGCCTCCATATGAAGCTCTATACGGGAGACCGTGTCGGTCACCACTTCACTGGGATGATGTTGGTGAGAGGACCTTGTTGAGGTCAGATGAACTCCAAGTGTATGCTGATAAAGTCGCTTTGATCAGGCAAAGGCTAAAGAGATCCCAAGATCGACAAAAGTCGTATGCTGATGCGAAGAGGACTGATGTGCATTTCACTGTGGGAGAGCATGTTTTTCTGAAAATCCGATCGCTCCGAGCTATAGCTAAAAATAGAGGAAAGTTGAGTCCCTGATATGTGGGTCTGTTTGAGGTTTTAGAACGGATTGGTGAGGTGGCTTATCGTTTGGCGTTACCCCCTCAATATAGTATGATGCATGATGTGTTTCATGTGTCCAATCTGAAGCGATATGTGCAAGACCTGAGCCATGTGTTGAGCATTGAACCTATTGAGCTTCAAGGAAAGTTGTCTTATCCTGAGTTACCTTTGCGTATTATAGATACTAAGGTAAAGGAGCTCAGGAATAAGAATATAGAGATGGTAAAGGTTCTTTGGAAACACCATGGAGAGGATGAGGCCACATTGGAGCTGAAGACGGACATGGAAAAAGCATATCCTGATTTGTTTGCTTGATTGATGAATTTTGAGGGCAAAATTCCTATAAGGAGGGGAGGATGTTATAACCTCGATTTTTCCAAAATATGTAATGAAATTATAAATGTTCTTTTTAAGGATAAATGAAATCCATGGTTGATGTGATGAATTGTTTGAATGGATTGAATGGGTTTTGTGTTTGATAGCTTGTATGTGTTCTTATTGGGCCTTGGTGGCCATTGAGCCCAACTAAAGGATTAAAAGAAAAACAAAAAGAAATGAAAAAGGAATTCCATTTAATAAAGGCATATATGAGGTAAATAAAATGAAATGATTTTAAGGCTAAAAGATATTTTCCCAAAATAAGATTTCGAGTTAAAAGGGTTCCTTGGGGTTCAAGGAACTCAGGATAATTAGATAAAGGCAAAAGAAATAAGGAATATGTGGAAAATACAATTAAATAAGGGATAACTTGAAACTGAAGTAAAGGGCTCGTTTCCTTTGGATAATGACTCCAATTTTTGTACAAGGAAAGATAAAGGTGTAAACGAGTTTTCCTTAAAATTTGAGATAAAACGGAGTTAAGGATTGAGAGTTATTAAATTTTCAAGTTATCATCAAAATAGACTTTTCCTTGAATAATTAGGAATTGATTTTCCTTTTTGGTTTAAACGCGGACAACACTGACCGTTGGATTTTAATCCAACGGATCGCGGTCATCGTCCAGAGTCCCAAAGGGACTCGGACAGTAGCACCGACACAGGGGATTTTCCCCTCGTTTTCCTGATCGATTCAGTGCATGTGCACTCGAGATCGGTGTCCCATTGAGTCCGGGAGACCTTGGCGAAGAATCTAGACCTAGGTTTTGCCGGTTTTCGTGGTGTATACTAGAAATGCCCAATTGGGCTAAACGGCAGTTAGCGGCGGGGTTGAGAAAACCCTAGAGGGGTCCCCCATGCCCTATATAAGGACCACCACTCGAGTCCTTGTTACCGATCGATCTCGAACGACTACTTTTCGCACCTCCAGACTCCCTCATCCTCTCGATTGCACCTGCTCCGGCAAGCCTCAGCCACGGCGCCGCCGAGCGTCTGTGTTAGGAAAAGAGAAGGAAGGAGATGAGCAACTGTCATACGATCACGGACCACCGAGGTCCCGTGCGAGATCCAACGGCTCGGGAGCGGCAGGCCGATCTGCTGGAGTGAGTGGAGCGGGTCAGCGCGAGGCGTCGGATCGAAGGACCATCGTTGACTCTGGGTGATCCAACAGACCAAGACAGAGAGCGCACGCGCAGCGGAGCCGACTGACGTGGAACGTCAAATCTAAGGGAGGTCCAGCGGCGCACCGATCCTACAGATGGGGATTTTCGGTAATTCGCCTCTATGCTAGAAATTCAGGAAAAAAGATTTATTTTGTGAAATTAATAGAAATTGCTAGGAAACTCGTATGAGAAAACTTTATATATGAAAATTGTATAGAAAAATAAGAGGAATCCGATAAAAATAATTTGAGAACCTAGTTTTGTCTGTTTTGCAAAAAGTACCTTAATTTGTTAATAAAGTGTATTAAGAATTGATGAGAAACCCTAATTGCATGATTAAAGTGTGTTTTGGTAAATCAATAGATCAAATTAATAAGTTTAACTTTGTTAATGATAAAGGTGATATGATTATCAATTTGAATGCAAAAGTGTAAGATTTAGAGTTATAATGCCTAAAAGGAAGTTAATTTACATGGAAACCCTGATTTGGGATAAAAGGAGATAAAAAGCATGTTTTTGTGGAATAAGATAATTAGATGCTTAATAAAGGAAATTTACTGAGAAATTAGGGGTTTTATGTAGTTTAATAAATTAAGGATGATAATAAGGAAAGAATAAGTCAAAACCCTAATTTCTAAAGGAACCCTAAAATAGGAACTGAAACCCTAAGTAATATGATGAAAATTAGATAAATATTAATAAAAGGAAAATTGTCCTTTTATTTCAGGTTTTGCTTGTTGATTGGGTTTCTATACATATTAATTTCTATCTTGAAATCTGAAATCAAAGGTATGTGGTTACTTATTATTAACCGCTTATGTTTCCCGATGGTTTCTCAGACGTTTAATCGCATTGAATGCAACTAAACTGCTTGGATGTTCATATTGCAAATATAAAGTGACTATGACTATCACTTAATGTATATGCCTATAAACTCAGATCCTGGTTCTCTCTATGGCATAATAGCTAACCTAGTACATGGCTGCCTATGGGTAGGTCCATCAGGTTAGAGAAAGTCCTAGTACATGGCTACCTATTGGGTAGGTCCATCAGGTCTATGGATGACCTAGTACATGGCTACCTATTGGGTAGGTCCATCAGGTCTATGGTTGACTTAGTACATGGCTACCATGGAGGTAGGACCATCAAGTCATAATTAGTTAGATATTGGGCTATCTTTGGATAGTGCCATGCGACTCTATTACCTAAAAGAGGGTGATAACCATGTCCACTGCAGGGACAACCCAGAGTTCAAGAATATGTATGGATTGAGTTATATGTTTTAAAACGTAATCTTGTTTGCTAAATGATTAATTGAGTGATTATATTTTTAACCTAGTGAACATTATCTACTTCCTCCCACATACCAGCTTCGGCTGACCGTCGTTTTGTTTGTCGGCGATTTAGGTACAAATTCCAAAGTACAAACAGTAAAGCGACACTTTGTGAATTCAAGAATTAAAGAACAAGGAGGAATTAGATAGATTAGTTCAACTGAGGTTAGAAGTTAGTTTGTTCCTAACTTTTCAAAAGGTATGCAAAGAAAATTTTTATTACCATTTTTCAGTATAGTCTGTTAGAATTTAATAATTGTTTATGGTTATATGTCGAACCTTTGATCCGGAATTAATGGGTGCGGCTTTATCCTCTTGGTCTCCCTTAATTAGGGGTTACTGAAAGGTGAGGTCGTAACAGACTTTGTCATTGGTTTCCCTAAGACCAGGAAGGGTTTTGATTTTGTGTGGGTTGTGATTGAATCTTACTAAATCTGCCCAATTTTTGTCTTTCAAGTCCACTTAAAAGGTTGATGAGATGGCTCATTTGTACATGGATTGGATTGTTCATCTGCATGGAGTTTCTAAAGTGATAGTGTATGATCATAAACCAAAGTTCACCTCTGAGTTGTAGAGTCAGATTCAAGCATATGATGGGTACTGACTTGCGTTTCAGTACGACCTATCATCCTCAAACTGATGGTCAATCCAAATGAACGGTGCAAATTTTAGAAAATCTACTTCATGCCTATGATTTGGATTGGGGAGGTGTATGGGATAAGTTTCTTCCATTAGCAGAGTTTGCTTATAATAAAGATACCAAGCTAGTTTGGTATGCCACCATATGAAGCTTTGTATGGAAGACCTTGTCATTCTCTGCTACGGTGGGATGATGTGGAGGAACGTTCTCTAGTGAAGTCTGATGATAAGCAGATAATGATAGAGAAGGTTCAGTTCATGAAGAAGCAAATGGAACCTGAAGATCAAAAGAAGATATATGCTGATAAGAAAAGATATGATGTGAGTTTCGTAGTATGAGACTATGCCTTCTTGAAGATCAAGCCTATACATTGTATTGCAAGATATAAAATTAAAGGCAATTTCAATCCCCATTATGTTGGATCATTTGAGATCTTGGATAAGGTTGGAGAATGTGCATACCATTTAGCTCTTCTTTCTGCCTATGACAAGATCCATAATGTGGTTCATGTCTCTATGCTGAGAAAGTATGTGAAGGACCCTTATCATGTACTCTCAATTGAACCTATGGAGATTTAGGAGAATCTAACTTATGAAGAGTTACCTGTGAATATTCTTGACTCCCGAGTTAACCAATTGAAGAACAAGGAGATCAGGCTAGTGAAAGTTTTATGGCAGTATAATGGTTTGGAAGAAACCACATGGGAGCTTAGAGATGAGATGTTACGTACTCACCCTTTCCTTTTTGTATGAGATTTTGGGGACAAAATCCTTTTTAATGGGTGGAGTGTTGTAATGAACTGAAATTAATGTCTAATATTAGTTTCAACCTTTTTCTAAGATTTTCTTTCCTTTATGTCCTTAACGTTGAATTAGTGGAAATTATTAAGGTTTGGTGTACATTTGTTCCCAATAGTTTACTTTGTAAGGAGTTAAGCACAAATATCTTAGTGAAAGTTTACTAATGGGTTTAAATTGCAAAATGACCACTTAAGATAGATAAGGATAAAGTAAAAATTGATCTCAAAGTTAGTATGGCCTTTGTGTAGGAAAAAGAAAGAAAATCCTAAAAGTGAAGATAATGTGACAATAAATGAATATATTTTCCCATTAAGTGAATATAAGAATAATTTGCCTAAAAATTATAAAAGTGGAACTTAGAAGATAATTCTAAACCCAAATTCATTTTCTTTGAGTATAAGTTTGCTTGGGTGTTATGTTTTATAACTTTTGGAAAATTGGTAATTATAATTGAATTAATTGAAAAGGGTACCTCAAAAAAAATTTGAAAAGGGAAAATAAGAGATAACTTAAAAATACAAAATAAAATCTTTAATGACTCCAAAAGTAACAATGGATGCCAAATTCGTGTTCTAAATATTAAAATATACCTTTGGGTGAATTTTTACTCAAATTGGAGAAGATTTGATTAAAGTGTGTAGAACCTTCAATATACTAAATATGTGATCAAAGAGTCCCAACATGTAAAATCAATGGGAAATTTGTATCCAAGGCACTTAATATGACTTGTGGGTGAAGTTTCATCAAATATGGAGAGTCTTATCACAATCAATGAAGTAGGAAAGAGAAAATAAATTTTGATTTATTTAACACATTGATCCCAAAAGCCAAAACTAATTGCATATTTGAATTCCTCATATCAAATTAGTCTTGATGTCAATTTTCATCAAACTTGGAACATGTTTTCCCCTTTAAACGAGGAGAGAGAAAAATGGAAATTAATATATCCACATTTTAGTCCTAATTGGTTTATGATTGCAATTATTTTTTCATGCGGTATTTTCCTTTATTTTTCTTTTTGTTGTGCTAGCAATCACCCGACTGATAGGATGGCTAGGGACTCTTCACCTAGCTCATGACTAACAAGGAAAGAGGACAAATCAGATTGGGATTTTCAAATTTGAGATTTCTCAGTCGTTTCTAAATGAAATTGAATGATTTCTTCTCCTATGGTTTTCAAATTTGATTCCTCACTGATTGATCCTAATATTTTGTGTTGTGTCAATGTTTCAAGAATGCCCCAAATATTGCTCTCCATGTAAGTTTGGGAAACTACCTACTCGCCTCCCTACGCGACCTTACCTATAAATATCCCTACCTGAGGCTTGTTGGGTTCCCTTCCAACTCAACCATACCCTCCATTTCCCTCATGTTCTCATGGTTGTTCATCAGTGATCAAGGTTTATCCCTGAGTTTGCGGCAGATTGTGCTCGAGATCCTTGGCATCTCGATCCCAATTGGATGACTCATTAGGTTCCTATTCATTTACTTGTTATACTTGTGTTCTTGCTTTTGTGTTTGATCAACTCATGTGATTTTTCCCAAATCGTGAGGTGGTGCTCATCGTCCATGGAGTGACATGATGAAGGGGATGAATCACTTGTGTGCTTTGTCTCTTCTGCCCTTCTCTTTTAGTTTTCTACCCAAGAGCAGAGTTGTCTTTTCACCTAGTTTTTGTTTTGCTTTGAGGCAAGTCAAGGTCGCGCCTTTAACTCCTAACTTATCCGACTTTGATTGGGCCAAGTCATTGATACATGTCCCCTCTTTTGTTAGCTTTGGTGCTTTGCGATCACTTTTGCCTACGTGGCATACTCTTATTGGCTGATTTTCATAAAATCATAGCTAATTATTCCTATTTCCAAAATTAAAAACAAAATATGTTCTAAACTCAGAAAAATCTTATCTTTCTAATAAAAATAGTTCCAAAGGATGATTTTGAGTTTTATCAAAAGTGATTTTTAGAAAATGAATTAAATGACAAAAAATCACCAAAAATACACCTAAATATGTATAACTCCAAAATATACAACATGATATGTTTTCTTAATCAAAAAAACCTAACTAAGTCAATGGTGTTAGTTTTAGAGTCAAAATATAGGTTGTTAGTTTTAGAGCCAAAAGTTAGGGTTTCCTTGCCTTTACTCATGAGTAAACCCAAATTCATGTTTAAACATTGAAAATAGGAAAATAAGCTTTAGAATCGATTAAAATAGAGAAGAAGAAATTGGATCTCTTAAGAAAAGGTATGTGCTTTCGTTATACCTAAGTTGGGAATATTTGTAACTTAACCTAGTTTCGCTTATGAGGCTTATATGAAAACCTAATTTTCCTTTTTGACAATTCATTTGCTATTTGCTTCAAAATCAATTTTATTAATTATTTCTTGGGTCTTGTACCCCACTACGATGCTTACTTTTACTTGATTCTTATACTTTCCATATTTCTTAGCATGATGATTTTATTAGACTATTAAACTAATGTAGTGGTACTTTTGTACAACCACCCATAGATAGTGCATGTGTAAATTCTCCCTATGGAATGTGTTACTCTCCCCAATATAGAATATGTGTAGGTAATTGGAATGTGTTACTCTCCCTCATCTATTGGTTGAGGATAGGTATGCGCCTCAATCCTACATAGTTTAGGTAGTCAATATCAATCATGCATGCAACCTTTTTACTATTTTTATTATGGAAAGAATCTATTTACTTATGTCGGATTCTTTTGACTATCTTCATCTTATGATGAAATCTTGGCCTTATTTCCTTCTATTTTTCTTATCTTTTGTTTTTGTTCATTTTCTTTGACACATACCCGTGTTTTTCTTTCCCTTTTGCTGGGTGTTTTCCCAACCACCCAAGCTTAGATCAAGGTGTTGAACAAGACCAAGAGGATCAAGTTCAGGAGTAGTACATTCAAGTTTTTCTATCAAGGATATTTAGGTTGCTTATTATTAGATCCTTAGTCTGTTTCTGTTCTTTTCCATTTCAAAGAAACTCATGTAGTGAACAAGAGTTCAAAATCACTGTATAACTTAGTTTCTTTCTGCTGCTATTGACATTACATATGTATTTGGATCATGCTTTTTTACTTGGAATATTATACATGCATTCCACATTGTCTATTTGTCTTGGGAAAAAATTGGATGTTTTGTATTTCCTTTAAATTTTAGTAATGTGGTGATCTCGCCTTTTACAAGCATTGTTAAGGTGGTTTAATGGATACTGATCTCACATATCTAAAATCTAACACAATAACCATTTCTTATAACATTGTGGATTTTAGCCTCCACATTTAACTCTTAATCTTGGAGTTTAAGATAAGAGGTCATTAAGGTAGAAGCATCATATAAAGATAAGGCTTTTGGGATCCCTAACTCTACTGTAAAGCGATTAAGCATTGAAATCCCACTATTTCTCTAGTATTTTAGTAAATTAATTTCATCATATTAATAATTTGATTCTAAGGGATTTAGAGAAGTATGCTACTAATTGATAAAGAAGGTATCATATGAAACCATAAATAATCATAAATACTATTTGGTAACGTCAAGGTATATTTTGTCAAGTACAAGATATTTATCATTAATATGATTACACCAATCTAAAAAAGTTATATAGGACAATAGATGAGTGCATTATCTATGTCCCAAACTGAAGAGTCCAATATATTCTACTTCAGGTCCATCATACAAATATATAGTCTTGAAATAATCCTAAAATGGGTATACAAATATACCCAATGTAAATAAGGAGACTGATGTTGCTATGTGCTACAAATGTTATTTAGGCATAATTAGGGCTGAAAATGGATAGGATATGGTTTGGGTATGGTCCATTTTAGTTAAGCATTTATGGGTATGGTTATATACCCATTTTGTTAAAAGCTATACCCTCACCATTCCACATATGCATAACTATCAGGTATATGGATGGGTAATTGGGCATGCAGTAATTATTAAACTTGCTATTATATTTCACCACAAACTTAATTTGGGACACATTGTGAGAGGAAAGATGAGCAAAATGAGGGAATGCATTTCTTTATTCAATTGTGCTTTTGTGGATATGAGGGTGTATCAAAGTATTTGTTTGTTATACAACTCAAATGGTACTTATATTTACTAGATGTGAGTGATACAATGCAGATCATTATATTCTAATATAAATGTTTACTATAGAAAGATACTTATATTTGCTAGATGTGAGTCACAATATTACATTCTAATATAAATTATTTATGTAAAATATAGTTAAACGGGTATATGGGTATACAAGGTATGGATATATACATTACCATAGTGTTACACTATTAGAGGATGATACTTAAGTATATTGGTAAGAGGTTACATGATTGAAAAATTTATACCCATGATGGGTGTAGAAGTATGATTCTAAGGGTATGTGGGTAAACCCACATCAATTTAAAGACCCAGGCATAATAGAGAAAAATTGAGGAGGAAACCAAGATGTAAATATTACAATTTAATGGAAGTATATAGAATGTAATTTGAACTATAAATAAAGATAGAATGATAATTTGATTATAATACATTTCAATATATTTTGCTTTAGTTGATCATTTAACTTTCCATGAATGATAGTTCAACAATTCATACATATATAACAAGCACCATAATTGTGAACAGATCAATTAGTAACATCTATAAATATAGAAAGCGGTACTTGCACAGTCACATACTACCTAATTAGGGTCTTAATCCCAAGGAACATGTGTAATAATGACCATATACCCTCAATTTAGAGACTATGATCAAGGAGTTTGTGCAAGTAAGGTTATAGACTCAATATTTAGGGATTAAGACCAAGGAGCATGTGCAACTAAGGCCATACACCTAACTCATAAGTTACACTTTACTAGGTAAGCTTCACAATTGCTTTCATAATAGAGCATATCAAGTAGTAGATATTTCAATTGATCAATTTAGCTTTTAGATAACATCACAAGGTATAAGTCAAAATAGTATTTTACATTATTATTAAATGAA
Organism: Alisma plantago-aquatica; assembly: GCA_963693085.1. Taxonomy (NCBI): domain Eukaryota; kingdom Viridiplantae; phylum Streptophyta; class Magnoliopsida; order Alismatales; family Alismataceae; genus Alisma; species Alisma plantago-aquatica. Next base: position 125,243,003 of record OY856411.1, read on the forward strand.
TGAGGGTTCAATCGAATCAATAATTATTTCCACATGAGCGTGAATATGTAAGGGTATTTTCAAAAGATTACTTGATTTTCAATAATCAAATAATAATGCCTCCTTCAATAAGAATTCCAAAGAAAAGGGTATGAAAAGGAGATGATTTCCCAAACACCTCAAGTGAGAGGCCATACATGATAATCACGACTATATTATTTGTATGGGTGAAATTCACCACTAGTTCTTCTCAAACAAAAAGTATTTTATACACACATTACTGCATTATAATTGTAAGTATATCTAGACCTAGTGTTCTTTACCTGGTGTTGAGTTAGGGTTTCAGAGTTCCCATATGTGTATTTCATTGTTTCGAATTTTTTATCTATTTGATGCATCAATTTATTCTTTATGAATTTATAGTCGAGGTTCTTTCACCAATACCCATTTCTAAATTTTGTTTCTCTCTAAATAAGTTTTAGTGTTTTAGTGTCATTTATTTATCAACGAATTGTGGTACATTTATAACCATATCAACTTATATTTTTAGAACTATTCTCATTATCATTCATCTATATATATGAAACATATTTCTATTGTATTTTATAACCTTTTTTCCATTAAATTTAAATACTCTTTATTAAATAACTAGGTTTCTTTATCTCCTAGCTCCTTGAATTCAAACTAGGTCATTTATAGATATATACACCCTTACATTCTTTTATGAGCATGTACCTTGGGTCTTAATATATACATTTTTTATTAATTTAAAGTCCATATGTGTAATGAGGTGAGATCACCTCCTTAATAAAATTTAAAGGAAATACAAAACATCCACTTTTTTCCCCAAGACAAATAGACAATGTGGAATGCATATATAATATTCCAAGTAAATAAGCATGACCCATTTACATATGTAATGTCAATAGCAGTGGAAAGAAACTAAGTTGTACATTGCTTTTGAACTCCTATTTACTACATGAGTTTCTTTTAAAAGGAAAAGAATCGAAAGAAACTAAGGATCTAACAATAAGCAACCTAGTCATCCATGATAGAAAAACTTGAATCTACTACTCCTGAACTTGATCCTCTTAGTCATGTTCAACACCTTGATCTAAGCCTAGGTGGTTGGGAAAACACCCAACAAAAGGGAAAGAAAAACAAGGTCTGTGTCAGAGAAAATGAACAAGAACAAAAGATAAGAAAACTATATGGAAATAAGGCCAAGATTTCATCATAACATGACGATAGTCAAAAGAATTAGGTATAAGTAAATATATGCTTTCCAAATAGATAAATAGTAAAAAGGTTGCATGCATGATTAATATTGACTACCTAAACTAAGTAAGATTGAGGCACCTGACTAACCTCAACTAATAGGAGAGGGAGAGTAACACATTCCAATCACATACAAATATTCTATATTGGGGAAAGTAACACATTCCCCAGGGAGAATTTACACATGCCCTATCTATGGGTGGTTGTAAAAAAGTACCACTACACTAGTTTAATATTCTAATAAAATCATCATGATAAGAAATATGGCAAGTATAACCATCAAGTAAATGTAAGCATGGCAGTGGGGTACAAGGACCAGGAAATAGTTAATAAAACTGATATTGAGGCAAATAGCAAATGAATTGTCAAATAGGAAAATTAGGGTTTTATAGAAGCCTCATTAGGGAAACTAGGTTAAGTTACAAATCTTCCCAACTTAGGTGTAAGGAAAGAACATATCTTTTCTTAAGAGATCCAATTACTTCTTCTTCACTACTTTAATCGATTCCAAAGGTTATTTTCCTATTTTCAACGTTTAAACATGAGTTAGGGTTTACTCATGATGAAGGCAAGGAAGCCCTAACTTTTGGACTTTTCAAACACAACCTCAATTTTGACTCTAAAACTATCACCATTGAATTATTTAGGGTTTTTTTATTAAGAAAACATATATTATTATTTATTTTGGATTTATGCATATTTAGATGTATTTTTGGTGACTTTTAGTCTTTCAATTCATTTTCTAAAAATCACTTTCGACAAAACTTGAAATCATCCTTTGGAACTATTTTTATTAGAAAGATGTGATTCTTTTGAGTTGTAAACATATATGTTTTTTAATATTGGACATAAGAATAATTAGTTATGATTTTATGAAAATCTACCAATAAGAGCATGTGTCGTAGACAAAAGCGATCACAAAGAACCAAAGAAAAAGTAAAGAGGGGACCCATCTCGCTGAATTGGCCCAATCAGAGTCACCCAAGTCAGGAGTCAAAGGTGCAACCTTGACTCTCCCCAAAGCAAAACAAAAATTGGGCAAAAGACTTCTCTTCCCTTGGGTGGAAAATGAAAAGAAGAAGAAAGAAAGATGGGCAGAAATGATAAAGCACACAGGGGATTCATCCCCTTCTTCATGCTACTCCATGGTCGACGAGCAGTAGCTCATGATTTGGGAAAATCACATGAGTTGATCAAACTCAAAAGCAAGCACATGAGCAGAACAAGTAAATGATTACGAACGTGATGAGCCAGCCAATCGGGACCGAGATGTCAAGGATCTCAAGCACGATACGTCACAAGCTCAGGGACAAAACTTGATCATTGACGAACAACCATGAAAGCATGAGGGAAATTGAGAGTATGGTTGAGTTTCAAGGGAACCCAACAAGCCTCTGGTAGGGATATTTATAGGTAAGGTCGTGAAGGGAGGCGAGTAAGTAGTTGCCCAAACTTGCTTGGAGAGGAGGGTTTGGGGCTTTCTCAAAATATTGACAAATCAATAAAATATTAGGATCAATTGGTGTAGAATCAGATTTGAAAACCATAGGAGAAGAAATGGTACGATTTCATTAAGAAATGATCGAGAAATCTCAATTCGAAAATCCCAATCCGAGCTATCCTCTTTCCTTATTAGTCACGAGCTAGGTGACGAGTCCCTAGCCATCTAATAAGTCAGGCGATCAATCTAGCCCTTTTGCTAGCATGAGAAAAAGAAAAATAAAGGAAAATACCAGGTGACAAAATAATTGCAATACTAAACCAATTAGGACTAAAGTGTGGATATATTAATTTCCCTTTTTCTCTTTCCTCGTTTGAAGGGGCAACCATGTTCCAAATTTAATGAAAATTGACACCAAGCCTAATTTTGGTATGTGGAATAGGAATATGCAATTTGTTTTGACTTTTGTGAACTTATAATTTGTTAAATAAATCAAAACTTTTTTTCTCTTTCCTCCTTCATTAATGGTGATAAGGTTCTCCAAATTTGTTGAAACTTCATCCACGAGTCCTTTGGATATGAATTTGCATTAATTTTACATGTTGGGACTTTTTAATCACTTATTTAGTATATTGAAGGTTCTACACACTTTTTGTCTCATAATATCATTAATTTATCAAATGTTCTCCAATTTGAGTGAAAATTCACCCAAAGGTATACTTTAATATGTAGAATAAGAATTTGGCATCCACTGTTACTTTTAGATTCATTAAATATTTTATTTTCTATTTTTAAGTTATCTCCTATTTTCCCTTTTCAATTAATTCAATTATAATTACCAATTTTCCAAAAGTTGTAAAACTTAACACCCAAGCAAACTTATACCCAAAGGAATTGAATTTGGGTTAGAATTATCTTCTAAGTTCCACTTTTGTAATTTTTAGGAAAATTATTCTTATATTCACTCAATGAGAGAATAAATTCATTTATTCTCATATTATCTTCACTTTTAGGATTTTCTTTGTTTTCCCACACAAAGGCTATAGAAACTTCTAGATCAATTTTTATTTTATCCTTATCTCTCTTAAGTGGTCATTTTGCAATTTAAACCCATTAATAAACTTTCACTGAGATATTTGTGCTTAACTCCTTACAAAGTAAAATATTGGGAACAAATGTACACCAAACCTTAATAATTTCCTCTAATTCAACATTAGGGACCTAAAGGAAAGAAAATCTTAGAAAAAGGCTGAAACTAATATTACACATGAATTTCAGTTTGTTACAATATGGCATCTACAAAAAAATTGTCAAAACCTGCACCACAACTGAGATACAATGCATCAAAGATGATTCAAAAAACATAAGACAATTCTGTATGGGTTCATGTTAATTGCTAAATAAGAAGCTTTGAGATGAAATGACTCCTCAATATTGAGAAACACTATATATACAACACCTTGATCATCAAGGTTATAATCAATAACAACATCATCATGGAAACCCTTAGCCACTAACTTCTAACACAGATCATCATAGGTAGTTACCACCCACAACAAGAGCACAAAAAACACAACTGGGGAAAACACTAATAAAACACCAGTGGAAGTTCATTCCCACCCACACTAAGACAGCCAAGAACAAATGTAGAAACTACCACCAACACTCATGGAATAGGAAAGGGTTATATAGGAAAGCTCAATGCAGGGGACCACCATAAACTGACAACCCTATTGGAAGGAGAAGAGAATTCGGCCCGGGGGAGCAGGATGGCACACCCTGACCCTCGACCCCTTCCCCAAAACCAAAGTTTCCACTCACTAAATCTCTAGTCACCCTTCCATTTGTGACTCTTGGTTTTAATATATATAAAAGCTCATCTTCATTCCTACTGAAATTTCTTGCCAATATGCTTTATGTCTATATTTTGAGATGGATATTTTCTATTTAAAAATATATAAGAATATGATATTGGGTTTACATCAGTGTAAAAAACAATTTGTTTGAGATAATACACCAGTACTATTCAGGTATTAAAATCAATTATATGGAACCAAATTATATATTCAAAGGACTAAATATCAACTCATATATACTGGTATCTATTTTCTATATTTAATCAAATAATTTGTCAAGGTAGCTTATTATGACTAGGTTTTCAATCTTATTATCATGTATTATATTTTAGTGTTCTTACTACCTAGTTTACTAAAAGTTGAAGTCTGTTGAATATGAATTTAACTTGCACGATCATATTATTAGCACTCTCTTAAGGTGATTTTGACCTCCTGTGGAGATTATAGGATCAGACTGAGTCAGAGAAATCAAGGAGGCAATTGTTTCCAGTCTTACTGGAGTATATGAGATCCTTGCATTGAAAGAAGATGGTGACTAGGGGAAACATCCTTCTTGGATCTACTGAAAGTTGAATCAGCCTTAGGACTAAAATTCCATTTTAAGGAACTTGAAGATTTGTTTCAACCATCTAATGTGCAATGGGGTAGGAAGAATGTAGCTCATGATTATGTCATGCTAATCTATAGGTGTAAATATCAACTTGGTGTCGAACCTTAATGATGGTGGAAATGCATTGGATCTACTGGCACAATGATACCATCTAAAGATAGTATGTCATTGATGATATGATAGGACATCTAGAACACGATTTGGTGGATGTGTCTGATATCTGAGGTGTTGCAACTATGACGTGAAGAAAGGAGGAAAAGATTAAATCTCTGGTAGTGAATTAGGTTTCCATTTCACCTGAGGTGTTGATGATAGCTATAGCATGGGTTGTGCTGGTGGGAGGTCTACTATAAAGTTTTGTTGTCAACTCCACCATTGCAAAGTAGTTTATGGGTACATATACAAGACATATGTCATTGAGAGTAAGGAAAATGGTGTTGAAATCCATCTCTTTTGTTGTGGTGGTTGATGCAGCCCTAGTGGTGAAAGTTGTAGATGATTCAAGTTTTCATGAGCCTCCAAACATGGCGACTTGTATGGGAGGTTTCTCCTAGTTAAGAAATTGGATGCAATTATGGTAATGGTGGGTAACGTTTTGTAGGACATGGAGAGGAAGAAGGAAGGAAGGGAAAAGAGGAGAAGAAGGTGAAAGAGGACAGTTACATCCACTGACCGACTATCCCTAAATCTGGTTCAGTGCCAATAGGGTGGAAGGGGGATGAAACCATTACCAAAAATAAAATAAAAATGGTTGATGGAATTTATCGTAAATATCATGAAATACATAAAGTAACTCAAGATATGAAATGAATCATCAAATGGTGTTTGGTTAATATTAAACTTTAAGAGGTGGTTCAAAACTAGGAGTATTCAAATGAATTATAAACTTACTATTTTGGACTATTTTAGACCAGTTTATTAGTCAATGTTTATTTTGTATATATGAGGTTATAAACAAGCATACATGTGTATACTCTGTCAAATATAATACCAAAAAAATGATGTATACTAGTTATATTTAATGTTTGTAAGAAATTATTAGGATATATAAACTAAATTATGTGATTTAGAAAATAGTTATCATTATATTTTTATTTATATTGTTAATCGTAAATGAATCTTTTTACTATTGAACTTGAGGAGAGATTGTAGTATACATTAAGTCACCTAAATAATTATTAATATTTTAGGATATGTAAGACACCTTATTATACCGTCAGTTCAAACCATTGTTGACGTAAACTAAAGTTTTGAATGTATTATATCCCAAAATATTTATTAAATGTTAAATTATTAGAAATTAAGTTGGCTACTTACTATTGATCATACTTAATTGAAAAGATATTTTTATTATTTTAGTTGGTTACACATTGTTGATCATACTTAATTAAAAATATAATTATATATAAAATAATATGCATTATAAATTGGGACCAAATAAAAATAAATTGTTACTTAGAATATAGTGTTTTATGAAACTTCCCCACATGTAGAGATTTCGTCCTCAAAATCACACATCCATATAACAATACTCAAATTTTACTAAGTATTGCCCAAAGTAGATTTTAAAAACCATTAGTATCGATTTGATGTATATTTAGGTCAATATGATGTATATGGGTTATCATTATTCATATATTAAACTATGTCAATTAAACAAACATTATTTACAATTTTAATCACAATTTTGTCACAAATCCTACTACCTCAAAAGTAATTTACTATTCATGCAATACAAAGTCCTACTACAATTGTCGTAATATTTAGACATTAGTATGGAAGTCAAAAATAATATATTATTGTGTTATACATCCTTGCACATGGTTCATCCTTGGGTATATTTACTCTAATATTTTAAAACTACCTAACTTCATTGTGTTAATATATATTCATTATTGTATTTATAGAATGTATTAGAAATAATGAAAGTTTTAGTGTGACTCATAGTCCAACTCTTTATGAAGTTATGTAGAGACGATTTGAGTCAAGGTATCTCTAGGAATTCTATTTATTAATTTGGAACCATGGAGCTAATATTTACATATGAATGGAATGGTTGAGTATTTATCAAAATATGGATAATGTGTAACAGTTAGGTCATCATTATCCCCATTTTGACAAAGACAAACCATTCCTCAATATATTGAAAAGGATATGGAAGTTAAACATTTACCTTGTGAATTTTAAGGGGATACATGAATGAAAAATATTAATTGCTCCCCCTCAAATCATGATTACGTATGCCTGCATGGTTAGTTTTTCCACAAATAACCATAGCACGTATATATTATATGGTCCTCTAGAAAAGTCAGATGATATGCAAATAATTGACAAGAAAAGGATCATATAAGCAATAAAACAATATAGTTGAGGTCATTTCTCCCCATTTGTCATAACAAAAAGGTAGGGGGTAGAAGATATAAAATAACATGTCTTCTCCATAGGCACAAACCAAACAAGCAAACACATATAGCACACACCAAATAGAGACAAAATAGAGAGAAACAATCAATCCAATGTCATAATGAAAATATGGGATAGCATACCAATAACTCATAAGAAAGAGGCAATCAAAGAGTAAAGGGTAGATGAGATTAAGATTACAACACTAAACATGTCCTCTCAGAATAAAAACTAAAATCCAATGAGAAAGTATGAGATAATAAAATAGTATGCTTCATATACAATATGCCCAAACGTCTAATACATGATAGTCTACAAAAAGATATATATATATATATATATATATATATATATATATATATATATATGAGCACTCTAAATACTACAATACAAAACGTCTATGGCATGTACTACATCCAATATGTCCTCATCTTCCTCGCCCTCAGGGTGATAGTCCTTGTCATCATCAGATTGTTCAAAAGAGTCACCAACGGTAGCCTCACCATCATCAATAGAAGAACCAACAAAACAATCACAAGAATCATAATCATCCTTGACATCCTCAACATCCTTAATGTCCTGGTCTGGCATCTCCTCATAGAAAGGAGGTCTAAAAGCATGACCAGGCCATTTGACATTCTATTCAGCCCATGACATGCCACATGTATGTAATGCATTTTCTTGTAGAAAGGTAGGAGGATCAACTACATCATAACCAATAAGTAGAGTGGCAGCAGGGCCAGTAGGTAGAAACAATAGAGGAAAAGCACCAAGGGAAGGGGCAGGTCCACTACTAGTAGTAGGGGTGGTAGAGGAAGCAACATGAGGTGGGGGTTAGGGTAGACCTGACTATATGCATAAGAGGCATAATCAGTGTCGGGGTACACCTGATAGGTAGGGTAGGGATGCCTACATGACAAGATCATGTGAGACATGATTTGGCAGAGGTCCTGGTGAAGATGATCATAAACTCTTAAGTTGTACGCCTATTTATGAGTTACGTATCGCATGAGGGATTCATTGAATATAGGAAAAGAGGCATTGTTAGGGTAGGGTGTTGATGGTGGAGGTGCCCTGGTGGAGGTGGAGGCTCCAAGTGTGGTAGGGGAGATGGGAAGAAAAGTCTTCTTGGAATTCATCTCACTAATTGATACTCCTTTTCGACTACATTTGTAGTGGAGATCATGGAAAAGAGACTTCTGAGTCACGAAGGCAAAGAGACATAGATCAAGGTAGAATAAGGGGGATAGGTGTCAGAGGTGTTCTTCCTATAATTAAAGCATGTCATATGATGAATAATTTAGCGAGACCACTTGACTCCGATATCTTTTAAAAGATAGTATGTTATTATAGCGGTGTTTTCTACAATCTCTATTTGATTTTTCTTTGTATGGATATTGAAGTTTACCACCAATGCAAGAAGACAATTTTTGATATTAAGGAAAGAGGATGGCATGGTTCACATCTTCCTACTGGGGACATGTGCTTTCTTTAAAAACATATGAATGTCAAGAATTGTAAGATCATAGCTTTTGTAGAATGCCTCATAGTCAAGTAGGTCATAAAACTTAGGGTAGTCACCTCCATGAGTGAGTAACCTCAGTACCATTGAAATATTCAAATAATTATCAGACATGTTAATTTTGGTATTAGCTATCATAGAAGCCAAAACCACTTGTGTATTGGGTGGTGGCACGATTGTGTCATTGTTCCATTGGATATTATAATATAACTCATGGACCACCATAGTGCTAGTGATAGAATTTGAGAAGCACCAAATTTCTACACCCAATGAGCTAAGGTGATGGGTCAAAAATACCTCAGAGACATCCTTGATAACATTACTTGTTGACAAATGAGGTTCATATAAAGCTCAAAATAGGAAATGATTCCTATGAAGAAGTTCCTTATATCAATTTAAAGATTGAGAGGATATGAAGGAGGTTCCATAAAAGTATGTAAGGCAAGGAGCAGAGGAAGAAAATGGAGCTCTAGCTGGGACATATCTTTTCCTATAGTTTGAAGCCATCTTAGGGCAGATGGAGATGTTGAGATCACTAAAGAAGAATGAAACCACCATAAGCAGGTCACCTAGCCACATAGTTCCCATATTTCATTAGTTTGAATTGAAAGCCAAGGAAGAAAGTAAGATCCTCCATCATGCTCATCTCGAACTCACTCTTTATAAGAGAACTAAACTCTTGTAAAGGTCAAGATCAGTCCCACCAAAAATAATATGATCAACATAAATTTAAATAATCAAGAAATTGCTAGAAGTATGTTTTAGAAACAAGGTAGAATTGACTTTGTCCTTGATATATCCATTGTCTAGAAAAAAGTTATTTAGTTTGTCTTACCAAGATCTAGGGGGCTTGTTTGAGACCATAGAAATATTTTTGTATCAAATAGACATGGATTGGCATTTTATCATGTTCATAGCCTGGAGTTCCTCAACTGTACCATTCAAAAAAGCACTTTTAACATTCGTTTGATGAATTCGGAAATTGTTATAACTAGAAAAAGAAAGTAACATCTAACTGACTCAACTCTACCTATAGGTGCATATGTTTCATCAAAATCAATACCTTCCGGTTGATTGAAGCCTTGAGCAACTAAACTTGCTTTGTTCCTTGCAACTTTACTACTTTCATAAAACTTGTTGCGGTAGACCCACTTGGTGCAAATGATCTTTTTATCACTTGGTCTTGAAACAAAGGTATGCAAATTATTCTTCTCAAACTGTTCCAACTCTTCTTGCATGTCTATGATCCATTCATCATCCTAAAGACCTTCTTTGACATCTTTTGTCTCAAGTTGAGAGATGAAGATGATGTCAGCTCATTCTTTGAATGCAACACGCATCCTCACCCTTTCAAAAGGATTACCTATGATGAGATCCTTAAGATGATGATTTACAACGGGGAGTTTTATCCTTCTTTTCTTATTCTTTCTCTTCTTTATCAATTTACATCTCTTTTTCTTTATAAAAAATGTTGATATCTTTCAAGTGAGGTATCACCTCATTTACAACATCATCATTAACAATATTTTTGGAAATAGAGGGGTTAGTCTCAAAAAAATCTAATATTGATAGATTCGTCTACTTTACACAATCAATGCTAAATACTCTATAAGCCTTGCTAGTAGTGTTAGAGCCAAGAAAGAAAGCCTTGTAAGACTTCATATCAAACTTGTCTAGGGAATCCTTGGTTTTCAAAACATAACAAGGACAACCAAAAACATGAAAGAAATAAATGGAAGGCTTTCTACCACAACATAGCTGATCGGGGGGTTTTCTTTAAAGATGGATGAGTGAAAACCCAATTTTGCAAAAAACATAAAGTACTAGTGGCTTCAGCCCAAAACTTATTCAGAGTATCATACTCTAGAAGCATAGTCATAGCCATTTCCTATAGTGACCCATTCTTTCTCTCTAAAACCCCATTTTGTTGAGGTCTTCAAAGTGAAGAAAAGTTATGTACATACCCAGATTCCTCATAAAACCATTCAAACAAGACATTTTCAAACTCTCCCCCATGATTATTGTAGATAGAGACGATCCAACAAGAAGCGTCATTTTCAATTTGTTTGCAAAAAGTCGAGAAAACATCAAGAATATCGCTTTTTGAAAAAAGATGGTAAGACCAAGTATATGGAGAAAAACCATCAACAATCATAAGACAATACTTGCTACCACAAATTTATTTTGTATGCATTGGTCCAAATAGATAAATGTGAAGAATATCAACATATCCTTTGGTACTACGGACATATTTGTATTTGAAGGAGGACTTGGTTTGATTTCCTTGGGTACAAGGTTGGCATTCCTCATCCTTTTCAAAATCCAATTTTGGAATTCCCTTTAACAAATCCTTTTTGCTCAAATTTTTCAACTTATGAATATTTACATGACCAAGCCTATGATGCCACAAAGAAATACCATTCAAATTGTAGAAAAGACATCTACCAACAATAGGATTCATAGAGTCAATAACAATAACATAGAGATTATCATTTCTACTTCCCTTATATATGACATTGTAGGTGAGGGAATCTAGAAGCAAGCATTCAAATGAGGTAAAAAGAACAACATAGCCATTATCACATAATTGAGTAACACTATTTAAATTTTAATGTATGCCATACACAAGAAGAACATTCTTGATGCATAATGAATCACCTACATCACCCTCAACTATCACTTTACCTTTGTTGTTGTCACCAAAAGTCACAAATACTCCTTTCTTCTTTGGGAATCGGTTGAAGTAGTTGATTTCACCTATCATATGCTTTGAGTAGCCACTATCAACAATGCATTTTCCTTTTACCTATGAGAAAAGAAGATGTTCGTGCCCAATTTAAACCTTGGGGTCCCGTGTTACTTTGGGGACCCATTTCATTGTTGATGTAACATACCAGATCTCGAACCCTACCCTAGAAGTTTAACCTTTTGGTCTTAGCCAATCAAGGTTGAGGTTAGAGTGAACCTAATAATCTAATGCATGAAAAATGTAATCTAATATGTCATATAATTCATTTGGTGATAATAAGATGATAAATAACTTAATTTCATGCATAATAAGATTAATGGGCCTATAATGGGCCATATGACTAAACCCATGTAAGAAAGCTTCAAAATAAAGAATAAACTCCAAATTCGTAATCTACACATTAAAATAAGTTTATATGTCAATTTTCATTTAATTTGGACCACCTTGAAATAATATGGTAAGTTAGGAGAGAGAAATTACCTAAAAGGTGTAATTAATAAATAAATATAATAATTTACTCTAAAAGAGGAAAATAATGTTAGATTCATAATCTAAATAATAAATATAGCCTTTGGGTAAATTTTCATCCAATTTGGAGAAAGTTTGCTTAAAAGATAAAATCAGGAGAGAGAAAGTATGAAGAACCTTCAAAATATTAATTAAATACTCAAACAAGTCCAATATGTAAAATTATTGGCAAATTCGTATTCAACACACTTAATTTAACTTGTGGATGAAGTTTCACCTAATTTGGATAATCCTAATGTCATTAATGCATCTAGAAAGAGAAACTAAGTTTTGAAAAATAAACGCAATTAAAAGTTCTTAAAAGGCAAATCTAATTTTATATTCGGAATCTACATGCTTTAATTAACCTCTGTGCAAAATTTTACCTTATTTGGGGTTCGTTTGCACCCTCAATTAAGGAAAGAGAGAAAAGGAAATAATGTTAATTTTCACTTGAATCGAATTGGTGTTGGATAATGTTTTCCCTGTCATAGGGGTCGTGATTTTGCGATTTGTCTCTGACCATCAGATTTAGATTGTGCGGCTCCTGACTTGTCTCCTACCTCGGGTAGGAGATGTAAACGGAGAGCTACAGTAACCAGTTTCCCTTGAATCTTCCAACTCGATTTTCTTGGTCATCCCTCGATGGTTTCTCGAGATTTTTCTCCCATTGTGTTCGGGAGAGCGGGCCGCATCTTTTAAGCTCTTGATCGTAGGCTATCTTTCCTTTTTCATGGAAACCCCAAATCTTATACAACATGCAAGTTTGGTACATTGGATACTCGCCTCCCTACCCATCCTTATCTATAAATAGTTCTATCCTTAGCTCTCTGGAGGTCATTGTAGCGATTTTATAAACCCAATTGAGCCAGAGCCTGTGCGTGTGTCGCCGAAGATCAACCGGAGGTCTTGGATTTTGTGGTGGGTTGCTCTCTCTTCCCTCACCATCTCCGTGTGAATTGAAGGTATGGTTCGCTTCGTTTTCGCTTGGGTTTTCTTCCGGTACCCTCATCTCAGAGTTTGTTCATGTGTTGCAAAATCGCCCAACCTAGCTGTCGAACTGTTATCGCTGCCATGACGCAACGATCTTGGGAAGAAGATGGGCCAGGAACGTTTTACCTATCTACCCTCCCGCCTTCTTCAGTTGTGTTTTTTTAGCGAGGGTGTTTTGGTCTTTTGGACCATGTTCTCTTTGCTTTGTAGCGGGTCCACGCTTCGCTGACATGGCATGACTTGGCCACCTTTCTTTGGTCCAAGTCACATCTTGGCTCTCTCCCTCTTGTGCTTTCTTGTAAGTGATAATTTGACGTGTCTTTATTTGATTATCTGATTGGCCGATTTTCAAAAATCAATAACTAATTAATGGATGATCAGAAAAATATGGAAAAATACTCGTTGGATTCAGAAAAATATAAGCTTTCTTTTGGTATTGGTTTTGTCACCTGAATCTGATGTTTTAAAATGGTGATTTAATGGATCTAATTAAATAAGATAATAACTTCTACAATTCATAACTAATAATTTATAAGTCAGAAAAATATAATAAAATATGTTTTAGACTCGTAATAACATAACCTAAAATATGGAATAGTTTTCATAACCTAATTCACATAATGATAAAAAGGTGTTTTTTAGGATTTTGAATAATGGAAACCTAACCCTAATTCCACATATATGCATCATATGTTTTTGGAGGCCTAGGCTTGGACCTAGATGTGTCTTTCGATGTTAGACTCTGAAGTTGAGGTATGTTTGCATCTCCGATTATTCTTGTTGAGCAATTAGCCTATTTTTGTCTTACTTTTGGTCCTATGGACATTGGCCTACACATTATCTTGTTCTCTTGAAATCCTGCTTCATATGAAGTATCTTATTTTTTTATTGATCTTGTGATCATGGATATTCTCTTGGAATCTTATCTTGTTGCCTTGGTGCAATTTGGACTTTTGATATTATATGCCCACTGTGATGTGGAAGTTTACTGGTTGATATATGCCCAATTTGAAGTGGATTTGATTATATGTTTGAGTTGTCCATTGTGTGATGGCAACCTTTATAATTCTGACTATACTTTCTACTTGCCTCTACATTATACATGCTATGTGATTCAGTAGCATTAGAGTAGTGTAATTACATTGGTTTGGGGCAGTATTCCCCTATTGTTATTTGGAGGGTGGCAGTATACCATTCCTCTGTAATTGAGTGTGGCAGTAATCCATACTCAACTTATTATATATTTGTAGATTGGCAGTATTCCTTTCTCTATTAGGCTCAAGTTTGTGCTTGGCCGCCAAATGTGTTTATATTGTTCTAGGGCTATGCTTATCTCACATGCATGCAGGTTGATGATGATATGTGCTTAGTTTCCCACCATGGTAGTGGATGTTTATATTAATAGCACATTCTTATTATTTGTTGGTTATGGCAAGTATCCCTTTTGTTATGTTACTTTTCTCTTGATACTCATTTGGGTGATACTTATCTCTTACATGGGAAGCTTTTTATTTTGATGTCCTATATCCTTTATAAGTTGCTCAATTTGCTTTTTAGTATGCACATACCAGCCTTAGCTGATGTCTCCTTTTGTTTCTCTTTTGCTGGGGTATGCTTCCAACCCTAGGTGGAGGACTTGGATGACAAGGTTTGATCACTTGGACTTAGAATATGAAGATAAGCTTGGAGACAATCTTGAGGTGGTTTAGATTTCCTCTACATGGATCCTTGTGATGTAAGTTTGTAACCCTTTATTTTATAATTGAATATAGTCAAATATTTTCTTCCGCTGCTATACATTGGTCTTTTGATTACCATTATATAAAGATTTGAAAATTTTACACCCACCCCATCATACCTTCTGAGTGTGTTTGGACTGGAGGTTTTATTGTTCAAATATTTAGTAAGGAAGTGATTTCACTTCTTTACAACATGGTATCAAAGCCCATGGTAGTCAGAATCGACTATTTCAATTTTGTCTCCCTATAGAACCCTTGACTTTAGTTAGTTAACTTTAAGTGAGATGTTGACCCTGGATTTGATCAAATGATGATCTTTTGTGCAATAAGGTTTGGTTTGAGGATGAGAATATGTTAGGAGATCTAAATATGGAAACATTGTGACTTGGTTTTCGTATTGATTTTGTGCCGACATATTTGGTTTTACCTCGAAGATTTTTCATCTACAAAATTATTTCCATTATATTACTATATGTACACAAATTTTCTCAGATTTATCGATGTTTTCTTGAACTAAGTCACAATTAAGAGAAACTCTAGTTTGAGTAGAATCTAACCCTAGCTTTATGACTAGGATTGATATAATGGTTTAGTGGACTTACCCTATGACTTTTTGATGTTCATGTAGGGTTGATAGGTTAGAGACACAAGGACCTAAAATGTCAACCCTAGATGGTGGCTTTTAGTTAGATACATGAGAAACATAAATCTCTAAAAATTTCACAACTAAGAGATGTGGGTAGCTCTAAAAAGTTTTTTAGTTTGACTTGTTTGGTTGAATCACTTAAGGGGTGGAGAGTAGTTGGTAGTTGATGTTTGATCTATAGATTTCGAGGACGAAATCCTTTTTAAGGGGTGGAGTGTTGTAACATACTAGATCTCGAACCCTACCCCAAAATTTTAACCTTTTGGTCTTAGCCGAACAAGGTTGAGGTTAGAGTGAACCTAATAATCTAATGCATGAAAAATGTAATCTAATATGTCATATAATTCATTCGGTGATAATAAGATGATAAATAACTTAATTTCATGCATAATAAGATTAATGGGCCAATAATGGGCCATATGACTAAACCCATGTAAGAAAGCTTCAAAATAAAGAATAAACTCCAAATTCATAATCTACACATTAAAATAAGTTTATATGTCAATTTTCATTTAATTTGGACACCTTGAAATAATATGGTAAGTTAGGAGAGAGAAATTACCTAAAAGGTGTAATTAATAAATAAATATTATAATTGACTCCAAAAGAGGAAAATAATGTTAGATTCATAATCTACATAATAAATATAGCCTTTGGGTAAATTTTCATCCAATTTTGAGAACGTTTGCTTAAAAGATAAAATCAGGAGAGAGAAAGTATGAAGAACCTCCAAAATATTATTTAAATACTCAAACAACTCCAATATCTAAAATTAATGGAAAATACGTATTCAACACACTTAAGTTAACTTGTGGATGAAGTTTCACCTAACTTGGATAATCCTAATGTCATTAATGCATCTAGAAAGAGAAACTAAGTTTTGAATAATAAATGCAATTAAAAGTTCTTAAAAGGCAAATCTAATTTTATATTCGGAATCTACATGCTTTAATTAACCTCTGTGCAAAATTTTACCTAATTTGGGGTTCGTTTGCACCCTCAATTAAGGAAAGAGAGAAAAGGAAATAATGTTAATTTTCACTTTAATCAAATTGGTGTTGGATAATGTTTTCCCTGTCACAGGGGTCGTGATTTTGCGATTTGTCTATGACCATCGGATTTAGATCATGCGACTCCTGACCTGTCTCCTACCTCGGGTAGGAGATGAAAACGGAGAGCTACAGTAACCAGTTTCCCTTGAATCTTCCAACTCGATTTTCTCGGTCATCCCTCGATGGTTTCTCGAGATTTTTCTCCCATTGTGTTCGGGAGAGCGGGCCGCATCTTTTAAGCTCTTGATCGTAGACTATCTTTCCTTTTTCATGGAAACCCCAAATCTTGCACAACATGCAAGTTCGGGCCATTGGATACTCGCCTCCCTACCCATCCTTATCTATAAATAGTAGTTCTATCCTCAGCTCTCTGGAGGTCATTATAGCGATTCTATAAACCCAATAGAGCCAGAGCCTGTGCGTGTGTCGCCGGAGATCAACCGGAGGTCTTGGATTTTGTGGCGGGTCACTCTCTCTTCCCTCACCACCTCCGCGTGAATTGAAGGTATGGTTCGCTTCATTTTCGCTTGGGTTTTCTTTTGGTACCCTCATCTCATATTTTGTTCATGTGTTGCGAAATCGCCCAACCTAGCCGTCGACCTGCTATCGCTGCCATGGTGCAACGATCTTGGGAAGAAGATGGGCCAGGAACGTTTTACCTATCTACCCTCCCGCCTTCTTTTGTTTTGTTTTTTTAGTGAGGGTGTTTTGGTCTTTTGGACCATGTTCTCTTTGCTTTGTAGCGGGTCCGCGCTTTGCTGACATGGCGTGACTTGGCCACCTTTCTTTGGTCCAAGTCACAGCTTGGCTCTCTCCCTCTTGTGCTTTCTTGTAAGTGATAATCTGACGTGGCTTTATCTGATTATCTGATTGGCCGATTTTCGAAAATCAATAACTAATTAATGGATGATCAGAAAAATATGGAAAAATACTCGTTGGATTCAGAAAAATGTAAGCTTTCTTTTGGCATTGGTTTTGTCACCTGAATCTGATGTTTTAAAAGGGTAATTTAATGGATATAATTAAATAAGATAATAACTTCTACAATTCATAAGTAATAATTTATAAGTCAGAAAAATATAATAAAATATGTTTTAGACTCGTAATAACATAGCCTAAAATATGGAATAATTTTCATAACCTAATTCACATAATGATAAAAAGGTGTTTTTTAGGATTTTGAATAAGTAATGGAAACCTAACCCTAATTCCACATATATGCATCATAGGTTTTTGGAGTCCTAGGCTTGGACCTAGATGTGTCTTTGGATGTTCGACTCTAAAGTTGAGGTATGTTTGCATCTCTAATTATTCTTGTTGAGCAATTAGCCTATTGTTGTCTTACTTTTGGTCCTATGGACATTGGCCTACACATTATCTTGTTCTCTTGAAATACTGCTTCATGTGAAGTATCTTATTTTGTTATTGATCTTGTGATCATGGATATTCTCTTGGAATCATATCTTGTTGCCTTGGTGCAACTTGGACTTTTGATATTATATGCCCACTGTGATGTGGAAGTTTACTTGTTGATATATGCCCACTTTGAAGTGGATTTGTTTATATGTTTGAGTTGTCCATTGTGTGATGGCAAACTTGATAACTCTGACTATACTTTCTACTTGCCTCTACATTATGCATGCTATGTGATTCAGTAGCACTAGAGCAGTGTAATTACATTGGTTTTGGGGCAGTATTCCCCTATTGTGATTTGGAGGGTGGCAGTATACCATTCCTCTGTAATCGAGTGTGGCAGTAATCCATACTCAACTTATTATATATTGGGAGATTGGCAGTATTCCTTTCTCTATCATGCTCAAGTTTGTGCTTGGCCGCCAATTGTGTTTATATTGTTCTAGGGCTATGCTTATCTCACATGCATGCAGGTTGATGATGATATGTGCTTAGTTTCCCACCATGGTAGTGGATGTTTATATTAATAGCACATTCTTATTATTTGTTGGTTATGGCAAGTATCCCTTTTTTTATGTTACTTTTCTCTTGATACCCGTTTGGGTGATACTTATCTCTTGCATGGGAAGCTTTTTATTTTGATGTCCTATATCCTTTATAAGTTGCTCAATTTGCTTTTTAGTATGCACATACCAGCCTTTGCTAATGTCTACTTTTTTCTCTCTTTGGCTGGGGTATGCTTCCAACCCTAGGTGGAGGACTTGGATGACAAGGTTTGATGACCTGGACTTAGAATATGAAGATAAGCTTGGAGACAATCTTGTGGTGGTTTAGATTTCCTCTACATGGATCCTTGTGATGTAAGTTTGTAACCCTTTGTTTTATAATTGAATATAGTCAAATATTTTCTTCCGCTGCTATACATTGATCTTTTAATTACCATTATATAAAGATTTGAAAATTTTACACCCACTCTATCATACCTTCTGAGTGTGTTTGGACTGGAGGTTTTATTGTTCAAATCTTTAGTAAGGATGTGATTTCACTTCTTTACAGTTGAGTTGGTCCCCTTATCTTTGTCAGGATAATAAGTAGAGTAACGGTCACCACTCTTGCAATCACAAACACCATAGGGTTCTTAGAGACATATCACTCTCCGTGGAAGATAGGAGGTCCCTTACTCTTTTTCTTACCCTTGATATTTCTCTTTCTCTTTGGATCTCCAACTACATATCCCAAACCAGTAGTACCATCTTGTTTGGTAGAGTGATCTAGAACTTCATTGAGGGAGTTTTTCCCTGTAAGGAATTTCTACAAGGAAGCTCTTCATTTGTAATTTACCATCACTAATAGTAAAGATAGTAGAAGATAAGATAGCAAGATCATCTAGTGTATCAAGTAAGTCAGCCTCCAAATAGATGGCTTTAGTAAGATAAGAATAGTTTTCTAATGTAAGACTAGCAACTTCATGAATAGGAAATCAAGGTCTAGAACAAAGATCCTTAGCTTGAGCAAGAAATATAGAATTTTAATCTCTAAGTATAATAAGTTCATGAAGATAAATTCTATTTTGATCCTTCATAGCATCACAAGAAAGCTTAATATCATCATTTTTAGTTTTATGCAAAGCAAGCTCATCTACTAGGTATTGACTTTATCCCTTAAGACTATCTATGTTCTTAAGGTAGATGTCATTCTCTACTTCAACTCCATGGTATTGGAGCTCAATATGAAGAAATTTCTCTAGAAAGGAATCAATGTTATCATGATGCCACTTCTCATTTTGATCAAGAATATTAAGTTTAGCATACAAATAATATATGATCTTCCCTAACCTCTTCTTTTTAGACTTGTATTTGAAATAAGAAGAGTAGGTAGCATTAAGCATATCAATAAGGGTTTCCTTAGCTCAGTTACCTCATCGATGTCTTCACTTGTAAAGGCCAGGAGTGCAAGATGTAATTCTTCCTCATCGGAGCTTGAGTCACCTGAGGAAGACTCTTCCCATATGACATGTGCTGCATCTTTGTTCCTTTTGTTCTTCTTGTCCTTACTATTATACTTGCCTTCCTTCTTATAGTCATTCTTCTTCTTTTCCTTAGGATAAACTTTTTGTAGTGCCACTTTTGACCACATTCATAGCATCTAGGAGTAGAGGATGAGGATGACTTTCTCTTGAAGTTCTCGCCCTTTGAGTAGTTAGCTTCATTATAACTAGGGCCATCATCTTCACTTGAGGAGGGAGGATAGGATGGGCAAACAAGTTGTTGTTGGAGAATCATTGCCTCCAATTGATCTTTTAAAGCATTGTATTTGATCTTCTTTGATTACTTATCCTCTTTCTTGTCATATTCTTCTTTCTTATCAAGTCTTGCTTCATGTGCTTGAAGGTTTTCAATGATCTCCTCGGTGGATAAGTCACCAAGGATTCTAATTTCTTGAATGGAAGTCACCTTGGGTTACCATCACTTAGGTAGTGACCTTGGGATCTTGGAGTTTATAGTCCATCTATTCATGGTGTGGCCCAAGGAAGAAAGTCCATTGATGATGGTGTTGAGCCTTGTGTATTTTTCGTCCACTCTTTCCTTCTTTCCCATATCAAAGTTTGCAAGCATTCCATGGAGCATGTAGATCTTTCACTCTTTGACGTGTTGTTTTCCATCATAGGTAATGCACAACTTGTTCCAAATCACATGAGTTGTGCCCCAATATGAGATCTAGTTGAACTCAGAGGGAGTGAGGGCAACATAGATGATGCTTATTTCCTTGGCATTCAGTTGTGCCTTATTGAGTGTAGCTTCATCCCAAGTGGCTACATCACCTTTTGGCTCCTTCTATGGAAGAGTCATCACCTTCTACATGTCTTCATTCATCCCTTGAAGGTAAAAGTGCATTAGTCATTTCCAATAGTGGAAATTTATGTCATTAAAGATCAGGGGTCTCATGGAGAAGCCTCACTCTAGGTTGAGGGACCCATGTAAGTTGTTGCCCATCTTCTTGTCTTATGGGAGATGTGTCGGAGAAGACTGTAGCTCTGATACCTCTTGTTCAATCAATGGTCTCTGGGGGGGAGTGAATAGAGATAAAACACTTGCACAAAATTTATTGAACCTTCATGTTACTTGAACTAGCAAAAATTCCAAATAATGAATTTGATGGCAATCTAAACATGCATCGAAAGAATGAGAGAGATTCAGACAAGCACTAGAGAAAGCTATTTAGAGTGGGTCCACTCTCCAAACTAGGAGAGAGTGAGTCCACTTCCTAGAGAGGTCAAGCCCAAGGATTTTGCAACCAATGTATACTTATACTCTTCATAAGACATACAATTTGACCTTTCTTTTCTGGGATATAGATTCCCATCGTCCCTTTGAGGTCAAAGGGAGCCAACAACCATACAAACAAGGTCTTACCTATCCAGAGCTAGAGTCGTCTACCTCGTTAACATCTTACCCACTCTTGCAAGCAGCTAGACACCTTTTTCAAGGAAATTCCATTTGCAACGAGTCTTCCACCTTGAAGGATTTACCCACTCTACTACAAGATCTTCAACCTTGTCCTCCTCCTTCACTCAAAGAAGATTTTTGCACCTTCTTCAATATCTTGAAGAAGCTTGCACCTTCTCCTTCACTTGGAGATGCTTTCACCAACTTTACCTTGAATAAAGGGGTTCGGAAAGGAGAAGATTTGAGAGATTTACAAGTATACAATGAAATATTTCTCTCAGACAGATCCTATCTCACTCATATGGATGGAACAAATTATGATCAAGAGAGAGAAAAGGGGCTCAAGTGGACGAAATGCACTCAAATATAGCAAGGAGCTTGAATAGCATGAAGGAGAAACCTTGGAATGAACTCCAAGAGGTACTATTAATAGTCAGGGGTGTCCATTGGTGGGTGGGAACACTTCAGAACATTTTGTAGTTGTTTGGGGTGTTGCAACAGATATAATTTCGAGTTTTGCAACACCAATAGTTACAATCACTTTTTCTGCATTTTTGTACAGTGCAGTCAACTAAGTTTTGATAAATGTAACTCGACCGATTCTACTATTCGATAAAGATAATTTGAAGCATCAGTTGAGTTTTTCCTTTATGAAACTCAACTAATCAGTTGAAGTTAGTTTTTCTCAATGTAGGGATTGGTCGAGTTACCAAGGTATTTTGAAAATCCATCCAGGGATCAACTGAGTTTATATATCGACCGATTAACATCCTATACTAAATTTTGGAAAATGCCTTTTGAGTTATCAAACATACAAATTAAAGGTTCTTGATTTTTTCTCATCTTAGTTACAAGTCATATCATCAACACAATTGGTTACAAAAATCACCTAAGGTGATTTGAATTGTTTTCCACAAAAGTACATTTGCATTATTTTTTACTTGAACTAGAAAAAGCTAGGGCTTGATAAATTTGATCCTTTTCATGTACCTAATACCCAGAAACAATCTCAAAAAACATATTAGATACATATGAATGGAGTGGTTGAGTCACTATCAAAATATGGACTATATGTAACACTTATGTCAACATAAGGGGTTTCATTTGGTTTCTTCACTACTGAAGAAACAATTTTTTTGAGCACTTCTCAACAAGCATGTATGAGAGCTTCCTTGACGATCAACCATTCCCCACTAATCTCCCATTCTTCAGTTTGATTCTCTCCATGATGAGAAAATGAGCCCTCTAAGAAGGATCCACGTTAGAGACAGATAAGATCCACTTATCCCCAATCTAAACCTTGTTGGTATGTATGACTAGAGAGTTAATCATATGGTGATTGTAATGGCATAATGTGTAATTGATTTGATTAATAAATAAATGCAAGCTTCTAGTTTATTCTATTTAATTCATTTTTCAGATAATGATGCAACATTATGAATGTCTAGGGAATAATATTACTTAATATATATGTCTTCAAGAATGTGACTTGGAGAAATGAGATCATACAAATTTTATGAGTATGTATATATATTCTCATTATGTCCCTGATCAATTGTTATTGTGGAAGGTTTACAGAGAAAAATCACACATAAGATTAGAGTGTGATTTGGTTGATGACAAAATTTCATTAGTCATCATATGGCTATATCAAACCAAGCACAAAGATACATGTTAGACAACAATGAATCAGATAGACCCACCATGAGAATGATACATGGAAACCATTACCATGGTAGTCATAGTCAGCTCTCATAGTGATGGTAGTGTTTGTGGTTCTTAGACCTAAAATCACTACACTCATCACTTGTCATTCAATATGCTTTGACATCATCAAACACAATCCTAAAACATGGATTGTTATAAAGGTGATGATTGGGTCAACATGACACATGGGGACTGACTGCGACTGGTAGATATGGGATTTGTCCCTCCTATCAGAGTATGATATCCTAGGCCTCTAGATTAGCGAGACTGGAAAGTGCATGGCCATGCACATGTCGGTCAATATATGCTATTGAGCTTACATATATCTCAAACAGTCTTCTTGAGTTCAAGAAACAAGATTGAATATTGAAGAAGGTGACTACTCCATGCCTCAAGTGCAATCTAGATATCAAAGACAAAGGAATTATACAAACATTATAACACCAAACACATATTGTAAGTTGAAGTTGTTCCCCAACTTTCCATTTACTTAGGTAGCATTGATGTGTGACTAGGCACCACTCATTTTTTTGTGATGTCATAAGTTGTTATGGACATTCACTACCAATGTAATATGGGACCTATTGGGTCATACATATATGTCTTAATCTAGAAGAGGAGTATAATCTTGAATGATGATTGAATTGATTACTAAAATGTTTAGGTATTCAACACACATAACAAATCAGGTGACTCCACTGCCAAATGATTTGCTCATAGAGTAAGACAACCGCTTAGAGTGCAAACGATTGCCTCAAGTGTTGAGATAGTTGTTTGGATTGTCAGGCTAATAAGAAATTGAATTGGCTAAATTTTTCTCAAATTGAGGCGTGAACTGACTAGTTCATTCTATTGGACTGATTGACTCATCTCATGTCACCAGACAATTGTATGGGTGAGCGAGACGACCGACTCACATGTGCAAGATCGCTCAGTTTGTGGGAAATTTGATTGTATCAAGGAATTAGTGATGATTTCATGTCATGCATCAAATGGATTTGAATTGCCAATTTTGTATGTGATTGGAAAACTATGAAAAAACTATCTCATAGTGCAAGACAACCATCTTACATTCTAGACGATCGTCTAGGTTTCCAACCAACTCTTTGGGTTTTCAAAAGTTACACAAATTCAAGATTTTCCAGTCCCTTCCACTCCCACACAGACTGGGAACCCTGGCCCATACCCCTTCTATAAATAGAGGGGTGTTGGGGGCTTCCAAGATAACAACACAGACAATTGAGAATCAGTTGCTCTGAAAATTGTTCTTTTCTCTAGTTGGGGTAAGCAAGAGAGCCCAGGCAAGTCCTACCTGACTAGGAAGGATAGCTACATGAGAGAACAATTGAGGATCATCATTGTAGGAGAGCAAGTTGGTGACTAGTACGCCAACAGGAGCAACCACTCCTTCCTATCTATTCTAGAAGGATGACATGAGTTCTAAGGAGTCTGTGTGGGCTTCTCTAGAGGAAAGGTTGCCTTTTCCCATTGCTAAGGAGTAAAACGTCAAAAAGTAGTCCATTGTGGGAGGAGTTTTACAAATGACGACGTTCGAGGCTACATTCGTTGGTGCTGACCAGGAGTCACATCAGTCAAATGAGTCCTAGTTCAACTAGAAGAAGGTTGCACATCTATAATGATGAGGAGATGTCATTGGACTTACTCCAGGACTAGGTATATCCTTAAAACCATCCTTCCTATCTTATATTTATTGGCGTGATCTGCTGGTTTATGAGGAATACGGTAGATACAATTTTTGTTTCTACTACCTATTCTATAGCCATATTTCCCTATAGTGGTAACAAAGCCAGAGTCAATTTACTATGTTATGGGATAATTAATAAGATTGGATTTTAGGTTTTATCATTCTATTATTTCATGTAATGAGAATAATTTTTGTCCAATCAAATATCACAATAATCCTAAACTAATATATATATGATATATATGAAATTTACAAGTGTCACCCTAATAGAAGTTTTGATGGCTGAATGTGTAGCATGGTTATGGCCAATAACCCCTAATATCTATGCATGGTTGTATGTTTACTTTATCCTTTTATATTGGTCTATGTAATGAGCCTCTATCTTATCTTCCTAATATAAAGTTAATTTGTTTCTACCTTTTCTCCCCTCAAATGCAACTCGAGGTTTCTCAATAATTATGTAAAAGTAGGTTACTTTAATTTCCTATTATGATGAAGAAGAAGGACATTTTGACGAAGCCCATGGACTGGATGGAGGACCAGAAGGGCAAGCCAAACTGACCGACTGGTGGACCCAACTGATCGGCTGGAGGAACTAGAATATGGTGGATAGAAGAATCAAACAACAAGTGAGATGACCACATGACTAGACAGGAGGTGAAACGATTAGTTCAAGGGTTGAACCGATCAACCCAGATTGACAAGTACAAATCATCATCAACAATAGGTTTTTGCATGTGATCTAAACCTAGGATGCAGTAATTCCATGTGGCTCCAAGGAATTACATTAGGATTGCCATAACTATCAATACCATTTTTTCTTATGGGATATAGCATGTATATGATACATACTACATATGTGGTGATTGGATAAAGTATATATATCTATAAATACAAACTCCATTAAATAAAAATTATATTAAGACTTAGATGCTTTCCAATAGCAACCCACATGAAAAGCTTGACGACCAAGTGTAGGTTACACCTTCTCTTGATGAGTTGTCTATCTCGTGGAAGTGTGTTGGTAGATATGTAGGTTCAGCCTTCATATGGTGCATATCTATTGTGTTGGTTGTTGGGTCAGGCTTAACATTGTGATTATTAGATTGTCTAAGCCCAGAAACATGCATATGAGTATGACAAAGAGTTGCGCATATCATCTATCCATAATTGCATATGATGCAATTGGAAAAAATGACCTACCTTGATAGTTGGTTGTGTTTTGCGGCATTGGTTCGGCCATAATCAAATTATCTTGGATCTGGCCCACTAGAATATTTTACGCCACAATATTTCAGATTGATATGTGAGGATTATCAATTTGAAATAAAATAGTGGGAGTGCTAATAATGAAATATGTAATTAATATTGTTAATTTTTTCAAATCAAACCAAAAGTTTTCAACAAATGTAAATTTTCTCTTATAGAATCAAATGATGAACATATCCATTTTGTGATTGGTCCTTAAGAAAGACAAACTTGACGAGACATTTCCTGTGACTAGTTTTGGACTTTGAGAAGAGTTCTCAATGAAGAGTGCAAGCTCTACGTCCTTGATAAACTAGTGCTAATAATAACTGCTCCTGATGCACTTAGGGCACAAGTGGATGCATACTGGAAACATGCCAGTGATGCCTTAGAGATAAAGTATCTTATGCTTAGTTGCATGAAGTATAAGTTGCATAAGTAGTGCGAGGACATGATTGTTCTTAAGATGGTCACACATCTTAAGAAAGTGACACTTGGTCTTACACAGCAAGAAAGGGACAATATCATAAAGATGCTACTTGGGTCTAAGCTGATAGAGGGAACCTCAGCAGAAGAACATGTGTTCAATATGATTGGTCATGTGTATCACCTTGAATAACTGGGATTCACCTTGAGCAAAGAGTTGGCAACGTATATGATTCAAAAGTTAATGCCAGAATCATATAGCCACTTTATTGCATGTCATCATGTGAATAATGTGGTTGACCTCATGTCAGACTTGCTTTCCATGTTGATTCATGCTGAAGCAAAATTGAAGAAGGACAAGCCCTTGATGATGATTGTGGAGCTTAATTCAAGGATCAAAATAAGGAAAAAAAGATTTCTAAGGTCGATCCCAAATCCATATCTTCAACACTTAAGATAAGGAGAAAGAAAGGTATAAAAATAACTCATCCTTTGTACTTGAAGGCATTCAGGATGCAGAAGATGGGGATGGTGATCTACACTTAAGGTATATACATTATTGAGATAAACCTATCTACTTTATTTTCATGGGTAGTAGATACCGGATGTGGTTCTCACATATGTTGTCATATGCAAGATTTGAAAGAAAGTATGCCTTTGGAAAAAAGTGTGGTGGAAGTGCGAGTTGCTAATGGCGTAAGAGTTGAGGATAGTGCAGTTGGCACCTATAGATTATCTCTACCCACATGGCTTGTAATAGATTTGATGAACTGTTATTTTGTACCTTCTACAAATAGAAACATCATTTCTTCATCTTGTATGGACAAGGGTGCATTTGAATTCCATATTAACAATGGTCGATGTTCTATTTCAAAAGATGGGATCTTTTATGGAAGTGTTGCAATGTCTTATGGTGTTTATTTGTTACATCTAAAGAAATATGTTTGTAACATAAATACTAAAAGACTAAAACTCAATAACTCAAACAAAACATACCTTTGTCATTTTCGTGTATACATAAATAAATCACATATCTATACTCCATAAGGATGGTTATCTAGACTCTTTTGATCTAGAATCAATGGAGACATGTGAATCTTGTTTTTTGGGAATGATGGCTAAAACCCCATTCACTAGTAACAATGAGATGGCTAGTGATCTATTAGGACTCATAGATATGGATGTGTGTGGACCTTTTAGAACAATCTCTAGAGGTGGGTATCACTACTTCATCACCTTTATTGATGACTTCAGTAGGTATGGATATGCTTATTTAATGAACCATATGTTAGAAACTCTTAACGTGTTCAAGAGGGTTATGAATAAAGTGCAGAACCAACTTGGTAAAAGTATTAAGGTACTTCATTCTGATTGAGGTAGAGAACAAACAAAGAGTTTGAGAACATTCTTAAATCCCATGGGATTGTATCCCAATGGACTCCACCTGGAATGCCTTAGCATAATGGTGTATCAGATAGAAGGAATCACACATTACTAGACATTGTTTGATCAATGATGAGTTCAGATAAGCTTACAACTACCTTCTGGGGGTATGCTCTAGATACCGTTGTATATACACTAAACCCAATACCATCTAAATCAGTTCAAAAGCCACCATATGAGATATGGGCATGGGAAACGTCCCAAAGTGTCTTTTATAAGGATTTGAGGATGTGAAGCTTATGTTAAGAGAATGTTTTATGATAAGCTTGGTGTTAAATATGATAAATTTATTTTTGTTGAATATCCTAAAGAAATAAGAGGATATTACTTTCATTCCCAATCTGACAATGAAGTGTTTGTTGCCAGGAATGCTACATTCCTTGAGATTGATTTTATTTCCAAAGGAATCAATGGGAGGAAAGTGGAAATCGAAGAGGTTAGAGACCAACAAGAGAACATATAACTAATCGATGAACAAGAGGAACAAAGAGAATTACAAGGTGTGTGGAGTATCAAATTCCTCATGTAATAAAAGAACCTCATAGATCTAATAGGACACGACTTGATCATGAAAGATTTAGATATCTTTTGACTCAAGAAGGCAGTGAATTGGTCATAGATGATGAGCCAATAACCTATCAAGATGATATAGAGGAACAAGAGTATTAAAAAAGTCTTGAAGCCATGAGATCTGAGATGGAATCCTTGTACACCAACAAGGTATGGACCTTGGTGGATCCACCCGAAGGGATCATACCCATAGGGTGCAAGTGGGTCTTCAAGAAGAAAACTAACACGGATGGTAAAGTACAAACCTATAAGGGAAGATTGGTTGTAAAGGGTTTCAGACAAGTTCAAGGTGTTGACAATGATGCCACATTTTATCAAGTGGACATACTTAAGTCCATCAGGATCATGCTTGCCATTGCAGCTTATCATGACTATGAGATTTGTTAGATGGATGTTAAAACTGAATTCCTTAACATGAATCTTCTTGAGGATGTGTACATGACACAACCTGAGGGTATATAAATCCAAAGTTTGCAAATAAAGTATGTAATCTACAATGGTCAATCTATAGATTGATATAAGCATCTTAGAGTTGGAATCTTCTTTTTGATGAGATCAATGAGTTTGGATTTATTCAAAATGAATATGAATCTTGTGTGTACAAGAATGTTAGTGGGAGCATAGTGACATTCCTCATATTATATGTAGATGACATATATTGATGGGAAATGACATCCCTACTTTACAAAAGGTAAAGACATGATTTGGAAATACATTTTCTATAGAAGACATGGGAGAAGCATCCTACATCTTGGGGATAAAGATCTATAGAGATAGATCCAAAAGACTTCTTGGACTAAGTCAAAGCACATACATTGACAAAGTGTTGAAGCGACTTAGAATGGAGAACTCAAAGAGAGGAAACCTTACCATTCTACATGGAGTTCCCATCTCTAAGAGTCAAAGTCCCAATTTTTGTGAAGAAATGGAACACATGCATTTGATTCCATATGCCTCAGCAATAGGATAAATCATATGTGCAATGTTGTATACCCATCCAAAAATCTTGTATGCCTTGAGCATAATAAGAAAATATCAGTCAAATCCAGGTGATGATCACTGAAATGTCGTGAAGAACATCCTCAAGTACTTGATAAGAACTGAGGATCATTTGTTGGTGTACGACGGTGAGGAAGAGTTAGTGGTAAGAGGTTACACCAATGCAAGCTTCCAGACTGACAAAAATGACTACAAATCACAATTAGGATTCATGTTTTCCTAAATAATGGAGTTGTAATCTAAAAGAGTTCTAAGGAAGTGACAGTTGTTGATTCTACAATAGAGGTCGATCATATTTCTATATCGAATGCAACAAAGGAGGTTGTATGGATCAAGAAGTTCATTACAGAACTTGGGGTCATTCCAAGCATCGCTAACATAGTTGATCTATATTGTGACAACAATGGATCTATTGCACAAGCTAATGAACCCATATCACATCATCGCTCAAATCATATACAAAGGTGGTTCCATCTCATATGAGAGCTCGTACAATGAGGAGATGTAAAGATTTGTAGAGTACCAAAAGAGAACAATATTGTTGACCCCTTGACAAAGCACCTTCACAGCACAAGCATGATCGTGATGATGGATCAATTGGGATATGATTCATGGGTTATTGTCTCTATGTGTAGTGAGATTCAATTGGTTTGCATGCCCAGAGAGAGAATCATATGATAATTATAATGGCATAACTTGTAAGTGATTTGATTAATACATAAAGGCAATCTCTCATTTTATTTTGGTTAATTCAGTTGTGATATATTGATGTAACATTATAAATATCTAGAGAATAATATTACCCAATGACTTATGTCTTCAAGTACATGAGTTGGAGAAATGAGATCATATGAATGTTAAGAATATATATATATATATATATATATATATATATATATATATATATATATATATATATATATATTCTCATTATGACCATGATCAGTTGCTATTGTGGAAGGTTGATAAAGAACAATCACACATAAGATCAGAGTGTGATTTGGTTGATGATATAATCCCATTAGTCATGATATGGCTATATCAAATGAAGCACACAAATACATTTTAGAGAATAATGTATTAGATAGACGCACTAGGAGAATGGCATATGGAAACCATTACCATGGTAGCCATAGCCATCTCTCATTGTGATGGTGGTGTTTGTGATTCTTATACTTGAAATCATGGCACTCATCACATGTCATTCGGTATGATTTGACATCATCAAACACAATCCTAAAAATGGGTTGCTATAAAGGTGATGATTGGGTGACCTGACACATGGGGACAGACTGTGAGTGATAAAGATGGGATTTGTCCATCCTATCAGAGTACAATATCCTATGCATGTTGACTAGAGAGACTGAGAAATGCATGGTCATGCACATGTGAGTCAATATGTGATATTGAGCTTAATGCATGTTGATTAGAGAGACTGAGAAATGCATGGTCATGCACACGTGAGTCAATATGTGATATTGATCTTAAATATACCTTAGACAGTCTGCTTTGGTTCGAAAACAAGACTAAATGTTGAAGAGGGTGACTACTACATACCTCGAGTTAAATATACATATCAGAGACAAAGGAACTATACAAACACTATAACACCAAGCATAGTTTGTAGGTTGAAGTTGTTCCCCAACTTTCCATTTACTTAGGTAGCATTGATGTGTCACTAGGCACCGGTCACTGCTTGTTATGTCAGAAGTTGTTATGGACATTCACCGCTAATGTAATATGGGACCTATAGGGTCACACACATAGGTCTTGAACTAATAGAGGAGTGTAATCCTGAATGATGATTGAATTTATTACTAAAGTACTTAGGTATTCAATTTATACAACAAATCAACTGACTGTACTGCCAAACGATCATCTCATAGAGTGAGACAATCATTTGGATTGTCATATGATTGGCTCACAGAGTGAGACTACCATTTTTATTGTCATACGATCGGCTCAAGTGTTGAGATAGCCATTTGGATTGCCAGGCTAATTAGAAATTATATTGGATAAATTCTACTCCAATTGTGGTGTGAACTGATCAATTCGACCGATTAATTCTGTTGAACTGACCGACTCAACTCGGGTCACCAGATGACCATTTGGGTGAGCAATACAATAGTCTCGCACGTGCGAGATAACTCAATTTGTGGGAATTTCAATTGTATCAAGGAATTATTGTTGACGTCATGTCATGCATTAATCAGATTCAAATTGTGAATTTTGTATGCGATTAGGAAACTGTGAAACAACTATCTCAGGGTGCGTGATGACAATCTCGTGTTCTAGACGACTGTATGGGTTTTGAAATGACCATTTGGGTGTTTGTAGGTTGTAAAAATTCGAGATTTTCGGCTCCCTTACACTCCCGCACAGATTGGGATCCCTGACCCAAACCCCTCCTATAAATAGACGGGTACTGGGGCTTCTGAGATCACAACACATACAATTGACAATCAATTTCTCTAACAATTGTTGTACTCTATAGTTGTGGTAACCAAGAGAGCCCAAGAAAGTCCTACCAGACTAGGGAGGGATATCTACAGGAGAGAACAATCGAGGATCATTATTATGGGAGACCAAGTTTGTGAATAGTACGACAATGGGAGGAACAACTCCTTTCTATCCATTCTCACAGGACAATAGGAGTTCTAGGTGATCTGTGTGGGCTTCTATTTTGGCAAGGTGGGCTTTGCCTATTTCTAAGGAGGACAACATTAACCAGCAGTCCATTGTGAGAGAAGATTCTACATATGACGATGTTCGAGGCCACAGTCCATGGTGTAGATCAGGAGGTGCAACAGTCAGACGAGTCCCACTGCAACTAGAAGACAATTGTGCATCTATAAAAATGAGGAGATGTCATTGGAATTTCTCCATGACAAGGTACATTGTGGCATACAACTCGCAAAATATAATTAACTAATGCAGAAGCGTTCACTAAGCAGCGGATTACCAAAAATCACTAAAAATTAAACCTTTTTTCCAAGAGGTCCATCAAATGAAAACTTTCTCACGTAGAACAAAAGTAACATATTTACATTCTATTTTTCAAAAGTACATAACTTGTATCATCTCTTCCTGTGAATTACAAGCATTAATTATCATGTCAAGCTAAACACATGTAATATAAAATCTCGAGGCACTGAGACAAAATCTCAAAAGAACTAACTACTACTCCGAGGACCTGAGAGTACAGAGATGACACATAAGACTCTATCACATCTATACAAGGCATAAAAACCAGTGTCTCCACCTGAGACTTCACTACTGTCCCTGCTGCTGTCCTTCTCCTACTGAAGGATTCATGTCTCCTCGTCTGCGTCCACCTAAAAATGTAGTTCCCACGGGGGTGAGACAATTGTAAATTGCCCCAGCGAGAGATATAACTCTCCGCCAGTAACATTATTATTGCAGCTTAAGAAGATAAATATGCACAGAGGAATCATATTTGATTGACAGTAGCTAATTCAATATCTGACAGATTATAATATTATTCTTATATAAAACATTTATTGCAGCTATAACTTGAAAGAGCTACATGTCACTTATTCATTAAGGAATATGAAGAACATGTATAACATTTATTCACTACAACATCATTACCACAACATTAACTATCTTCAGGCTTAGATTATATAGCTACTACCTGGCATTGTCATTGTGGAGTCTTGGCATGTAGCCATACTCTTTTCACAAAGTGTTGGGATCTTAATCCCTCAACTCACCAAGTACATTTCCTCTTCTTAACAAGTTCATCATCATGATTATAGCATTTGGGTATTTGAACCCATAACTCACCATAGGATACTTTTTATCACTTGTTAGGTAACTTTTTACCTTCAGATCATCTAACCAAAGACATCATAATTCTTGCTATACAAAGTATTTTACATACTACACAAAGCTCATTGATTCTTACTACACAAAGCATATGAAGGCTTATAAAGCCTATAAAACATTTTCAATAAACAAGCATCATAGCACATACCTGGATATGCTTCTCATCTCATCATCCCTGCATGATTAGTATTCATGGTAATAGTTATAATGCTTTCATATTAGTATCATACAACACTAAGTAGTATCATTCCTTTTAGGGTTCATAAATTCTCTTTCACATGAGTACCCTTCATTAGGGTGTTCCATAGATAACCACTTGGGTTCTTAAGATCATATTATTAATGATCAGCCTGATTCCATTGCTTCCCAAAGCTAGAAACTAAAAATAGATGTCATAAGTATTCAAACATACTTATATATCCTCATCATTCATCATTGAATGTATTATCAACACCAAGTATGAGTTTCTCTCTCATCTTTATCAGAATATGATTGTACCATAGTATATTGATTTGGATTAACCTTTTCATAAGGCATGTTAGCCTACACTTAACAAAGTGCATTACATCTCAATGTAACAATTGTCATGACACATTTCATGTGTCATCTATTACAATTATAATGAACTTATAACACATCATGGTATATCAGAATTGGGGTGTTGGATGTGATATCTATCATGCCTTGATGTATCACTTCCCTCAACACCCTCATCTTGCTTGAGTTTATTCACTTAGCTTGTATTAGGGTATCACTCATCCTAATACTCATGCACTAGATCATCACATTCATTATGCTATGTATTGGTCATGATTCATCTATTTTAGAAAACACAACTATTGCCAAAGATATGGACTCACCCTTGAGTCAGGGACTATTAATGTAAGGATATCCATAATCAACCCCTTTAGGTATTTTATTTGTCAATACATTAATCATTACTCCATTAATAGGAATAAGATTTCCATCATAATAATTGAGGTTCACTTAGCATCTCATAAACATATATAGATTTCACCTAGGATCACTCTTTACTAGGGTTCCACATAACATCCTTCTATATCAGGGTTTCACCTAGTGTTATGTGAAATTAAGATTTCACAACACATCACCCAGTGTTAAGGCTTCACATTAGTATTAATGGCACTACCCTATATTAGGGTTTCATATAACTTTATCCCATTTTAGGGAATTAGGGTTTACCATTCACATCCAAGTGGGGTTTCTCTTTCCTCATAACCAAATTAGGGTTAGGATATACAATTCCCATTAAATTAAGGTTTCTTGCATTGTGACACTAAGTTAGGGTTACATCATCACCCTATATTATGGTTTCATTGAGCTTTTCCCTTAAATTGAGGTTTCACATAACCTTGCTCTAATTTAGGATCAAGGTACATCAATCTTTTCAATGAAGATTTCATGATCCCATATTATGAATCAAACCCTGATTACACATTTATACACAATGAGAGGATTAGGGCTTATTAATTAAGCAATCATCTCTCCCATTCACTCTCCCTCTCATCGTCACTAGGATGTTAACTATTCCAAGATTAATCTAGGTCAACTCTTTACTTGAATACACAAAGCTAGGTTAACCTTTATAATCATCATGGGTCTACATCATTAATAATCACATAGCTAATTGACCATTGATCATATTAGATGTCCAAATGGTCTAGTCAATTAAACCATCAATTATATAAGGAATTCAAAAGAATTTACTAATTAAACTTTCAATTTCACAAAGTGATCATTTGAATTAACCATTGAAATCTTCGATTGCATTAAGTATCCAAATGGGTTCACCATATTGGACCTTCAATTACATGAGGTACTCAAATGGATTAACCATGTTGATCTTCACAAAGTTAATTACTTAGAACCTCAATGATCTTGGTTCTCATACCTCAATTGGTTGAAAACCATTTGAATAAGTTATACTTAAAATCAATTGGACAAGGTAGGTATTGAGAATCGTTTGCACTTTGGGTCTCCAAACGGTTTGAGATCGTTTGGTCCCAAATGGTCTTGAGACCATTTGGACTCAAACGGTCTTGAGACCGTTT
The DNA here is from genome assembly GCA_963693085.1 of Alisma plantago-aquatica. Lineage (NCBI taxonomy): Eukaryota > Viridiplantae > Streptophyta > Magnoliopsida > Alismatales > Alismataceae > Alisma > Alisma plantago-aquatica. The sequence goes on from OY856411.1 coordinate 125,278,656, forward strand.
GTACCCAAATGGTCTTGAGACCGTTTGGTCCAAACCTTCTCAAAACCGCATGGACCAAAAAGGAACTTCAACGCTCAATCGACTCAATGTTTCAATCCATGAACCAATTATAAATTGAACCACTAAAGCATTCATCAATTGGACCACTGAATCAGTTAGACCTTCAATTTAGGGTTTTGAACTCAATTGAACTAGGTTTGATAATCAAGAAACCATCACTTAGGGTTTGAAATCGAGGATCCATCAATGGTTGACATTGTGGAACCAAATCAATTGAAATCAATAAACTATCATCATCACATGATATGACCTGACCTCAAACAGTCTTGGATGACCACCAAACGGTCTTAAGACCGTTTGGTTGATCTCCAAACGGTCTTGAGACCATTTTCCCATTCCATCATCAAAGTCCATAACATTCAATTAGGGTTTTGGACCATTGGATTGATTATCAAATCAACACTTAGTTACAATTCAATTTGGTACCATTGGACCTTCAAACACTTAGCCATACTTAACCCTAGACCTCCAAACGGTCTTGGGTGACCCCCAAATGGTCTTGAGACCGATTGGGTGATCCACAAATGGTTTTGAAACCGTTTGGGTCAATCAACCCAAAACATCAACTCAATCAATTTCAAAATCAGCACTTAGCCGATTAGGGTTTGCAATTAAGGAATCATACACAATTGAAACCTTCAAGATCAACCAATTGAAACCATTGGATCAAGATCCAAGTACTATAGAATATATCTTCAAATAGTCAACCATTTCAAATGGTAAACCATCCCAAACGGTTTGGAACCCAAACCACCAAACAGTTTGCAAACTGTTTGGTCACCAAACGGTTTGGTGAAACCGTTTGGTCCCAACATTGAAACTGATTGCCCTAGATATTTGGGGAGGTGTGTGCTTATGATGATGCCATCATCATCAAGCTCCAAACTCATGAAATCTACTGTGATTTCCATGGAAATTGCATCAATCAACCAAACTTAGTTTCGGAAATGTAGAAATGATCACCAATTTATAAGGAATTGATTGCAATAATAAAATTAAGGGTTCAAGTTATAAAACCCACCTCCAATTGATCTCCAAAGCTCCAAGCTCACGGAAACAATGGCGTATGCAACTCCTTCCACTATTCCAAGGGTCGTCCTCAAGCTTTGAGTGAAAAGAATTGGTTAGAATTGAAGAGGGGATCGAGTTATGAAGAATTCATGCATTGATTTTCAATTTTCGCCATGGTTTCAAGGTGAAAGGAGGTCAAGAGCCTTACCAACAGGTTGGGGGTCGTCCTCCTGCTCTTCCCTAGCTCCTTGGTCGTTTTCCAAGAAAGGGGAAAGAAAGAAATCCGAAAAAGCATTTGTTTTGGCTTGGAAAGGGTACTTTTATAAGAAAGTTGATGAGAGAGAAAATATTTTATAAAAGTCTATTAATTCAAAAATTGTCGCCACCACTTCCCCCTTGGTTTCTTGCATTCAAGGGAATCTCTATCCCCACCGAGCTACCTTCCATTATCCATGAATTAAGGGAAAAGAAATTAAGCACCTTAACCCTAATAATAAGAATATCCATATTTGAGTGGAAATTCTTTTTCTTATTATAATGGTGAGTCGAATTTCACCTCCTTAGGACATGCTCGTGCCTTTGCAAGGCTTTAAGATAATCCACACACATCTGAATCCAACCATTTTAATTTTTTTTAAGGCCCTTTAATTAATACATTCATTTTTTCCCTAAATTAAATTAGCGTTTCAATTAGGATTAAATCTTGATTATTTTAATATCAAGATTCTCTCTCCTCCAACTTAATTCAAATGAGGTGCCCTTCTAATTTTCTTTACTCTACATGATTCCAAGAAACATTAGGGACCTTATTGAAGTGGAAATTTTCATGTTGAACCCTACGTTTTGGGTAAATTGTACATTACACCAAAACTAGGTTTTAATGCACAAGGATTGCTTTACAAGCTTAATCTTGGTGTCCAAGCTTGTGACAACCATACCACTACATCATCTTCATTCTTATGATGTCTCAACATCAGAGGAAAATTTTATCATATGCAATTTGCAGGTTAACCCCTCAACTTGGGTAATTTACACTTTAGTCCAAAATAAGTAAACATTGCTTCAACATTGCTCAATCATGACCAAAATTGAAACATAAGTTTCTCATGAGCCCTAATTACTTTTCCCAAGATAAGATTAAGCATCTACTCAACCTTATTAGGAAAAACATCTAGGGTTAATTCATAACCCAGGTTAGTGATGTTACATACATCCTCAAAATTATCCTTCCCATCTTATAGTTATTGACGTAATCTGTTGGTTTATGGGAAACATGGTAGATAAAATTTTTGTTTCAACATACTATTCAATAGAAATATGTCCCTAAAAGCCTTACTTTTGGGAGGGATCAGTAGAAAATACGTTAATCCAAGTATTGAAACACGGGCTTGATTCCATATTCTCTGGCAACACAACATTCATACAATCAATGGGCTACACAGAGAACCTAATCAAAGTTTGAAAAAGTCAAGAGATGATGACAAATCACCTTTTACATAGTGGATGGCCAACTTATGCAGATTTTACTCTTGAGTTTCATGCTTCTATTGAGGTGTGTCTTCTAGAACATCACACTAGGATCAATAAACAAGAAGCTAGCTAGGTAAATTTTGGACTCAACAAAAACAACCATAAGCTTTCATTGGAAGAGTTCCACACCATCATTGACTAGGACAATTAAGGCAAGTGTAGTGATCTCAATGATTTTGATCATTCTATTGGATGGAGAAAGATGGCATTCCAACCATCCAATATTATATGGTATTACATTACTACTACTTAGATCAAACACCCCTTCACCCATTTCATTCATTGACTATTGACAAGCATATGGATTGCTATATCTACATAGGGACAACGAAAGGTCCAATTTTCTGAACTTTATATTATTTGGATCTTCTTTCACAAGGAAGTAAAAAGGTTCACCATAATGCATTGAATTTAGGGCATGTGTACTAGGTGACCAAGAGTGACAATAGGAATATTCCCATACATTTTAGTGGTCTCATCAGCAAAACTTTCAATCTCAAGATCTACCACGTCCACCTAGTCACAACAAAGAATAAGCAAGATTTCACACATTTACACAATGCAAAGATTTTCGCCAATAATGGCATATGCATGTACACAATCTCTGTGATATTCAAACATCCTCTACTAGATCCCTTATTTAACCTTACCAATCATGACCACCTTTGCTAGTTGGATGATGATGTAGGAGAGGATGTCGATGAGAAAGCTAGCAACGATGATGAGTAGGATTCCATAAAAGAAGATTCCACATGAGTGAGATCAAGAAGGAACCCTCATCACACTCCATACTTTTAATGTGATTCTTCATCAATGCCTACTCAACCCCAATGAACCCATACTCTTTTTAGAGCATGTAGAACATGCATATTGCAATTCAAATGGCTTGTAGCAACAATAACCATGACATAGATCACAAAAATTAAGAGAGTACTTTTTATGATAAGGAACAAATCTTTGTGCACCAATAGGAGAGGTTCTCCAATGAGCATCTCATGTTGAGAAATGATGAGAATATTCTCCTGCATTTGCAACACAGAGAGTACACTTTAGAACTTGTGTATGATCACTATTGGAGGCTTTGGTAACTTTGTCAACAACCAAGATCTTCGACTGATGCCAACTCATCTGCCTCAATTTATTGGCACCTTCTATCCACCAAATCCACATTGAAGTTGGGAACTTTCCCTCCTAATTCTTAAGTAGATCTTACACTCATTCTACTTCTAGGCTTGCAATTTGATAATGAAAACATCATCAAACTCATGATTAGAGGGATATGGTAGGAGACCCTTATCTTACATATTATCTTGAATCTTTCTATAATGTTAGCATTTTTATCTATAATTGGTTTTCATGTTTATTTTCAGTTTAGTTTGTTTTGTTTCATGTAATCCACACATATCTAGTGGAATAGTGTATTTAATATTAATTCCTAATATGTGTAGTTTGAGTTTATGGTTAATGTGTGACCTTTGAAAATTGATTTTTCTTTCTATAAGGTATGCTTGGCATTATAGAATAGTCAAAAATAATATACAGAGACAAAAGATCCAAAAAAATTCAGAGACATGGTAGCAAGAGGCAGAAATATGTAATAAAAGTTTCATTGGATAAAATCAAAATGATTCTACCTAAATTTCTCCACAACATGATGGACTAAGTATCATTCAACTGAAATCCTTCCACAATCATGAGTAGAGATTGCATAAATGACACCCCACCTACTAAGATTAAAACTACCAGAACAATGATCAAGATAAATATTGTCAGCTTTCAACGGTCTACATAGTAGAACAAAGTCACTCACTGAGAAAAAGAAAGAACAAAGATAAGCCTAACATAAATAGAAACAAAACAAACAACATAACACAACACAAACTACATCACCGCAATACATGGAACCAATAGATAGATAAATGACAATATAAACACAGGAGGAAAAAGACAAAAACTACTGATCAAAGTACATAAAAATTATATGGTGATAAAAAGACACGGGGGTGGATTGCTTAGGGGAAACCCACCACCAGACCAACATACCACCCCTTTCCATTGACTCAAGCCTAAGATTAGGAAACAAGAAAGATAACCAAAATAGATGGATGCATCCATCTCCCACTGAGAAACTCCAAAGGTTCCTTGTACTTTCATAATAGAGGCTCAGGAAAAGCCTACTCACCTCCATGCCTAGATAAGATGATATCAAGAAGGAAAACAAAACAACAAATGTGACGTCCCCGGATTTTCTAAAACTTAATCCGATGTGTGACGTCCAAATTGAAACCCTCACCTCAGCGAGAATCCCAATTTAAACATCCCACACTAGGCTAAGAAGAAGAAAATCGAGGGAGTCAGAAGGAAACAATCAGTAGCACATGTACATGAACAATAAACAACTACAACACATGTTCACCATTCAACATATAATTACAACATGAATTGTTACAACATTTGATATTACATATTGAATAGCAAACTTAAACATATACATGTACTACAACTAGACTACAGGATCTTAAGACAACAGGTCCACCTGTACATCAGCTCGCTACACAACTCTCATCTATCCTGCATCTTCAAGAGCATAGCCACAACCTAAACAAAAGATTACATGCGGTACACGTCAGCACAATATTTCATGAATATTGTACTGAGTACGCCTATGTGTCTTTTATTTACCTCTCATCATATCTTGGCAATAACATAAAACTAATATACTTGGCAGTAACAGAGAAATATAAGAAAAGCATATACTTGCACAAAGATGTTCATTAACAAAAGAGAACACATATTTTAAGCACATTTCCATCATATATCTCGTACATCTGCCCCTAGGGCTTTGATGCTTTTCAGGCCTTATGATCTACTACCAAAGAGATTGAGATCATTTTACGTGTGATCTACTACCAAAGAGTTTGAGATCTAACACATGTGATCTACTACCAAGGAGTTTGAGATCACTTCAATGCACTGTACTACCAAAGAGTTTAGTGCTATCATATGATGGACCAGATATCTTATGTTTCATGTGTTCATAGCAATAAGTATGGAAAATCGTGCAACATATCATACAAGAACAATCATTTCATCCAATATCATATGCCAAGTATTTTACTACACATATAACACAAGCATATTATATAATAAGCCAAGTAAGAGGTAATAGCATACCTTCCAAAGAGGTAAACTTAATCCTCACATATATTCCTGGTATTCCTGATGTCATCTATATCTTGGTCAAACCCCTGATTAAGACAAGACCACATACTATCATCAGGTTCTCATCATCACGCATCTCATCTTAACCCTAACTACGGCCATATTAGGGTTTAGCTTAGTTCATTATGATATTACCACTTTTGCTTGAATTCTTATCTTGGATTTATCTTACTGATGTCATATTCCATATTATGATTCATTATCTGAACCTTATCTTCCGTAGCATTTTTGATGTACATTAATTAACCCTAGATTACATCATTAACATAAATTAGGGTTTCATGACATGTATTAAGTTTCACCTTCATATAACATAGATTTTATGCATAATCATGATCTCATAATTAAAACTGAGGTTTCATATACTGATATGAGCTTACTCTGTAAATTTCATCATTTATAGAGCACGTATGTATTTATTACATTTAATATAGGATTATTAGCCCTAATTTGCCATATTAATCATATTACATGATTTCATGCATCAACGTGATCATATCTGACATCATATGCTTTATAAACATATTTATAGGTTTACTGACATTTTTCCATAATTCTTTGTCATTATTTGATATTTATTATCTATTAAACAAGCATAACTCATCCTACATGATATCACTGATATTAAAGCATTAAAAGGCAGATATTATGCTTCTATCTTGTTCTATGCATTTTTCTGAACATTTTGGTATATCATATGTATTTTTTTGATAAGCGAGCTATTTATTATGAATTATTGAAGATTCAAGAATTTCTGAGCATTTTCTTACCTTTTGGCCAATGGAACATTGCCACGTGTCCTTGGGCGCACAACTCTAGCCCTTTGCTTGAGTTCGCTCGGTTCTTTGTTGGTTCATTGCGAGCCGGCCGGTTCTTTGGTTGAGCCGGTCTGGTTCACCGGCTGGACCAACCGGTCCTCCTCCTTTCTCTCACGCGTTCCTGAGTCCCAGCGGGACTCTGTTTCACGCGGGCGCCGCCGCCTGGCCCAGCTCCGGCGAGCAATCCACAGCGACCAAGACTTCATTGTGAGCTCCTCGCGCCGCCATCACGTTCGAGCACCTTGAAGTGACCTCCACGACCACTTGTCTCCCACGGATCCGCTGTGGAGTTCCCCTTCCACTAGGGCGCCGCCGCCTGACTGGCAAGGCTCCGGTGATCAACAGGATAGCCAAAACGAGCTCTTCGTTGGCTTCTAGGGCAACCAGTAGCCTCGGCGACATGTTCCGAATCTCCACGGGTGATCCAGCCTGCAACTCGACCTCTGAAGCTCATCCTCCTTGAGCTCCTCAGGTTAGCCGCCGATGCGGCGGTGGTAAAGGGGGAAAACCTCCCATCGCTCGTCCCCGTCTAGAACTTATACATACGTAAGCTTCGACTAACATCCCTGGACTCGTTCCTCTACTCAAAGGTCCTCAAGGTTCCCTCTTTCCCTACTTCTTTCTTCCTTGTCACACCTGCTGGCTGCAATGGAGAAGGGCGGAGAGTGGAGAGTCTGTTTTCTCTCGCCTCTTACCCATCAGCCACAAGCTTTGGTTTGAACGAATTCTCTCAAGGAGTCGAGGGCAACTGCTCATCTACTCCTCCCTCTCGTCCCACGATCAGCGAGCATGAGGGGCGTGGGTGCTTGCCCACGATGCTGTCCCACGTCTCCTCTTCGTCCTGAGCTAGGGGAAGACCTTTAAACCGTCCGATCAGGAAAGTAAGGCCCCGATTGATGCACGTGAATGGGCAATCTGCGGCTCACTAAAGCTAGCACTCCCAGTCGTTGGATTAGAAACAAACGGCCAGGATCTGGCCACACAGTCCGCCCTCAATCAAAGGGGTGCGTGACATTGATATTCATTAGCAACTTAGGTTCTCAAATCATCAAATAAGCACATTATTTCCCAAACTTCAAACCTTATTATCTCTCTCTAGGAGGACCCAATTGCCACCAAATTTTAACCATAGATTCCTTGCTATTAAAGGTACCTTCTACTCAAATTTGGTGCCAAAACTCAATTGTTAGGTCATCCAATTAAATTCATCAAAAAGGCATTAAAGATAGATCTTAATCATGATACCAACCTCACATCAACATACTTACTTTATCAAAAGCTTGAATCTCTCAATCTAACTGAAACATATGCTTTCACTTAAGTCATTGGACATTTAGGATGCTAAAATTCCACTCCATCACATCCTACACACCTTAAAAGATATTTCGTCCTCGAAATTAAGCCAGAAACCCACTTTGTCACATCATATACATCTTAAAAGAACTTTCGTCCTCGAAAGTAAACCATACTCATACTTCCAGGGAAAACCTTATCTTGCTCTCATCCACATGCAGGTGACTATTCTATGTGTAACATATCCACAAGGTTACCTAGAACCATATTTCCAAAGCACTATTAGGAGGTTTGCAACCATCTTGGGTGCACAAACACTCCATAGAAGGCTCAAACTAGGGTTTAGAAACTCTGATTGGGTCATTACCTATCTCATATATTAAGGTTGCATCTTTATCTTTATCCACGCATTAGGGTTCCCACATCATATTATCATGTTCGAAAGGAGTTAGCTAAGATTAACTCATACATCAAGGTGTCATCAACATTTTATTTAGCTCATTGTTAGAACATGTTCATCAATAGCATGTGCCTTTTAGGAGGGAGTTAACTATAATTAACTCATGGTATCCATCTAGATCATATCAAGGTGTTATAAACGTTATGATGTGCTAACTATCAAGTTATATTTTTCATCTTAGTTAAGCACTAAGATTAACATCTCATATGACATGTTTCATTCAGATAATTTTGTTTCACTACTCATAATATATTTCGACGTTTACTATTGATTTCATCACAAGATTAACCAACATTATCACATTATCATCATCATTCATGTATATGGTTAACCATTTATGCATCGATATTTATTAAACCATCTCTAGGTTTCCATTATATCATGTCTATATATCACGTCTCGAGATTAGATCACATTCTTACATGTATTATATCATGGTTGTGCTAACAAACTTATACAAGTGGCTCGTGAAACATGTATCAAAACTTCATCTAGTCCAACTGAGGTTATCATGACCCATATCATGAAGGTAGTAACATGCTTAGTCTCTCTGAGCTAACTCAACTCTATGAGTATCTCGTATATACAAACTATATCTTCCCTCTCAGTCTAGGGTTCTCAAGTATACCTCATTGGCACTAGTTAAAGCCTTAAAGGATCTAGCCACATAAGCACAAACCAAAACATGCTACAACATATACATAGGTCTTCTACCCATGAAACATGCTTACTCTAAACTCTCATATACATGCAACCACTAGATTCCTATGCAGGAAACCACCAACCCGAGCATGAGGCTTCACATCAACTAGCATAGCTACCTCCTCCAGGGTCTTGGGCTCTCTCCCTCACCCAGATGGCAGGCACTCATATTCATGTTCATATACACATATAACGAGCCTCTGTCTATCTCTAGGGTTTGGTCCTCCCAAGGACATCTAGGGTTCAACAAACTATAGGAATCATACAGAAAGCAACTCAACTCAATCACTCAGGAGTAGTCTAGTTTAGGACATATCATATCACATATCTCATATTTCTCATAACGTGGAGTCTAGGTTCTCTGACCTTCTCCCTGTGGGTCTCGCTCTCTCTTGAGCTAACCCTAAAACTGGTCCTAACACTAGAGGTCCTCCTTTGTAAAAGAGCTTGAGGCTCATGCTGACTCACATCTTGTCTCAGCTTAACATGTCTTATCTCATAAAATCCTATTTACTTGCATCGTCAGAACTTATCTCAAAACCTCAAAACTAAACTTAAGTCCTCAAAGACAAACATAGATCATCATAACCATCTTATACTATCTATATACAACTTAGATCATCATCAAACTTATTGTATCTATTCCATCTATCATATATATCCAAAAAGGCTCTAGACATCTAATCTAGAACTACTCTCTCTTCTAGACTGATGTCATCACTTTCACCTAGGTTGCATGACCACCTCCTACTCGTACATGTGTGGGGACACATTTTTGTAATACATATACATAATAAAATATTATATAGTTTTTCTCCGATAAAACAAGCGTCAGAGAAAACTATCGAGGTTCGATCCGTTTGGAATCAAAGCCAAAACCAGAAACGAGTGTCCCACACATAGTAGAGAGTCCAGTGTCATGAAAACTAGTGAAAAGGGTGAGAACAAGGGGTAGACTAGTGTAGCTACTCTAGACAACGTGTACAATATGTCTAGGGTTTCTCTTCCCTTGATGCACGTCATTTCTAAATAGTGCAACGTCCCATACCGCTGCACTACAAGGAAAGAACAACATCTAAGGACTTGCTATACAACAAGCACCAGTCTAGACCTAGTTCTCGGACATCTAGGTGCTAACCTAGAGGCTAGGTCAGATCTAGTCTCTAAAAGACGACTAATCTAACCCTAAAAGATTATTAAGTTCAAGGTTATTTGGTTTTGAGTTGCATAATGAGCAATTGTCAGGCTTTGCTATTGTTCATGCTCTGATACCACCTGTGACGTCCCCGGATTTTCTAAAACTTAATCCGATGTGTGACGTCCAAATTGAAACCCTCACCTCAGCGAGAATCCCAATTTAAACATCCCACACTAGGCTAAGAAGAAGAAAATCGAGGGAGTCAGAAGGAAACAATCAGTAGCACATGTACATGAACAATAAACAACCACAACACATGTTCACCATTCAACATATAATTACAACATGAATTGTTACAACATTTGATATTACATATTGAACAGCAAACTTAAACATATACATGTACTACAACTAGACTACAGGATCTTAAGACAACAGGTCCACCTGTACATCAGCTCGCTACACAACTCTCATCTATCCTGCATCTTCAAGAGCATAGCCACAACCTAAACAAAAGATTACATGTGGTACATGTCAGCACAATATTTCATGAATATTGTACTGAGTACGCCTACATGTCTTTTATTTACCTCTCATCATATCTTGGCAATAACATAAAACTAATATACTTGGCAGTAACAGAGAAATATAAGAAAAGCATATACTTGCACAAAGATGTTCATTAACAAAAGAGAACACATATTTTAAGCACATTTCCATCATATATCTCGTACATCTGCCCCTAGGGCTTTGATGCTTTTCAGGCCTTATGATCTACTACCAAAGAGTTTGAGATCATTTTACGTGTGATCTACTACCAAAGAGTTTGAGATCTAACACATGTGATCTACTACCAAGGAGTTTGAGATCACTTCAATGCACTGTACTACCAAAGAGTTTAGTGCTATCATATGATGGACCAGATATCTTATGTTTCATGTGTTCATAGCAATAAGTATGGAAAATCGTGCAACATATCATACAAGAACAATCATTTCATCCAATATCATATGCCAAGTATTTTACTACACATATAACACAAGCATATTATATAATAAGCCAAGTAAGAGGTAATAGCGTACCTTCCAAAGAGGTAAACTTAATCCTCACATATATTCCTGGTATTCCTGATGTCATCTATATCTTGGTCAAACCCCTGATTAAGACAAGACCACATACTATCATCAGGTTCTCATCATCATGCATCTCATATTAACCCTAACTACGTCCATATTAGGGTTTAGCTTAGTTCATTATGATATTCCCACTTTTGCTTGAATTCTTATCTTGGATTTATCTTACTGATGTCATATTCCATATTATGATTCATTATCTGAACCTTATCTTCCGTAGCATTTTTGATGTACATTAATTAACCCTAGATTACATCATTAACATAAATTAGGGTTTCATGACATGTATTAAGGTTCACCTTCATATAACATAGATTTTATGCATAATCATGATCTCATAATTAAAACTGAGGTTTCATATACTGATATGAGCTTACTCTGTAAATTTCATCATTTATAGAGCACGTATGTATTTATTACATTTAATATAGGATTATTAGCCCTAATTTGCCATATTAATCATATTACATGATTTCATGCATCAACGTGATCATATCTGACATCATATGCTTTATAAACATAATTATAGGTTTACTGACATTTTTCCATAATTCTTTGTCATTATTTGATATTTATTATCTATTAAACAAGCATAACTCATCCTACATGATATCACTGATATTAAAGCATTAAAAGGCAGATATTATGCTTCTATCTTGTTCTATGCATTTTTCTGAACATTTTGGTATATCATATGTATTTTTTTGATAAGCAAGCTATTTATTATGAATTATTGAAGATTCAAGAATTTCTGAGCATTTTCTTACCTTTTGGCCAATGGCACATTGCCACGTGTCCTTGGGCGCACAACTCTAGCCCTTTGCTTGAGTTCGCTCGGTTCTTTGTTGGTTCATTGCGAGTCGGCCGGTTCTTTGGTTGAGCCGGTCTGGTTCACCGGCTGGACCAACCGGTCCTCCTCCTTTCTCTCACGCGTTCCTGAGTCCCAGCGGGACTCTGTTTCACGCGGGCGCCGCCGCCTGGCCCAGCTCCGGCGAGCAATCCACAGCGACCAAGACTTCATCATGAGCTCCTCGCGCCGCCATCACGTTCGAGCACCTTGAAGTGACCTCCACGACCACTTGTCTCCCACGTCCGCTGTGGAGTTCCCCTTCCACTAGGGCGCCGCCGCCTGACTGGCAAGGCTCCAGTGATCAACAGGATAGCCAAAACGAGCTCTTCGTTGGCTTCTAGGGCAACCAGTAGCCTCGACGACATGTTCCGGATCTCCACGGGTGATCCAGCCTGCAACTCGACCTCTGAAGCTCATCCTCCTTGAGCTCGTCAGGTTAGCCGCCGCTGCGGCGGTGGTAAAGGGGGAAAACCTCCCATCGCTCGTCCCCGTCTAGAACTTATACATACGTAAGCTTCGACTAACATCCCTGGACTCATTCCTCTACTCAAAGGTCCTCAAGGTTCCCTCTTTCCCTACTTCTTTCTTCCTTGTCACACCTGCTGGCTGCAATGGAGAAGGGCGGAGAGTGGAGAGTCTGTTTTCTCTCGCCTCTTACCCATCAGCCACAAGCTTTGGTTTGAACGAATTCTCTCAAGGAGTCGAGGGCAACTGCTCATCTACTCCTCCCTCTCGTCCCACGATCAGCGAGCATGAGGGGCGTGGGTGCTTGCCCACGATGCTGTCCCACGTCTCCTCTTCGTCCTGAGCTAGGGGAAGACCTTTAAACCGTCCGATCAGGAAAGTAAGGCCCCGATTGATGCACGTGAATGGGCAATCTGCGGCTCACTAAAGCTAGCACTCCCAGTCGTTGGATTAGACACAAACGGCCAGGATCTGGCCACACAGTCCGCCCTCAATCAAAGGGGTGCGTGACATTGATATTCATTAGCAACTTAGGTTCTCAAATCATCAAATAAGCACATTATTTCCCAAACTTCAAACCTTATTATCTCTCTCTAGGAGGACCCAATTGCCACCAAATTTTAACCATAGCTTCCTTGCTATTAAAGGTACCTTCTACTCGAATTTGGTGCCAAAACTCAATTGTTAGGTCATCCAATTAAATTCATCAAAAAGGCATCAAAGATAGATCTTAATCATGATACCAACCTCACATCAACATACTTACTTTATCAAAAGCTTGAATCTCTCAATCTAACTGAAACATATGCTTTCACTTAAGTCATTGGACATTTAGGATGCTAAAAGTCCACTCCATCACAACAAAATAAAATAAAAGGGTAGGAAAGATCCTCCAAGTACAACATGATAAAAGGAAGGAGAAGCCACCACCCAGCCTTCATAATCACCATGAGTGGAGAAGTACAACACTTTCCAGACTCCATAGAGAGATAGTCAACTCCAAACCTCTAAGGCATTGTCGGTGAACTAGACTAGAATGACCCGATAATGACACTGCTAAGTCTAGGAGCTCATGGAAAGACAAAGAATATACTCTCCAGACCATTTCCCTAACACAACATGCATGAAGATGCCTAGGGGGATAGGGGTAGTGCACACTGATTTCTGTAACATCCTGCTCCCATGTCATTTATTCTGAGTGAGAAATTTATAGATCAGCAGATCTCCATAGATAAGATGTGCCACTATGCAAATAACTGAATTGTTTTTTTAAGAGTAACTACAATAGAAAGTAAAATGGTCAATGAACACATCTTCTCTATACCCACCCCCACCCAAAACCTAAAATGACCCCCACCCATGACTCATATTATCAGGGACATATGTGGGAAACTTAACACCTAATTCAATTGTTGTCTACGAATTGATTAGTGTGTTTGAGTTAAATTTGATAAAGAAATAGCATAACCATTTATGTTAATTCAAGAATACATTTTAGATCACCCTAGTGCATGATCTATTAGAATAGAGAAATATAATGACTAGGAAGATTATGTTTCTTAGTCACATGACTCGTCCACTCTTATTTCATTCCACCACCACCATAGGATGGATACATGATCCAAGTCATTTTCTTGTATTGACTGCATTATGTGGAATAATATGAAGTGTATAGTGTTATTTTTGCATTTATGAAAATCATAATATACTTTCATGAGTAGTTATTTTTTATAAGTTATATTGTATAGAAATCCATTTGGTTTGCATATTGCATAACATTATTCATAAGGTGTTATTTGGTAGTCTATACATCTTTTTCTCAATTAATAGAAAGAAGATGTGCCTCTTTAGTCCTTCATTAAGTTTTATGAAATCCCTAGAAAATATCTCATTTATACATTGCTACTAAAAGTGAAATAGAATGAAAGAAAAAAGAGAAAAAGAAAAATACAAGGTGAAAATGAGAATGGAGAAAAGTATTTGAAAATAAGAAAAACATCCCTCTAAAGTGGAGAAGATATAGATTGTGTAACTCTTTTTGTTAACACCTCCCCACCAATACCTATAATTAGGATGAGGCATCCATGGGATGCGTCATTTCCCCAGAAACGATAGGCGGAGACATCAAATTTATTGAATGTGTCATTTAGGTCCATCGTTTTGTTCTATTGATCAAATGTTTTGAATTATGTTCTTAATAGATGACAATTAATTAATCCACCCTCTTCTCTTAATGGTAGGTTTCCATATATTTTCTTCCCTGATTCATTACTATTCATGAAACTCCACCCATTTTGTTGATATTTTTGTGTAGAAAAGTGTATATTGCAAGATTTCTTGATACACACAACATAACCCAGACGTCCCATGATATATCTTTACTTTGATCTATTTCATAGCAGTCCTTTTTTATTTTTTTTATTTTTCATGACTGGTGTCTTGCATAGAAGTTGATTTCTTAGTGGTTGGAGATGATCGATTTGGGTGTGTCAAGTGGAAGGGTGGTTAGCATGATTTAGTATACATATGTGCCTTTCATTTAACTTTTTCAACCAAATCCCAAACATTATTTCTTGAGTAATAAAAATATTCAATAATAGGGGTTTCCATGCACACATTTATATCGCTATTTATAGGCTATTCTAAGCAAGTTTTTGTGAAAAAAGTCATTATGATTTTCATGTTTATGTGTATCATATGCCTAAATATGTAGTTAATCTCTTGTGCAACTACTTTTTATATTTTTAATGAATTTGGTATGCAATTATAATATTATATAACTTTATGATGCTTTCCTTGATTTATTATGGAGAGAGGATTATATTTTTATGAATTCTGGACCACTAACATCAGTGTTGGTACCAACACATTGGAACAGAGTGAAAGCAATTAATAGAGTCAGGTCAGTTTCACCTAGACAGATCTTGGTGCCATCGAGACATGGGGAAAATATAACCAATGGCCTACTTTGTGGTCACAACAACAAGGATCAAATGCCTCATTATAACCTTAGTGCCATCAACTCTCAGTTTGGTGTCACTGAGGTGACCCAATTCAAGTCAAGTAACCAAACAAGTTGTTGGCACCAACTTTAAAGTTGGTACCACTAAGATCTCATTGATGGACACAATTAGAAGCAACATCATCCAATAGTGTGTTGGATAAATGGCATTTTTGTATCTTTGGTCCAAACCTAAGAGTGCGGTAAAAAAAGTGGGTATCACATATTTTACAAGAGACTAAAGATAGAGGACATGGATATGTGGAGACATAAAGACATGAAGTGTAATGACCCTAACCTTGCTAAATCTTTACACATAATTTGTTTTTCATAACTAGATTCATTAGATGATTCTACTTGAAACTTTGTTTTGTGATTTGACAATAAATGATGAAGATACTTGTAAATTGTTAATCCAAGTAGACATTGTTTACTCAACTTAATGATTTACTTACCTTGTGGACTATTATGCAATTTACCCTTTTCTGATAGTATAATTATAGATGTCACACTTTCTTGAGTTGCTTCATGATAAGGATTTGATAATCTTACCTTTCCTATGTATGCTTTTAAACCATGCTTGTTGGATTGCATAAGCTGGGTGGGATGATAGTGTTATTATTCACCGACCAATGGTTTCTTGGTGAACCTTGTTGTTCTTGACAGTTGATTAGTTTTTTAGTGTCTGTTTACTTTTTCATGACCATTTTCTTCTTGTTGGTCAATGAATTCTTGATGGTCAATGGATTTTTATTGTTCGATGAAGTCTTCATTCCAGACAATATCTAGTCCTATGGTTTATTATTTCTCTATGAAATCTCATCTTTTTGGTCGATGGATCTCTGACTGACTTGTTCCTGGTGCCTGACAAACTACCTGTCCAACAGAATTCTCAGCGCCTGATGCGGTATATGGTCTGACGAATGGTATACCCGTCATAAGTTATGTTCAGTCTATAGAGACCCCCTCTCTCATTTTCCTTCTACTCTTTTGGCAAAGCTTTATTTGCAATTTGAGGGGCTTGGCAAAGAAGTACTAGAGAGCAGTTGTTGATGAGGACTCATCAAGGATGATGATCTCAAGATTTTTATGGATGCATGTTCTTGAACTAAGGCTCCTTGGAATGATCTTAATACATTGATCGTGTTTCTTTCTTCCTTCAAGGAAGATTCTTTCTTTTCTCCTCTTTTCCTCTATATTCTTCACCCTCTTCCCTCCTATGACTGAGTTATTGTTTGTTTCTTGTGTTTGGTTGGTGTTTCCTTCCTGGAACCTTGTGGATGCGGGTTGTGCACTCTCATTTTTTTCTTTCTTTCCCTAGTTCCACTCTATTCCTAGAAATAGGAGAAGATTGTGAAGATTTGTTGGGTTAAGATCAATGTTTGGGTGTTGATCTTGAGAGCTTTCACATTGAAGTTTGATTTTCATCTCTCTACCGGGAAAGTTATATAACTTCAAAGCATTTCTTTCCAACTATATACTTGCATGTCAGTAATATTTCTATAGAAATTCGAAATCATGCAAGAGGATAACCTTTATAAGTGATGATTCGTATGACTAAATGTATGATCCATGAATGTCAATCATATTTCAAATTATATGAACATTATTGTTGACTATTTAATATTTCCTTTAAGCATGCAAGGCCTAAAATTCGTAATATAGGGGAAATGAATGCTAAAAGTGTAACATAAGTGTTGTTCTAGTACTCATACTTTGAAACTTGTTGATTAGTGGTTAATCTATGGTAGTTTTTTGCTTTTCTCTACTATTATGGTAATGTAACCTCGGTTGGACAAAACCCTAACATGGAGGGTAACATATTTATACCAAATCTTGAATGTACATGAGACTTCTATAAAAAGTGAATTTTGTCTCGATCATAGTGATGCTTATGACTCGATGCATTCTAGTTGGTGGCCAATCCTTTCATGACAATGAACGATTATTTTCTCCTTCAAGGAATGTTATGAAAATGTTTAGTACATTGTATATCTTTTGAGGTTGTGAATCTCAATTATGTAGTAAGACCCTTTTTGGTGTTTATATGTAACTTGATTGATGTAGTAAATAGATAATAAATTGACTAAAGTAATCAAGTGAAATCATAATTATATAGTGCCCTAAGTCCGTAAATCTATTCTAGTGTCAAAACTTTCTAGATAGTGAAACGAGTAACCCAAATGGAACTCATAGTTGTATATTTTTTAGTTTATGTAGATGAAGAGAGGTTATATCCTAGTCATCCTGATCCCAAGGTTTTGAGAATTGTTGAGGTCGTTACTCAGCAATTATATGTATTGAGAGAACTTCCATCAAAACCCGGATTTTAGGGTTGTATACCCTGGTTTCTAGTGTCATGACATGTTTACCCAAAGCGAACTAGGTTGTTTTAGTAGTTGAGCCGATATGATACTATGGTTTCTACTCATATTGATTGAGGGGAAGACATTTTAGGATTACGTATATCCTAGATCTTATACGGGGATGATTTTGAGTTTGCAGTGGTCAACTAGTAGTTAAAGTGATACGCATCAAACTACCTAGGGCATAATAAAATGCAATTAGTCATCTAGCATAATTTTTAGGGTTACTTGACGAATCACATTGGATGATATCCCTTATTATGTTTCATTTATCCCAGAAATGTTTTACAATATGGTAAGAGAAATAAACTATACAAATTCATCTAGCCATACCTAATTATGATGCAATTCATTCAATTTCAAAACTCTTTAATACAATGTATTTTAACTGCTTAAATGCATTACCCTGGTAAGTAATAGGTGTTTCTAGAGTTATACCTCTCTTCGGGACATGGATCTTACCTCGTGGATCACCAAATATTTGTAGGTTACCGACAACCGTCAGACTTAGAGTAGCAAGGAGGAGATGTTTGAGGATCTATACAAGCAAGAGGTTGGTTAGGCTGTATAGAGTCTTAAAGTTGTCCCTTTACTTGCAGGTCCTGGAGGAAAATTTTTTGTGAATGTATATCGACTTGAGATTTTGTTCGTATGCCAAGAGTAGTGTAAATGATGTAATTACGTGGACAATATATTTTGTAATAGGTTGTATCCAAGGCCACTCATCTCATGTAAAGTTACCTAGTATGGTTGAATATATAAATATCTTAAAGATGTTGGAATTTTGTGAAAATTCTCTTTGGCATGTTTGGAAAGTTATTTTGGTTATAATTAATGCCTTTTTGGTAACATACTTTACTAGTGATTGATTGACATTTTGGTTTTGAGTAATCTCATTTAGCATGGCAAGTTGCCACATGAAGAAAGGAGCATCCTGACTCCTTTGAGGAGAAATTTGATGGTCGAAACATTGTCCAGTTGCAGCAATCATCATAGGGGATCCTCCTCATTCTCTTCCTCAAGGGGTTTTTATGTTCACATGGTCTTCTACTTATATGAAACGTCTTGTAACCTTATGCTAAGCATGTGGGGAAAATCCCTCTTTTCTCTAGGACCTGGAAGTATCCTAATGATGACAATGTGTAGGAAAATTCATAGTTAATTGTAGATTTTATTGTACCCAATTCTGATAATGGTATTCCATTCATGTTACAATGTTCTTGATGGTCACCTTGAATACATTTAAGATTCTTAAATGATTCAAGAGAATTATTATTATTTTGTGAATCTATTATCAACATAATTGATAATGCACTGTGAAAGGGGGCTAAAAATTGTGAGGTTAATTGTCCATATGGAGATCCTACTACATTAGCACTACAAAAGAAGGGTAGTGATTCGGTTGAATGTTGTATTACACTATGAGAGTGAGTAGTGCTATCAATAGATGCCTAATCCAAATAACTAAGGATAGTTTATCTTAAATATAGAGGACTCATGCATGTTTCACACAATGGTGAAACTAGAATCTCTCTAAAAGACAATTCATTCATTGTTTTTATTTATAGTACACCATATAATTAAGTCAACCAATCCTATACTAAGGTCAACCTTGTCAAATTAGTTAATATTAGTCCCTAAAATTCCTACTTCCTTGAGACTGACATCTATAGCTTCTTTAAGTCCCTTAATACTCAACAAGTACACTTGGTTTTTAGCTCACAAGGTATACACCTTTGTGTTACATGTACAATTTTCATGATGTGGTTGTAGGGTAATGAACCTAAGTAATAATGAGAAACCTAAGCCCATATATCTCTGAGTCCATACATCTATTCCCTAGGGTAATTAGGGGATCCGTGGAAGGGTATAATCTTGTGTCAATCTATATTGTGAGAAGTTTCCCGAAGCCATATATTGGTAATATATGGGGATGATTGGGTTCGATATACCCTAATAAATTTAAATTTTGATCAAGACATAGTAAAGGTTAATGGTCCTATATAAATGGTATGTGATATATGATAAAGAATTCATATATGGCATGATGGGTCGTTACCCTAAATTTGACATCGTTACATGTGTACCCAGGGATGGTATGTGATTTGTGGATATTCTTTTAAGAAAATATCCATGGTATGGATAGTCAGTGGAATCTATAACTTTTTTCTTATCTCTATTTGATCTATGTGTATGTGGATAGAAGTAATGAGTTGTACATATCCTTACATCTTATATGGATTACTAGAAGGACTTAGCAACATATATCTAGTTGATTGATTGGCATGACATAATCTTTCAAGGGAATTATAAATATATAATTGATCTGAGTAGTATATCATTTAGGCTTATTTGGTGATGAACATATATGTTCTGTTTATATGTGATGTACTTATTAAATACTAAACGTGTGTATATTGACTAAAATCTCTTATTGGTGGTTATGAGGACACAACTAGTTACGGAAAAAGTGATCTTTTAAGAACATTGTTGGCTTTGGTAACTAAATGTTTACTTGCCTTGATTTAATGCTTATCATCTTTGGTAGGTAGTGGATGTCTTATATGTTATCTCATATTGATGGGACTTAAAGTGTCACCACATGGTTTGTCCACATCTTTTAGGTGATTGGAAAAGTTACCATGGTAGTGGTGGAGAAGATCAACCCCAAGGGAGTTGATATTATCTAAGGAAGTAGGTGATGTCTACATGAAGGGGATCTAAAGGTAGGTAACATTTATGTTACCTCATCCTAGAATTTAATGCAGTTTCTGTATACAGGTACTGGTCGATCATTCCCCTATACAAAAAAGTATTTGTGTGTGATCTTTATTATATGTATTCCTAGTAGAAGTTGATTGACATGCGTGCATGGTCTCTAAAATCATAGTTAGACGAGTTGTAAGATTTATGTCCATAAATTTTGTATGAATTGTATTGAATTTTGAAACACAAAGCATGTTAATGATATGATGTATATTGAATTGTGGGAATTTTATGTAACAAAGATAATTTTTGGTGTGTGCTCTTTATTATATGTATTCCTATTCGAAGTTGATTGACATGTGTGCATGGTCTCTAAAATCATAGTTAGACGAGTTGTAAGATTTATGTCCATAAATTTTGTATGAATTGTATTGAATTTTGAAACACAAAGCATGTTGATGATATGATGTATATTGAATTGTGGGAATTTTATGTAAACTTGTAAAATGTTTGTTGTGAAATTTTGCAAATTGATACATAAAACTGATAGAAGTATCCTTCTTGTGGACTATATTTATTTTACTGTTGGTCCTTTAATTGTTAGTGTTGATAATTGTAATCATTGTTTTGTATTGGTTTTGTTTGGATTAATATCTCTCTTGTGATGGTAGAACATCACAAGTGTTTGGTATTAGAGGCTAGGTTTTTTGATTCTATAGGAACACATGGTTAGGATGTTATGTTTGTTCTTCGTTTCCACATATCTAACTTTTGGTTATTGCTAGGAAGATATGGTTGGACATTATGAATAACAAGTAGAGAGAAGCTATGTAGCCTTAGGAGGTGATGAAAGGTTGTGTGTACTGAAGGAGTGGATTTTAGTAGTAGAGCCTAATCAGTCATAGGAAAAACTACTAGAGTTGAAAACATTATACATTCTTGCTTTGCTCCAACCCTATGCCTTGTTTTGTTTCTTTCTTTGGTAGTGCTTAGTGTGGACTCCTCTCTATCACCCCACATGAACCTTTTGTAGAGCTTTCCATGTATACAGATAGTTTAGAAATAATCTAATAGTTCTCCTTTTATCTACCTTAGATTTAATCTTGATCTGATTTGACTAGGTGTTAAACAACAAATGTTACGATCCCATTGCTTAAACCTTGTGAAATATATTTTAGATTTTGAAGACAAAGTTTATTGTCCATTAATTATATTCTCTATATATGGATCCTCTATGGAATTGAATTAAAACATGACTCATTTAACCACGCTACAGTCTCTCTCGATATAATGTCATTGATTCTCTTTCTCCAAATGTCCACTCTACAAGGAAACAATGCTTATACATAATTAATATTAATAACTTCATCATGAATTCATATATCTATAGACTCATCCATGTGAGGCATAGCTAATAAAATGTACCTAGGGTATAACTAATAAAATGTACTTGGGGCCCAGTAAGCATTCATTATCCCCTGTGTTTGCATAAATGTCCCTGGTTTTATTAAGTAATCAACATAGATAATATGTTTGCATTTGTAAAATAGATAACCCCACTTGTACATATGTGTACATACTAATGACATGGGGATATGTGTCAATGGATTATATGCTAGAGAGTCTTGGGGGGAGACATCTCGTGACTTTTGAAACATAACAGGGGTGCCTTATATATCTTTGAGTGAGATGAAAACCCAATGGAAGAACCTTAGGAGAGAGTTTATTAGACAAAATCATTTCCTTTTGACAGATTTATTATCTACTTAGCCCTTAGGCATGCAACCATTGATTCTACACAACATTGTGACTACTCGTCACACTTACCCCCCATGAGTTGCAAAACACCTGAACAATGTTCGACACATCAATGATGCAACTACATGAGTAGGTAGTCAAGGCAATGAATCAAGTTGTAAGAAATTTCTCGCCAACTTGGGGGGAGATTTTTAATGTTCTTTTTATGCATTTCAAACTATACTTGGTAGAATGATTATGATGTAGTACTTGTTGAAGTTGATTTTAAATACACCGGTGATGTATTTAACTTTTTCTTAACTATTTTTTGTTGTGTTACCTATTGTCATTGTTAGTTTGTTATTATCATTATGCGCTCAAACTTGTATTTATTTATTATTTCTAGATGTCGATGTCGTGTTTGAAGATCGAAAAGTATGTAATAAAAAAATATTGTCCAAGTGTTGTGAGCCTGCACACTCTCGTTGTGTGGACAAGGTAGAAGAGCTAGCCCACACATGCACTCCTTGAACAAAGCAATGATAGGGTTACTCACCTTGTTCGTCATTTGTCATTGTTGTTTGATTGGCAGGAAGATGACATCAAGCAAGAGGACAAGACAATAGTGTAGGAAGATTGTGTCATCTCATGGGACGACTATGATGAGGCCCTAAAGTGGGAGAATTGGGACAATCCTACATGGGATCAGTGTAAACCTTCCTCGCCACCGAACAATGGGCAACATAGTGTTTCATCCCCATAATAGGGTGGACGTTGAAGTATGCATCTAGGCATCCACCATGAGTTGTTTCATGGTGTAAAATGTGTCAAAGGATCCTTTTGGTAGAATATTCTTGCATTTTTTCCACAATGAAGCTGAGACAGACTTCAGCTGATAGGTGTCATACGGTTCACTTTGGCTTGATGAGGAAGAACCTTTGTCAATTCCTGAATTTAACTTGGATAGTAATAAGGCACAACCTTATTTCGTTTGGCAATTCGTCCATAAAACTTGGAAAACATAATCAGACTGTATCATGTTACTATCCTCGTTAAATTTAGCAACTGATACTAGTTGTCATTATCAGACCATGGTGAACCGTATAAAATCTCTCTCTCAAAATCTATCTTAACTTTTTTGTTGAAGAAAGACATATTCTTCTACTAGAAGAATTCTTTGACACTTTTGATCATGTGAAACAACTCATGGAGAATGTCTAGCTTTAGTCTTATCTACTAGAATAATCCTTTTGTAGTTTTTAATCTGTATTTGTGGAACAAGGTTCTTGTACTGCACATCTAATTAAAATGTGTTACCATCATTGGTTGAACATGTACGGCTAAATTTTATTTTATCCTTTGTTGCACATTTTCAACTATGAATATATATATATATATATATTTTTTAAAGACACTATGTATATTTTATTAAGACCATTTTTGTCACCCATTTTCTTGTCAAATCTATTGATTTTGATAATTATTAAACTATGCTACTGGCGCTCTAAAAAATAATGAATCATTTTCAATGGGATGACGAGTCAGATGATGCACTCAACACAGTGTTGGAATGTCAATACTACTCGTGTCGCTTGCGTGGCCCTCAAGTACACCAAGGTTGGTGTGATACCCTTACAAAATTCCATACATTAACAATAAGGAGTGACATAAACATACATATATTTAAGGTAAGGTGGAAAGTGTTAAAAATTATAGATGTAGTTCCACACACATTTTGGACCAATCTCTATACTTACCCACAAGGAATACAACAACAACTTGATCAAGTGAGAAGCTCTTAATCATATTCAACAATCGATAAGGAGGGAGATAAAAAACAAAACAACGTTGCTGGTACCAATAACTATGCAGATAATGAGTGAGGTGAATGCATATTAGTACCTTTTTAAAAATGTATATACTCAAGCATTCAATTTGTAGTAGAAAAATTTTCATTATTTGTGGATGATGGGATATTGTGTAATAGACATACTAAGTTTGCATACTAGTACCTAACGTCATCTGAACTTTTATATTTCAATTGTGATGGTACATGTGTTTAACTTATGTTGTTTTAACATAATTTGTTAACATTCCTACTACTTTATACAATAATGTATTATCACACTTTCACTTATATTGTTAATTAGTAATTTATACAAAAATATACAAGTATACATACATACAACAAGACATATGACACATTTTCTTACAGTAGTGGGAGAAGTAATATTTATTTTAAATCATACATATCTAGTAATCATACTCAAGTCATATTCATAACTTAAAAATATAAATCTATACATTTTTTTAAAACTTATATTTTGTAATGTAGGGTAGTAATAATTTTGTATTTTTCAAATTCTTCTAAATGAACAAAATCATCAAATCCTGACTTGTTTGCCTAATAGGATCAAATTGAATCTTGAGTAGTTGCCAAACACAATCAAATTTAATCCTGACTCAATTCCGACTAGCTGACTAGAATCATACTGGGTTGCCAAACAAAATGAGATTGGATCCACACCACCCCAATCAAGATCTGTAACCTGTCTAACCCAATCGTGACTAGAAATCTTAGTCCCGAACCAAACAGGGGTTAAATAAACTTGGGCTAACGGTGCCCCTTTTAGGTTTTGTTATACCAAAATACTTGTGTTAATTCATGTCACATTATAATTTCGATATTCTAGTATGATTTATCCTTAAAGATGTTGTTTTTGTCAGACAAGCAACCAAACCGAATCAAACCGGTTATTATGCAACCCAAGTCGAGTTGTTAAACTAAATCCCACTGAAACCAGACCCAGTCCGTTCATAAACAGAAGATTATAGTGTCGATCTTTAGGTTGAAGAATGTGGTTGTCTGAAAGTATATGTTTCCTTTTCTTATGCCTCAGGATCAGGGGCGTAGTCAGGGGGAGGCTGCTGGGGCTTTAGCCCCCCCTCTCCCAAAAAAATTAATACAGATACTAGTCTTTTTATTACTAAATATAGATTAATGTATAAATAAATAGACTAACTGCGTAATAGTTTTTAAAGAAAGGTGTTAGTTGGAGTGGTAGAAAGTTAGTTTCTTAGAATAATTGGCTCGGGTTCCATTCTTAGTGTTAGTTTTTTTTTGGCTCAACCCCTCCCATGTGCTGAAATGCACACACACATGATTTCAGCCCCCCTTCTATACAACCGCCGTCCATTTTATGAGTACCACTCAAGATCCTTTGAGATGCCACGCAACACGACCGACCACTCGAAAGTTTCCACAACCTGTACAGGTACGGCTGCCACATGTTCCTCCGACTGATTGTGTTTGGGTCATGTCAGGCTACCGCATCAGAGAAAACCAATTGAAACTGCAGTCTTTTACAATCTGTGCCTTAGTAGGTAGTCTAAGTAAGACGGTGATCCATGGAGCAAGGTAGGACACATTAAGATGGGAAATCGTCTCAGACGCCACACAAACGGACCGACCATCGGTAGCCCACCACCGCCCCCAAATGTTTGTGTCGCGTCCATGACAAGCCTAATGTTTGTGGCCAGAGGTGGACTAGACATTACACGGGTGATGGTTATGTCTATGCCACGCCAGCAATATGTACCCTGACAGTAATTTGTAATGTTGAGTCAATCTCGACCAAATTCAGATGCAGCTCCAACGGCTGCTGTGGAAAAACGCTTTGCCTGTTTGTTTGTGTCACGTTACCCTTCTCTGACCTACAACGTTGACAATATCGCAATCTGAGAATGGTAGCCTGACAAGTGTCTATATCTGATGTGACACCATAAAGGACACCTGTAGGCTGTGGCGTTTCCACAGACATGCTCAATTTTTGAAAATGAAGAAAAAAGTACGTGCCCAATTTATAGTTTGAATCCTTCTATTTATCTTCTTTTTTGTGTTTACAACCCTCGATGCCAGTTTGGACTATTCTAAATCTTCGAAGGATTATTAACACCCAACAACCATAAATTTCAATTATCCTTATCTTATTCCTTTAACGCCGGATGCACATTGATTCACCTTAATCTTAATGCCCGCCCAATACTATACAAATGCCCGATCCCAGCAAGACATCATCTTTCAGGAACGAAATTGTTAAATACAAAGTTAGATATAAAAGGGTGACAATCTCAAATGCAACAACTTCTAATTCATTTCCCACGAAACTATACGTTGTACTCCGAAAACCCAAATATGTTTATCAGTCTGTGATTCGGACTGCTTTGGTTTTGCTTGAATATATCACGCTTAGTCCGGTTTCTTTGGTTGCAAATGAATTGAATACCGAAAACAATCCACTTCGTTTATTTATTGTGGGTTGCTTAGTTTGGAAACCTGTATAAATTTTCTAGAAACTTCTTTGTCTATAGCATGGACCCAATACTTCAAGCAGTTTGTTTTTCATCAGTTATGAGATTCCCAACTGATTGATTCGAAACAATGGCAACAAAAGTCCAATAAACTAGTGAAAGTAAATTATGTGGTAAAATATAAGTATATGTATATGCGTGTGTATGAAACTTCTAAAAACATATATTTACTAAATAAGCAGAGCATGGACCACTTTGTTGACGTGCATTTTCTTCTAACAAGTTCATTGAATATCATTTAACTAAAATTCGAATATGTGAATTAACAAAATACCTAAAAATAATTTGTTCATGAGAAGTAACAACCAAATCGACCATGTCTATATATACCAGACCCTACCTTGTCCTCCTAGCAGATTTGTATCCTTTGTTTATCAAACATTCTGACCAGGAACATACTCTGCCAAACACACCCGAGTCATCTAACTGATACCCACCCCGCAACAGCAAGCAAGAAAGCTGCCTACCTACCTGCTTGTGTTTTGAGTTAGAGCCAACAAGGGCAGCATGAAGGTAAACATACCAACCGTCTTTCACAATTATATTTCAATCTCATCATAACCTGCAGTTTTCTTGATCTTATTTATCTCCTTCCATTGCAGCAAAAGGCGGTTTTCAAGGTTGCCCTGGAGGACGAGAAGAAGCGGTCCAAAGCTCTCAAGGTTGTCGTCGGATTCCCTGGTAAGAAACTACACTCTTTTATCGATTCATTCATTCATAGCCTCACTAATTCTTAAATCCATCTCACGATTTGGATGTATATCCCCACTCTTTCCGACTCCCTTTATGAGCACTCAACCTAGCTTGCTCGATTCTGATTTGCTGGATTCTGATTCATTATCTTCAACCAGGAGTGACCAAGGCGGAGGTGCAGGGCTACGATAAGGGCAAGCTCGCCGTGGAAGGGGACGACCTGGACATCACGAGCCTTACCACGAGCTTGCGTAAGAAGCTGGGCGGCATCGGATCCGTCCACTTGATTACCTTCCAGGCTGCTGGCAAGGAGAAGTACAAGGAAGACATGGTTAAAACAGAACAGCAGTTGTACGGCGCCCCCGGGTACCTTGCCGTGCACCCTCAACCGGTATACTGGCCGCCGCAGTATGCAATGCCGGCGCAGACATACTATTCACAGACCCAGGTGCACGCCGATCCCAATTATGACGATACGCCTGGGTGCAGAATTATGTGAGCTGACTGAGGGCCGGCGAGTCAGAAGGTGGGCCTGTCTATGGTTCACTTGCAGGGTTGCAGCTCGCACGGAAGAGAAGCAAGCAAGCCATTGGTTTATTCATGGTTCCACTTCAGCATTAGCGCTGTAGACGAGTGGCGAGTGCGCTCTTGTTTCGTGCTGGTTCTCTACGTCTTTAGACTTCAGTAGTTCTTCCCTTGACTGTTTGCACAGCGTTTATCCGACGCGCTACCAATTTCCAATCTCAACCTGTTAATTACCATTATTGGATAAATTGTTACGCATGTTTTTTTCTCGGAACCAGATGATAGAATAATGTAATCTCCCTTATTTGTAACGGAACAAATTGATAGTCTCTGTTTGCAATTACATAGAGATAAGTAAAATCCGTATCTGCATGCTGTTGCATGGGGGTAAGTAATATATATATGCCAGAAATGATTATCAATAAAATAGAGATAAGTAGATGTTGTATCTGAGCCAACTTCTCCTTTAGTTACTTCTTGAAAGCGAAAAATGAGAAATGAAATTGGTAACTACGTTACCTCCCTTCTCCACGTAGTTGATAAATCTACTTCAGTGGTATATGGATCATTTATCAAATGGAATTGTGATGAATGATATTTAAAATGCATCCCTAAAAGACGTGGCATGGACATTGCAAAAGATGATATAGTTGGCATGTATTTCCAAAGAATCAATCATATGATGATTGTAATCCAATGTCTTGTAAATGATTTTTTTTTGGGGTCAAAATCCTATATTATTCAAACTTGAGCGAAATTACAGACGATAAATGAAAACAACTAAATTTAAACATGGCATTATCAATACCATTACAACTAGTGGACACTAGGTCCATCATCCTCTCATCAATACCATTACAACTAGTGGACACTAGGTCCATTACATCCTCTCATGTCTTGTAAATGATTTGATTAATAATAAAGACAATCTTTCAATTTATTCAGTTCAGTTATGAAATAATGATGAACATAATAAATGTCGAAAGAATGATATTACACAATGACATATGTCTTTGGGTTGAGGACATGAACAATGAGATCATACAAATGTCAAGAGTATATATATTCTTGTTATGTTCCTAGTCGGATGTTATTGTGGAAGAATGATTGACAACAATAATACATAAGACTAGAGTCTGTGTTGGTTGATGACAGAAGCTCAGTAAGTCATGATATGTGGTATCAAAGGAAATACATAGATACTTGTTAAAGAACAATGTATTAGACAGATCTACCTTAAGAATAATACATGAAAATCATGATTGGTAGTCATAATCAACACTTATATTGATGGTGGTGATTATGGTTGTTTGACCAACAATCACTACACCCAACACATGTCATTTGATGTACTCAGACATCATCCATTGTAACCTTAAATAGAGATTTCTATAAAGGATGTGCTCGGGTGCATCATAATACATGGGGATGATTGTGAGCGATGTAGATATGATTTATCCCTTCTACAGGAGTATCACATCCTGGCCACTTGATAAGCGAGACTGAGAAATACATTGCCATGTTCATATGAGTCAATATGTGAAATTGAGCTTACATATATCTCAGACAGTTTGCTCTAGTCTAAGGAACATAGATTGAATGCTGAAGAGGATGACAATTTCTTATCTTGAGTTCAATCTGGATATCAGTGAAAAAGGAGCTATACAATCATTATAACACCAACCATACATTGTATGTTGAAGTTCTTCTCCAACTTTCTGATTACTTAGGTAGCAATGAAGTCTTTCTACATACCAATCATTGCTTATGATGTCATAATGTTAGGTATTTAATTTAAACAGCAATGGCTGAAAGTTGACTGACTGGATTGTGAACTAATTGGTTCATTGAACTGATTGATTCAAGTGTCAGGCCAATTGAACCAAAATTTGCAATCAGAACCATGAGAGGACTAGTTCAACAAGTGAACCAATCGGCTTAGATCTATGAACTGACTAGTTCAGGTTATGAACCGACCAGTTGGTTGTTCAATTGGTTTGGATAAAGGAATGATGTTGACATAATGTTGTGCATTAATCAAATATTAATTGTCAATACAATTGTGATTGAAAAATATGTTGAAACGATGAGTTCAAAGGTTGAATAGATCGACTCACATACCAACTGATAAGTTCACTCTTGAACCACTATTTTATCGTTCACATGTTATGAAAATTCATAAAATCCCATCCCCTTCAATTCCCACATAGAATAGAGCTCCTGACTCTGACCTTCCTATAAATAGAGGGTTCGTTGAGGCTTTCTATAGACACAACAATACGCTCTGACAATTATTGTATTCTCTAATTGTGGTAACCGAGGGAACCCGAGAAAGTCCTTACTGTCAATAGAAGGAATAACAAGGGAGAGACAATTGCAAAAGTAAGTTAATGCTAGAACACTGACTAGAAGGGAGAACTTCGTCTTGTTCATTCTTCTAAAATGACATGAGTTCCCAATGATTCGTGTGTACTACTATAGAAGTGAGGAGGTTGTTTCCTTGCACTCAGAGGACAAAGTTAATTGTTGTTTGTGGTGATGAACTAGGAGATCGACGCTGACGTTGTATAGGTACAACTTGAAGAAAGGCACACGCTACTACGATGAAATTGTCACTCGATTTTCTCTAGGACAAGGTATAACTTTGTATTCATCCTTCCCATTACATAGTTTTTGACGCAATCTACTATTCAAAGGGGAATATGGTAGTTAAATTTTTATTTCTACTTCCTACTTTGTCACTAAATATCTCTATAGTGGTATTAGAGTCCCAATTTAATATGCTTTGAGATTTAATCTATATGATCATATTTTAGTTTTTTGTCATTTGTTAATTGCATATTATGAGAATACTTAAAATGATTAATGCACATATCTGATTAAATACCACATATGATCCTATCTATTATATATATGATATAATATATATTCAATATACACATGTCACCCTAAAAGTTTGTTTTAATGGTGAATGTGAAGCATGGTCATGGCCAATAACCCTAGATCCATGTGCATGGTTGTGTTGTTATTTATTCATGTTTATATCTTGGTTTGTATATAGAGCCTCTATCTTATTTTTCATATGTAAAATTATTATTCTCTCCTTTCTATGCTCCCCTGTAATTTAACTCAAGGTTTTCTAATTACCATGTAATAAGTTAAACAAAATTATGATAATTTTGATTCTTGTTATGTCGAAGAAGACCTTCAACACCAGACAAACCACACATTTCAGAAGAAGAGATGATCGACTGGAGAGGACTGAGGATGAGAGGAGCTGAACCGATTGACGGATGACCCAATTGATCGACTAGAGGGGTCCAGAAGATGTTGGACCGGAGACTAGATGAGAATTCAACATGATCAACTGATCAAACATAAATGTGTTCAAGAAAATATCTCCATCAACAAAATGTTGTTTCATGAGATATGGACCGTATATGGTAGTAATTCCTTGTGGCTCTAAGGAATTACAATAGTATGGCCATAACCATTGCATATTTTTCATTACATATTTTACATGTGTGGGATATAGCATGCATGTGATACGTATGATAAGTGTGTCGTGATTAGCTATGTATATGTATTTATAATTAGCATCAATATCATATTAAGTCTTAGATGCTTTCCATTAGCAACAAACATGAAAAACATAATCGAATAAGCACGGGCATGCCAAGCGTGGTGCGCTGTCCATCTTATGGAAGTGTGATGGTAGTTATGCGGGCCTACCAAGCAGCATGTATTACTATCGTTTTGGATTTTGGGTCAGACTTAACTAGGTGAGTTAATGAGATTAAGCACCTAAAATTATGCAAATGACTATTGCAAAGAGTTGAGCCAATCATGTATCTAAGAATTGCATAAGATCAAACTAAAAAAAGTTTGATACGTGAATGATTGATCATGGACGCTGGCGTTGGCTGGGTAATAACTCAAACATTTTAGATATTGGCTCACTAGAAGGTGGTACATTGAAATCTTCCAAACTGATATGTGAAGGCTATCAATTTGAACAAATAGTGGGAGCAGTAATTAATTTAAGGCCCAACATCATCAAATCTTATCTAATCAAATCATAAGTATTTTGATAGATTGCAAATTTTCTCTTGTAGAAACAAATGGCAAACATATCATCATTGTGATCAGTCCTTAAGAAGAACAAACTTAATGGGATAAATTTCCACGACTAGTTTTGGACTTTGAGAAGGGTTATAAAAAATAAGCATAAGCTCTATGTCCTAGATACATCGGTGTCAGAAATACCTACTCCCGATATGCTTAGAGCTGAGGTGGATGCTTATTTGAAGCATGCCAATGATGCCTTGAACATAAAGTACCTTATTCTATGTTGCATGAAATTTGAGTAGCATGAGCAGTGTGAAGACATGGGGATTCTGGAGATGGTATCACATCTTAAGATTGTAAACCACAATCATACAAAGCAAGAAAGATACAATGTCTCAAAGGCTCTCTTTAAGTGTTAGATGACAAATGGACATCTAGTAGAGACCCATGTGCTCAATATGATTGGACATGTTGAACATCTAGAAGAACTGAGATTCTCATTGAGATAAGAATTGCCCATAGATATGATTCTACAATTGTTTTCTGAATCATATAGCCATTTTATCGAGTATTACAACTTGGATGACATGGCTAGACCGTTGCTAGAATTACCTGGCATGATGATAAATGTCAAAGAAAGCATGAAGAAGGACAAATCCATGATGGTGATCAATTTAATGGAGTCCAAGGATGAAAGCAAAGACAAGAAGAGTTATGAGGCTAAGAATAAATCTAGATTTTCAACACTCAACACTGGAATCTATCCAGTGTACTTGAAGGGTTTCAAGAAGATGAAGTTGGGGATAGTGAAATGACACCACTCCCTGCATCCCCCAATTAAGGAAGGTCAGAAGGAAGGAGCCATTACCATTACACACATGATCTATGGTTTTGCACATAATAAAAAATAATTAATAAATTCTACTAAAAGAAAATTGATTTTGGTATAAGATAAAAATATTTTCATAAATTCTTACAAAATACGGGCTCTGGAGATTCACCAAAGAATTACACCATCTAACTATATCCTCTGGGCTTTACTTTGTTTGTTCACTTTTATTTCTTTCTTTCCTTCAATGTCCAATTTCCATCAAGTAGCAGATTATACTAGAACGCCAACAAACAAAACGTCGATCGGTGTAACAAGTTTTACTGGTATGAGGGAGAAAAAAATGTTTGCATTTTAGATAACAACATAATTTATCAAATTATTATTTAACAAATTGGATTTAGAATTTTTGTTTAATTACTTCTAATCCCATGACGGTGCACTTTCATCACTGTTACCCTTACTATGGTCTTGCCCCTATAGTGGGCACACAAATCATCCCATCTAGGATTGATATTGTCCTGGCCTTCCCATCCGGGCTTGACCTCTTAATTGACCATCCCATCCGGGCTTGGTCTTCCTATAATAACCTTCCTATTTGGGCTAGGTTCATCTTCCATCTTGGGAATGAGCAGGCTATCATTCATATATTGTGATAATCACAGTCACTTTAAAGATTTCAAGAATTAAATAAACAACCAACATTTATTTTTCTATCAATCGGGTAAATCTCAGAGAAACATCGAAAAACTATAGTGAGTAGCCATAAGTGTAACCACATACCTATCTCAGAAGCACTTGTTGTCCAAAAAGAATAACCAAGAATAACCACACAAGGCAATTCAACCTGAAAATTAATGCATAACACCCATGTGCCACTATGTAATTCCAAAATCTATCTTTAGGGTTGACTTGAGTTCCAAGTTAGTTTATTAAGTCCATCTTTGTGTTTCATTAAGTTCCATTCTCCATAAATTCATTTTACCTTTTATACTCTCTTGGTCTACAAACCCTAGTCTTGGTGTCATATACATGATTGTATTTCAAAAGATGTCTTTTACTTATTATGGGTTGTTTTCTTATCCTTGTCCCTTTTTATCCTTTATTGGCTTAATAAGACAGGAAAAATCATGAAATCCATTATTCAAGGTTAATTTGCAAAGAATCCCAATTCATAAAGCAATGCATACAAATTTCCAAACAAGCCCTTTTTCATAGATAAATTGTGCAAAAATACAAACAACATCGAGGTTATAACATCCTTCCCCACTTATAGGAAATTTGTCCTCAAAATTCAAACAATCATACAAATAGTTCGGGATAAGATTTTTCCATGTCTGTCTTCATCTCCCATGTGGCTTCATCCTCTCCATGGTGCTTCCAGAGAACCTTTACCATATCTATCTTTTTGTTTCTGAGTTCTTTCACCATGGTATCCAGTACCCTCATAGGTGACTCAGGATATGTCAAACTCCCTTAAAGCTCAATAGGTTCAATGCGCAACACATGACTAGGATCTTTCACATAGAACTTTAGATTGGACACATAGACCACATCATGCATCATACTATACTATGGGGTAGGGATACAAGGTAGGCTACTTCACCACTCCATTTCGGAATCTCAAACAGATCCACGTATCGGGGACTCAATTTGTCTCTGTTCTTAGATATAGACCGGAGGGGTCAGATTTTAAAAAACACATATTCACTCACAGTGAAGTGCAAGTTATTCCGTTGTGCATCAACATACAACTCATGTTGATCTTGAGCTCTCTTTATCCTTTGCTTGATTAAAGCGACTTTGTCAACATAATTCTGAAGTTCCTCTGACCTCAACAGGGTCCTTTCACCAACATCATCCCAGTGAAGTGGTGACCGACACGGCCTCCCATAGAGGGCTTCATATAGAGGCATCCCAATATTGGCTTGGTAGCTATTATTATAGGCAAACTCAGCTAAAGGTAAGTATTATTCCCATGATCTACCCCAATCAAGCACACATGCTCTCAAGAAATCTCATAAAGTCTACATTGTCCTCTCTGACTGTGCATCAGTATGGGGGTGGTAAGCAGTACTGAACTTAGGAATGGCAGAATTATCCACTTGAACTAGACCCGTACTGATCCAAAATGAACCAATAAAAAATGTGATTTTTCATATATATATTCGGGTTTTGGTTTGGTTTGGGTGACAAACTGAAAGCCCCTATTTTTATTCAATTCGGGAAACCCAGATTAATCAACTTAGCCCATGATAGCCAACTTCATTCGGTCATTCCCTAATCCAATTTCTCAACTTTCTTTCGTAGGAGTCAGGACCATCCACAGTCGGGAAGTCTTTAGGCGAGAGGGTTTTCCAAAACCCTAACCGTGATTGCTATCCCTCTCCACCATCTCCTCTCTCTTAGCCTCTCCATCCAAAATCTCACAAGAAACTTGCCACCCTCTTGTTCCTCTTGGACTCTACTGATTTGGGTACATCGTACACGCCATCATCCCTAATATATAGATCGTGAGGTCATTGATAATGATGGACATTCAAGGTCATCATGTTGTTTTGCCATCACCAATACTAGACTCTGAAGGTCACTGCGAGATCATCACGAGTTGTAGAGGAGATCCTAGAGGCGATCACACCATGAGGTTATTGCGACAGAAGGATATTCGTTGGTGCCACTGTGGATTGAAAGGTGTTCTGCTTCCAGGTTCCTGTTGGTGTTCTATTTCCACATTTGTCCCTGAACTTATGAACCTTTTGTATTTGTTTTCTCAGCTGTGGTGGTTCTTTCCTTGTTTGGTTGATGATCCCAACACCTACTGTTTCACCTTCTCATCCCTGGACCTTTTTTTGTCCTCGATGATGACCGATGAAAGGGCATGGATGCATACATGGAGACTTTTTTCTCTTACTTGTGTTATTCTCCTTTGGATTACTTTTCTACTAGATTGAGTTGCTTTTTGAATTAATATTACCTACGTTATTAATATCCCTGGCTATGATCTAAATGATATTCCACTCATTTTTGCACAATGCAACCATCATATTCATCTCCACATTGCATGGGCGAACACTTTCCCCTTTTGGACTGCTCCTTTTTCTCTTTGTCAAACAAAACATACTTTGCTTGATGTTTTTCGCTATGATCTATTTGTGTGGATCATTGTGCTTGTTCTCCATAGGGAGCACCTACTCCTTCTTATGTTCTGGTTGACCAACCTTTCTCCTTCTCTAATGTTAGATTTTCCTCGTCCCAGTTAAAATTACAATACTTGGATTATAGAAGCTAGAATATAGTTATTTCAATGCAAAAACAACTGCAACATGTTTTTTTTTCTTTTCTTTTTTTTCATTAAAATATTTGTCCTTTTTAATTCTCTGACAAGTAGCCATCTATCCACCATTATTAATAAGAGTATATAAAATGGAACATTGAAGATGGTAAGCATTTCGGGATTAGTTTTTGAAAGGCCGCACAAATGCATATATCCATTAATAAATCCTACATACATTTGCATTATTATTTTGGATGACTACCATTCCTACCTAATTGTACAACTTCCTTTATAGTGTAAGTTGGAATTCTAAGTTTAATGGCAAAAACTTGTACAAAAGCTCCCCATATAAGATCATTGTGCAATCCACATTCTATAATGGTTTTCTCGCACACCTATGCTAGTTTAATCTTATTGATAAACGCTCTACTTATATTCAACTTTTAATGCACTAGCTCGAATCTCTGTCTCACTTGTAAATGTCCTTTTTTCGTAAGTAGGGAATGGATCTTTTCGAATGTTTTTTTCATATTTGTGCATTGAAATGGCTTTGCTTCTTTATTTTGGTTTTTTCACGCACTTTTGTTACTTTCCTCATATTTATAAATAATTTTCTTTTATTTAGCTTATAATGTGCTGACTAGTGTCTTTTTCTCATCGTAGATATTTTTCCCAGAGAAGTGGAAAGGAGGCAATACATGTGCATGTCAATCTCATCCAACACTGTGCATTACTGGACTAGAGGATTGGAGATACAAAACTTAATAGTGGACTAAATTAAGAAGCTTGGATATGATGTTTTGAATCTATATGTTGTTTGGAATATAATATTTTTTGAATCAATTGATGATTGGATTTAGAGATGTTTGAATATGATGTTTGATAAGGTTGATTTTTATGGTGTTTGAATGCCTTTAAATGGTGTTTGGATGTGTTTATATGATGCTTGGATGTATTTAAAATGTTGGTTGGATTAAGATGTTTGGATATCATATTTTAATGGTATTTGGATCAAGATGTTTGAATGTGACATTAGGGAATTTGACTGATTTTTTTAAGATCTATTGTTTAAATGGTTTAGTAGATGTAAATGAATTTATCCAAAGAAAAAATGCTTTGAATGCTAATGGAGTTCAAATAATGGTCATCGTATGTATCAAACTATTCAGGTTCCAATTTGGGTTGAGAATGATCAACATGTGGGTCGAGTGAGAGTAACTAGGGCATATTTAGTCCAAAATAAAACATCAAATTTGCATTGGAATTAACAAAATCACTATTTTGCATGCTTTGAGTCCAATCTGGTTTATTGGGTGAGTTCGGTTTTTCATATTTTGGTTCAATTATTTTGGGTTTGGGTCTATTTGGGTTTTGTTTTAAACACGTAGTTTGGGTTCAGTTTGGTTCGGGCTAAACTGGCCACGGTTTGGTTTGGGTTCAGGTTAGGTTAGTAAAAACCCACCCATTGCCATCCCTAACTGAATGTCAACCTTGTCCCGAGTTCTTCATGCACCTGCTTCCATAGCTTTAAGGTGAATTTAGGGTCAAGATTTGAGATAATTGAACTTGGAATGCCATGTAAACACACTATCTTATGGATATACAACTCAGCTAAATTTGACACTCTAGCGGTAATCTTTATGGCATGTAAGTGTGCCGACTTGGTTAGGCAATCTACCACAACCTAAAAAGCATCATGACCTTCGTTTGTCTTTAGAAGACCCACCAAGAAATATATGGTTATCTAGTCCATTTCCACTCAGGAATCTCAATCGATTGTAATAACCCAAAGGGTCGTTGGTGTTCAACCTACACCATTTGGCACATGACACAACTGGCCACATATGACGCTATGTCTCTCTTCATTCTTGGCCACCAGAAGTACCATTTATAAGTTTTGAAACTTCTTTGTGGTACCAGGGTGTACGGTATAGTTAGAACATGAGCCTCTTATAGAATATGAGTTTTCAAGGGTGACTCCTCATGAACCCAAATATGATTCTGGCATCAAATCCTTCCATCTACACCCAATGACAAGTGTGTTTGAGGTTTCTCCAGCAAACCATTCATCTTTTCAAACTATGGGCTAGCCAACTAGGCAGCTAGTAACTCAGTCAACATGTCTGGTTTTATCTAAATGTCATCCAAACTGATTCAGTCTTCTAATAGTTGCAGAGACTATCTAGCAAACTCCTCTAATCCATTATGCAGGGTAGATAAGATGGTAGCACATCTATGTTGTTTTTGACTGAGTGCATCTGCCACTACATTGGCCTTTCCTGGGTGATATGCGATGGTGAAATCATAGTCCTTCATATATTCCATCCATCATATCTGTCTTAGGTGGAGGTCTTTCTGAGTCAGTAGATACTTCAAGATTTTGTGATCAATGAGGATTTTAAAGGTATAACAATACAAATAGTGCCGCCAAATTTTCAAAGCATGTATGATTGTAGCTAACTCCAGATCATGTGTTGGATAGTTTACTTCATTTGGTTTGAGCTTCCTGGATGCATAAGCAACAACATGTTTATTCTTCTCTATCATACATGCAAGCCCCATCTTGGATGCATCAGTGAAGATTCTGAAACCTTCATTGCCAGATGGTAGAGTCAACAAAACTGTAGTGGTCAGTTTCTCCTTCAACTCTTGGAAGCGAGCTTCACACAACTCGGACCATACAAGCTTCTTAAGCTGAATCACTTGCTACATCCGTTAAGTGAGTAGGAGATTTGAAAGAGATCCATTCCAACATGTATATCTTATGAGACTCACACTTCCTCCACCTCCCAATATCTCTTTCTACCATGAAAATGAAGATGATGATTCTCTCTCTTAGATACGATAGGTGAAGAAGAAGGGAAGGAGTCCCTTAGTGAAAGTTTTTCCTTTGTAAAGGTGAAGTCAATGGTAGAAGATCCATGAAGAGTGGGTAATTACTTCAAAGCAGAAGATTTGTGCAAGAGTGGGTAAGTCGTTTGTGAAGGCAGAAGACTCCTTACAAAGTGGGTAAGTACTTGTAGAGGTTTAAGACTCTTGGTCATGGATAGGTAAGTCCATTGGTAGGTTGTTGTCTCCCTTCTCCTTAAAGGGAAGGCTGGGTATTCATGGCCTAGAAAAAGAAGGTCTTATATTGTATGTCTTATAATTGAAAATAAGTATGAAATGGTTGCAAAATCCTAGGGCTTGACCTGTCTAGGTAGTGGACTAACTTTCTCCTAGTTTGGATATTGGAAGCACTATACATAGCTTGTGTTTTTTTGCTTGTTCAATCTCTCTCCCCCATGCTATGTATATTTTAGTTTACTTGCACTCAAAGTTCAAACCTGCCATATTATCTTAGAAATATCTTCAATGTCCATTGAATTTTTTTAAAGTTCATTTTGCTCTATTCACCCCCACTAGATCCCATCCTAGATCCAACAAGTGGTATTAAAATGGGTCTTCTCCAAGCATACTTCCACAAGTAGGAGAAAATGGGAGATTATCAAGCTGGGATATACCTCATCAACATTCCAATCTTTGATGGGATAAATTTCCTCTATTAGAAAAGAAGGATACAATTCTACATCCAAGGATCAAGTCTTGATCTATGGAGAATGATGGACCTTTCATATAAGATACCAGAGGTAAAGATAGAAGAAAGGGATGAAGCTACCTTGAATGCAAGAGCCAACAATATTCTTTCTACCTCCATATCCCCCGTCGAGTTCAACCACATTTCTTCATGTGAGAAAGCCTATGAGAATTCTAGAAAGCTATGTGTCACTTATGAGGGGAGACAAAGCAAGTGAAGGAAATCAAAGTCTACATGCTCAAAGGGCTTCTTGAAAAGTTCAATATGGGAAACAAAGAAAGGGAGGAGAATATGTACACAAGGCTAAATACCATTGTAAATGATGTTTCCGTCCTAGGTCATCCTATGGATAGAGGAGAGATCAAATCAAAGATACTTCAAACTCTCCCCAAGAAGTGGGAATCTAAGGTGACTTTCATTGAAGAAGTAAAGTCTCTGGGTGATATTCCCATTGAAGAACTCATAGGAAATCTTCAAGCCGATGAAGTTACACTTAATAAGTAAGAGGAAGAAGAAAGAGAAGAGTAAGATCATAAGAAAATGAAGAAGGATGAAATAAAAGCAAAAACTGAGGCTATTGTTGGTCAACCTTCATCATTCTCTCAAGTTGATGAAGATGTCATGTTTTCCATGGGTATACTCTACAAAGGCAAGTCTTCCACCTCTATCTAGTGCTTCAAGTCTGGAAAGAAGGGTCACTTGAAGGATGATTGTACACAAGGCAAAAAGAAACATCATTATAAGATAAGAGAAGAGAAGTACAAGAAGAAGGATAAATGGAACAAAAGCTCATGTGACTCCTTTAACTCAAGCTCAAGTGAAGAATCTAGTGGAGGATCTAGCTCAAGCTCTAGTGAAGATGTAGAATATCATTTTTCTATGATGGCATCAACAAGTGAGGAATCTAATGAAGTGAGTCTAAACTCTTTAGATAAAGAATTATTAATTACCACTATTCATGCTACTCATGCCTCTCTTAGGTCTTTTGAAAAGAAAAAGAAAAAGCTTGCTAGAATTGTTGATATTTTGCATGTATAAAAGGATGATCTTGAACATGCTAATATTTTCTTTCTAGATGAAAACAATGCTTGTCTTAATCAAGTAGTATCTCTTAAACTAAAAAATACTAACTTTCTTGATAAGATTAGATTTCTAAAAGCTCAACCTCTTATGCCTAGATCAAACGAATAGAATACTAAAATTGTGAATTTTCTCATGCTTGATATTGATATTCTTAAAACATAAAATGAGGAAAAAGACTTAGCTTTCCAAGGTATAGAATCTAAAAATGGTGTCTATCATTCTATGATTTTTTTGCATGAAAAAGAAAATGCTTTCTTTCTTGATAAAATCAATGTCCTTGAGTCTTGTTCTATTATGCTTCTAGAGATAATAATGTCGATGCTCTTCATATTGATAAATATTCTTATATGACCAAAACTCTTTGATTAGAAACCAATCTTATGAATGATATATATGATATCAATCAATTTTATTCTACTATTACTTCCCTTATAGATGATAATCATAGTTTGAGATCATCTATGCAAATATTCTAAGATGATAATAAGAATTTTAATCAAATCCTAGATCATACTTTGGAACAAATGGGTTGAGAAGGTTTTGGACTTCATAG
Source organism: Alisma plantago-aquatica (assembly GCA_963693085.1). Lineage (NCBI taxonomy): Eukaryota > Viridiplantae > Streptophyta > Magnoliopsida > Alismatales > Alismataceae > Alisma > Alisma plantago-aquatica. The sequence goes on from OY856411.1 coordinate 125,320,121, forward strand.
TCATGAAAGGAACAACAATGATAAAGAACCTTCAATTTTCAATGTAGAATCCTCTAGTTCCAAGGCTAACAAATCATGTAATAATTATAGTGAAATCAATCGTTATTCTACATATTTTCATTTTAGGAAAGCATACAAGAGTAATAGGACTTGAGTTGCTAAGATAACCCTTCCAGACACAAAAATATGATTGGATACCATTTCATCTTTCTTCTTGCAAATCACTTGAAAATGGATTGACAAGGTCTATTGATTTGCAAATTGACTTCTCAATCCTCATGAAAGAAGAAAGTTGAGATGTATATGGGGTTAGCAACAATTGAAAAGGAACGGTAAGATCAGAGGTAATGTTATTCTTGCTCATATCCAATCATAATGTGGTTTTTCCAAGTTAGTATGCCATATAAAGGTATATTGTATTTAGAACAAGAAATCTCGATTTGAAAGAGAAACTAGGTTTGCCCCCTACGTGAGCCATTTTATTTGAAAGAAAGGACATGTAATGTAATAAATATGAGATGAAACCATCAAGGAGAATATTGGTTTAGAATTATAACATCATATTATTAATATGTTTATAAGAAATATATATGTCATGGAATACAGAATCATATACATGAATGAGCAGCATGATCATTAGACCTAAGTAGAAGTTAATGATGATAGTGGAAGAGTAGCATAAAATAAGAGGAGTGATGTTGAAACCCTAGTAGTCTAAGAAAAGAATGTAACCTATCAGAATGGTTAAGTAATAGAAAAGAAATTCAAGTTATGAAGATAAGGAAGACTTTAGTTAACTTCAATAGATATAATGTTTGTATATCAAAATAAGGGAGTAAAATCATGTCAAAACAACATCATGTTATTGATACGGATCAAACCCTAGAATTTTTAGGGTTCTAGAAGTACAAGGGATGCCACGAGCGATTGATCTTGAGTACAAACATCTCTATAAAAATAAAATCCTATGATCTATAATATGAGAAGAAACTAGCAGCGATGATAATCCAAGGTTAAAGGTTGCAATGAGAAAGATAGATATGCAATATGGAAATAGGGGATAACAAATAATTTGAAATGTAGGAAGTATGATTTGAACAAAAGGTGAAATGAAACATGAGCAAGGTGGAATCAGAAATAAGTTCCTGTAGTGATAGAAAGAATGATGAAAATCCCTTCTTACCTCAAATATTTTCATGTTAGAGATGTTTATCCTATATAATCAAAATGAGAAGGATAAATAAGAAAAAGTAAGTGGTAATTAACAATAACCAGAGTAAACAAATGGCTTTGAGTATGATTTTCTTTCAGAAGTATAATTTGTTGAAAGTATATAAAAGGACGTAAATGTGTTTTACATATGATTTCAGTTATACATGTGCAAGGTATATATTAATTGAATCAGTGTGATAGCCTTAGTCACTCATACTTAATCTAGATCAGTATAAAACAATTATTGTTAAATCTAGTCTTGTATCTTAGAAGTTTTTTGCTATTTTACTAGCACAATAGTAAACATCAAAAAATCATTGTTAATTCTCTATATGAACTCTAATGTCATACATAAAAACAACATAGCTTGAATCGTACAAAATGAGATAGTTGGATCAGATTACTAGTGATGAGGTAACACCTTGAGAGAGTATGAAAAGATTGAAAATGGTTGATTTCTCTTTCTCTTTCATATTGATTGATTGTGACATTGAGTTTATTTTGTAGTCATTAAGAGGCATTGCTTTAAATTTGTTGTGGTTTGAATAGAAATAAAGGACTCGATGTTGAAAACAATATTCAAATATAAAATACAAGAATGTAAAGCCATAGAAGATTCCATAACTTCAAAAGAAACCTTGAATGTACTTTACCTATATATTTATGTCTCAGGGATGAAACCTTTTTATGGTGGAAAGAATTATTATGACTGTGTCTGAGCTTAACTGGTAAATTAGGGTTTACCAAGATGATTATATGCTTAACTAGATTGAACATCTCTTAAACTTGATTAATGATGGTAGCTTAATTGTGATGCTTCAAACCTAAGAAGAAACTCTGATTATGTTTTGAGTTTGAAGGATTAGGGTTTGAGAAGTGTAAATCCTAATTGCAAAAAAATGGATTTTGATAATACATAAATACAAAATTTGATATGTATAGTAGTATGCTAAATGATTTTTGACATTTTCTATGTAACTTGTTGCTTGAAACTTGGATATGATTTAACTAGATCAATCATTAGTGTTATATAAAAATTTTAGAATATTGGGATGTTCTTTGAATGTAGTTCTTGGTCAAACTATACTTTCACCGACATTGTTGCACACTGTTATTTAACAGTGTTGTGTTTGATTTTTCATTTTTTATTGGTAGCTTGAAATGACTTGAAATTTATATCAAGGCTATGAAATTATGTGTTAGACAAAATTACAATTTTACATAATTTTTGGAGGATCTACAACCTATTCAGTAAACCATTTACAGTAACATTGTTATGGCGAAAACTTTTGCAAAAATAAAAAAAAGGTAAGGAAGGGTCAATTTGCATTTGATCCAAGCACCTGAATTGCTCTATATGATCATATTAGCACACCAAGAGATACCCTATTTCGTCATTGATTCTAGAGAAATGAAATCCTAGAGAGAGAGAGAGGAAGAGTGAAGGTTTGGATGGAGAAAGTGGTGAAGATGACGATTTAGGGTTTCCTCTTCCTAGAATTGATGAAATCAAGTAAGCTTATCATTTCTGGATAGCTTTTCCTGGTGGTTCTTCTTTTACATGTCAAGATTTTTTCCCTCCTTTGATTTGATTTGAAATGGTATCAAATCACCCCCTTTTCTTGCTCTTTTTCTAAACTTCTCCTTTCCAAGGGTTCTTGAGTTGAAAGGAAGAAGAATATAGTGATTTGGTAGGAGTTTGGTATGGATTTGAGTATTTCAGATGTAAGTCTATGCTTTAAAGGTGTTTTCACAATTTAAATGAGTGGATACATCCATTAAACATTGGATTGCATGAATTTGGGTTAAATCTACTATAATGTTCAGCTCTTCATATGTGTGATAGTAAAACCCTAATCTATCTTTCAGTTCTAACTTTTGCAAGATGATATCAAATATATTTTTTTTCTCTTTTTTGATGAATTTCAAATGATAATATCATATTATAAATGGATAAAATCATATAAAATAGAATTTCTAAAGTTATTGATATAGCTATAAGAATACACTAAAATATAACGTTTCAGTTAGGTCTAAAATGGTTGTATAACTGAATGAACAACTTTGCCTATTTTAATCACTTTATATATTAATAATTGTTTTATTTGAATGTGTATACAAATATATCAAATATAATCATAGATTTCACTTTGTATTATCAGGGTCTGCTTGATATCTTACTTAAGAGGGTGAAAACCTTAATGAGTGAAAAGTTGTAAGTCTATGGAAAGACATCATGTAATCCAACAAAAGTAATTCTTTTTATTGAAATAGATTTTTTTATTAAAGGTTATTTGTGATGCATGATATTTTAGTGAATTTAATGAAAACCCTCATTTAGTTCATAGAAGGGTTTCATATATATGTCTGGTTGTATGTGAATTGTTGAAAACAATCTTTTATCAATGAAAGCTTATGATGTATTAAATCCTCATGTAAGTCATGTGATATGTGAATGAGGAAAATGAAAACCTAAGGATAGGGTATTCAGTGAATCATGTATTGTCAATTCAGTATCCTTCAATATGATAAGTGGTGTTCCTTAATAGCTCAATTTTTAGTTCATGTTACATATAATCTAGATAAAGAGCTTTTTACAGGGTTAAGCTAATAAATGTTGATTTAACGATTACACAATTAATATAAAGAGTGAATAACATATTAGATGCCCTAAATATTGTAGAAACCTTCACAAGGAGGCATGAACTATGGGGAGGAAATATGCTTCCCCACAGGAGGTATTTTGTCAAGGTCACGGTAAACTGGAGCGTACTGGTATGGTGATGGGGTCTAGCCTAGTTAGGATAGACTCCTTACAGTTATGTGGTACCCAACACTAACCAAGGATTCTAGTGGTATGTATTCTATGAGTTGTGTCTATCAGTGTACATATATGGTAGGTCCACTGGTTCACAACAAACTTGGGGGCTTTGACACCCTATCTAAGTCCAAGGTTGAGAGGAGTCCAGATATCTGAATGCTCTCATTAGTAGTTGAGAGACAGAGGTGGCGAGGCCCACTATAGATGGAATCTTACTCGAGAGATATACTTAGGAACTCAAACATGTTGCTAAGTCTTATACAATGAGATCGTAGTTTTCTACAATGCTTTTACATGTTTTCGTACATTTCATATCGGTTCAAGGCATTATAAAATGATTGGAGATTAATCAGGTGTGTGCAATTGTTAGACTATTACATTGAGTTTTTTAGAGTAACTTGCTATTAGTTTGTTTCTAAGTTACTAGTTTACTTGTGATTGATCAAGAAAGTTTAGTGATTCATTTACTCATTATAGTCATCTAGAATAACCTACTATATATGTTTGTGAATTACTACTTCATTTATAGATTGCTATTTTTCTACTTTTTATTCAGTTACTCACAATTATATCTTTGATTACCTATTTACCTTATGCTTTTTCTTTGAAGTACTCATTCATTGAGTGAGTAGGATCACCCCTATACTCACAATCTTTAGGAAAACAATTTGGGTTTGAAGAATGTCAATGCCAAAGTAAATATGCCACACGATCTAAGTATCCAATTAGTCAAGTTCAGCAGGTCCATGTCAATCTAGGTCCTTGTATAGAGTGAGAGAGTTGTAAATAATGATGTGTAACTTTATTTCCTCAAAAATTAGAATGTATTCTATTATCATGATGCATGTACAACGAAGTGTGGGAAATAAAATGAATGTTTAAATATGTTTCTATGATGGACTAGTTTTTCAATTAATTTTGAGGACAACATTTCTTTTAAGGTGTGAAGGATGTAATGGAGTGAACTTTTGAGGCCTTTAAATGTCCTATGACATATTCAAATTCATGTGTTGGAACAATTTTAAGAGTTGCAACTATTTTGATAACATATTCGAATTCATGATTTGAAATTAGTCAAATATTGAAGTGTTTCATAATTTAGATCAAGGTGCATGATTATTATGACTGAAGTTGTGATACATATTTATCATGCACCCTTGAGAAGGGAGAAGACACGAATTTTTTGTGGTGAAGAATCCATCTTAGCCACACAGGAGGACTAAGATCTGAGGTTGCATCTTCTACTTAGCAGTTATGGAACTGTCTTGGATGGTGATATACATGTTGTTTTACTTATAGATTGTGGAGTGAGGTAGGATTCATGAAATTAATTGGCCTCTTCTTTCCTGCAACTGTCCGTAGATCCCTTTTGTAGACCATTTGCTGAAGTGAAGAAGAAGAACAAAACCACCCCATTCCCCCTTTCTCCATTTTCGATTACAGTAGGTTGAAGAATAAGTACCTGAAAGTAGAGATGATATATGAGGTAGCTAAGAGAGGAAAAAGAATGTATAAGGTCAGGGAAGATGAATTCATTTTTCTTTGTGCACCCTTACAGTGGTTTTTCTCACCAACCAAACTCATTTGGTTGGAGATGAGGTAGAGTTTGGAGCAGCTGGTGGAGTTCCTCCCACCTAGTTTTGAAGTCATGGAGATGTCAATGGACTCTCAACAAAGCTTTTGGGAGACTTAGATATGAAAAGAATAGAGTAAAGCAATTTTCCATGTTTTGACTATTCATGGAAGCAGCCAGTGGCAATGACCTCCTTGGGCTTACAAGGAGGCATTTTGAATGAAAAGTAGAGAGGTCGGTGGAGTGGTTTCTAACCATAAGAAGGAGAAGGCAGAACTATCAAAGATTGAAGAGGAGTAGGAGGGAATCTATCCCTCGATGGAGCTAGGCTAGGTGGCGGTGCAAGTGGGCATCAAACACTACAATTGCAGAGAACGCCATCGAGAAAAGAGAGAGGGAGCAAGCTGAGTGAGGCCAAACCCTAGCGGCCCAGGCCAGAACGAACGGCTTGCCTCTAAACTAGAAAGGTCCATGAGCAAGGTCAATAGAAGGAGATGTGCCCCCTCATGGACACGTGGCAAATTGTGATTGGCCGATAGGTAAGAATATTTCCAAAAACTCCCATATCTTATAGATTTCATAGTAATTAGCTTGGTTATAAGAAAATTACAAATAAAATAGTAAAATTAGGCTTTTGATGCACTAATGTTAGGAATATTGTATAAGTTGTGAAATACTCATACCATGTATAATAAATATCAAATGATGACTACAAATTATGGTAATGCAATTGTAACTCTAAATATGATATATAATCCCTACTATGTCAGTTATGATCATGATTGGACATGTAATCATCTACTATAGCTAAATATTGCTAATAACCTTAATTAATGTGCAATACTTACAAATATACTCAAGAAATTCTGGAAATATATGTATAATCTCATGTAAGTATATGAAACCCTCTGTATATTGTTTATATCATAATGATACATATAATTAATTATATATATTAATTTTTCTTAAAATGATGACACACCCTAATAAGGTTTAATAAATGTGAGCTAAGGTACATATGTGCATGTAATAATGAATGAACCATAATCCAAAATATAAATGAAATATATGATTAATAATCCAATTCTAAGAAGATAAGATGAGCAATGATCAAAATATCCCCATGAACTAAGCTAAACTCTAATGGACATAATTAGGGTTCATGATGATGAGAACCTAATGGTGATATGTATCATCTTGTCTTTATTAGGGTTTGATCAAGAGTGGTAGTTGACATCAGGAATATGATGATTATGATATCTTAATTACGGTAAGTTTTACCTCTTACTCGGCCTATTACATAGTACATTTGTATTATATGTGTACAAAATACTTGTATATTAGATGAAATGATTGTTCTTGTATATTATCTTGCTTGATTTTCCATACCTATAGTTATAAACACATGAAACATAAGATATTTGTTCCATTATATCCAATCACTTAAACTTTGGTATTCAAGTTCTACAAAGTAAAATACTTAAACTCTCTAGTAGTCAAATACTTGAAAGTGATCCAACTCTTTGGTAGTCTGATCGCATTGTGAAATGATCCAACTCTTTGGTAGTCGATCAGAAGGCCTTCAATGCATTCAACCTTTAGTGGTCAATGAATGGATCATATAATGGAAACTGTGCTTAAAATATGTGATCTTTTGTTAATAAACATCTTGGTTGAAGTATATGCCTTTTAATATATTTGCTTAATACTGCCAAGTATCCACTTTATCTGATTGTCAACTCTTAGTAATGAGAGGTATATAAAAGACACGCAGGCATACTCAATTCAATATTTTAGTATATTATGATGATGTGTATCACTTGTAATCTCTTGTTTAGGTGATGTGGACATATCATCTTGAAGACCTTGATAGTTGGGAGTTGTACAGAAAGTTGATGTGCATGTAGACCTATTTTCTAAAGATCCTATTGTAGATGTAGTATGTGCATAAGTAAAAGTCTAGTATTCAATGTGTAATATCAAATGTTGTAACAATTTATTTTGTAATTATATGTTGATTGGTGAGCATGTGGTCACAGTTTGTTTATTGTTCATGTGCATGTGCTACTGTTGTTTCCTCTGACTCCCTTGATTTTCTTCTTCTTAGCCTAGTGTGTGAGTTTGAAATGGGATTCTCACTAAAGTGAGGGTCTAAATTTGGACACCACACGCATGATCAAGGTGTTGAAAATCTGGGGATGTCATATGTGGTATCATAGAATGAACCATAGAAAAGACTCACATTTGCTCATCATGCAACTCAAAATTTAAATCAAACCTTAAACTTGAAAATCTTAATGGTTAGAGTAGTAGTCTTTTTAGAGACTAGATCTGACATAACCTCTAGGTTAAAACCTAGATGTCTGAGAACTAGGTTTAGACTAGTGCTTGTTTTATAGCAAGTCCTAAGATGTTATTCTTTCCTTTTAATGTGGTCGTATGGGACGTTACATTATTCAAAAATGATTTGCATCAAGGGAATAGAAATCCTAGGCATATGGCACTCATTGTCTAGGATAGCTACACTAGTATACATCATGTTCTCATCCTTTTCACTAGGTGACATGAAATTAAACACTCTACAATGTGGGGGACACTCTTTTTGTTGATTTGGTTTTTATTCCAATTAAATCGAGACTCGATAGTTTTCTCTGATGCTTATTTTATCAGATAAAAACTATATGATATTTTATTATATATAACTACAAAAATGTGTCCCCAGGCATGTTTGAGTAGGAGGTGGTCATGTAACTTAAGTGAAAGTGATTTACATTAGTCTAGAAGAGAGAGTATTTCTAGATTACATGTCTAGATGCTTGTTGAGATATGTGATAGATGTTAGAGATGAAATAATGTTAGATGATGACCTAAGTCTTATATAAATGATATAAGTTGGTTTGTGATGATCAAAGTCATATTACAAATTTTGAGTTTAGTTTGAGGATTTGAGACAAGTTATTATGATGAAAGTATGTGTGATTTTATAAGTTAACAAAAGCTATGTTGAGACAAGGTTGTGAGTCGGCATGAGCGTCAAGCTCGTTTATGAAGGATGACCTCTAGTGTTAGGACCAATTGTAGGGTTAACTCCTAAGATAGTGAGACCCAGAGGGAGAAGGTCAGAGAACCTAAACTCCAAGATATGATAATTATGAGAGATACTTGTTATAATATGTCCTAAAATAGACTACTCCTGAGTGAATGAGTTGAGTTTCTCTATGCATGATTCCTATAGACATGTTGAACCTCGAATGTCCTTGAGAGGACAAAATCCTAGAGTCAAAGAGAGGCTGGTTATATATGCATATGAGAACAAGGATAAGAGTACCTACCATTTGGGTTAGGGAGAGAGAGTCCAATGATCCCAAAGGAGGTAAATGTGTTAGTTTCTATAAACTATCAAGCTCGGGTTGTTGGTTCCCCCATAGGACTTTAGAGTTTGCTTATAAGAAAGAGTTTTGGGTAAGAATATCTCATGGAATGGTAGAGAACCTACAAATATAATGTCACATCATGCTAGCTTTATTAGAGCTTGAGTGGCTATGTCTTGTGACCAAGGTCAATGAAGTAGACTTGATAACCCTAGACCAAAGAGGGACAACAAAGTTTGTGCATATGATATTCTCATATAGATGAGATTTCTAAGAGAGACTAAGCAAGTCACTACCCTCAGGATAAGGGATAGGAGAACCTCAATTGAATTAGATAATTTTTTACATATATTTGAAAAGCCACTTGTATAAGTTTGTTTAGCATAACATGGATATAATGTAGTGCTTGTGGTCTAATCTTGAGATTTGAAATATGGGTATGACATAATGGAAACCTAGTGATGATTTAATAACTCTTTATATATAAATTGTTAACCATCTACATAAATAGTGATGAAAATATGATATAGTTGGCTAATCAAGTGAATTAGTCACGAAAAGAGTTTTTAACCACATATGAAAGTGATATAAAATCATATTAATGATATATGAGAAACACATTGTTAATTTCATTTCTTAATAAAGATGTTGATTATAGTTGAAAAATTAGCATTATATAAAGTTGATAGCACCTTGATATGACCTATATTGGTAGAGGGTTAATTATAATTAAATCCTCAATAAAATATGTTTTAGTAATGTTGGAGTGCTAATACATGATTACAATGAGGATATAAATATTAAAATATGAAATATGTAATGACCTAACGTAAGCTAATAGACATATGTTTTAAGCTTTAATGGAAAGGTGGTCCACCCTAGTATTTATATAATACTCCTAGGAGTTATACACATATGTTCAAGAGATCTTGTTGATGGGAATGTTGCACCTTGAGCGGTTCCCTACATGTAGATGAATATCTTTTTCTTTTTTATTTCCTTGGATTAAGAGAATGGCTTAATTTTGAGGAGGAAATTTCTTTTTAAATGTATATGATGTGATGGACTGGTTTTTGACATTATTTTGAGGACAAAATTTCTTTTAAGGTGTTAAGGATGCAATGGATTGAACTTTTCCAGACTTTAAATGTCCTATGACATATTTGAAATCATGTGTTGGAGTTATGTTAAGAGTTGCAAGTGTCTTGATAACATATAGATGTTAATTGATTTGATATCACGTTTAATACCCCAGAGTTTTTGTCTTTTTGAGGTAATTAATAAACATGATAAAGAGTTGAGTTTTGGCACCAAACTTTGATGGATTGTCGTAATGATTATGATAAAGCTATGATTACATTTTCTTAATATTTGGGGGTTCCTAAAGATTAATATATTAGGTTCAAAATCATTCAAATATTGATGTATTTTGTAAGTTGGATCAATGTGCATGATTTTTATGACCTAAGTTGTGATATATATTTTTCACACAACCTTGAGAAGGGAGGATCCACAAAATCTATGTAGTGAAGAATCCATCTCAGTTGCACATGGTTAACAACTCAGATTGCATCTTCTATCCAACAATTATGGCTATGTCATGGGTGGTGATAGACCATGTCATTTGACTCATAGATCATGGAGTGAGGTAAGATTTCATGTGATTATTTGACCTCTTCTCACTTGTAGCTATCTATAGAGCCCTTTCACATACCATTTGGTGAAGTGAAGATGGATATCAAGACCACTCTGCTCCCCCTTTCTCCATTATTAGTTATAATAGGTCAAGGAATAAGTACTCAAAGGTAGATATGATATTAGAGGTGGATAAGATAGGAAAAAGAATGTATAAGGTAAGGGAAGATGAATTACTTTTCCTTCGTGCACCATTTTGGTGGTTTTGCTCGCTAGCCAAAATTAGTTGGTCGGAGATGGAAGTAGAGTTCGGAGTTGCTGATGGAGTGCCTCCCACCTAGTTTTGAATTCATAGAGTTGTCGATGGTGTAACATACTAGATTTTGGATCTACCCTAGATGTTTGACCTTTTTGAGTTAGCCAAACAAGGTTGAGGTTTGATCAAAAAGATGTTTAGTGTAATCCTAATGAGATAATGCATGAATAAAACAACCTAATGTAACCTAACGTTCTCATATTAGTCATAGGTCATTAATGGACACATCAAAATGTTACATGAGATAAATGGAGATTTCATAATAATTTGTGCAAAATAATCTTACATAATTCCTTTGGTGATAATATGAAAATATGGAACTTAATTGGATGAATAATTGAGATAATGGAGAAATAACATAATAATGGGCCATAAATAATAATTGTGACATATCTTATAATAGGGAATCTCAAAAGTGGAAAAATCTTCAAATTCATAATCAACCTACATGTCAATTTTCAACTAATTTGGACAACCTTAAATAATTACCGTAAGTTTAGGAGAGAGAAAATGTGTAAAAACCATAAGTGATGAAGAATATGATAAATAACTTCAAAAGATGGAAACAAATGAAAATTCATGTTCAACACATGAAAGATAACTTGTGAGTGAAGTTCCACCAATTTTGGGCTACTTGTGAGTGAAGTTCTACCATCAATGCGGCAGAACCAGTTTTGGGGGCGGGGCTTCTGACCCCTACAAGAAATGCATATGGATCAAAACTCTTCCCCGTACTAACTTGAAGGTAATTCATCCCCCAAATAATCTGTTTGTTTAGTGATTCCAGATTGCTTTTCTTTTAATTTCTCTAATCAGCCTCATTATTGGTCTCAGTAATGGCGAGTATGGTCGTTGTGTGCTTTGGTTGTGTGAGGGAGGAGGATGGCCCTCCGTATATTTCCTTGTCTACCCCTCTCTTTTCCTCTGGTGTTTTGTTTTTCCTTGGGGGGTAAAGTCATCTTTTTTCTTATGCTTGACCCAAGATATGTGCCTAGTTGATTGGAGGCCCAGACAAGTTGGCCTGATCCTATTGGGCCATGTCATATTGCTTTTAAAAGGATATATAATTATACACATGGCTTTATAAGATTTTCTGATTGGTTGGTCATTCAAAAATTCATATCTAATTATTTGTAGCTCGGAAACATAAAAAATATTTTCTAAAATAAAAAAAGAGCTTTCTAGTGGCACTGGTTTTTTCGACAAAAAATAATATTGTAAATATGTGATTTTAATGGATTTTCCTAAATAAGTAATAACTTACAAAATTTATAACTAATAATCTATAAGTCAGAAAAATATAATCAAATATGTTTTAAACTTAGAAAAAGATATTCTAAAATATGTAAAGGTTTTGATAACCTAAATCACATGTAAGGAAAAAGGTGATAGTTAGGGTTTTGAATAATTAATGTAAACCTAACCCTAATTCTACATATATGCATCATAGGTTCTTTGGAGACTTAGGCCTGGATCTAGGACTAATTTTGGACTGTTTAGATTCTTAAGTGATGTATGATTGCATCTCCTATTATTCATGTTGATCAATTTCTAATTCATCTCTCTTAATGTATATTTGCATCACCTATTATTCTTATTGAGCAATTCAACTATTTTCATATTTCTCTTGGTCCTATGGATGATGGCCTATACAATATTCTTTGTTTCAAAAATTAATGTTCATATTAACTACTTTATTTTATTACTGATCTTGTGATCATATTTTGACATTCTCTTGGTCTCTTTCTAATGCTTTTTTCATGATGGAACTCTATATGAAGACATGTGATGTGCCCACTTTTGTGGTGGATGTATATGTTGGTCACTTTTGTGTTGACTACTTTGTATAATCTGACTATACTTTCTACTTTGCCACTACATTAAACATGCTATGTGATTCAATAGTACTAGAGTAGTGTAACTGCATTTATTTTTGTGAAGTATGCCCCTATTATGATTGGAATGGAGGTGGTGGTGCCCCATACCCGAGTTTCAAGTTTGTGAGGCTTGGCCCACCTTATATATATATATATGTATATATATGTATATGTATATATATGTATGTATATATATATGTATATATATATGTATATATATATATATATATATATATATATATATATATATATATATATATATATATATATATATATATATATATATATATATATATATATATATATATATATATATATATATATATATATATATATATGAGATTGGTAGTATACCATTCTCTATCAAGTTTCAAGATTGTGAGGATTGGCCGCCTTTGTCTTTGTATTGTTCTAGTGTTATGCTTATCTCACATGCATGTAGGTTGATGATTATGGGGTGTCTGCCCTAATTCTTTATATGTGCTACTATGACACAATTTTATTATTTTATTGGCAAGAATATCCTTTATTATGATCATATTCTTTTATGCCCGATTGGATAGTCCTTTCTATTCTTTAGGAAGACTTGTATATTTTTTGTCCTTTATTCCACATATTGCTCAATTTTCTCTTTAGTATGCACATACCATCATTTACTGATGTCATCTACTCTTATCTTCTTGCTGGGATATGCTTCCAACCCTAGGTGAATGATATGAAGGACATGGCATAAAGACATGGACTTAGCATAAGGAGTTAAATATTGGAGACAATCTTGTTGTGGTTTAGTTTTCCATCTACTTGGATCCATGTGTTGTGTCTTACTTGTAAACCCTTGTGGTAATTTATAATGTTCTTTTGTTCACTATTGATAAAGATGATGATAAGGAGAACCAAACACCTCAGAACATCATTTAATCTAGACAGTACATAAAACACAACCAGATTAATGCTTGATATAATGTGTTGGAACATCAGAGGTATATCTAGAGATGAGAGTAAGAGAGTCCTTAAAGAACACATCCATCAATATAAACCTAAGGTGATTGGAATACTCGAGCCCTGGATAAGTAGTGATAAAGCTACAAGAACCATCAAAAGCCTCAAATTCTCGAACTCGTTTAGAGTAGAGGCTCGCGGTTTCTCCGGTGGAATCTGGGTCTGTTGGAATGAGCCCAACTGTAATATCAAAATTGTCAACTACCACCGGCAATTTGTTACTTGCTGCTTAAACAAGGAGACATTGATTACTTTCATTTATGCTAGTCCACATATCAACACCAGGAACCTCCTGTGGAAGCACTTAATTAGGATGGGGAGTAAATTTGAACTACCTTGGGCAGCTCTTGGTGATTTCAATACAACTATTAACCCAGAGGAAAGGAGTGGCTAAAGACTCTACAACTATGCTGAGGCTAGGGCCTTCCATGAGACCCTTCTGGAGGCTGGTTTAACAGATCTGGGGTTCTCAGGACCCATGTTTACCTTCAAAAGGGGCATTGTTACAACCCCATTTTACCAAAACATGTAATGAGATTGTAAATCTCTTTCTAAAGATAAATGAAATCCATGATTGATTTGATGAGTTGATTTGAATGAATTTCATGTATGATAGCCTTGTGTGTTTTCTTGATGGGCCTTATTGGCCATTAAGCCCAATTGAAAGAAAAAGAAAAATAAATGAAAAAGGAATTCAATTGGATAAAGGAATACATAAGGAAATAAATAAAAATGATTAAAAGGTTAAAGGATATTTTCCAAAATAGAATTTCATAATATAAAGGTTCCTTGGGGTTCAAGGAACCCAGGATAATAATATAATAGCAAAAGAAATAGGAAATATGTGGAAAATATGAATAAATAGTTGTTGACTTACAACTAAAGAAAAGGAATCGTTTCCTTTGGATAATGAACCCAAATTTTGCAAGATGAAAGATAAAAGCATAAACGAGAATCCCTTAAAATTTGAATTAAAAAGGAGTTAAGATTTGGGAGTTATTGCTTTTTAAAGTTATCCTTAAATATAAATTTAATTTGGAATAAGGAAAATAGTTTCCTTTAATCAGATGAGCATGAAGGAGGTGGGCCGTTGGATCTTAATCCAATAGGCACCACTCATCGTCTAAATCCCTCACAGACTGGGACTCTGCCTATGATAGGAGGATTTTCCCTCTTGGATTCCTCACAATCCACTGAGTTTGCAAGCTGGCTGATGTTTCCTTTAGACTCAGGAAAGCAAACCGATGGGATTCATCCCTAGTTTGTCGAGGTTTGGTCTCTAATTGGGAAAGTTCCCAATCCAATAGGGACTTGCCCGACCCTATATATAGGGGGGGGGGATAAATGAGAGGACCAATATCCCTGTTTGCTACACCAAACACTATGGAAAAGCGAGAGGAACAATTTCGTGCCTCCAATTGGCTCGTCCACCTTGACTTGCACCCTCATTTCCAGCAGAGAACCTCGTCGGAGTCCGACGAGTGGAGAGGGGTCGCGGCGCGTGTTGGGCACTCAATTGGATCTTCGGGTGAGTTCGACGAAGGGATTTGATGCTCCATGGCTTTGTGGCGTGCTCTCTAGTGGTCGAGAGCCCAGAGTCAACCCCAAGGTTGACCATCATGGAGTTGCTGAGTTTGAGGAAGACGACGATCAGTCGCCATCCGATCGGGGTCCACGGTGATCTCAATTGAATCCAACGCTCCAGAGCAGGAGTGGCTTTTTTAGGCACGTGCAACTGGGATCGTCAGATCCAAGAAGTGGATCACCGGACCACAGATCGAGCGGCCCACTATTTTCGGTATTTGTTTCTCTCTAATCAAATAATCCAGAAAATGGTTTTCTTTACAAAATTCGTAGAAATTATTAGGAGTGTCTAATGGAAAAACTGTATACATGAAAGTTGTATAGAAAAATACGAGGAATCCGATAAAAATACTTTGAGAACATGTTTCTACTTCGTATTACAAAAGTACCTAAATTTTCTAGCAAAATGTATTAAAAGTTGATGAGAAACCCTAATTGAATATAAAGGGTGTATTTTGGTGAATTAATAGGTCAAATTAATAATAATAACCCTGTTAATGATAAAGGTGGTTTGTTTATCCATTTTGAATGCAAGGTTACCTAATTTAGAATTGTAATCCATAAAAGAAGGCTAATCTATATAGAAACCCTAATTTGGGATAAAAGGAGAGAAAAATCATATTTATTTAGATTAAGGAAATGAGATGCTTAATAAAGATCCTAAACTTGTTAAGGGTGCTAAAATGAGAAATTAGGGGTTTTATGTAGTTTTGATATATTAAGGATCATAATATTGAAAGAGGAGTTAAAAACCTAATTCCCAAGGAAACCCTAAAATTGGAATTGAAATCCTAAGCAATGTGATGAAATTGGATAAATATTAATAAAAGGAAATTGGTACTTTTATTTCAGGATTTCTATTCATCCTTGCTTTTTTGATTGGGTTTCCCTACATATTTGAATCTTTCTTGAAATCTGTAACTAAAGGTATGTGGTTACACTTATGAATATCTCGAGTTAGTTTTCCGAGGTTTACTGAAGTTTTTATCGATGTCATGAACTAATTGTTGGATGATTTTAATTCATGCAAACTATAATGTGGATATGACTATCACATAAGGTATGTTCCTACTAGCTGAGATCATGGTCCCCTCTGTGGTTTAATAGTTGACCTAGTACATGTCTACCTATGGGGTAGGTCCATCAGGTCATTGGATGACTTAGTACATGGCTACCAATGGGGTAGGACCATCAAGTCACTTCGAGTTAGATATTGGGATACCTTTGGGTAGTGCCATGCGACTCTATTACCCTATGTATTGGCTACCTATAAGGTAGGACCATGTGGGTAAGAATCTACCTAAAAGAGAGGTAGCATACAAGTCCACTGCAGGGACATCATATAGTTGGGGGATAGGTAAGGATTGACTAGTATGGATTAAAATGTAATCTTGGTTGCTAAATGATTAATTGAATGATTATGTTGTTAACATAGTTGCACATTATTTGTTCCCCCACATATCAACTTCGGCTGACCGTCGTTTTGTTTGTCGGTGATTTAGGTACAAATCTTAAAAGTACAAACAGTAAAGCGACACTTTGTGAATTCAAAAATTAAAGAACAAGGAGGAACTAGTTAGAGTGGTTCAGTTGTGGATAGAAGTTTAGTATATTCCAAAATTTTCAAAGGTATGCAAAATTTTATTTATTATAGCTTTTAAGTATAGTCTGTTAAAATTTAATAATTGTTCTTGGTTATATGTTGAACCTTTGATCCGGAAATTATGGGTGCGGCTTTGACCTCTTGGTCTCCCTTAATTGGGGGTTACCGAGAGGTGGGGTCGTAAAATTTGGTATCAGAGCCTAGGTTCCACATTTAACCATTAATTATTATTAAATTTTACAAACTCCATAGAACCCAAGGGAGTTATTAGAGGATTATTTGAAAGACGGAGGTGTCTAGAAAAGGATCACGACCGGGGGCTGGCAATATTTTCCTCCGCACCGCTAGTCGGAATACGAGGACTCCCGGATCCGTGTGACTACCTGGCCAAAGTCTTAGGGTATGATTCGAAATAAGATACCTTTAGGACTCTCTCATCTTATTCATCCCTTCTCATCAACTATTCTATTAAGGATTTAAGAGTAGGATTTTCTCTCTCTCCTCCACACTCAGGTGGTATGGGCAAGTAAGTTAAGGGATTAAGGATCCTCCATCACATTAATAAAAGATATGTAATGAGATATCATTGGACATAAGTGTAACTAGTTTAAATGATAAACTAAAGGACTGTTTGTTATGCTTATGTAGATGGCTCGTACAAAGACAGTTTCTATTCCCGAGGGCACTGGGAACCCAGCTAGGAGTAGTTGGTCTCCCCACAAGGGAAAGGGGTCTTCAGAGAAGAGAAAGAGGAACCATGATGGTGAATCCTCTAAGAAGAGGAAGAGACCGGAAGAAACCCCTCATCAGATCCCTAACCCTGACCCGATACCCTTCAACAACTTCGACCAAGAAGAATACCAAGGGTACGAGGAGCAACATGAGTATGAGGAGGTGGCCTGAATGGAAGAAGATCCAGCTGCCGGTCCTGAGCCAACCATGATAATCCACACCCCTGATGCTTTGTGGATGGAACAACAGAAGAAGCTGACTGAGGCCATTAGTGCTTTGGCCCTCTGAGACCTTGCTAGAGGTGAAAATGGTGAGCCACTTCCTGTTCGTCCTCGACTAGGAGTCACCATCTTGGACTTCGTCAAGATGAACATTGAGAAGTTCTAGGGAGAAGACAAATATGAGGTAGTTGATAAAGTGGAAGCTTGGCTGCTTGCAGTCGAGAATGGATTCTGCATTCTTGAAGTACAACCAAGCAAGAAGGTCCTCTTTGCGGATCTTCTCCTGGAAGGAGCAACCAAGATATGGTGGGAGACTCACATCATGGGCCGAGATCTGACTGAGGAACCAATGGCATGGGCTGACTTCAAAATGATCTTCACTGCCAAATTCATCCCTGTCTCAGCTAAGAAGGAAAAGGAAAGAGAGTTCACCAACATGACTCAAGGGAACTCATCTGTGGCAGACTTCGGGCATAGCTTTCAAATCCTGGAGCATTTCGGACATATGATGGATGAGGAAAGAAGGGTGGATCACTTCATAGAGCATCTTCACCCTGCCATCAAGCCCCATGTGATGGCAAGTAAACCCAAAACCTTCTCTGAGGCTTACAACATTGCCTTAGACATGGAGAGGACTGTGATGCCTGCCCAGCTTCCACCCAAGCGGTATTTGGGTTTCACTGAAGGAACTCAAAGTCAGAAGAACAACCACAAGAAAGGTTCAGGGCATCATCATGATAAAGGAAGACATGGGGGAAAGGGAAACCCTGTCAAGAGAATAACTGACCTCGATGTCACACCTGCGGGAGGTGGCATGCCAGTGAGTGTCGCAACAAGAACAAGATATGTTACCGATGCCACCAAGAAGGACACATCCAAGTTGTTTGCCCTCTGCCAAATCCAAGAGGACCAGGACAGGTAGCATCCCCACCAGTAGCGGCTCCACCTGTGGTAGCTCCACCCATAGCTATAGCCCCACCTGCGGGAGAGAGAAGACAAGCACAGGTGTTTTCCATTGATAATGAGGAAGCTCAAGCTAATGCGAATCGGTTGATCGAGGGTAATAACCCTTAGAGTTTACTTTTCTATTTTAAGTTTAAGCATGTAATGGTCTAATGTATGGTGAAAAACAATGTAGGCATGCTTGAAGTCATGGGACATAATGTAAAAGCTTTGTTTGACTCTGGATCTACTAATACTTTCATTTCGAGAAATCTTGCAACTATGCTTTGTTTGGATATCAAGGATTTAGGGTATGTCTTATATATTACAACCCCGAGTGGTCGGATCTTTACTTCCCTTCTGAAAACCCCGGTGATACCTGTGAAATATCGAGATCATGAATTTCCTACAGACTTTATCCTTCTTGACATGAATGATTTTGATATAATCATTGGTATGGATTAGCTTTATACTTATAGGGCCAACATTGACTGTAGGGAGAAGAAAGTGATCATTAAGAAACCAGGTCACCCACCTCTTGTAATCAGGGGTTGGAAAGATGCCACCACCAGCCTATATGTGTCAGCCTTGAAGGCAGAGCAAATGATGAGTAAAGGTTGTCGAGCTTTCCTGGTAGTAGTTACCGAGCCGGAACCTAGGGTGCAACTGTTAGAGAAAATAAAGGTAGTTAGGAGCTATGCAGATGTTTTTCCTGATGATCTATTTGGGATTCCTCCCGAGAGAGAGGTAGATTTTTCCATAGAGCTAGCTCCTGGTAGAAGCCCTATTTCAAGAGCACCTTATAGAATGGCCCCTACTCAGTTGCTCGAGTTAAAGAAACAACTGCAGGAATTATTAGACAAGGGTTTTATCCACCCTAGCACATCACCATGGGGAGCATCAGTTCTTTTTGTAAAGAAAAAGGATGGTTCGCTCTGAATGTGCATATATTACCGGATGATCAACTAGGCTACCATTAAGAACAAATACCCTTTACCTCTGATAGATGACTTGTTTGACCAGTTAAAGTCAGATCGAGTCTTTTCCAAGATCGACTTAAGTTCGAGTTACCATCAGTTGAGAGTTAAAAGTGAGGATATCCCGAAAACTGCTTTTAGAACTCAGTATGGCCATTATGAGTTTGTGGTTATGCCTTTTGGGTTGTCCAATGCACCCAGTGTGTTCATGAACCTTATGAATAGTGTGTTTCAAGCCTTCCTTGACTCGTTTTTCATAGTGTTTATAGATGACATACTAGTTTATTCTGATGACTTAGATCATCACTGAGACCACCTAAGTAAAGTCCTTGATATCTTGAGAAAGCAGAAGTTCTATGGGAAGTTCTCAAAATGCGAGTTTTGGATAGACCGAGTCATGTTACTTGGACATATCATCTCAGGTGGAACAATCATCGTAGATCCAGCTAAAGTTCCGGTAGTTCAAGATTGGCCTACACCGAGGAATCCCTCCGAAATCTGAAGCTTCTTGGGGTTAGCAGGATACTATCGGCGTTTCATTGCGGATTTCTCAAAGACTGCCTTGCCTTTGACCATGTTGACCCAGAAGGATGTGAAATTTGTGTGGTCCGATGTTTGTGAGGCTCATTTCCAGGAGCTGAAAGAGAAGCTGACCACTGCACCCATTTTGACTCTACCATCAGGCAATGAGGGTTTTATGATTTTCACTGATGCATCAAAGATGGGACTTGGTTGTGTGTTGGAATAGAATCGACATTTGGTTGCATATGCCTCTCGATAGATCAAGCCCAACGAGGTGAATTACCCGACACATGACTTAGAGTTGGCTGCTATTATCCATGCATTAAAGATTTGGCGGCATTACCTATATGGTGCCACTTTTGTGATCTTCACTGACCATAAGAGTCTGAAGTACCTTTTGACATAGAAAGACTTAAACCTACGACAACGATGATGGATGGAGTACATGAAGGATTACGACTTCA
Organism: Alisma plantago-aquatica; assembly: GCA_963693085.1. Lineage (NCBI taxonomy): Eukaryota > Viridiplantae > Streptophyta > Magnoliopsida > Alismatales > Alismataceae > Alisma > Alisma plantago-aquatica. The sequence goes on from OY856411.1 coordinate 125,340,970, forward strand.
CCATTGCCTATCATTCAGGGAAGGCAAATTTTGTAGCAGATGCTTTGAGTAGGATACAACTTAAGTGTGCAACAATTTTGTCCAGTCAATGGAAGAGTTTGGAAGAGCTTATAGAATGGTCTCCTCAACCGTTAGATGATCGAGTTCGATTGGCCAATATCCAGATACAGTCTGACTTGTTAGGTGAGATCGTGGAAGCACAGTTGGCCAGTGGGGAACTTGACAAGATGAAAAGCTTGATGCAGAAGCCTCAAACCTGTCTTACTTTGGGAATAGATGGAGGGATCAGGTTCGAGAATCGTATATGGGTTCCTGAAGATTCATCGTTGAAGGAAAAAATCCTCCAAGAGGCTCATGGTTCTAAGTACACAGTACACCCAGGGACTACCAAGATGTTTAAGGACATGTAGAGGTTTTTCTGGTGGCTAGGAATGAAGAGAGACATTGCAGCTTATGTGGCCAGTTGTCTTACGTGCCAAATGGTGAAGGATGAACACCAATGACTCGGTGGACTTTTATAGTCTATAGAGATTCCAGAATGGAAATGGGAACAGATCACCATGGATTTTGTGGTGGGTCTACCCCAGACCAAGAGAGGTCATGATGCGATATGGGTTGTGGTAGATCGCCTTCCCAAGTCAGCACACTTCCTTGCCCTAAAAACCACTACCAAAGTGTCAGACTTAGCTGAACTGTATATCAGAGATATAGTGTGATTACATGGCGTACCCAGTTCCATCATCTCCGATAGAGACCCAAAGTTTACTTCCAAGTTGTGGAAGCAGGTTCAAGAAGAACTAGGTACAAGGTTAAAGTTCAGTACCGCTTATCACCCCCAGATAGATGGACAGTCAGAAAGGACAATCCAGACTTTAGAAGATCTATTGAGAGCTTGTGTGCTCGATTGGGGTGGATCATGGGAGCAATACTTACCTTTAGCTGAGTTTGCCTACAACAATAGTTACCAAGCCAGTATTGGGATGCCTCCATATGAAGCTCTATATGGGAGACTGTGTCAATCACCACTTCACTGGGATGATGTTGGTGAAAGGACCTTGTTGAGGTCAGATGAACTCCAAGTGTATGCTGATAAAGTCACTTTGATCAGGCAAAGGCTAAAGATAGCCCAGGATCAACAAAAGTCATATGCTGATGCGAAGAGGACTGATGTGCATTTTGTTGTGTGAGAACATGTTTTTCTGAAAATCCGACCGCTCCAAGCTATAGCTAAGAACAGAGGAAAGTTGAGTCCCTGATATGTGGGTCCATTTGAAGTGTTAGAACGGATTGGTGAAGCATCTTATCATTTGGCATTACCCCCTCAATATAGTATGATGCATGATGTGTTTCACGTGTCCAATCTAAAGCGATATGTGCAAGATCCGAGCCATGTGTTGTGCATTAAACCTATTGAGCTTCAAGGAAAGCTGCCTTATCCTGAGTGGCCTTTACGGATTCTAGATACCAAGGTAAAAGAGCTCAGAAATAAGAATATAGAGATGGTAAGGTTTCTTTGGAAGCACCATGGAGAGGATGAGGCCACATGGGAGCTGAAGATGGACATGGAAAAAGCATATCCTAACTTGTTTGTTTGATTGTTGAATTTTGAGGGCAAAATTCCTATAAGGAGGGGAGGATGTTACAACCCCATTTTTCCAAAACATGTAATGAGATTGTAAATCTCTTTTTAAAGATAAATAAAATCCATGATTGATTTGATGAGTTGATTTGAATGAATTTCGTGTATGATAGCCTTGTGTGTTTTCTTGATGGGCCTTATTGGCCATTAAGCCCAATTGAAAGAAAAAGAAAAAGAAATGAAAAAGGAATTCAATTGGATAAAGGAATACATAAGGAAATAAATAAAAATGATCAAAAGGTTAAAGGACATTTTCCAAAATAGAACTTTGTAATACTTGAACCCCAGGATAATAATATAATAGAAAAAGAAATAGGAAATATGTGGAAAATATGAATAAATAGTTTTTAACTTACAACTGAAGAAAAAGAATTTTTTCCTTTGGATAATGATCCCAAATTTTGCAGGATGAAAGATAAAAGAATAAACGAGAATCCCTTAAAATATGAATTAAAAAGGAATTAATATTTGGGAGTTATTGCTTTTTAAAGTTATCCTTAAATATGAATTTAATTTGGAATAAGGAAAATTGTTTCCTTTAATCAGATGAGTGTGAAGGAGGTGGGCCATTGGATCTTAATCCAACAGGTGCCACTCATCATCTAAATCCCTCGTAGACTGGGACTCTGCCTATGACAGGAGGATTTTCCCTCTTGGATTCCTCGTAATCCATTGAGTTTGCAAGCTCGCTGATGTTTCCTTTAGAATCAGGAAAGCAAACCGAAGGGATTCATCCCTGGTTTGTCGAGGTTTGGTCTCCGATTGAGAAAGTTCCCAATCCAACAGGGACTTGCCCGACCCTATATATAGGGGGGGGATAAACGAGAGGACCAGAATCCATGTTTGCTACACCAAACGCTGCAGAAAAGTGAGAGGAACGATTTTGTGCCTCCAATTAGCTCGTCCTCCTTGACTTGCACCCTCGTTTCTAGCAGAGAACCTCGCTGGAGTCTGGCGAGTGGAGAGGGGTCGCGGCACATGTTGGGCACTCAATTGGATCTTTGGGTGAGTTCGACGAAGGGATATGACGCTCCCTGGCTTCGTGGCGCACTCGCTAGTGGTCGAGAGCCCAGAGTCAACCCCAAGGTTGACCCTCGCAGAGTTGATGAGACTGAGGAAGACGACGACCAGTCGCCATCCGATCGGGGTCCACGGTGATCTCAATTGAATTCAACGCACCAGAGCGGGAGTGGATTTTGCTAGGCGTGTGCAACTGGGATCGTCAGATCCAAGAAGCGGATCACCGGACCACAGATCGAGCGGCCCACTATTTTCGGTATTTGTTTCTCTCTAATCAAATAATCCAGAAAATGGTTTTCCTTGCAAAATTCATAGAAATTACTAGGAGTGTCTAATGGAAAATATGTATACACGAAAGTTATGTAGAAAAATACGAGGAATCTGATAAAAATACTTTGAGAACCTGGTTATACTCCGTATTACAAAATTACCTTAATTTGCTAGCAAAATGTATTAAAAGTTGATGAGAAACCCTAATTGAATATAAAGGGTGTATTTTGGTGAATTAATAGGTAAAATTGATAAGAATAACCTTGTTAATGATAAAGGTGGTTTGTTTATCCATTTTGAATGCAAGGTTACCTAATTTAGAATTGTAATCCATAAAAGAAGGATAATCTATATGGAAACCCTAATTTGGGATAAAAGGAGAGAAAAATCATATTTATTTAGATTAAGGAAATCAAATGCATAATAAAGATCCTAAACTTGTTAGGGGTTGTAAAATGAGAAATTAGGGGTTTTATGTAGTTTTGATATATTAAGGATCATAATATTGAAAGAGGAGGTAAAAACCCTAATTTCCAAGGAAACCCTAAAATTGGAATTGAAATCCTAATTAATGTGATGAAATTGGATAAATATTAATAAAAGGAAATTGGTACTTTTATTTCAGGATTTCTATTCATGCTTGCTTGCTTGATTGGGTTTCCCTGCATATTTGAATCTTTCTTGAAATCTCTAACCAAAGGTATGTGGTTACGCTTATGAATATCACGAGTTAGTTTTTTGAGGTTTACCGAAGTTTTTATCTATGTCATGAATTAATTGTTGGATGATTTTAATTCATGCAAACTATAATGTGGATATGACTATCACATAAGATATGTGCCTACTAGCTCAGATCCTGGTCCCCTCCGTGGCTTAATAGTTGACCAAGTACATGGCTACCTATGGGGTAGGTCCATCAGGTCATTGGATGACTTAGTACATGGCTACCAATGGGGTAGGACCATCAAGTCACTTCGAGTTAGATATTGGGCTACCTTTGGGTAGTGCCATGCGACTCTATTACCCTATGTATTGGCTACCTGTAAGGTAGGACCATTGGGGTAAAAATCTACCTAAAAGAGAGGTAGCATACAAATCCACTGTAGGGACAACACATAGTTGGGGGATAGGTAAGGATTGAGTAGTATGGCTTAAAATGTAATCTTGGTTGCTAAATGATTAATTGAATGATTACGTTGTTAACATAGTTGCACATTATTTGTTCCCCCACATACCAGCTTCGGCTGACCATCATTTTGTTTGTCGGAGATTTAGGTACAAATCTCAAAAGTACAAATAGTAAAGCGACACTTTGTGAATTCAAAAATTAAAGAACAAGGAGGAACTAGTTAGAGTGGTTTAGCTGTGGATAGAAGTTTAGTATATTCCAAACTTTTCAAAGGTATACAAAATTTTATTTATTACAGCTTTTCAGTATAGTCTGTTAAAATTTAATAATTGTTCTTGATTATATGTTGAACCTTTGATCCAAAAATTTTGGGTGTGGCTTTGACCTATCGGTCTCTCTTAATTGGTGGTTACCGAAAGGTGGGGTCGTAACAGGAATTCTATAGCAGCGGTTAGATAGAGTAGTAGCAAATGAGCTATTCATATGGAGGTATCCTTATTTTATAGTAGTCTATCTCCCTCGAGTGCCTTCAGACCACTACCCACTGCTCATCAGATTTTCCAAGAAGAAGACATTATCCCAAAGTCATTTTATTGCAAAGGCGGTGTGGTCGGCTGATAAAGATCTCAAAGAACTACTACAATCGACTTGACAAAACACCAATGATTTCAACACGTCCTTGAATGCAACGAAGGAGAACATTCTCTGCTGGGTTTGAACGACAACACAGAACCAGAGGAGGAGGAAGAATCATTTATTAAGAAACATCAGCTTCCTAGAGAGTGAACTCGCCCTTTCATAAAACTCCATTACCGGTGATCTATATATCTCTATGCAGGTAGAGTTGAACGAGATTCTTTAATCAGAAGAGGAGGAACTAAAACAATAAAGCCACTTGAATTGCTTAAAGAATGGGGACGTAAACTCTAAATACTATCATGCTTACATCAACCAGCGGAAAAGATACAATATTGTTGCTAAACTCAAGAACGAGGAGGGAACATGGGTCTCAAATGAGACTGACATCCAGAACCTAGTCCGCGAGCATGTCCATCAACTTCTCACGTAGACAGTCAGCACACATAGTGACTCCATCTCAAGCATTCCAAGTTCGTTTATAGGTCTTGACGGCAGCCAAAAAAGGTGAGTGGGAGCCCCCTCCCTAGCGAAGCTGAAACCCTTACCATTATGAAAGAGATGAATCCTTATAAGGCAGTTGGGCCAGATGGAATCCATGGCTTATTTCTCCTAAAGAACTGGTCGATTATAAAGGGCTCAGTTATGAACACCTTAACAAAAGTGATAACTGGGCAACCGCTGATAAACAAGTTGTGTAATTCTACTATAGTCTTGATCCCTAAAGTTCCCAACCCCGAATCCTGTGAGCAGTTGCGCCCCATCTTGTTGAACAACATATGCCTAAAACTTGCATCTAAGATAGTCATGGAATGACTAAAAGGATACATGCAGACATGGATAGGATCCTCTCAAAGCAGTTTTGTGCCGGGTCGGCACATCACAGACAACATATCTATGACACAAGAGGTTATCCATATGATGAAGAGGAAGAAGGGGGCCAAATATATGGCGATTAAGATTGACTTATCAAAAGCGTATGATAGGCTTGCATGGGAGTTTGTCAGTGATACCTTACAGAAACTTGACCTACCTTCGAACATTTCCCGGTATATAATGAATTCAATAACCACATGTGAATGCTTCGTCCTATGGAATGGATCTCTCACAAAGGCCTTCAAAGCGAGTAGCGGCTTACGCCAAGGAGACCCCCTATTTCCATACATTTTTGTGCTATGCGTCGAGCTTCTAAGACAAATGATCGAGCACCTTGTCAGCATAAATGAATGGAAATTGATGTCTATTGGTAGATCTGGTATTATGTTCTCCCACTTGTGCTTTGCAGATGATAGTATCATGTTTAACAAAGCATCAGGCAAATAGATGAGAATAATCAATCAATGCTTTAGAAGGTTCGGGGAGGCGTCGGGTCAATCTATTTCAATCAAGAAGACACAAATATTCTTCTCTATAAGTGTACCCAGAAGCATGAGGAGGAAGGTGATAAAAATCAGATCATTCAATGATTCGACAGATCTTGTGAGATACTTAGGAGTCCCCATCATCCACTCGAGAGTCAACAAACGTACATATGCTGATATCCTAAATCACGTAGATAGCTGCATTAACAGTTGGGCAGCCAAAAACCTCTCGTTTGCAGGTCGATGTTGCCTTGCAAAAGCTACACTCACAGCCATCCCAACCATGCAATGCAAACTACACAACTTCCTTTGGGACTCTTTGATCACATTGACGGCAGCATAAGGAAGTTCATCTGGGGCAGTCGCCAGAGCACGCATTCCACCCCTCTTGTAGCCTGGAACAAAGTGACGAGCATGCAGGAGAGTGGGGAACTTGGCATCCACACCATGAGGGAGTGGAACATGACCCTCCTCATGAAGAATGCCTGGGAAGTGGCCAAGGGAAGGGATACAACTTGGTGTCGATACATCAGTCCCAAATATAAGCAATACACAGGAGGAAACCTTCCAAATCTATCTAGATTGGCAAAAGATATTCCCAAAGGCAAGAGTTTCATTGAAGAGAACTCTTATAGAGAGATTTTGAACGGAAACAGGACCAACTTTTGGAAGGATTACTGGTTCTTTGAGGGAAATAAACTGGAGGACTTAGCCATCTGACAAATTTCGGTAGACATTGCTGACCTATAGGTAGCCAGTGTGATTTTGAGTAATGGTAGTTGGGATGAAAATTTCCTCAAGTACTGGCTGCCTAGAGATAGGGTGGATCCGATTATGGCCATCGTAGCTCCTTTGTATCAAGAACGCAACGACATTTCTATGTGGAAGGCTACCATATATGAGAACTACTCTACCAAGTCCGCTTACAGCATTATCCGAACCTCACGCAACCTCAAAACTGAATGAGAATGGGACAGGATGTGGAAATCCAAGGTGGCGACCAAAATCAAGCACTTTATGTGGCTCCTCATGCGTGGTACACTTCTAAAGAACCATAAACGGGTCCAATGCCATATGACCATGGACCCCTTGTGTGGACGATGTCAGGAGAATGAGGAAACAACGATCCATGCCATTCACGACTGTAAATTTGCTAAACCAGTCTGGGAGAAGCTATTAAATGGTGGTCAGTCACCTTCCTTCTTTACCACCAACGCTCCCTCATGGATCAACCAAGGTCTGTGGCTAAAAGGTGAGGAACAAAGCCTTTTCACGATCACATGCTGGTATATATGGCACTGTAGAAACGAGCATATCTTCGAGAAGACGATCAAGCCTACCGAGCATGTCTGCCGGTTTGTTATGTCGGATGTGGCTGCATTGGCGGAGGCGTGGAAGGACAAGGAGGACAGGAACACTGGCTATACTCTGGTTCTTTTGAATACCATCAATACAGTTTGAAAATTTTACACCCACTCCAACATATCTTTTGGTGTGTTTGTACTGGAGGTTCTATTTTTCAAAGTTTTAGTTGGGAGTGGATTCCCCTCTCAGGTCCCACTCCTTACAACATGGTATCATAGCTCATGGCAGTCGGAATGTGACTATTTCAATTTCATCTCCCTAATTAGAACCCTCGCCTTATATAGTTTCCCTTTAAAAGACATGTTTATCCTAGAATTGACCTATGAGATGATAAAAGGTTGATTTAGGATCATATGAGTTTCACATTCAAATCGTGCTTAGTAAACCTAATGTGATGAGCTTTTAGGTGATCTTACCCCAACATACAGGTTAATGTTGACATATATATGTGGATTCTATAAGGTTTGAAATGAGGATGCAATTAGACCATGAGGATGGGGTACTAGTAGGATAAGAATATCATATTATGGAAATATTGTGACTTGGTTCTCACTTTGATTTTGGACCACGATTTCAATTTTCTATTGAAAAAGTTTTTGCATCAAATTATTTTCCGTATAATATTATAAAAACAAAAAATAATATTTTCAAGATTTTTTTGATTTTTTAACTGAATCACAATGAAGATATTTATGAAGCCTATTTAAAGAAACCCTATAATTAGTTAAAATAGAATCTTACTTGCATATATTTATGTGAAGAGGTGACTAGGAATATGTGGAATAATATAAAGGTGTAGTTGATCCATCCTCTTTGACGTTTGGTTTTTATGTGAACCTTAAGGTTGTTAGGTTAGAGGAAGGACCTTAATCTCAACTCTAGTTGGATATGACTTTTTAGTTGGATGCATGGACAACTTAAATTTATAAAGCATTCACAAGTACAGATATGTGGGCAATCCTAAATGTTGTTTAGTTTGACTTGTAAGGATAAACCATATAAGGGGTGGAGAGTAGTTTCTTATTGATGTTAGAATCAACAGATTTCAAGGAAGGAATCCTTTTAAGGGGTGGAGTGTTGTAACATACTAGATTTTGGACCCTACCCTAGATCTCTGACCTTTTGGACTTAGCCAAATATGGTTGAGGATTGATCTAAAAGATGTTTAGTGTAATCCTAATGACCAAATGCATGAATAAAACACCCTAATGTAATCTAATGGTCTCATATTAGTGTTAGGTCATTAACGGAAACATCAAATATGTTACATGAGATAAATGGAGATTACATAATAATTCATGTAGAATAATATAAGATAATTACTTTGATGATAATATGAAAATATGGAACTTAATTGGATGAATAATTGAGATAATGGAGAAATAATATAATAATGGACCATAAATAATAATTATGACATAACTTATAATAGGGAATCTCAAAAGTGGAAAAAAATTTCAAATTCGTATTCTACATATTAAAATCAGCCTCATGTCATCTAATTTAGACGACCGTGAATAATTAGGGTAAGTGTAGGAGAGAGAAAATATGTTAAAACCATAAGTGATGAATAATATGATAAATAACTTCAAAATATGGAAATAAAGGCAACTTTGTGTTTTACACACTAAAGATAACTTGTGAGTGACGTTTCACCAAATTTGGAGAATCCAAGAGTCATTAATGCATGAGGAAGGAGAAAATAAGATTTTCTTAGTTAATGGATCAAAAGTCTCCAAGAGGGACAAATAATACCAAAATCAGATTCTACATGCCTTATTTATATTAGGTGCAAAGTTTCATAAATTTTGGAATTTGTTTGAACCCTCAAATAAAAGAGGATAGATAATACATCATAAATATCTAAAACATATCATTCAATAATCAATAGACTTTATTTTTCAAAGTTATGTTTCCTTTTCTTGGTTAGGCTATGGATTTCTTTCACAAACTGGACCTGACATCCAACGACTGATGTTATATGCTCATTTTTCCTCGTCGAACCCAGAGAGATCCTACGGTCATGACTCTTCTTTCTCACTTGACACCCTTTCTTTATTGTGATAGTGTTTTGTCGGCTTCCAAACTATGTTTCTTATCTACTTGTCATTTTCCTCGTCTCTCTCTCCCTTTCTCTTTGAGCATCATTTTCTTTTCCTCACCTGTGAATTCCCATCCTGAACCCAATGAACCTATTTATATTAGGGTTTTGGGACATCATTGCTCTTCCCTCATCACATCTCTGTCTTCCTCTATTAAGCCCATGTATACCTAAATTTTTCCTTCTCCTCCATGAACCAAGCTCTCAGACGCCTACAAACTCTCCCCTGACCTTCGTGGCAACACTTAGACTCATTTCCTTTCTTTGATTCTCCTCTCAGGTCCCACTCCTTACAGCATGGTATCAGAGCTCATGGCAGTCGGAATGTGACTATTTCAATTTTGTCTCCCTAATTAGAACGCTTGCCTTATATAGTTTCCCTTTAAAAGACATTTTTACCCTAGAATTGACCTATGAGATGATAAAAGCTTGATTTAGGATCATATGAGTGTCACATTCAAATTGTGATTAGTAAACCCTAATGTGATGAGGGTTTAGGTGATCTTACCCCAACATAAAGGTTAATGTTGAAATATATATATGTGGATTCTATAAGGTTTGAAATGAGGATGCAATTAGATAATTAGGATGAGGTACTAGTAGGATAAGGAGTTCATATTATGGAAATATTGTGACTTGGTTCTCACTTTGATTTTGGGCCACGATTTCAATTTTCTATTGAAAAAGTTTTTGCATCAAATTATTTTCCTTATGATACTATATATACAAAAAATAATGTTTTCTGGAATTTTCATTTTTTTTAACTGAATCACAATGAAGCTATTTATGACATATATTTAAAGAAACCCTAGAGTTAGTTAAAATAGAATCTTAACTGCATATATTTTATGTGAAGAGGTGACTAGGAATATGTGGAATAATGTAAAGGTGTAGTTGACCCATCCTCTTTGACCTTTGGTTTTTATGTGAACCTTAAGGTTGTTAGGTTAGAGGAACAAGGACCTTAATCTCAACTCTAGGTAGATATGACTTTTTAGTTGGATGCTTGGACAACTTAAATTTCTAAAGCATTCACAAGTAAAGATATGTGGGTAATCCTAAATGTTGTTTAGTTTGACTTGTTAGGTTAAACCATTTAAAGGGTGGAGAGTAGTTGCTTATTGATGTTAGGATCAATAGATTTCAAGAAAGGAATTCTTTTTAGGGATGGAGTGTTGTAACATACTAGATTTTGGACTCTACCCTAGATCTCTGACCTTTTAGACTTAGCCAAACAAGGTTGAGGTTTGATCTGAAAGATGTTTAGTGTAATCCTAATGAGGTAATGTATGAATAAAACAACCTGATGTAATCTAATGGTCTCATATTAGTTTTAGGTCATTAATGGACACATTAAATATGTTACATGAGATCATTGGAGATTTCCTAATAATTCGTGCAAACTAATACAAGATAATTCCTTCAGTGATAATATGAATATATGGAACTTAATTGGATTAATAATTGAAATATTGGATTTAGAATATAATAATGGGCCATAAATAATAATTGTGACATAAATTATAATAGGGAATCTAAAAAGTGGAAAAAAACTTTAAATTCATATTCTACATATCAAAATCAGCCTTCATGTCAATTTTCATCTAATTTAGACGACCATGAATAATTAGGGTAACTTTAGGAGAAAGAAAATGTGTAAAAAATCATAAGTGATGAGTAATATGATATATAACTTCAAAATATGGAAATAAAGACAAATTTGTGTTTAACACATTAAATATTACTCGTGAGTGAAGTTTCACCAATTTTGGAGAATCCAATAGTCATTAATGCATGAAGAAAGAGAAAATAATATTTTCTTAGTTAATGGATCAAAAGTCTCAAAGAGGGACAAATAATACCAAACTTAGATTCTACATACCTTATTTAGCTTAGGTGAAAAATTTCCTAAATTTTGGAGTTTGTTTGGAACCTCAAATAAAAGAGGAAATAGAATACACCATAAATATTTAAAACATATCATTCAATAATCAATATACATTATTTTCCAAAGTTCTGATTTCCTTTTCCTGGTCACGCTATTGATTTATTTCACATACTGGACCTGACATCCAACAACTAATGTTATATGCTCATTTTTCCTCATTGGACCCAGAAAGATCCTACGGTCATGACTCTTCTCCCTCACCTAACCCCCCTTCTTTATTGTGATAGAGTTTCATCGGCTTCCAGATTGTGTTTCTTATCTTCTCGCCGTTTTCCATGTCTCTCTCTCCCTTTCTCTTTGATCCTCATTTTATTTTCCTCACCTGTGAATTCCCAACCCAAACCTAATGAACCTATTTATATTAGGGTTTTGGGACATCACTGCTCTTCCCTCATCAAATCTCTGTCTTCCTCTATTAAGCCCATGTATACCTAAATGTTTCCTTCTCCTCCATGAACCAAGCTCTCAGATGCATAGGAACTCTCCCCTGACCTTCATGGTGACACTTAGACTCATTTCCTCCCTTTGATTAGGCCCAAACAAGCTTGAGATGGTCTTCCTTACTCCAACCATCCGTGCGGAATAACCAGTTTTGGGAGTGCAGCTTCTAACCCTAATAAGAAAGTGCATATGGCTAAAAACTCTTCCCCGTATTGACTCAAAGGTAACTTGACCCCCAAATAATCTATTTCTTTAGTGATTCCAAGTTGCTTTTTTTTGGTTGCTCTTGTCAGCCTCATTGTTGGTCTCGGTAATTGTGAGTATCGTCGTTGTGTGCTTTGGTTGCATGAGGGAGGAGGATGGCCTTCTGTATATTTCCTTTTCTACCCCTCTCTTTTCCTCTAGTGTTTTGTTTTTCCTTAGGGGGTAAAGTCATCTTTTTGCTTATGCTTGACCCAAGATATTTTCCTGGTTGATTGGAGGCCCAGACAAGTTGGCCTGATCCTATTGGGCCATGTCATATTGCTTTTAAAAGGGTTTATAATTATACACATGGTTTTATAAGATTTTCTGATTCGTTGCTCAGTCAAAAATTCATATCTAATTATTTGTAGCTCGAAAAAATAAAAAATATATGTTCGAAAAATCAAAACAATATGAGCTTTCTAATGGTACTGGCTTTGTTGAAAAATATAATATTGTAAATATGGGATTTTAATGGATTTTACTAAATAAGAAATAACTTGCAAAATTTATAACTAATAATCTATAAGTCAGAAAAATATAATCAAATATGTTTTGAAGTTAGAAAAAGATATTGTAAAATATGGCATGGTTTTGATAACATAAATCACATGTAAGGAAAAAGATGATAGTTAGGGTTTTGAATAATTAATGTAAACCTACCCCTAATTCTACATCTATGAATCGTAGGTGCTTTGGAGACCTAGGCCTAGATCTAGGACAAATTTTGGACTATTTAGATTCTTATGTGAGGTATGATTGCATCTCCTATTATTGATGTTGATCAATTTCTAATTCATCTCTCTTAATGTATGTTTGCATCACCTATTATTATTATTGAGCAATTCACCTATTTTCATATTTCTCTTGGTCCTACGGACAATAGCCTACACAATATTCTTTCTTCTAAAAATTAATGTTCATATTAACTACTTTATTTTTCACGGATCTTGTGATCATATTTGGACATTCTCTTGGTCTTTTTCTTATGCTTTTTTCATGATGGAACTCTATATGAATACATGTGATGTCTTTCGCCCACTTGGGAGGTGGATGTATATGTTGGTCACTTTTGTGTTGACTACTTTGCATAATTTGACTATACTTTCCACTTGCCTCTACATTAAACATGCTATGTGATTCAATAGCACTAGAGTAGTGTAATTGCATTGGTTTTTGGGAAGTATACTCCTGTTATGATTGGAATGGAGGTTGTGGTGTCCCATACCTGAGTTTCAAGTTTGTGAGGCTTGTCCCACCTTATATATATATATATATATATATATATATATATATATATATATATATATATATATATATATATATATATATATATATGTATATCGGAATTTGGTAAATTTTATTCTGAAATCCCCAACAAAGTTGGGACAAAGTACATAGTAGCCCCTGCACGCTACTAAACCATCAAAAAAGGAGAAAAGTACTATACATTGAGTCTATAGGATAAGATTTTACAGATTTTCTTCCCAATGCACTCTATATTGCAAGCCTTGGACTTATGCTTTCTGACGTTCCTTTCATTCCATGTGTGGTAGTAAATTGCTGAAAGAGTTGTTATAGACTTTTTCTTCTGCAGGTAGAGGCTCGGACCTAGGGATGAGATCATCTCCTTTGTAGAGAGAAGCTGCATGTGGCTGAGTTTTGTAATACCACAAACCCGTCTCCATAGTGCTGTGATAAAGGGACAATTTTGGAAAAGATGATTGTGAGTTTCTGGTTCTTCATTGCATAAAAGACAGATGTTTGAGGAGGTGCCTGGGTACCATCTCTCGATTTTATCCAGGGTGGGGAAAGACTCAAAGGCAGCTCGGTAAAGACATAAACTGCATTTAGGAATCTCATATTCATTCCAGATATGTTTGGTGAAGAGAGGTGGAGCGGGTAGTGTGTTATCTCATAGTTCGGCCAGCTCCCATGGGTCGACGCTGCTGTCAAGCTGCCAGTTGCCAGAAATGAATCTGAATGTGTATTTGATATGCTTCCATACCATAATCATTTTGTTGATAACTCGAGAGTAACCTTCTCTGGTCATAGGTTCATAATCCGGTCCTTTTGCATAACAGACTCTCATCCAGCGTGCCCAGGTTGTATTTCCCTGATGAAAGTTGATGATACGTCTTATGGTGCCCCAGTTGGCAATCACCGCCGGTGTTTTCAGACCATTGCCACCTTCTTCTTTGTGTAAGGCTAGTCTTGAATATTTCATAGCATGGGTGTCGCCTGGCCAGATAAAGTTGGATAGAGTCATCTCGATTCGATCAAGTACTGTAGGTGGGATTTCTCCTTGCTGAACCCAATAGATGAGCAGACCTTCCAAGGCAGATTTGGTTAAGGTAATACGCCCAGCCATGGAAGTTTTATTAAGAGGCCATCTGCTAATCATGTTCTCTAGCTTGTCAGTGAACTCTATGAAATCTTTCACCTGAAGTTTGCCACCAGTTAATGGGAAGCTGAGGTATTTGGTGGGTAGAGAGCTGATATTCATCCGCAGTGCATCCTCTATTTCTTGTTTGATGCAATCACAGTTGGAGGAGGTGAACACTTGGGTTTTGGCTTCATTGATGTGTAGTCCAGTTTGTGTGCCAAACCTTTGAAGAAGGATTTTGAGATTTGCGAGGTACATAGGTTTAGCTTCCAGGAAGACTAAGACGTCATCTGCGAAAATGAGATGGCTCATGGTTTTTGTCCCCCTCACAATGTAGGTAGATATTTCTTTGTTGGATTCAGCCTTCTTCATAAGTTGAGAGAAATATTCCATTAATATAGTGAATAAAAGGGGGGACAAGGGATCTCCCTGTCTTAGTCCGTTTGAAGCTTGAAAAATGCCATTTGGGGTACCATTGACGAGGACCAGTTGTTACACATTGTTGTATGAGCGAAATCCATTTGTTTGAGAAGCCCATGTCCTTCATGATTTGCCAGAGCTTGTCCCAACGAACACTATCAAATGCTTTCGAGACATCAAGCTTCATACATATTTTCTTATGCCCTCGCTTGATGTTGAAATCCAACATGAATTCACCTGCAAGGAGAGCGTAGTCTGAGATGATCCTACCAGATATGAAGGCACCTTGTGCTTCCGAGATAAGGAAAGGTAGAACCAATTTGAGCCATTCAGCCAGAATTTTAGCTAGCACTTTGTAATGGACATTACAACAGGCAATAGGCCTAAAATCAGCTAGCGTAGCAGTAGTTTTCTTCTTAGGTATGAGAGTTAGAAAAGCATGATTGGTCTGCCTTAGCATGTTGCCACCTTTCATAATCTAGTTGATGCTATTCAGAAGATCGAATTTGATTGTTTGCCAGGCTTCTCTATAGAAGTGGGCATTGAAACCATCGAGTCCTGGGGACTTATTTACCCCGATACTCCAGACATCGTCTTTTAGTTCTTCTATATTGACTTCGCTGCAAAGGATGTTATTATGAGAATTGGTTAGTTTATACCTCTAGTCGAGAGCTTCATTATGGGGAGTGATGTCCATCTCTTGTTGTTTGTTGAAGAGAGCTTTATAGAAATCAGTTGCTTGAATCTCCAAATCTTCGTGACTGTTCACAACAGTGCCATATGCATTTATGAGCTATGCAATAGTGTTTTGGGCTTCCCATTTTCTGATGGCATTGTGGTAGAGCCTAGTATTGCGATCACCATCCGCAATCCAAGCCTACCTACATATGTATATATATGTATGTATGTATGTATGTATATATATATATATATATATATATATATATTGGGAGATTGGCAATATGTCATTCTCTATCAAGTTTCAAGATTTTGAGGCTTGGCTGCCTTTGTATTTGTATTGTTCTAGTGTTATGCTTATCTCGCATGCATGTAGGTTGTTGATTATGGGGTGTGTGCCCTGATTCTTTATATGTTCTAGTATGACACAATTTTATTGTTTTATTGGCAAGTATCTCTTTCATTATGATCATATTCTTTTATTCCTGATTGGGTAGTCGTTTCTCTTCTTTGGGAAGCCTTGTATATTTTTTTGTCCTTTATTCCACATATTTCTCAATTTTCTCTTTAGTATCCACATACCATCCATTACTGATGTCATCTACTTTTATCTTCTTTCCGGGGTATGCTTCCAACCCTAGGTGAATGATATGGAGGACATGTCATAAAGATATGGACTTAGCTTAAGGAGTTAAATCTTGGAAACAATCTTGTTATGGTTTAGTTTTCCATCTACTTGGATCCATATGTTGTATCTTACTTGTAAACCCTTGTAGGAAATTATAATATTCTTTGGTAACCTTGAGATAAAGTTTAATATAGTCAATATTTTATTTTGTTATTATACTCTGGTTCTTTTGAATCCCATCAATACGGTTTGAAAATTATACACCCACTCCAACATATCTTTTGGTGTGTTTGGACTGGAGGTTCTATTATTCAAAATTTTAGTAGGGAGTGGATTCCCCTCTCCGGTCCCACTCCTTACAACATGGTATCAGAGCTCATGGCAATTGGAATGTGACTATCTCAATTTTTTCTCCCAAATTAGAACCCTTGCCTTATGTAGTTTCCCTTTAAAAGATATGTTTACTCTAGAATTGACCTATGAGATTATAAAAAGTTGATTTAGGATCATATGAGTGTCAGATTAGAATCATGATTAGTAAACCCTAATGTGATGAGGCTTTAGGTGATCTTACCCCAACATATAGGTTAAGGTTGACATATATATATATATATATATATATATATATATATATATATATATATATATATATATATATATATATATATATATGGATTATATAAGGTTTGAAATGAGGATGCAATTAGATGACGAGGATGAGGTACTAGTAGGAAGTAGGATAAGGAGATCATATTATGGAAATATTGTGACTTGGTTCTTACTTTGATTTTGGGCCATGATTTCAATTTTCTATTGCAAAAGCTTTTGCATCAAACTATTTTCCTTATGATATTATATATATAAAAAAATTGGATGTTTTCAATTTTTTTAACTAAATCACAATGAAGATATTTATGAATCCTATTTAAAGAAACCCTAGAATTAGTTAAAGTAGAATCTTAACTGCATATCTTTCTTTGAAGAGCTAACAAGGAATAATGCAAAATAATATAAAGGTGTAGTTGACCCATCCTCTTTGATCTTTGGTTTTTATGTGAACCTTAAGGTTGTTAGGTTATAGGAACAAGGAACTTAATCTCAACTCTAGTTGGATATGACATTTTAGTTGGATGCATGGACAACTTAAATTTATAAAGCATTCACAAGTAAAGATATGAGGGCAATCCTAAATGTTGTTTAGTTTAACTTATTAGGTTAAACCATTTAAGGGGTGGAGAGTAGTTGCTTATTGATGTTAGGATCAATAGATTTCAAGGACGAAATCCTTTTAAGGGGTGGAGTGTTGTAACATACTAGATTTTGGACCCTACCCTAGATATCTAACCTTTTGGACTTAGCTAAACAAGGTTGAGGTTTGATCTAAAAGATGTTCAATGTAATCCTAATGAGCTAATGCATGATTAAAACACCCTGATGTAATCTAATGGTCTCATATTCGTCTTAGGTCATTAATGGGCACATTAATTATGTTACATGAGATCATTGAAGATTTCATAATAAATCATGTTAAATAATATAAGATAATTCCTTCGCTGATAATATGAAAATATAGAATTTAATTGGATAAATAATTGAGATAATGGATAAATAATATAATAATGGGACCTAAATAACAATTGTGACATAACTTATAATTTGTAATCTCAAAAGAGGAAAAAAACTTCAAATTCATATTCTACATATTAAAATCAGCCTTCATGTCAATTTTCGTCTAATTTAGACGATCGCAAATAATTTGGGGAAGTTTAGGAGAGAGAAAATGTGTAAAAACCATAAGTGAGGAATAATATGATAAATAACTTCAAAATATAGAAATAAAGGCAAATTTGTTTTTAACACACTAAAGATAACTTGTGAGTGAAGTTTCACCAATTTTGGAGAATCCAAGAGTCATTAATGCACGAGGAAAGTGAAAATAAGATTTTCTTAGTTAATATATCAAAAGTCGCCAAGAGGGAGAAATAATACCAAAATCATATTCTACATGCCTTATTTAGCTTAGGTGCAAAATTTCATATATTTTGTAGTTTGTTTGGACCCTCAAATAAAAGAGGAAAGAAAATACATCATAAATATCTAAAACCTATCATTCAATAATCAACAGACTTTATTTTTCAAAGTTCTGATTTCCTTTTCTTGGCCATGCTATTGATTTCTTTCATGTACTGGACCTGGCATGTAAAGGATCATGTTATATGCTCATTTTTCCGTGCTGGACCCAAAGAGATCCTACGGTCGTGACTCTTCTCCCTCACCCGACCCCCTTTCTTTATTGTGATAGTGTTTTACCGACTTCCAGACTGTGTTTCTTATCTTCTCGCCATTTTCCTCGTCTCTCTCTCCCTTTCTCTTTGAGCCTCATTTTATTTTCATCACCTATGAATTCCCAACCCAAACCCAATGAACCTATTTATATTAGGGTTTTGGGACATAACTTCTCTACCCTCATCACATCTCTATCATCCTTTATTAAGCCCATGTATACCTAAATTTTTCCTTCTCCTCCACGAACCAAGCTCTTAGATGCCTAGTGACTCTCCCCTGACCTTCATGGTAGCACTTAGACTCATTTCCTCCTTTGATTCATACCAAACAAGCATGAGATGGTTTTTCTTACTCCAACCATCCGTGCGACGGAACTAGTTTTGGGGGTGGGGCTTTTGACCCCAGTATGAAACTGCATATGGCTCAAAACTCTTCCCCGTACTGACTCAAAGGTAATTTGCCCCCCACATAATCTCTTTGTTTAGTGATTCTAGGATGCTTTTCTTTTGGTTTCTCTAATCATCCTCTTTGTTGGTCTTGGTAATGGCAAGTATCATCATTGTGTGCTTTGGTTGCACGAGGGAGGAGGATGGCCCTATGTATATTTCCTTTTCTACCCCACTCTTTTCCTCTGGTGTTTTGTTTTTCCTTAGGGGCTAAAGTCATCTTTTTGCTTATGCTTGACCCAAGATATGTGCCTGGTTGATTGGAGGCCCGAACAAGTTGGCCTGATCCTATTGGGCCATGTTATATTGCTTTTAAAAGGATTTATAATTATACGCATGGTTTTATAAGATTTTCTGATTCGTTTCTCATTCAAAAATTCATATCTAATTATTTGCAGATGGAAAAAAATGTTCTAAACTAAAAAAAAAATGATCTTTCTAATGGTACTAGTTTTGTTGACAAAATATAATATTGTAAATATATGATTTTAATGGATTTTCCTAAATAAGAAATAACTTGCAAAATTTATACTAATCTATAAGTCAAAAAAACATAATCAAATATGTTTTAAACTTAGAAAAATATTTTTTCAAAATATGGCATGGTTTTGATAACCTAAATCACATGTAAGGAAAAAGGTGATAGTTAGGGTTTTGAATAATTAATGTAAACCTAACCCTAATTCTACATATTTGCATCATAGGTGCTTTGGTGACCTAGGCTTGGATCTAGGACTAATTTTTTACTGTTTAGATTCTCAAGTAAGGCATGATTGCATCTTCTATTATTCATGTTGAGAAATTCCAAATTCATCTCTCTTAATGTATGTTTGCATCACCTATTATTCTTACTGAGAAATTCACCTATTTTCATATTTCTCTTGGTCCTATGGACAATAGCCTACACAATATTCTTTCTTACAAAAATTAATGTTCATATTAACTATATTATTTTTTACTGATCTTGTGATCATATTTAGACATTCTCTTGTCGTTTTCTAAACTTTTTTCATGATGGAACTCTATATGAAGACATGTGATGTCTTTTGCCCACTTGTGAGCTGGATGTATACGTTGGGCACTTTTCTGTTGACTACTTTGTATAAACTGACTATACTTTCTACTTGCCTCTACATTAAACATGCTATGTGATTCAATAGAACTAGAGTAGTGTAATTGCATTGGTTTTTGGTAAGTATGCCCTTGTTATGATTGGAATGGAGGTGGTGGTGCCCCATACCTGAGTTTCAAGTTTGTAAGGCTTGGCCCACCTTACATATATATATATATATATTTAAATATATATATATATATATATATGTATATATATGTGTATATATATATATATATATATATATATGCACATACATATATATAAGTTGATGATTATGGGGTGTGTGCCCAAATTCTTTATATGTGCTAGTATGACACAATTTTATTGTTTTATTGACAAGTATCTCTTTATTATGATCATATTCTTTTATTCCTGATTGGGTAGTCCTTTCTTTTCTTTGGGAAGCCTTGTATATTTTTATGTCCTTTATTCCACATATTTCTCAATTTTCTCTTTAGTATGGAGATACCATCCTTTAATGATGTCATCTACTTTTATCTTCTTGTTGGGGTATGCTTCCAACCCTAGGTGAATGATATTTAAGACATGTCATAAAGATATGGACTTAGCTTAAGGAGTAAAATCTTGGAGACAATCTTGTTATGGTTTAGTTTTCCATCTACTTGGATCCATATGTTGTATCTTACTTGTAAACCATTGTGGGAAATTATAATGTTCTTTTGTAACACTGTGATAAAGTTTAATATAGTGAATATTTTTATTCTGCTGCTATACTCTGGTTCTTTTGAATACCATCAATACAGTTGAAAATTTTACACTTACTCCAACATATCTTTTGGTGTGTTTGGACTGGAAGTTCTATTCTTCAAATTTTTAGTAGGGAGTGGATTCCCCTCTCAGGACCCACTCCTTACATCATGATATCAGAGCTCATGGCAGTCAGAATGTGACTATTTCAATTTTGCCTCCCTAATTAGAACCCTTGCCTTATATAGTTTCTCTTTAAAAGACATGTTTACCCTATAATTAACCTATGAGATGATATAAGGTTGATTTAGGATCATATGAGTGTCACATTCGAATTGTGATTAGTAAACCCTAATGTGATGGGACTTTAGGTGATCTTACCCCAACATATAGGTTAAGATTGACATATATATATGTTGATTCTATAAGGTTTGAAATGAGGATGTAATTAGATGACGAGGATGAGGTACTTGTAGGATAAGGAGATCATTATGGAAATTTTGTGATTTGGTTCACTTTGATTTTGGGCCACGATTTTAATTTTTCATTGCAAAAGTTTTTGCATCAAATTATTTTCCTTATGATACGATATATATAAAAAATAATGTTTTCTGGATTTTTTCAATTTTTTTTAACTGAATCACAATGAAGATATTTATGAAGCCTATTTAAAGAAACCATATAATTAGTTAAAATAGAATCTTAACTTCATATATTTCTATGAAGAGGTATAGTTGACCCATCCTCTTTGACCTTTGGTTTTTATGTGAACCTTAAGGTTGTTAGGTTAGAGGAACAAGGACCTTAATCACAACTCTAGTTGGATATGACTTTTTAGTTGGATGCATGGACAACTTAAATTTATAAAGCATTCACAAGTAAAGATATGTGGGCAATCCTAAATGTTGTTTAGTTTGACTTGTCAGGTTAAACCATTTAAGGGGTAGAGAGTAGTTTCTTATTGATGTTAGGATCAATAGATTTCAAGGACGAAATCCTTTTAAGGGGTGGAGTGTTGTAACATACTAGATTTTGGACCCTACCCTAGATCTCCAACCTTTTGGACTTAGCCAAACAAGGTTGAGGTTTGATCTAAAAGATGTTTAGTGTAATCCTAATGAGATAATGCATGAATAAAACACCATAATGTAATGTAATGGTCTCATATTAGTCTTAGGTCATTAATGGGCACATTAAATATGTTACATGAGATCATTGGAGATTTCATAATAATTTGTGCAAAATAATATAAGATAATTCCTTTGGTGATAATATGTAGTGGATAAATAATATAATAATGGGCCATAAATAATAATTGTGACATAACTTATAATAGGGAATCTCAAAAGTCGAAAAAAACTTCAAATTCATATTCTACTTATTAAAATCAACCTTCATGTCAATTTGCATCTAATTTAGATGATCATGAATAATTAGGGTAAGTTTAGGACAGAGAAAATGTGTAAAAAACCATAAGTGATGAACAATATGATAAATAACTTCAAAATATGGAAATAAAGGAAAATTTGTGTTTAACACACTAAAGATAACTTGTGAGTGAAGTTTCACCAATTTTAGAGAATCCAAGAGTCATTAATGCATGAGGCAAGAGAAAATAAGATTTTCTTAGTTAATGGATCAAAAGTCTCCAAGACGGGAAAATAATACCAAAATTAGATTCTACATACCTTATTTAGCTTAGGTGGAAATTTTCATATATTTTGGAGTTCGTTTGGACCCTCAAATAAAAGCAGAAATATTATACACCATAAATATCTAAAATAAATCATTTAGTAGTCAATACACTTTGTTTTGCAAAGTTTCGATTTCCTTTTCTTGGTCATGCTACTTGATATCTTTCACATACTGGACCTGACATCCAACGACTCATGTTATATGGTCATTTTTCCTCCTTGGACCCAGAGAGATCCTACGGTCATGGTTCATCTCCCTCATTAGACCTCCTTTCCTTATTGCGATAGTGTTTCGTCGGCTTCCAGTTTGTGTTTCTGATACTCTCATTGTTTTCCTCATCTCTCTCTCTCCCTTTCTCTTTGAGACTCAATTGGTTTTCCTCACCTCTGAATTGCCAACCTGAACCCAATGAACCTATTTTTACTAGGGTTTAGGAACATCGCCACTCTTCCCTCATCACATCTCTATCTTCCCATGTTAAGCCCCTGTATTCCTAAATATTTCCTTCTCCTCCCTAATCCAGGGTCTCAAACACTGAGAGAACTCTCCCCTAACCTTCACATCATAATTTAAACTAGTTTCCTCCCTTTGAATTTGCCCAGACAAGCATTGAGATGGTTTTACTTATACCAACCATTTGTGTGGTGGAACTAGTTTTGGTGGTGGGGCTTCTGATCTCAGCATGAGCCTGCCTATGGCTCAAAACTCATCCTTGTACTGACTGGAAGGTAATTCACTCCCCAAGAAATCTATTTGTTTAGTTATCAGCCTCGTTGTTGGTTTCAGTAATGCCAAGTATCGTTGTTGTGTGCTTTGGTTGCATGAGGGAGGAGGATGGTCACATGTATATTTCCATTTCTACCCCTTTCTTTTCCATTGGTGTTTTGTTTTTCCTTAGGGGGTAAAGTCACATTTTCATTAATGCTTGACCCAAGATGTGTGCCTAGTTGATTGGAGGCCCAGACAAGTTGGCCTGATCCTATTGGGCCATGTCATATTTGTTTTAAAATGATTTATGAGTATACACATGGATTTATAAGATTTTGATTGGTTGGTCATTCAAAAATTCATATCTAATTATTTGTAGCTCAGAAAAATAAAATATGTCTAAAATAAAAAAGAGTTGTCTAATGGTACTAGTTTTGTTGCCAAAATTTAATGTTGTAAATATGTGAGTTTAATGGATTTTCCTATATAAGTAATAACTTGCAAAATTTGTAATTATTATTCAGTTAGTCAGAAAATATAATAAAAATGTTTTGAACTCGAAAAAAGATAATATAAAACATGGCATGATTTTAATAAGATAAATCACATGTAAGGAAAAAGGTGATTTTTAGGGTTTTTAATAATTAGCGCAAACCTAACCCTAATTCTTCATTTATGTGTGATTGGTTAATTGGAGACCTGGGCTTGGATCTAGGACTGATTTTGGATTGTTTAGGTTCTTAAGTGAGGTATGATTTAATCTCCTATTATTCATGTTGAGCAATTTATAATTCATCTCTCTTAATGTGTGTTTGCATCTCCTATTATTCTTATTGACCAATTCACCTATTTTCATATTTCTCTTGGTCTTATGGACAATAGCCTACACAATATTCATTCTTTCAAAAATTATGGTTCATGTGAACTACTTTATTTGTTACTGATCTTGTGATCATATTTGGACATTCTCTTGGTCTCTTTCTTATGCTTTGTTCATGATGGAACTCTATATGATGACATGTGATGTCTTGTGCCCACTGGTGAGGTGGATGTATATGTTGGTCAATTTTGTGGTGATGACTTTTTATAATCTAACTATACTTTCAACCTACCTATACATTAAACATTCCATCTGATTCAATAGCACTAGAGTAGTGTAATTGCATTGGTTTTTGGGCAGTATGCCCCTGTTATTATTGGGATGGAGGTAGTTGTAAGGCCCCTAAAGTTGTTTAATGAGTTTAATAAGCTTAATTATCATAATTGAATTCTTATAACCCTAATATAACCTTTTTATATGCTTTTAAATCATTAGATAAGCTTAAGTTTAAAATTTGGTCCAATTTGGACATTGTTTGAGCAAGTTATGCAATTTTATGCACATCTTGGACTTTTCTGCAATTTATCCAATTGAGAGGTTTTGTTTGCAATTTATCACTTGCATTATGTTCCTTCGATATTCTCTAATCATTCTTTATCTTGTTGATCCATGGGTAACCTATTTAATCCTTGGTTTGAAGGTGTTTTATTCAAGGGTATTTTAGGGTTTACCCCTTCATGGATGAGCTACCTTTAGTAGCTCTCAACTAATGAATTATTTGTTTTTCGTGGAAATTCAAGAAATTATGGATAAGTATGTCTTTATGGATGGTGGGGGATCTTCTTGTGTGTGCTTGTATATTCTTAATAGTTTAAGGCCATGGACACTTGGAAATATACTAGAATTTCAACTTTTTGTTTTTCTTTATCTTAAAGTTTCATATACTTATCCCTAAGCACCAAAATGAGCCATTTTCTCTCTACCACTTCCCTCCTTCTATGAACCTTGTTCTCCCTCTTTTCTTCTACAAATTTCCTATCCAAAGAAGAAGAAAGAGGGGATCTTCTTGGAAAAAGAATCTAGGGTTGCAATTGACTTCCTTTTTGGGTTTGAAAATCTTCCTTCTAGTGATGTTGACCTAAAAGAGTAAGAATCCCCTTATTTCCTTTATTTATATCTTTGTTATCCTTTCTCCTACCTTTCTCCAGCTCGGAACCTTGCTGTTCCATGGTAGAAGTTTCTCTAAAGCACTAAAACCCTACCCTTCTTGCTCTTTATGCTTAGAGTTTGCTCATTTGATGAAGAAAGGTGCTAGTTGGACGAGTTCACAGCTTATACTTGAATTTTCTACACTACCTGCTTGATTTTTCTTCTGTTTGGGATTTCATATTCTCATTAGAGGCAAGTTTTATAACTTGCTCCACATTTATTGCTTACCATAAGCTTTCTAGCTCATGTTCTTGCTTGAAAATGATGATCCATGCACTAAAAAGCTATGCTTGACTTGAATTTTGATTTTTATAATATTCCCTATTCTGATTTCAGTTCTAGATGAACCTATGATAATGTGTACATTATTCCTAAGTTATAATATTACTTGGATCTGGTTGGTTTGACAACCAATGGTGCTTAACACCTATCAACCAACGGTCAATTTTAGGGTTTAAAGTCGATTTCTTCTATAAACACATGACTCAATGGTGGTACCATTGCAACAACCGATGGTGTTGTCTTCATGACAACTGATGGTGATGACCAGGGGTGTCAACTGACATTCACCCTTTAGGTCAGGTGTTGGCCTAATTAGAATCTTAGTGATTAACCACTAAGTACCCTAATGATGCTATCAATCAATGGTAATATTAGTTTGATATTCAAGGGTGATTAACAAATATAATGTTGATCTAACAGCCTATGGTGACTTAATGGTCACTAATGATGTTGGATCAGGTCTCCAAAACCTATGGTGAGTTAATCATATATTTTTAGCATCATTTAAGCCTTAGACCAATGGTTTCATGGGTCACTAGATGCAATGGTCGGGCCTATACTATAATTGATGGTTTTAACATATGAACTTGACCCAATGGTCAAGATCTAATGTTTATTCCAACAATAAAGTGGAATGATGGCTAATGTAATATGTTGGTCCTAATAATGTGATTTATATGGTTTCCTTTATATGATCAACTTAAGGAGCTTACTTGTTGACAATGGATGGCTTGTTTTATATGAACAATCGATTGTGGGTTTTACCCTACTCTCAATGAAACTTTTTGTGTTGTTAATCAAGGGATGTCTAGGGTTAGATGGTGACTCTTTCTACAGAACAAATCAAGGACTTCATAGGTGTTTTACCCAAGGTGTTTACTTATGTAAACAACCAATGGTCTTATCTTTTAAACATCCAATGGTTCTGGGTGACATTGTGGTATGGTGATATGGGTTGAATGATGATGGAACAAATGGAGGGTTATCCTCAATAAGGTAGTCTTACCTATTCACTCATATGAATAGAAGGGATAATAACTATATTGTGTTGATATGTAGCCCTAATGAGATATAGCTTATTATACCTAGATTTAATACAAATAAATCATGATAATTGGGTGTGTATAATCCTTGAATGACTAATACAATCATGGAGTACTCAGTTACTGTTGTTGAAACCCTAGTATGATATAACCCAATGGGTAAACCTTGATTTATGTGTGGGTTCATACTTGAGAATAGTATGGAATGTGATGGTGCATCCATGATCCAATGGGGAAGTTGTGAGTTAGGGTTTGGGTATAAGTGCTGATTAATAACATTAATATAATTTATCTTGTTGAACCTAACTCTAATACAAATAGATAAATATGAGTATTCGTGTTTAACATTCTTATATGATGGAATGATGGTGGAATAACCTCCTTAACATGATCATAACTGTAATGTGTTAATTGTTGGTTATCATAGCCACATGGTTGATACTTTCTTATGCTAAACATGTGCATTATGAATATGATGAGGGTGAATCATATCTAGATTCCTTGCATGTTGATGTAATAAAGGAATGTTCTTAATGTTAATATAACCCTTCTATGCTTGTTTATGAATATATATCTCCTAGATCATTAATGCAATATTGTGCTGATCTGGTGTATTATATGTAATAAATGTTGTCGAGCCTTGATATAAGGCATGGAATAATAATGATGATCTTATAGGGAATAGTATGATGGTCTTGATGACCATTGGGCATGGTTGAGCCATGAATGAGGTGTAATCCTCTTGTGTTGATAAGGGTTGATACCCTATGATATTGTGAAAAGGATTTATATCTTGTGATAGTATGATGACTAGTGTAGTCTCATGAATGGCAGGTGAATAGTACCATGTGATGATGATATGAGAAATTATGTTTCACACATTTTATATCTTTTGAAGTTGTGATATTTATGTGCTTTTTAGAAGTGAATTAGGGTTTTTATGTCCACTTGTTTAATGTAACCTTAATTCACCCAATTGGCATAACTAATCAAGTAAAACTCTAATCATGTAGTTCCATGTGCCATAGATCCATTTGAGTGTCAGAATTTACTAGATGGTGAAATAAGTATTCCAAAGGGAAACTCAGAGTGCATACTATGGAGTATGTGGGGGTGGAATGTTAAGGATATAGCCTTGTCATCCACAATGCAGGTTGTGGAGGATGTCTATGGTCCTGCATCATACATATGATGTGATTGAGAACAGTTGCAGTCATGTCTCAATGATTATATATGTGACAAGAATGGAGGACAACTGTGATTGCACCTCGGATGGTAGGGTATGCATACCCACCTCCTTTCACTAGTGTCGTGACCTATACCAAGGATAGACTAGGCTATTAACAGCTTGACCTTATATGTCACTATAGAGGACCCGTACTGACCGAGGGCAAAGAAAATCTTAAGAGTCTGACTCTTCCTAGATCTTATATGGCACTGATCTCGACTTAGAAGTCGTCAGTTGGATTTTGAGAGGTCTCCTCAATTTCCTCAGGGCATAATAAAAGATGTAGGACAACCATATAACATATCTATTTAGGGTTTTACACAATGTTCCATATTGGATGATAACCCTTGTTTGCTTTCTTTTCACAAAGATTATGTATAATACAATAAGAGATAATAGATATACTTATGAGGTAGTTATACTCATGTTGTAAACATGCTTATGTTGTCAAATATACTGACATTGATGGTTAAGATGTTGCTGCTAGCTATGTTTAATATTGCTTGCCATGCCTATGTAATTAGAAATACTTGAACTGCTAATCATTCCTATGTAGTTCATTGTGTTATTATGTTAGTTCTACTTATGATATAGATTTGTTTCCTTTATTTGAGGTGCCAATATTGATAGCCTTCTACTTATGATATATATTTGTTTCCTTTATTTGAGATGCCAATATCGATAGCCATGTTATGTTACTAGATATATTCATGATGTCAGAGATGCTTATGCTACTAGATTGCTTGTGTTGTTAGCAAGGAATATGATGATTGTCACACCCATATCCCACGATTACCACTAATCATGAGATTAGGGCATGACTATGAGGATTACACCTAATACAAAGTTCACTCCCAACTTTTCCTTTTTATTTCAAACTCTTTGTTTTCTCGCATTCAATCACATAAGCAAACTTTACAAGAGAATTAAAATTTTATTACTCCAATATGATCTCAACATTAATGATACACATCCATACATTCATTATGTTTCTCACACTTCCATGTACATACGACATGAAAATCATTTGTATTCTCTCTTATTAAAGAAACAATGATACAAAACGTCATTTACAACTCTCTCACTTCCATACAAGGACCTAGAGTGACATGCACCGACTGAACGTAACTAATCTCATACTTAACTCATGTGGTAGATCTACTCTGATGCTTTGACCTTCTTCAAGTCCATGTGGTTTCCCTAAAAAATTTGAGTAGAGGGGTCAGCCTACTCGCTCAGTGAATGAGTAAAACAATAATACAATCTAAAGCACTGAATTAGACATTTATCTTTCTTGAAGAACTGAAATAATAGAAAGATAGTAATTCATATTAAAAGACAAGATATTCAGAAATTTACAAATAGCATTGAAGCCTTCATTATTATAATAGACAAGTATAGAAACATAATCCTCACTATTTTCTTCTTGATCTTTCATTAAATTTAACTTGACATGACTACTAAACTCTTTATTTGAACTCAACTGAACTCAATTCTCTTTCTCTTTTACTTTGCCCCTGAACTCACTTGGATTGTAACATCCAAGCAAAATCCACTACTACGTGACTTGTTTTATGTTTATTAAATAGGTATGAGATAAAAGAATTTAATATATTGAGCAGATCTGGAACAATACAGTCAAATAACAAGGAATGTCAATATTACATTTAAAGAACAACTGCTGTAAAACTTATACTTGAAACTTCTTTCTGAACTTAACTATGTCTGCTTATAATGATCTCTATAAACTGATACTAATCATATTTTCACTTATGTTATCTTCTTTTAGCTTATGCCCTGATCATATGTAGTGTACTCTACATATGAAGACTCATAGAGAACTACGATCTCACTGTAAAAGACTTAGCTTAAAACCCGGGAAGCAAATCCTAGAACTAAATCTGGGTCTACTTGACTTGAACCGTCACGTCTAACTAAGGCAGTTAAACAGTTGGCCTTTAACTGGACCTCTCCTTATAGGATGAGTACACAGGCGGAGGGTCTGAGACGCTCTGTGGGCCTCATCCTGGTACACTCTGTGGGTACCTCTGGGTTACCACCGAGATCTCCAGTTTATGTTGGGTAACCTTCCTTCTCATAGGAGACTTCCTCAAGGGCTTCGACTCCCCGCACGCTCTATGGGTGCGTTTCGATCCCCATATACTGGTCGCTGCCAGGGTGGATCATTTCCTCCCTACAGTGTAGACATCCATAGGGAATCTACAGTGTTCAGGGCACCTATGTCTATTATAACTTTGATTATATCATTCTCTTAGACTGATCTCTTTTAACTTTGTATTTTACTAACTACTCAGACTACTGAATTGAAATCACTGATGATACTGAACTGAATGTTTAACATATTGTTTACCCTTTTCTTAGGGTTTCTGCTTACTGATGCACATACAACATTTCTCATGTATTCAAACATATATCATGTCTACTAGAACAGATATTTGCATTCAACATTTCTCACATTTATGCATGGCATCGATAACATCCCAATCTAGGGCATGTCATATCTCTCCGCTTGTAATAGCATAATAACTTATCATTTCAAGACAAGTATTTGAATTAGAGAATCTGAATCTCATAAAAAAATCATAAATGCATATAAAATAATATTCCGCTAAAAACCCACAATATCACAATAATCATTTCAATCAGCCATTTAATACTAAATTAGCTATGTATACTTTTAAAAGTATACTAGATTGGGTTTCCATCCTTGATTACTTACTATTCACATGATATGTATTATGAAAATAAAAAACTCTATTGCCTATATATCAAATCAAAGAGATCAAACATGTAGAATTGAATGCACTAGGAACATAAGTAAGATCAGTTACGCTTAAATCTGAATTTCAGCTATAATGTTGTTCAAGCACTCAAATAACTTAATAATTCAGATCTTTAGAAGATTCTAAATCAACTTATAAATTCTATCATATTCAAGATACATGTATATCTATATCCATGTCATCATATAAACATTTTCATATCATAGTTATAATATGGTTTGAGGATATACTATAAACTGAATTCATATACGATTCTTTTCATTTATTGTCATCTAGGCAGAAATCGAGAATATCAACTAAATCTTCTAATTGAGTAAAATTGATTGAATTATTCTTTTACCCACTCACCCTAGGCTGTGAAATCAGCTTAAAAATGTCTCCCATATCTAAAATCACAATCTCATGTCAGATCCCTAGCAATTCACCCAATTCTTCTTCCTTTCAACTCGAAAACCCTAAAAATGAGGGGTTATGAAGAAAGAGTGAGAAAAAGGGAAGTTTTGATACCATTTTGGATCAAATTAGAGGAGTGATGGAATCTTGATATGTGAGGGAAGATTCACCATGAAAGGCTATGCAAAGAAGCTAAACTTACTTGATTTCATCAGATCTCGGATAGAGAAACCCTAAATCCGATATTTCCACCACTTTCTCCTCTCAAACCCTAACTCTCCCTCTCTCTCTCTAGGATTTCATTTCTCTAGAATGAATCACAAATTATGATAGTTGATAGTGTGTTAGGTTGACCATATAGAGCAATTGAGCTGCTCGGGTGAATTTCACATTGACCCATCACTAAACTTTTTCTTATTTCAGCTTATTTTTTATCATACAAATGTTACTGTAATTCATCTACTGAATAGATAACAGATCCTCCAAAAAATATGAAAATTTTATATGTCGTTTATAATTGAGTTTCATATCTCTAGTATAAATTTCAAATCATTTGGATCTACCAATAAATAACTAAAAACCAAATAGCACACTGCTATCCAGAATTCTGTAGAAATGTCAATTGAAAAGAAAATGACCCAGAATGCCCGTGCAAGGTGCCACGGCCGTGCCAAGATGGACAAAACACGTCCGTTCTTCCTACCACAGCAGTGGTGAATTGGTTTCATTAGATTTGAGTACAAAAGTTGGTTAACAGTTCAATTCTTTCAAAACGGCTGTGTGGCCTAGCATGCCCGTGCCACCAATGGCGTAGCATGGCCGTGCTACCCACAACAACCGTGCTATCCAAGACTAGATACCATTCTCATTTTCCTTTTCTTACCTCTGCCATTCCTCTCCAACATTGTCTTGTTGGGTAAAAACCCTAATTTTAGCCGACTAGGGTTATATTTCTCAAACCCTAATTTCTCAAAGTAAAAGCACACTTAAAGTTCTTATTAGGTTTAAAACATCATAATTGAATTATCATCATTAATTAGATTTAAGCAATGATCAATCCAATTAAGCATGTAATCATCCAAGTAAACCCTAGTTTACCAATTAAGCTCAGACACGGTCATAACAATTCTTCCCCCCTTAAAACTTGTTCGCCCCTGAAACATAAATATTCAAGCAAAGTACATTCAAGGTTTATTTTAAGCTTCTGAAATCTTACATGTCATTATATTCTTGTATTTCATACTTGAATATAGTTTTCAACATTAAGTCCTTTGTTTCTTTTCTAATCACAACATGTTTGAAACAATTCCCAATGTTATCAAATGAATTCTTAATGCCACAAAAGAGAGTTCACCATGTTGTTTTGAAGTTTACTATTGTGCTACTCAAATAGCAAAATAGTCTTGAGTTGGAAGACTAAATTCAACAACAATTGTACAATAGTAAGATGGATTACTGGTATGAATGACTACAACTATCAGACACCTTTAATTAACATATTTCTTGCACATGTACACTGAAATCATACGTAGAACAAATTTACATCCCTTAATATACCTTCAACATATTATACTTCTAAAAACAAATTCACATATTACTAAAAGCCATTGTTTTCTCTTATCTCTATCCTCATTCATTACTACTTACTTTTTGCTACTTATCCTTCTCATTTTAATCATGTGGATTAAACACCCCTAAAATTGAAACATACAAGGTACAAATAGATTATTCATAATTCTTTCTATTACTGCAAGAATTTTTTTCATATCGCACTTCACTCATGTTGTATTTCTCCTTTTGTTTCAAACACACTTGTTACATTTCAAATTTATATCTTATTATTTGCTCCAAATCATTTCCATATTGTTTATCTACATTTCAGATTAGCTACATGTAAATCCTAGATTACTATCAGTGCCAGTTTACTTCTCATAGTGTAAATTTCATGATCTTGTTTTATAGAGATGCTAGTATTCAAGGTCCAATTACTAGTGACAACCCTTGAAATACTATAACTCTAAACATTCTAGAGTTTGGTCCTTATCAGTAGCATGACGTTATTTTGGTGTGACTTTACTCCCTTAATTTGAAATCCAAACTTTGGATCTCACAAGTTTTACTAATGTCTTCCTTATCTCATCACTTGAATTTCCTTTCTCTTACTTGGCCATTCAGATAGATTACATTCTCAATTTACCCTGCTAGGGTTTCATCATCATATTGTGTGTCATTATTACATTCACTATATGTCTCTAACATGGTGGTTATGCATCATATCTGATTCATTTTCTTATCACTTCATTCCACATTGCTCTCATTAAGGAAGATATGAAAGGGAAGATGATTATGAGACTTAGAATTCTTATCTTCAAACATTCCCTTAATACATTTGTCATATGTAGGTTTAATTAGTTGTCAACAAGGATACTTGACTAACTAGCACTTGATTGAATATCCTAACCTCTTTCTTTTATAATATATATTACTCCATCATGTTTCAAACCCTTCCTTACTTTCCATAATCCTCTTACCATATACTACTCTTCCACTTGTCATCTTTAACTTCTATTTTTTTTCTTATGATCATGTTGCCAATTCATGTATATGATCATGTATACCTTGTTGCACATATTTCTTTTCATCCTTCTACTCATGTAAAGTTGGAATTTTAAATTAATAATCTCTCTACTAGTTTCACCTCATGTTTAATAAATTACATATCTTTCATTTTAAATCAAACGGCTTATTCGTGGGTCAAATTTAGTTTCTCTTTCAATCAAGTTTTTCCTTCCTGAATATAGTCTACCTTTGTATGACTTATTCATTTATTAAGCTACACTTTTGTTCCTCTTTTAGAAACTAGTTTTTTGTTCTATAGAGACTTGGAATCCAAAGGTAGTAAGGATGTATGTATTAAACTTTATAATAAAGGTATACATTCCATGCTTTCACTCATATCATGTAACCCTTATTCCTTAATCAAACTCATCACTTCCAATATTTCTCTTTGATTCGACTAAGTTTGTTATCCTAGCCTTATTATTTACATGTTCATCTAATTGTCTTTACTTTAACTCTTCTGAAGACTCTTCACTTCTATCTACTTATTGTATACTTAACTCTTTTTTTTCTTTTTTTTCCCTTTTCTGTGGAGTACATAAAAGCATTGTACTCGATTATATGATCCATTCCTCATGATTGATTCTTACTATCTTGACCCTTACATACTTTTGTCATATCTTTTCCATATTTCATATTTAGAGTTCATATAATACTAATCATTAAATTTAATCTGAACCTTGTGTCATGTTCCTCTATTCCCAGATAAGAGTTTCTCATATGAGGCCCCAAAGTCAAATCTCATATATAAGATCCAACTGATTCTTAACTATTCTAATCTTTCTCATATGTTTCAACATCTTAGTGTATGTACGTTCTCACTATTATGTGGGTGTAATTTATCCAGAGTCTACTCTTATTATATTTTTAATTGGATCATTAGATCCCAATGACGCACCCTGCCAGCCAGACCAGGACGAACCTACAGTCCTGAAGCTAAGAGCTACTCAGGATTAACCAACTCCTACTTATTTCAAAAAAATGTGGAAATAATATCTACTTAGGGTAAATTCAGTTAAAAATTAATTCTGGTCTACTTGATACAAAGAATAACTTAATCAACTTTGTGATACACAAAAATTTAAAAGAACCATACATATTCTAGAAACTGATAATATGAATTCATATATATAAGAGCATTTCTATTGATCTCTAATCAAAGAAGCAATATAAAACAATAGTTGTATCACATTCTATGTTTAAGATCTTACTTCTTCATTACTTTCGGTCGTAATATTTCTAGGGTTTCACTCTAACCTATTCTCCCACTTCATGCCTGGACAGGGCATCTAGAGAAGAATAGACAAAGAAGCTCGATACTGGTCAATCTAAGTGTCACGCCCCAATCTCGCATTAACCACAAACCACGAGATTAGGACGCGACAGGATGGGATTTACACATAAGCCAACCACTCATCAGTTTTTAAAACATTTAAAGACATTAATAGAAAAAAAATCTGATTTATGTAGTAAAATGAAAACTAAACAAACTGCGAAAGCATCTTTATTAACTGACTAGCAATATAAACAGAGTTTACAACATATTACATTGTTTGACCTAAAATAAAGCATAACAGTTAGTTTACATCATTATACACATTTTCTCTCTCACTCACACCTTGTCCCGAGGATCGAGGGGAATGGACTAAGAGACCTCTAACTACCAACTACGAACCTTCTATCGACTAGGCGTAAGGATAAATCGATCCTTCTGATTTCCTGCTGCTGATGATAACCTGAAAATGTTTTGAGTAGAGGTATGAGCCTACTCGCTCAGTGAATAGCATTTCACTTAGCTGTCAATAAACAACTCATCAGGTTTATAAATTGAAATTAACATAAATGCAGAACTAAGCAAGGCAGTTCTAATAACATAACAAACATACAGATAATAATCACATTCTAAATCATCAACAAGTAATTCAGGTATATAAACAGTTATATAAATTTACTGTGAACCTACATGATTATTTATTCATTTTATTATGCCCTAAATATATATGCAGTGTACTCTGCATATAAAGATCCGCAACAAGTCCATGCTACGGTCCCACCGTACAAGACTTAGCGACACACCCGGGAAATGCTAAGTCTGACGCCAGCCCTGCTCTGCTACAGGACCCCTGGCTCTCCAGCCAGAACATAGGCTCTACGGCCTCAATGCACAACCACGTGTGCTCCCGACTCCTCCTTTAACTGGAGTACACCGGCGGAGAGTCACAGGGTTACCTTCGTGACACACGCACGAATGGTGTTAGATAACCGTGTTTTCTTTTTCTTTTTCCCAGTGCCATCGTGACACACGCACGATTGTTGTTAGACACTGCCTTTCTTTCTCTCCTCGTGCCACCAGAATTACTCAACCGGTTGATGTTGGACACGAGTTTCACCCCTAAGAAACAGACCTTCATTTAGGGGTTCTACGGTGTTAGGGCATCTAGGTCTATACTCGTTTAACAAATAAACATTTAAACAGTAACATCACATTTCATGCATTTTGCACAATCTAAACATCACAAAAGCACATATATATTTATCATAAATAAATAGGATTCAGAATCATTCATCCAGTTTCAATGCTAAACATCAATATTTGAAATCAGTTAATACATTGCAACAATAATATAGGGGATTTCATCATTTTCATTAAGCATATCATGTAGTTCAATTCTAATGAATCTAACATTCTCTATTGTAGGAACTACACTGTTTAGAAGTTATACTAACTGATATAGAAACAATTAAACATTTAAATTGAGTTAAATAATGATTTCTAAATGAACTACTACTCACCCACTTCGGTGTGTTCGTATACACCGAAAAACGTCCACAAACACGCCTAATTCTGCCCTTTACAGCAGCGTGCACGCCGTGCACCCAGACTGCACGCCGTGCACCTTCAGTGCACTTCTGATCTGCTTTTCTGCACCTTTGCACGCCATGCAAACTGACTTGCACGCCGTGCAAACTGACCTGCACGCCGTGCAAACTGATTTGCACGCAGTGCGCCTGGGCTGAAACTCGTTCCGCTATCTGTAACTTTGCACGCCGTGCAAACTGACTTTGCACGCCGTGCACCTACACAGAAACGGAATTTCCTCTATATCAGCTATCTGCAATGTTGCACGCCGTGCAAAACGGATTTGCACGCCGTGCAACCTGCACAGGGGCGGAAATTGTAGAATTAAAAGAGACGATTGGGGTCGATTCGGTGGACGATTCTTACCCGAATCACTCCTATAGCTTCAGATTGACCTAGCAAGCACTTGGCAAGCAAAAAGAACGGAGGGGGAAGCACCGTTCGCTCCCTAGACCATCTCCATGGTCGTCTTCTTCATGGATGCAGGAGGAAGAAGAAGGTGAGGAAGAAGAAGATGATGCAGCCGGTTGGTTTGGCTGGAGCAGATGAAGAAATCGAAGAAGAACGGAGAAGGAAGGAGCTGGGTTGCCTAGCTTCTCCTCTAGCTTGCTCTCTCCCTTTCCCTTCTCTGTTCTTCCCAAGCGGCAGCCGAAGGAAATGAACTATCGTTCATTCCAAAGTCGTTTAATAGAGTTAAAAAGGAAAAACTGAAGGAAAGGATAAGGAAGGGCGCCCAGGGGGCCGGGTGTAAATTGCCCAGAAACTTTCCGAAATTACACATAGGTCCCTGCACACTAAAAAGCTTATATCTTTTTACTCGTAGGTCGGTTTCGCATGATTTCTTTGGCAACGGATTAAGCACAAACTTGCCCTCAATCTCAGGACAAGAGAACAAGCTAATGATACATTAACACTAGATCAAAGCTCAAAACACTATTAACAAAAGCACGTACTCATCTCAACATAACTAGTTCAATTATGCACTAACCAAGGTACTCACTGGTAAAACGAAACGTGGGTCATAACACTAAGTATTTAGATATCGGGCCTTCCCAGAGCTATAAACACATCACCTCCTAAGTTCCACACTTATAACTCTAACTTTCTATCCTAATGGTCCCCGACGACTCAGCCTAAGCCCTAATACCAAGTTGTCACACCCACATCACACAATTACCACTAATCATGAGATTAGGGCATGACTATGAGGATTACACCTAATACAAAGTTCACTCCTCACTTTTCCTTTTTATTTCAAACTCCTTATTTTCTCGCATTCAATCACATAAGAAAACTTTACAAGAGAATTAAACTTTTATTACTCTAATATGATCTCAACATTGATGATACACATCCATACATTCATTACGTTTCTCACACTTCCATGTACATACGACATGACAATCATTTGTATTCTCTCTTATTAAAGAAACAAAGATACAAAATGTCATTTATAGGTCTCTCACTTCTATACAAGGACCTAGAGTGATAGGGACTGACTGAACTTAACTAATCTCATACTTAACTCATGTGGTAGATCTTTTCTTATGCTTTGACCTTCTTCAAGTCCATGTGGTTTCCCTAAAAATTTTGAGTATAGGGGTGATCCTACTCATTCAGTGAATGAGTAAAACAATAATACAATCCAAAGCGCTAAATTAGACATTTATCTTTCGTGAATAACTGAAATAATAGAAAGATAGTAATTCATATTAAAAGACTAGATATTCAGAAATTTACAAATAGCATTAAAGCCTTCATTATTAGAATAGACAAGTATAGGAACATAATCCTCACTATTTTCTTTTTGATCTTTCATTAACTTTAACTTGGCATGACTACTAAACTCTTTATTTGAACTCAACTGAACTCAATTCTCTTTCTCTTTAACTTTGCCCCTGAACTCACTTGGATTGTACCATCCAAGCAAAAGCCACTACTGTGTGACTTGTTTTATGTGTATTAAACAGGTATGAAATACAAGAATTTATTATACTGAGAAGATCTGGAACAATACAGTTAAATAACAGGGAATGCCAATATTACATTTAATGAACAACAACTGTAAAACTTATACTTGAAACTTCTTTTTGAACTTAACTCTGTATGCTTATAATGATCTCTATAAACTGATAATAATCATCTTTTGACTTATGTTATCTTCTTTTAGCTTATGCCCTGATCATATGTAGTGTACTCTACATATGAAGACTCATAGCGAACTACGATCTCACTGTACAAGACTGAGCTTAAAACCTAGGAAGCTAAGCCTATAACTGAATCCAGGTCTGCTTGACTCAAACCATCACGTCTAACTAAGGCAGCTAATTAGTTGGCCTTTAACTGGACCTCTTCTTCTAGGGTGAGTACATAGGGGGAGAGTCTGAGATGCTCTATGGGCCTCATCTTGGTATGCTCTGTGGGTACCTCTAGGTTACCACTAGGATCTTCAGTTCATGTTGGGTAACCTACCTTCTCTTAGGATACTTCCTCAAGTGCTTCGTCTCCCCGCACGCTCTGTGGGTGCATTCCGATCCCCATATACTAGTCACTGCCAAGGTGGATCATTTCCTCCCTACAGTGCAGACATTCGTAGGGAATCTTTGGTGTTCAGGGCACCTATGTCTATTATAACTTTGATTATATGTTTCTCTTAGACTAATCTCTTTTAACTTTGTATTTTACTAACTACTCAGACTACTAAATTGAAGTCATTGATGATACTGAACTGAATGTTTAACATATTGTTTTCCCTTTTATTAGGGTTTCTCCTTACTCATGCACATACAACATTTCTCATGTATTCAAACATATATCATGTCTACTAGAACAAATATTCTCATTCAACATTTCTCACATTTATGCATGGCATCGATAACATCCCAATCTAGGGCATGTCATATCTCTCTGCTTGCAATAGCATAATAACTTATCATTTCATGACAAGTATTTGAATTAGAGAATCTGAATCTCATAAAAAAAGCATACATGCATATATAATAATATTCAGCTAAAAACCCACAATATCACATTCATCATTTCAATCAGCCATTTAATACTAAATTAGATATGTATACTTTTAAAAGCATACTAGATTAGGTTTTGATCCTTGCTTACTTTCTATTCACAAGATATGTATTATTAAAATCACAAACTCTATTGTCTATATATCAAATCAAAGAGATCAAACATGTAGAATTGAATGCACTAGGAACATAAGTAAGATCAATTAAGCTTAAATCTAAAATTCAGCTATAATGTTGTTCAAGCACCCGAATGAATTGATAATTCAGATCTTCAGAAGATTCTCAATCAACTTATAAACTCTCTCTTATTCAATATATATGGATATATATATCCATGTCATCATATAAACATGTTTAGATCATACTTAGAACATGGTTGAGGATATACTATAAACTGAATTAAAAAACAATTCTTTTCATTTATTGTCATCTAGGCAGAAATCCAGAATATCAACTAAATCATCTAATGGTGTAAAATTGATTGAATTATTCTTTTATCCAATCACCCTAGGCTGTGAAATCGGCTTAAAAACGTATCCCATATCTGAAATCTCGATCTCATATCAGATCCCTAGCAATTCACCCAATTCTTCTTCTTTTCAACTCGGAAACCCTAAAAATGAGGGAGTATGAAGAAAGAGTGAGAAAAGGGGAAGTTTTGATACCATTTCAAATCAAATCAGAGGAGGGACAAAAGCTTGACATGTGAGGGAAGATTCACCATGAAAGGCTATGCAAAGAAGCTAAACTTACATGATTTCATCATATCTCGGATAGAGAAACCCTAAATTAGCAATTTCACCACTTTCTCCTCTCAAACCCTAACTCTCCCTCTCTCTCTGAGATTTCATTTCTCTAGAATGAATCATGAATTATGAGAGCTTCTAGTATATTAGGTTGACCATATAGAGAAATTGAGCTGCTTGGGTGAATTGCACATTGACCCCTCACTAAACTTTTTCTTATTTCAACAGATTTTCTGTCATACAAATGTTACTGTAATTCATCTACTGAATAGCTAAAACATCATCCAAAAATTATGAAATGTTAATAAGTTGTTTAATATTGAGTTTTAGATCTCCAATAAAATTTTTGGATCATTTTAAGTTACCAATAAATAAATAAAAATCAAATAGCACACCACTATCCAAAATTCTGTAGAAATGTCAGTTGAAGAGAAAATGCCCCAGAATGCCCGTGCAAGGTGCCACAGCCGTGCCAAGATGGACGCAACATGGTTGTGCTGCCTACCACGGCCGTGGTGCATTGGTTTCATCAGATTTGAGTAAAAAAGTTGGTTAATAGTTCAATTCTTTCAAAAATGGCCATGTGGCCTAGCATGCCGTGCCACCAATGACCTAGCACGGCCGTGCTACCCACGACAACCGTGCTATCCAAGACTACATACCATTTTCATTTTCCTTTTCTTACCTCTCTCATTCCTCTCCAACATTGGCTTGTTGTGTAAAAACTCTAATTTCATCTGACTAGGGTTATATTTCTCAAATCCTAATTTCTCAAAGTAAAAGAACACTTAAAGTTCTTATTAGGTTTAAAACATCATAATTGAATTATCATCATTAATTAGATTTAAGCAATGATCAATCCAATTAAGCATGTTATCATGAAGGTAAACCCTAGTTTACCAATTAAGCTCAGATACAGTCATAACAATGATAGTCAGATTAATGATAATGATTGTTATTAGATGCAATTTGATGATATTTGAGTAGATATCTATCTAAAGAGATGGATTGATTTGTTATTATATATGAATTAATGATCATACTTGTTGCTAAGATTAATTTCTTAATCTATTTACATACTTGAACTATTCAATCTATTCAATTGATTATTAAATACTCCAACTACTTAGTTTTTTACTATTTAAAATGTTGTAATCAATAAGCGTTGTTGGAGGTTATATCTCTTGTTGGGACATGGGTCTCACCCTTGTGGTTCGCCACATCTTTTTATGTAATCGGAAGTGACAAAGACAAACATGTGGAAGAAAAGAGGATCTATAGTAATGAATCTTTGAGAAAGTTGATTAGATGTCTAGTGTGTCATAGAGTCTTCCATGTACTCTCAGGTCCGGGCAAGAAAAGTTTGTATATGGTGTTTCAAATGAATCAAAATTTTGTTAGTATGTTAATGTTTGTTGTGTGGCATATACAAATATTGATCTCCTATGTATATATATATTGTATCTAAGACGGTAGAACATTTTTTATCAAATTCTTGACGTAGTATGTATATAAGAAAGATGTTGGGCTCTTATGCAAATGTTTCTAAGCAGATGCTGACATTGAAATCGGTTTTAATTTACCCATATTTTTGGGTATGTGATTAATTAGTGATGTATTGTGTTTTATATTTTGAGTAATCTCATTTATTCTAACAGGTTCTCACAATGGTGGTTCCCCATAGTCAAGTTTCAAGTTTGTGAGGCTTGGTCCACCCAATATATTTATTGGCAGTTTGGCAGTATGTCATTGTCTATCAGGTTACAAGTTTGTGAGGCTTGGCCTCCTTTGTCATTATATTGTTCTAGTGTTATGTTTATCTCACATGCATGCCGGTTGATGATTATGGGGTGTGTGCCCTAATTCTTTGTATGTGCTACTATGGCACAATTTTATTGTTTTATGGGTAAGTATATCTTTTATTATGATCATATGCTTTTATTCTCGATTTGGTAGTGCTTTCTTTTCTATGGGAAGCCTTGTATATTTTGTTGTCCTTTATTACACATATTGCTCAATTTCCTTTTTAGTATGTACATAGTAGTCTTTGTTGATGTCATCTACTTTTCTCTTCTTACTGGGGTATGCTTCCAACCCGACATGAAAGATATGGAGGACATTGCATAAAGATATGGACTTATCTTAATGAGTTAAAGCTTGGATACAATTTTGTTATGGTTTAATTTTCCCTCTACTTG
This sequence comes from Alisma plantago-aquatica, assembly GCA_963693085.1. Classification (NCBI taxonomy): domain Eukaryota; kingdom Viridiplantae; phylum Streptophyta; class Magnoliopsida; order Alismatales; family Alismataceae; genus Alisma; species Alisma plantago-aquatica. The sequence continues at coordinate 125,383,420 of OY856411.1, forward strand.
GATCCATATGTTGTATCTTACATGTCAACCCTTGTGAGAAATTATGATGTTCTTTTGTAACCTTGTGATAAAGTTGAATATTGTCAATATTTTTATTCCATAGCTATACTCTGATTGTTTTGAATACCATTAATATGGTTTGAAAATTTTACACCCACTCCAACATATCTTTTGGTGTGTTTGGACTAGAGGTTCTATTCTTCAAATTTTTAATAGGGAGTAGATTTCCCTCTCAGGCCCCCCTCCTTACAAATGGGCTCTGGGAGAAGCTTTTAGAAGACTTAGATATGAGAAGAAGAGAGTGATGTAGTTTTCCTTATTTCGACCGTCCATGGAAGCAGCTAGAAGCGGTGATCTCCTTGGGCCCACGAGGAGGCATTTTGGATAAAAAGTAGAGATGTTGGTGGGGTAGTTTCTGACCAGAGAAAGGAGAAGGAAGAACTATGAGAGACTGAGGAGGAGGAGGAGAGCATCACTTATCCCTCGTCAAATCTAGGCCATGTGGCAGCACACGCGGGCATCAAGCACTACAATCACAAAGAACGCCAATGAGAAAAGAGAGAGGGAGCAGATCAGGTGAGGCCAAAACTAGGTGGCCCATACCAGACAACTCATCTCTAAACCAAACGGGTCCATGAGTGAGGTTAATAGAAGGAGACACACCCCATCATGGCCACATGGCAAATTGTGATTATCTAATAGGTAAGAATATATCCAGAAACTCCTAGATCTTGCATAATTCATAGTAATTAGCTTATCAGAAAAATACAAATAAAGTAACAAAATTCTCAAAAAATACATATAACACCATGAAATAGAACAATCAGTATTTTGATGCACTAATGTCAGGAATATCATGTAAGTTATGAAATACTCATAACATGTATGATAAATATCAAATGATGACCTAAAATTATGGTAATGCATCTACAACTCAAAAATATGATATATAATCCCTACTATGTCAGTTATGATCATTCTTGGACATGTAATTATATAATTTTCTTTAAATGGACAAATATGGCCAATAACCTTAATTAATGTGCAATAATCACAAATATTCTCAACAAATCTTGGCAATCTATGTACAACATCATGTAAATATCTGGAACCCTCTATATAATTATGATATCATAATGATACATATAATTAATGTTATAGATTAATCGTTCTTAAAATGATGACAAACCCTAATAAGGATTAAAAAATGTAACCAAAGGTATGTATGTGTATGAAATAATTAATGAATTGTAATCCAAAATATAAACGAAATATATGATTAGTAAATATAATTCTAATAAAATAAAATGAGCAATGATGGAAATATCATCATGAACTAAGCTAAACCCTAATGGACATAACTAGGATTCGTAGTGATGAGAACATGATGGTGATATGTATCATGTTGTCTTTATTAGGGTTTCAATAAGAGTGCTAGTTGACATCAGGAATATGATGATTAGGATATCTTAATCAGGGTACACTTTACCTTTACATGGCATGTTACATAGTATAGCTTGTATTATATGTGTAACAAATACTTGGCATATGATATTGGATAAAATGATTTTTCTTGTATATTATCTTGCTTTATTTTCCATACATATAGTTATGAACACATGAAACATAAGATATATGTTCCATTATATCCAAGCACTTCAACTCTTTGGTAGTCAATTGCTAGAAAGTAAAGTACTTCTAATCTTTGATAGTCAAGTACTTGAAGGTCATCCAACTCTTTGGTAGTCTAATCACATTGTGAAATGATCCAACTCTTAGGTAATCGATCATAAGGCCTTCAATGCATTCAACCTTCAGCGGTAAATACATGGATCATATATTGGAAAATGTTCTTAAAATATGTGTTCTCTTTTGTTAATAAACATCATCCTTCCAATATTTGTTGTTATATTTGATCATTATTACCAAGAATTAGCTTTATCTTATTTCCAAGTCTTAATAATGAGAGGTATATGAAAGTCACATAGGCATACTCAACACAATATTTTAGTATATGATGCTGACATGTACCACTTATAATCTCTTGTTTACGTGACGTGGACATATGATCTTGAAGACCTTGATAGTTGGGAGTTGTGTCGTGATATGATATGCAGTTCGACCTATTATCTAAATATCGTTTTGTAGATGTGGTATGTACATATGTAAAAGTTTACCATTCAATGTGTAATATCAAATGTTGTAGCAATTCATTTTATAATTATATGTTGAATGGTGAGCTTGTGGTTATGATTTTTTTTATGTTCATGTGCATGTGCTACTGTTGTTTCCTTTGACTCCCTTGATGTTCTTCTACTTGGCCTAGTGTGTTGGTTTGATTTGGGATTCTCACTGAGGTGAGGATTTCAATTTGGATTCCACACCCATGGTCAAGGTGTTGAAAATATGAGGATTTTACTTTGATACCCCTGACCTTTGTTTTTGGTTGAACATGCTTACTTATAATAATTAAGTGCTTCAGACCTTAATTAAACCTTTTGCAGTTTTTGATATCATGTAACAAGCTTAAGTTTCAAGTTTGGTCCATTTTGAACACCATTTGTGCAAGTTATGCAATTTTGTGCATGTACCATGCTTGGTAGAGAAGAAGGTGCCAAGGTACAAGAAGGTGGTCGAACTTGTTGCATGTGAGGCTAGAATTTGGATCTACCTTCTTTCTGAGCTTGTGAAGATTCCTTTGTTTGTTTTAGACCTAAGCATGTAAGTTCCTCCTTCTTTCCTTCGTTTCCCTTGTTGTCCTACCTCCTTCTTCCTTCTTCTTGGATGGAAAAATGGTGTTTCATGGTATAGTTGCTCTAAAGCTTAGAGAATCCATCTCTTGTGCTACCTTGACCTAGGGTTGGCCCTCTCTCTTGGATAAAAATCTTATTTGGCCATGTTGAGTGGTAAGCTAGGGTTTTCTTCCTCTTTTGCTTGAGCTACCTTGTTGTTTGGATCTGCATCTTCTTCCTAGAGGTGAGTCATATAGCTTTCCTCAGGTTTATTACCTACTACTACCTGTCATGCTCATGTTCTTGCTTAAAAACGAAGTTCTATGAATAAAGAAGTTACCTTGCCCATGGTTTAAGGTTATACAATGATCCTTAAGTAGTTTTCCTCCATTAATGGACCTGAAACCTTGTGCACAACTTTCCTTGGGTAGTAAAAGATCTAGATCTTGGTAAGATAAGTTCAAATGATGGTTCTTGCTCGTCAAAAGATGGATACACTTAGAGTTTTTGTGTTAATTTCCCTTCTACTCTTGCAATTTGATGGCTTTGTACTTTCTGCTTGTTTGCTTAGTCTTGATGTGCCAACTGATAGACAAGTCTTATCTTCTACATGGGGTTATCTCTTGTGCACATGACTGATGGTTATGCCTCCCCTCACTAACAATGGCTTACTCTATCAAATGATTGATTTATTTTAGGGTTTTTAAAGCTTTTTTCTATCTTGTGCAAAATCCAATGGTTTGCCTTCTTGCTAGATCCGATGGGTTAGCTTTTGGTGTTGTTTTTCTAGTGCTTCTGATGACAACTGATATTCCTAACACATGTTCTATTTTTATTCTTTTGGTGCTAAAAAAATCAATGGTTTTAGTGCCTAGTGATGGGAACATCTGATGGTTTTCCTTCCTTCACTAAACTATGGTATTTCCTTTGTGTTTTGTCTTGTTTTACCACCTGTTAAAGATAACCAATTGCACTCTTGGCCCATCAACCAATGGATGTTATGACTCCCAAACTCGATGATCCTTTGACCTCTATTCACCAACCGATGTGTCAACTAGTTCAATACTCAATGGTGTCAATCGATGGGAGTTCTTACTTCATAATCTGATAGTGATCATATGTGCTACAACAGATGGTACCCCTTGATCCAACAACCGATGGTATTTTGTATGTTTTTAAACTATGGCTTGTCTAGGTATAGATGGTGACTCTTCCTAGGTCACAAATCGATGGTTCCTTAGGTGGTTTGTTCAAGGTGTTTGCTTGTGTTACAACCAATGGTTTTACCTTCTCAACATTTGATGGTTTTAGGTGAAGCCCATTGTTGATGTTTCGGTTTTGATGATGTGAATTTAAGTTCAATACTCTTGACTCTACAGTCTTATTATTTCCCTGAGATAATAAAATCATGTGATTTAACTGTGAGTTATGCATTGATCCATACTAAAGCATATTATGGGATTTGATGACAATGCTTCACCTTATGCATCCATGATCTGATGGGGATGCTTGAGTTAGGGTTTGTATATGGGTGCTAAATTATAACTCCAATATAGCGCATCTTTCTGAACCTAAACCTAATGTGAATATATGATGGTGGTTAATCATTCTACCCTTCCTTGAATGATTAATATAATAAGGAAATATTCTTCTTAATGTTTCTATAACCCTAATATGTTAACTAGTGGTTATCATAGTGTTATAATTGATGCTTTCTTATGATAAACATGTGCTATATAAGTATAATGGTGATGAATCATATCTGGCTTCTTTGTATGTGGATATAATGAATAAATGCTCTTAATGCTAAGATAAGCCTGCAATGTTATATTGTAAACATCTATTAGACTTTCAATGCAATATCATGTTGATCATGCATATGACATGTATGGTGATGTTTTCTTGAGCCTTGTTATAAGGCACAGAAAGGTTATGATGATCTTTTAGGAAATGATGTGATTGTCTTAATGATCTTTGAGCATGGTTGAGCCCTTGAATGAGGTATAAACCTCTTCATGATGTGACATGGGTTGAAACCCTAGAACAATGTGATAAGGGATTGTATACTATGATGTCATAATAGCAAGTATGATCTCATGGATGGCAATGGGATAGTATCATGTGACATTGTGATTAAGAATGATACCTCATACCATTTATATTTTATGGAGTTATTATACTTATATGGTTGCTTGAAATGAATTAGGGTTTGTATCTCCACTTGTTTGATGTAGCAATAGTTCACCCAATTGGCATAACTAATCAAGTGAAACATTGATCATGTAGTGCCCTATGTCGTAGAACCATCTACACTGTCAGTACTTGTTGGATGGTAAAATGAGTAGTCCTAAGGAAAACTTAGAGTGTAGACATAACATGTTGAGTATGAGGGATGCAAGTGAGTGTACATCCTTGACATCCTTAATTGCAGGTTATGAAGGATGGTTGCAGTCACACCTTGAATAGTTTTTATATATGATGTGACTGAGTACACTGTGGCTATACCTCAGGTGGCAAGGTTTTTCTTTGCATACCATGGTGGCTAGTGTCATGACTTGTACCAATAGCAGACTAGGTGTTAGTAGCTTGACTATATGTCATTGTAGGAAACTTAATTGATATGTCACTACATTCAACCTATACTGATCGGGTAGAGGAGAGATCTTAGGACGTCAGCCCTCTTAGATCTTATATGAAAATAATTTCGACTTCACAGTGTGATCGGCCTGAATCACGCGTCCTGAAGGGAGGCAGATTTAGAAGGAATCTAACGTTAGATTTATAACCTAAAATCTTCAAAGACCCCCGCAACCTTATTACAGGGTCAAAGTAAATATACGGGGTCGAACACAGGGATGTGGTGATGTTTAGGATGCTTGAGATCTCACTCTTACGTCAGATAAGGCAGGATGATTTGAGGAAAGTAAGGGGCTAGAACTAGTCTAGCAGATTGCCATAAAATAAAACAAAACAAAGAAAACAAAACAAAATAGAGTCTGTGAGATTCCACTAATTAGAGAGAAGGATTTCCTAGCTATGTAACCACATGTTGGGCAGTCTATGTACCCGTTCTTGGGTGTAGACAACCCTCGAACACCCCATCAAGCAATCTACATCCAAACCTAGTACACATCATGGTATATGTTCCTGTGGGGTCATCCCACTCGCTCTCGTGTAGCATGACTAAAACCCATCGATGATATGAAACCTCTATCAAGGATGACAAACCAACATCCTAGAATATTCTAGATACCCTCTCAGGTCTAGAATATTCTAGGATGTTAGGAACAGATGACCTTAAACCATCCTCTTTTCAGATTTCGATCCAAACTATCTTCTCTTGTCTATTTTTACCATGAATATCTTGATAAAGGCAGGAATAGAGGCTCAAGCAAGAAAGAGATCAACCAAACTAACAATCATAACTAGAAAGAAAAGATAGAACATGAAACATACTAGTTCTGAAATACAACTGCTTGCTTAAGGTAAAAGTACATAAATATGCCCAAAATGGGCTACATAGCCAAGAAGGAGCTCAACTAGCCATGGACAAGCATAGTTGGCACCGAACAAAGATGAAAGAACACTGTTTCTACAGAAATAGAGGAGAATAGTAGAAGAAAGGAGACGAAGAAGAGATTTAGCCCATAGAGGAGAGGTGGCTCTCGCTCCTTAGCCTCTGTATGGGCCAGATGTCATCTTTGGGTCATCCTCCTTGATATTCTAGACTCCTCGACCTCCTTTCTCCTTGATTCCACCCCAAATAGTAGCTCGGTGGATGTGTGGAGGTGGAAGATGGATGGAAAATGGTGGGAAATGGGTGGACGGAGGTGGAAGTGATGATGGATGGAAGCTAACTAAAGAGCATGTGTAGGATGAGTTCACCGGCCTTTCCAGGTCCTTCAAACTCTCCCACAGGGCTCTGGGAACCAAGAGGGGTTGGAACCACAAGGTGGAAACTCCCCCCGATTGGAACCCCTCTCCAAGTCACGGAGGGTGTGTATTTATAGGTGCAGATCACCAACTTAGTATCACAGTCGAGGTGTACACCAAATTAATTATGTGGTTGCATTCGCGGTCATGGTGGTCGAGGTCGTGGTCACGGTCGCGGCGGGCGAGGTCGTGATCGTTGTCGAGGCAGTCGAGGTCACGGTTGTGATCACGGTCTATCTTCCAGCATCACAGTCACAGTCTATCTTCCAACATTGTGGTCGCAATCTATTTTCCAACATCACAGTCTGTCTTCCAGCATCGCGGTCATAGTTTTGGAAGACATACCGCGTGTCGTGATATCATAGACTAAACACACACCCATGGGGGGGGTCTATTACTGGTTGTCGATGGGCCCGCGTTGATGAGCCTTCTGATTGGTGAGACCACTGTATCCTAAGCTAGTTTACATAGTGCGATGCTTAGTCCACATCGGTCGCGATGTATGGAAGTCTAGATGCTGCAAAAACCATGTGTTGGGGAGAAATCTTGGAGAATAGATGTCTTTTTAGGTTCGGTGCCTGCAAGTCCCAAAATTTGCTAATTTAAGAAACTTTATCTATGAAAAGATACAAATTATTAAAAGATAAGAAACATGGGTTATTTTGGGCACATTAAGGCTATAGTGACGCAAAACCATAAATAAATACTTAGCATAAAAGCGTAAATTTGGGTGTTATCACAGTGGTAAGTTGGACTTTGAGTGGTACAACTCAAACTCCCCAGGGCTTAATAAAATATTTAATATATCCATGTAGTATATCTATTTAGCGTTATACACAATGATTCACATTGGATGATAATCCTTTTTTTCTCTTCTCACATATAATTGATGTATAGTGCAATAAGCAATGTAGCCATGCTTATGTTGAGTAGATGCACTGCTACTGTTGGTTATGATTATGATGTTAGCCATCTCATGTTGCTAACTATTCTTATACTACTAGCCATGCCTCTATAAATAAAGATGCCTAAACTGCTACTTATGCATATGCAAATAATTGTGCTTATGTTGTTAATTCTACTTATGATGTGGAATTGCTCAACTTGTTATACATACTATTATTGTTAACTATTCTTATGTTGTTAGACTTATTCATGATGTTAGATATTGTTATGCTACTAGACTACTTATACTGTTAGCAAGGTATATGATGATAGTCAGGATAATGATCATAGTTGCTATCTGCTCCTTTATGTATGTTGTTAATCATATCTCGTGCTATGTCCATCTATTTAACATGATTAATATGCTTGAATTGTATAATTAATTAAACTATTGTAATCAATAAGTGGTGTTGAGAGTTATATCTCTCTTCAGGGCATGGATCTCACCTCCTAGGTAGCCACATCTTTTTAGGTGATCGGAAGTAATGGCAATAGACATGTGGTAGGGAGGAGGATCTGGTGATGGTCCTTAGAGAAGGTATGTTTTCTATCTAATATGTCCTAGAGTTGTCCCTATACACTCATGACAAGGTGGGAAAGTTTGTATTCAATGTTTTAATCAACTTGATCTTTTGGTAGCATGTTGATTCTTGTACATGTGGCATATGTGGATGATGTTAATCAATATGTATTTGCTATTGCATAGGCCACAAAGTCGTGTAAAAGATTCTAGACATGTTATATGAATACAAGAAACATGTTTGGCTTTCACTTTAATGTTTCTGAGTATGATGGCGATGTTGAAATTAGTTTTAATTTACCCTCTTTTCTAGATATGTGATTAATTAGTGATCGATAATGTGTTGTGTCTTGAGTAAACTCATTTAGTGTGATCGGTTCTCACATATACAATTTCTTTATTTGCTTAAATCAGACTAGAGGAATGGAAATTTAATTTCCCTTTTAAAGTTAGCTTATGAATTGAATGTGAGGAAAAATAGAGTTCTTTGTAGGAACAATAAATAAGTTTAAGGGTGTTCTTTGTATTATGTTTAATCCTCAACTTATGCCCTAATCTCATGATTAGTGGTCATCTTGAGATGTGAGTTTAGAAAACCCTATCTTGAATAGGCATTTTCAAAAGCCCAACCCTGAGTGGGCACCTTTATTTCATAGGACCCATCTTGAATGGACACTTCAGACTTTCAAAAGCCCTACAAAAAGGAGGATCTTTTCAATTACAAATCCCCATCTTGAATTGGCACTTCTTATTTCAAGGCCCTATCCTAAATTATGCACCTTTCCTTCTAACCAAAATCCCAATGCTCAAGTAGGAACCTACACGTATGCCCTATTATCAGGAGGCACCCCTATTCTTAAGTCTTGTATAAAATAGGAATTTGATTTCTCAATGACTTATATTCATGTAGCATCTACACAATCTAAGTCCTAGAAATTTAGGGACTCCCAAGTTAATTTCTTGGTCCCCATAAATCTTAACTATCATTTAGGTCTTGAATCATGGATTGTGGTCCAATTTACACCAGTTACAAAGGTTCACAATCCAATTTGTCCCTGATACATCATTGATTTTAAGCCCAATCTTGAATATGAATCTCCACTTTTGAAAGCCCTATCTTGAATAGGCATCTCCTTTTATGAAAGCCCTATCAAAAGTATGAAACTCCCATTGTTAACGCCGTACAATTAGGTAGGCATCACTTCAAGTTATATTCCATATAAAAACTCCCAACAAGGGCCTTTCACATGATAGGAATCCCTTTAAAGCCCTACTTCAGGGTAGGCATCTCCTCAAGCCCTATCGTGAATAGACATTTGCTCCAATTTAAGTCCTACATTCAAGTAGGCACCTTTGCAATTCCTATCCTAAATAGACATTTCCTCTAGTCTATGCCCTACTCTTAGATAGGTGCCTTTTTTGAAATATCTATGTCCTGTAGAAACATTTATCCAAGCCCTATATGGAATAGGCATTTTTTCCAATCTAAGCCCTACATCCAATAGGTTCCCTTATCCAAGCCTATCCTGAATAAGCATTCCCTCCATTTTAATCCCTACACTTAGATAGTCCCCTACTTTTAATCACAATCATGAATAGGAATTCCTCATGAATGATAACTCACTCATGAACAATAACCCCATATTTATGTAAGTATTCAAACCAAAGACCAATATTCAGATAGTCATCTATGCTATAGCCCTATTCTGAAGAGGCATACATTAACAAACTCTAACAAATTTAATGTGTTCTATTTCAAATAGGTGTTCTACATTAACCAAATCCTATACTAAATAGTCATGAACATTCAAGCCCTATCCCGAATTGGTGTCTCATTGAACTCAATCCCTAGTTACTCACACCCAACGAATCCCTACCTTCTAGTCATTCCTTGCAAAATCCCTATCCACAATGGGCACCTTCAACAAATTCATACATAAGTTGAAAAACTCTCTTATCATGCTAAACTATCATGTGCATAGTAGATACTCTTGGGAGTAGATAGTTGTCCAATACAATCATGTCCTAAAGGCCGCCTTAAAATATGGAAAACTTGTCTAGTGCCGAACCTTATCTATCTTGAGAAATTTTGGAAAATAAAAAATTGTTAGGGGAACATACAATTGATTGTTATAGTCACTAGTCATGAAGGCCGCCTTAAATCTAGAAAATTTTCTAGAGCCCAATCTTACCAATCATATTAATATGGGAGATTCTCTAAGGAGTAGGCAAATTACTAACATAGCCACTGGTATTGAAAGTTACCTTATTTTGAGAGACTTGTCTGATACCCAACATATTCATATTAAGAAATCTTTTATAGAAGATGATACTACGCTTTCAAAGGTCCTACCAAGAAACATGGAACATTTTGAATTACATTTTGATATTTTGTGGATCCCTTTATTAGATAGGAGATTTCAAATGATCATATATGTCTAAAACGATATCTATTGATTTGTTTAAAACATTGGTGAGGTCCTTATATCTTCAAATCTATCTTGAGCCAATATCAAATGAAAAACAAATCATTCCTAGTGGGGATGTAGTTCAAAGAAGGGTTGATCAAATAAAGTGTGTACTAGAGAGTCAAGGAAAATTTATCATTGACACCCTACAATACATATGATAGGCTAGATGAGGAACACATCCTGCAAACCCCCTTAACTATTAATAATCACTTGATGCCCAATTTATATATTTTTTCTCTCTATATGCAAACTTTATCCTACGGAAAATTGTGAATTGTATGAGGAACAAATGATTAATCCATTATAGTAACAAACGGTCAAGGCCACCTTATCCTAGGATGTTTTTCAGGTGTCCTATCTCATCCTTCATATGCATGATTAAAGAATTAAAACAACAAAGATGGTTCTTTTGAAGATCCTACTAAGAAATCTAGAAATATTACAAGGGTTTTGTTGATTCTCTAAGTATTAGACAACTTAAACATACAATCATTGGCCATTAAGGTGATAACATCTGTTTTCATACACAATTCATGGCTTTTTCATAAGTAAAATCATTTAATTCAAACTTTAGATCCCTAATTTTGTTCATTTTGTTCTTAAATTACTAATTACTTAATTATAACTAAGTTTCATTAAAAAATGTAGGAGTTCAACTCAAAATCCTTATGATCGAGGGAATAATCATAAACCTCCAAGAATGATCAATTATCAAGCATTGACCTCGAGAACTTCCCACATCTCATTGACCTATTAGGTCAGCATTTTGACTTTCATCCAAATCCTGATGGATTCAGCCATCAAGTTTCCAGATATCGATCTTAAGAATGATTGATCTAAGGTATACTAAAAACAAATCAAAGGATGATAAAGTTTCATCAAGCTAAAAATTTGTCAAAACCAGTTGTCAATCTTCATATGGATAAATCAACATGTCAGTCTCTTTAAGATCGATGACCCTCTAAGATCGATGAAGACCCATTGGACAATCTAAGACTCATTGACCATCAAGGTCGACAATAGGATTGTTGAGAGTTCATGCCACATGGACCAATCATAATTCGAAAAATGAGAAGACAAATCCTATAATAAGGCCCCAAGACATCACTTCAAGTCATCTTGGACTTTTGTTAACTAACAAGCTGAAATGATGTTACAAAGATCAGAGCAAAGTCTAGAGTCATCGGCCTGACTAGTGTCATCGACCTAGTTAGACCATCGAACTCTACACCTGGAGTCTTGCTAATTCCATAGATAGACTGACAGATTCACATGTTTCAAGTCTTGATCATATGAAAGAGTAGACGACATCGATATTTGTCAATGGACCAATGGCCATGGACCTACTTGTCAGGTGGATATATCAATCATTCGATCTACCCTTGTATTGATTCGACCTTCTCTTTTTTTTATCATGACTTATTCAAGATGTAATTTGTTTCCTTCTTGCACCATGAGTGTCTAAACTCCATAACTTCATTTGGGAGTAACTTTCAAGTCCTCCACAACCATGTAATATTTCCTTCTTATGTTTAATATATATGTTTTTAGACTTTTGTTTCTATACTCTTGCTTTAATGTGTATCTTATTGATTAGCTACCTTCTAGAAATGATTGATATGGATTTAAATGAGAGAATGATTTTAGTAAGATCTGGAGTATTGATTAATAATGAGACATGAGAGTGAGTATTCTACTATAACAAAACTCATACAATTATACCTGATCTTTTGGTTATCATCTCAAGAGAGAGATATTTTTGGAGAGAAATCTACTTGGATCTCAAGAGAAAGAAGGAGTGGACGTCTTTTTTTTGACTATTTGCAAAACATGTCAGGAATATATATAATTTAGAAGAGAAGTTTTACATGGTTGATGTTGATGTGATTGGTGAAATCCAATACAAGTTTCCATGTTTATCATTTCACAAAATTTTCTAATCTTTGACAAATTTGATTTACTGTTTAATTAGATTAATTCATTCCTTAACTCAAATATCAACTTCATCTTTTTTATTTGACTTGATGAAGTCAAGATCTCCCGTCCTTAGTTTGTTGTTCTCCTTGTCCTTTTGTTTAACCCCATATTACTTTAATAGACTCTGTATCGAATTGAGGATGTCTCTTGAAGTCAATATAAATTCAAATTCTGATATCTTTAACTGGACAACTGTGTTACACTATTGACCCAAAAAAAAGAGTGATTCACTTTTGGGGTTAATGAAATCATAGAATTAAAGCAACCAAGATGGTGCTTTCAAAGATCCTAACAAGAAACATGGAAATCATTGAATGACTAGTTTATGCTCTAAGGATGAGGCAACTTATAGATACAACCATAGGCAATGAAGACTGCCTATTATTTGGAAACTTCTCTAACTACCAACCTTATCTATAATGAGCACTATTCAAATTTGGAAATGCTCTAAAATCTAGATGTTTATCCAATATCAATGTATGGTTCAAGATTATGACCTAAAACTGAACCAACTATGTGCATGAGTTGAAACATCTTTTTTGGTCCTAATTTGTGATCTAAAAGTAAGATAAATATGTATTGTTTTCCAAATCAATCAATGGTTTGAAATAATAACATAAAATGGAACAAATCCTAAGCTCATATTTTCAAATCTTTCAAGATCATGACTCAGACTACACCGGTCATGCCTTAAATATATATAAATATTTCCAATCCCTACATCTATTGGGGGCTTTTAGATGATCACAAATTCTATCATTTCAATGTATAACAACCTATTCTTAGTGTGGATTTATCTCAAAAGAAGTTTGATCAAATCAAGTTAGAACTAGTGCGTCAAGGATAATCATTCATCGATAATCTAGGGTACATATGATGGACCAGTGGACAAACCTATTATGGAGACCATATTAGTGTTGGAGGAACACCTAATTCTATTCACAATTTTTTTAACACTTTTCCCATAAACTTTATCCTACAAGATCACACATGCTCTAAGAAACAAACAATTGACCAACACAATGATTGGTCATAAAGGTTATGTCAACTGGGAACCTATTTCATGCCCTAATGTCCAATATTTAGCAATTACAAACCTATTGTAGATAGGAAAACTCACCCAATTTTTCCTTTATAGGGTCATGTTACTAACCCTAATTTGGTTCACTCCTTAAAGAAAAAAGAAAAAAAAACTAAAATGTGTAGAAATGGGAGAGTTAATGACTCCTTTTTAAGATCTTCACATTCAAGAAATTTCCATGATTCCCAAGTGTTACAGGTTGTTGGGTATAATATCTCTCACAAGACCAAATCCTAATCACTTTTTCTCATCACCGTTTCAAACAAAGCATGAGTTGGTGGGAGTATCAGACATGTACTGGTTTAGGAACTGAAACAATGATGAAAGTAACTTTTGTGGCCAAAATTTCTCTTAAGAGTCATCATAACTTCGTGGAAATGAATGGTTGGTCAGATGTAGGAAACTATCTTAGTCGAACACTACCCTAATTATGTAGAAATCATTTATTTCCAACATTTCCTCACTAATTCAACCTTAGAAGGTAAATACTTCACATCTTCTCTTCACCCTCCACATGGTTTGTCAGAATATCATTAAGGAGTCCAATCTCTTTGGGAATTCATGACTAAAAATGGGGGTCAAACTTGGCTTAAGCCATTTTTTTCTTGAACCTTTAGTTGAGAGGGGAAAACTGTTGACATGTCGTGTTTGCTCACTCATCAGAAATTCAAGGTTAAATGTTAATTATGTGGGTAATGAGGAGTTCATTCACTTTTCTACACTTGATCCCTTTTCCATATTTTTGCACTTTTTTTTTCTAAGAATAGTGTGCCTCTTCCATTAACTACCAAAAAAGTTATGTACACTGTTATAGAGTGCAACCAGATAAAACAAAAAAAAAGGTTAAATTAGAACAAAACATAAAATGTACAAGAGAAAGGCTATCTATATATACATCATGTGTATATCACTCATGCATCTGTGCCATACAGTGCAAGCTTCCCTTTCAAAACCACCTAAAAGCCTACCATTTCTCTCACCCCTAATACTATGGATCACCATAGCAGTTGCAACTTTTTCCTCCTTTTTTGTCTTCAAAAGCCCATCCAAGGAATCTGGTTTGACACCATACATTTCTATGAAACTTTTCCACATCTCACTAGCAAATGAACACTTGAAGAGAATTTTTTACACAGATTGCACCAAGAAGCTAGGTGATACCCTTGTCTCTATAGATAGTCAACTATAGGTAACTTATCAAGAAAAGCCTTCCAAAGCAAACATGAATATCTTCCAGCATATTGTCCTTCCAAATCCATCTGCCCCATTTAGTTTTAGGGAACTTTCTCCTTAAAATCTCCCATCCGTCTCTTAACTTAAAGTTGGTTTGTCCTTTGAATTTAATAGAGTCTAACACAGATTCAGTATTGGAGCATCTCCTAGAACCCCCTATATCTCTTCATAGCATCTAAATCACGGGCATTTCCATGGATCATTTTGAATACACAAATTCAGCTTGCAATTATCACCCATCCCCATTATGAACTGTATCTATGAGTTACCCTTCTCAATGATGCAGTTTTTACCAACCACCCATGGATCGAACCAAAGAAACCATTTCTTACCATCTCCAATGCAAAAATCAACATTCTCACATAAGATATTCATGCATCCTATTAACGTTTTCCACATCCAGGAAGAGTTTCCTTCCTTCTCAACTAACTAGATAGAACCATCTTTGATGTATTTCTCATGTAACCATTTCACCCATAGTGATTCCTTACCATTGACCACATCCCATATATTTTTTAGCAAACCAACTTTGGTCCAATCCTCTATCTTCCTCACTCTAAGGCCTCCTTCCTATTTAGGTTTACATATGCTTTCCCAAGACTATATGAAGATTCCTCTTAGTGTCACTATCATTCCAAATAAAGTCTCTCATTGTCCTTTCTATAGAATTAGTAACTAAACTTGGAAGAGGAAAAGCCAAAGAAAAAAAATGATAACTGAAGAGAGTGAATAAAACGAACTCAACTCTACCAGCAAAGGATTAGAGCCTACCTTTCCAAGAGTTAAGTTTGATGTTTATTTTGTCTAGGATAGGAGCACATATATTTTTGGTTAGCCTACCAATAAATAGAGGAACACCCAATTACTTGATAGGAAGTGACGTGGTTTGGATATTCAAGATCTTCTGAATGCTCTCTACCATATCATTTTTTCTTACAAGGAGCTGACTTTTACTGTTATTTAATTTTAGATCATAGATCTTACAAAAGTCTTGAAGAATAGAATTTATAGTTGTTGCATTAGCCTCGTACGCCTTAGAGAACAATAGGAGATCATCAGCAAAAACAATGTGCGAGATCCGCATATTGGTAGAATCTTGAATAGGAGATAAATTTCCTTTTCTGACATAAGCATTGATAACAGGGGGCAATCCCTACATAGCTAAAACAAAAAGATATGGGGACAAGGGGTCTCCTTGCTTCACTCCATGATAGGCATAAAATGTATATGTGGGAGATCCATTAATAAGGGCTCGGAAAGGAGATGATGTAAAGAATTTATCAGTCCATTGAAGCCAACAAAGTGGGAAGCCCATCCTTTCCATCATAAATAGAATAGAGTCCCTTCTCATGGTATCATATGCTTTAGAAAGATTGGCCTTCACAGACATCTTAGCATGACTAAAGCTAAAGGAGCTAAGAACCTCATTGGCAAGTAAGATAGCATCGCCAACTGTCCTCCCTTTAATAAAGGGAATCCGGTTTATATGAATAAGAGAGGGAAGAATAGCCTGCAACCTATTAACCAGAATTTTTGTAATCACCTTATAGATCACATTGCAAAGAGATATAGGTCTGAAATCACCCAAATTGACAACACTCATCTTCTTAGGAATCAGAGTAATAAAAGTATCCTTACATTCTCAGAGAATCTTGTCTATATTGAAAATATTGAGTATAGCTTTGGTCACCTCATCACCAAATACATCCCAACTAGCTTTAAAAAAGGCAGCATTCAAACCATCTGCTCCTACAACCTTGTCCATATTCAAGTTTATAACAACTAAATCAACTTCCTCCTTTGTGACCCATTTGGAACGATGATTTTGATCTTCAATAGAAAGCATAAATAGAGCCCAATCACTATTCCAATCAACCCTATCACAAGGAGAGGAAATGAAGATATTAGAAAAGTGATTAATAACATTCAGGTTAATTTTCTCAGAGTCATAAGTGGTACCACTATCATCACATAAAGAATAGAGGTGATTTCTAATTCATCTTGTTTTCATGTAGGCAATGAAGAACCTTGAATTCCGATCCCCAAGATTGAGCCACTGCAATCTTGATTTCTACTTCAAGAAACTCTCTTCTACCTCTAATTCCTTAATTGCTTTATCTCGAATACAAGCCAAGTATTGCTGCTTAATAGTGTCACACAGATTACTATCTACATCTCTTTGTGCAGTCATAGATTTAACATCCAACTCTCTAGATTTGGACAAAAAATTTCCAACCTTACTTTCGTTCCATTTGCTCAACGCCTCTTTGACTGCCTGCAGTTTACTGTACACCCTATACATTGGGTCCCCTTTAATAGAACAACTACACCAAGCATCCTTAACCACATCAGCATAGTCAGGTTGTTGTATCCAAGTATTTATGTAACAAAAAGGAGTTCGATTTCTCTTTCCACTTAGCAATCTAAGATGAAGTAATCTATGGTCACTGATGAACACCAAAACAACCTCCCCCAACAATGTGGAATCTTGTTCATCAAGTCTAAATTACATAAAATTCTATCAATTCTAGAAAAGGTACTACCTCCTCTTTTACTATGGCTGTCCTAGGTGAAGAAAGGTCCTTTTATAGTGATTTCAGATAAATCCAACTTAGCAATAGTATCGTTAAAATCCCTCATACTTTTGTTCGATGGAGACTGCTTTCCCATCTTCTCATTGTGTAATCTTACTGCATTAAAGTCACCAAGAACACATCAAGATCCCTTGAAAAGAGCATCCACATTCACAAGAGTCTCCCAAAGTAAGACCCTATCAACATCTCCATTTGAACCATACACATCCGATAAAAGCAATCTTGAAATCTCCCCTTGTAATATTACAATGAATGAACTGCTCATTTTTACTAATCTATTCAATAACTATGTTAGGATCCCACTAAATAACAAGAATTCTAGTATAAGAGTAAAACTAAAATTTGAGATGAAGTAAGCCTCTGGTGATAGATTTTTAACAACCTCCACAATAGAGCATTATTGAGTCTAGACTCCAAAATAACACAAACATCAACTTTACTCATGTTAACCACTTTTTGAATGTGAGTCAACTTGTTTGATATTCCCCTCACGTTCCAAGAAACTATTGAGGGTGCTTCAACCATTGGGGGAATTAAAAGTATTTGCAGCCCCTCCACTCATGTGGATATCATTAACAAAAACCTCAATCCACATCCCTTCATTAAAATTTGCAAGAAGTGAGAATTAGTTAGTAGCTAACTCAATATTCCTCATCTAAGAGATGGGTTTAGGAGTAACTCTAGGAGGTGATTTGGACTTCCTCCCTTGAACCTCCCACTCCGGAGAGGGCATAGGAGTCACTTGTAGAGAAATTAATTTATCCCTTCCACCTTCTCCATTCATAATAGCTGCACGGGAATTCACTACATCTCTAACACAACCAGGGTCTAACTGAGAGGCATTAATACTGATAGGCCTAGAAAAACCATCAAAAATGATCATTACTGGACCAATAGAATTAGATACAATAGTCATAGATAGCCTTTCAACATTAGTATCTACAGGCATCCACGAATCATGTACAACCTCCACAACATCAATGAAAACTTCTCCCTCATTATCCTCAGTTTGCACTTTGGGAACCCACTTCTTCTTCTGAGTTCTATTAACTTGCAACTTTAGGTTCGCAAACTCCTTCCCTTCTGGTTGACCTTCATACAGGTTGGACTCATGCCATAGATGCCACAATTCAAACACCTACTCGGCTCCAACTCATATTAAACTTATTAGTATCACATTGACCATCTTTAATAATGATCATCGATTCCTTTAGAAAGGAGAATTCCAGTGGGATCAATGTTACAACCCTTCCTAGCTTAGCTAGTAATCTTAGAGATTTAGGATAATCTAAATGCTTGGCATATTTTGTTAGTAATATTTATATTATGCTTTATATTAACTTTGGTAACCTTAAATACTAATTTGGGAAACTTATAATCAACACTTAAGATTACTATAAAGATCTGAGTTGGAGTTAATATAGCATTAACCAATACATGTATGCAAGAAGAGAGTTAATGCTATTCAAGGAAATAATTAATACATTAGTTTATATTTGAGAATATTATCATAATAATATTTAAGATTGTCTAGAATTCAATTCTGAATCAAACAAAAAATTAATGAACCAAATCTGAGTTAAAATGAGAGAGTTATGTCCTTTTTAGTAAACATGTACATAGTACCACGACCGACGTTGCGACTGCGACTACGACTGATGCTTCCCAAGATAGCCGATCATAAAATGATCATATAGTTGGGTTATACTTATTTGTTTTCAACAAAACAATGTACATTAGAACCGAAATTTGATCCTCTATTACCACAGACACCATTCTCAATGAGAGGGCAACTTGGAAGGCCATTTCTAGAGCGATTTTTGGGGAAAAACCTGAAGAACGGTGGAAATCCAAAAGGGTTGCCATAGATTTGACTTGGTAAGTAGTTTTAACCATCAAATCTTCCTCCTCATTTCCCCTTGCTAGGAATACCTAATCCAATGAATCTGAGACTTGGCTTAACCTCTGATTTTCATCTTCTACCTACAATAGACCATCTTTAGGGTTGAAAGGAAGAAGAAACCGGTGATTTGCTAAAGTTTTGATATGGATTCAAGAGTTTCAGAGATGGGCTACATTTTTAAGGTGTTTTCATACCTTAGGGTGAGTGGGTACTTACTTTAAACAATAGATTGCATGAAAATGAGTTAAATCATCAATAATTTTCAATTGCTTCGTATGCGAGTACAAACCTTAAATGGTCGATTTGATCTAGCTTTTGCAAGTTGATATGAAATGGATTATTTATTTGTTGTGATGAATTTTAGATGATGAAATCATTTAGATAAATGATAGTTCTTAAAGTATTTGCATAGGTTATAAGAGTAAACTGAAATTTAGGGTATTCATCTATGACTGAAATTTTTATATAATTGAATAAAGAAGTTTTCCTAGTTGAATCTCCTTGCTTACGAATGATTGTTTTATTTGTATGTGTATTACATATATGATAGATAAGATCTTGCATTTCATTCGATGATATCAATGTTTGCTTGATATCTCAGTAAGGAGAGTGAAACCCTAATGAATGGAAAGTTGGAGGTTTGCAAATATGCATCTTGATTCAATGTTTTTCTTGATGTATGATGCTTTAGTAAATGGCATGGAAACCCTAGTTCAATTCATTACAGTACATATATATATATATATATATATATATATATATATATATATATATATATATATATACTGAGAGAAATCTTTAGTCAATGATGTTATGATGTATTAAATCCTTATGCATGTCATGTGATAAGTGAATGAGGTAAATGAAAGTATAAGGATAGGGTGTTCAGTGAATCAAGTATTGTGATATTAATGTTTCTCAGAATGAAATGTTTATGCTTAACAGTTCAATTGTGGTTAATGTTATCAGATGGTTTATGAATTGAATAGTTTACAAAGATGAACAAAGATATGCTGATGTGATGATTGAATTGTGAATTTAAAGAGTGAATTAGACATGTAGATGCCCTGAAAATTGTAGAATCCTCGCAGGATGAGGCATGTACTGTGAGGAGGAAGCAATTTCCTTACTGGAGGTAATCCAAATTGAGGTAATTCGGAGCACACCAGTAGGGTGTGGGGTTCTTGATCTGTAGGGTAGACTCCTTATAGTTGTGTGGTACCCAACACCAACCAGGGATGCCAGTGGTACCTATGTTACATGTTGAGTGATTAATGGTCACTAGGGCCACTGATGCACAATAAGCTTGAGGGCTTTGACTCACTGCCTGAGTACCCAGGTTAAGAGGTGGAGTCTGAGATATTCGGTCGCTCCCATTAGCCGCCAAGAGGTAGGCATGCCGAGGCTAGCTGCAGACAAGACCTTACTCAAGAGATAAGCTTAGGAACCCGGGCATGCTTCTAATCCTTCTACAGTGAGATCGTAGCTTGTTGCGATTCTTTCACATGTTGTGGTACACCACATGTGGGTTTAGGGCATAATAAGATGAATGAGATGTTAAACAAGTGTGCATAGTTATTCAATTATTCTTTGTATGTTTCTGAGTTATTATTTCTCTTTATAATCAATCAAGCATGTTCATATATTGATTCACTCTTGTAGATTTCTAGAGTATTGTGCCATATTTATGTTTGTGAATAATTAGTCTCTTTAAATCTTACCGCTGTTATAATTTGATATCAGTTTCTCAAAAGTATATCTATAATTATATCAGTGATTTAAACCATTTCTTTGACATACTCATTCACTGAGCGAGTAGGCTCACCCCTCTACTCACAATTTTTAGGGAAATCACGTGGACTTGAAGAATGTCTTTGCATCAGTGTAGTTCTTCCACAGAAGTTAAGTTCAGTCAATCACTGTCACTCTAGGTCCTTGTATAGATGTGAGAGGGTTGTAAATGATGTTTTGTATCTATGTTTCCTTAATACGAGAGAATGTATCTGATTATCATGTCAGATGTCCATGGAATTGTGAGAAATAGAATGAATGTATGGATGTGTATCATTAATGTTGAGATCATATTAGAGTAATCAAAGTTTTATTCTCTTATAAAGTTCATTTATATGATTGTATGCGAGAAAACAACGAGTTTGAAAGAAAAGAAAAAAAAGTCAGGAGTGAATTTTGTATTAAGTATACTCCTCAAACTTATGTCCTAATCTCATGATTAGTGGTAATCATGGGATGTGGGTTATCAGAGCTCAGGCTGAGTTGTCAGGGACCATTAGGATAGAAAGTTAGAGTTATAAGTGTGGAAGATAGGAGGTGATGTGTGTATAGCTCTAGGAGGTCTGAGTATTTAGATATCTTGGCCCGATATTTGAATACTTAGGTCGACCAGTATCAAGCTACTCTGTCTATTCTTCTCTAGATGCCCTGGCCAGGTATGGAGAGGAAGGATGGGCTAGAGATAAACCCTAGAAATCTTAGGTTTAGAAGACTGGAAAGAAATGAATGAATTGAGCATAAGAATAGAATGTGAGGTAAATCTTGTTTTATATTGTTTCTTTGATTGGATATCAATGGAAATGCTCTTATATATTTGAATTTGAAACTTCAGTTCTTAGAAATATATGTGGTCCTTTAAGATTCTTGTACACTATGAAGTTAATTCAATTATGGTTTACATTCTTTGTATCAATTAGACCAAAAGTTATCTTTAAATGAATTTACCTTGAGTGGATATTCTTTCTATATATTTGAGGCATATAGAAGTCAGTTAATCCCGAGTTGCTCTTGGATTCAGGACTACATGTTCATCCTGGTCCGATTGGTAGGATGCGTTACTTGGATCTGACGAGTCCTATTAACAATACAATAAGATTAGACTCTGGATAAATCAGACCCACATCATAGTGAGAATGTACATACAGTAACATGTTGAAATATATGGGAAATATTAGAATAGTTAAGAATCAATTGGAACTAATATCGGAGATCCAACTTTGGGGCCTCGGATAAGAAACCATAAATTGGGAATGAAGGAAGAGGGATATAGAAACAAAACATATATTAGTATGTAACATACAAAATGAAGAAGAAAGGATGAATAAAGAGAACTGAACTATATAACTAATTGTAACACTTTATACAATTTGAAATCAAGGAAAGATAAGAGAAAACTATAGGGAAAGCCAAGATAGAAAGAATCAATTAGAATGAATGGATCATATAATTGATAAAATGTACTTATGTACTCTACAACAAAATTAAAATAAGAGAAAAGAGTTGAGTATGCAGTAAGTACATAGAAGTAAAGAGTCTTTAGAAGAGTTAAAGTAAAGATAATTAGATGAACATGTAAATCATAAGACTAGGACAAGAAACTTAGTTCAATCAAAGAGAAAAATTGGAAGTGATGAGTTTGATTAAGGAATGTGGGTTGCATGATACGATTGAGGGCATGGAATGTATACCTTTATTATGAAGTCTCTATAGAACAACAAACTAGATTCTAAAAGAAGAACAAAAGTGTAGCTTAACAAATGAATAATTTATACAAAGGTAGACTATATTCAGGTAGGAAAAACTTGATTGAAAGAAAACTAAGTTTGACCCATGCATGAGTCGTTTGATTTAAAATGAAGGATATGTAATGTATTAAACATGAGGTGAAACTAGTACAGAGATTATTGATTTAGAATTTCAAATTCACATTAGTATAAGGATAAAAAGAAATATATGCAACATGAACATAAGAGAAAAGTAGAAGTTAAAGATGACAGGTGGAAGATAGTATATGATAAGAGGATTATGGAAAGTAAGGAAGGGTTTGAAACATGATGGATTAATATAGATTATAAAAGAAAGAGGTTGCGAGATTCAAACAAGTGTTAATTAGTCAAGTATCCTTGTTGATAACTAATTAAACCTACATATGAGAAATGTATTAAGGGAATGTTTGAAGAGAAGAATTCTATGTCTTAGAATCATCTCCTCTTTCATATATTACTTAATGGGAGCAATATGGGATGAAGTGATAAGAAAATGAATCATATATGATGCATAACCACCATGGTAGAGACATCTAGTGAATGTAGTAATGAATCATAACCACCATGGTAGAGACATCTAGTGAATGTGGGATGAAGTGATAAGAAAATGAATCATATATGATGAAGCCCTAGCAGGTTAAATTGAGAATTTAATCTATTTTAATGGCCAAGTATGAGAAAGGAAATTCAATTGATAAGATAAGGAAGACTTTAGTAAAATTTGTGAGATCCACAGTTTGAATTTCAAATTAAGGGAGCAAAGTCACATCACAATAACAACATGTTACTGATAAAGACCAAACCCTAGAATGTCTAGAGTTGTAGTAGTTTAAGGGATGTCACAAGTGATTTGACCTTGAATACTAGCATCTCTATAAAACAAGATCATGAGATTTTCACTATGAGAACTAAACTAGCAATTATAGTAATCCAGGGTTTAAAGGTAGCTAATTTGAAAGGTAGATAAACAATATGGAAATGATTCAGAGCAAAGGTTAAGAAATAAATTTAAAATGTAACAAGTGGGTTTGGAACAAAAAGGCATGATACATCATGAGTAAAGTGTGATATGAAATAAATTCTTACAGTGATAGAAAGAATGATGAATAATCTATTCTTAACTTGAATATTTCAATGTTAGGGATGCTTATTCTATATGATCAAAATGAGAAGGATAACTAACAAGAAGTAAGTAGTAATGAATGAGGAGAGAAATAAGAGAAAACAATGGCTTTCAATAATACATGAACTCATTTTTAGAAGTATAATTTGTTGAAGGTATATTAAGGGATGTAAATTTGTTTTACATTTGATTTCAGTTGTACATGTGCAAGAAATATGTTAATCAAAGGGGTCTAATAGTTTTAGTCATTCATATCAGTAATCTAGCTTAGTATTGTACATTTGTTGTTGAATCTAGTCTTACAACTCATGACTACTTTGCTATTTGAGTAGCACAATAGTAAAATTTAAAACAACATGGTGAACTCTCTTTTGTGACTCAGAGGTAATACAGAACAATAGTACATTTTGAGCCGTATGAATTGAGATAGTTGGATCAAATTATCAATGTTGAGGTAACACCTCAAGAGAATGAAAACATTGAAAATGGTTGTTTCGCTTTTTCTTTCCGATGATTGATTTTGGAATAGAGATTTCTTTTGTTATCATTGAGAAGGCTTGCTTAAAATCTGTTGTGATTATAAGAGGAACAAATGACTCAATGTTGAAAATAAATTCTAGACCGTAGATTCGAAAGGTTACAATGAGAGAGATACCCCTAGTAAAGGTTCTTTGAAGGAATCATGTGTCGAAGAAGATACTTTGGAAGTGGAGTCGGAGATGTTTAACAAGTATCCTTTCCTCTTTTAGAAATTTCGAGATGAAATTTTTATTAGAGGGGAAGAATTGTTACAACTCGTTCCTATCTTAGTTGGTAATCCTAGAGATTTAAGATAATCTTAATGCTTGGCATAATTTTTTTAGTAATATTTATATTATTCTTTAACTTAACTTTGGTAACTTTAAATACTTGTTTGGGAAACTCATAATCATGACTTAAGCTTACTATAAAGATATGAGTTGGAGTTAATATAGCACTAACCCATACATGTATGCAAGAAGAGAGTTAATTATATTGGAGGAAATAATTAATAAATAACTTTTCATTGAGAATATTATCAAAATAATATTTTAATATTGTATAGAATTCAATTATGAATCCAACAAAAAATGACAGAGTTATGCCCTTTTTAGTAAACATGTACAGAGTACCGCGAGTGACGCCGTGACCGCGACGCTATGTCATGTGTCACGTCCGTGATCGATGTCGTAACCATGACACTGTGTCGTGTGCCACAACCACGACGGAATCTGTGACCGCGACGCTGCATCTTGCGTTGTGACCACGACCGATGCCGAACAAGACATCCAATCATAAAACGATCATATCTCGGGCTATACTTATCCTTTTTCAACAAAATAAAGTTCTTTAGAACAGTAATTCGATCATCTATCATCTCAGACACCTTTCGCTATAAGACAGCCAATTGGAAGGCAATTTCTGGAGTGATTTTTGGGTAAGAACGTGAAGAATGGTGGAAATCCAAAAGGGTTGCCATAGATTCGACTTGGTAAATAGTTTTAACCATCAATTCTTCAGGTAACCCCCGTTCCCGTGAAGTGGCCGACGTCGTATCTGGGTGACTAGGGCTATGACCTGTGAACGACCTCCTACTCTTGGGTCTCTCTCTCTTGCAGGTACAAGGTAGGCTTGATCCCTGTGGTCCGTGATCCACGACGGCAAAGGAACTAGCAAAGAGGTATGCAAGGATGCAGTTAACAGAGGAAGAGGAAGCACCAATATATCTATAGGTTGACGATGATGCAGAGGCAAATGCTCATGTGGAACTGGCCCTGGTCGGCAGGTTGCTCACGGATAGGGCATATAATTTCTGGGCGATGCAGAAAACATTAACCCAAGCGTGGGGGTTGAAGGAAAAGGTCTTATTCAAGAAACTAGAGGGTGACATCTTCGTGATCCAATTCTTTGATTGGAAGGACAAGTGTCGGGTGGTCGAGGGTGCACAATGGAACTTCGACAACCGGCTACTGCTTCTGAAGGAGGTTACCAAGGGCGAGCAACCAGGAAACACCACGCTCACCAAGAGTCCATTTTGGATTAGACTCTATGGGCTGCAGTTAGGTTACCGTAGCGAGAAGGCTGCTAAAATGATAGCGGTGAGAGTGGGTGAAGTCCTAGACCTGGACATCGATGAAATGGGATGGGAGGTGTCCACATGAGTTCAGGTTCTGATCGACGTCCAAAAACCAATCATGAGATTGCTGAGGCTACGCACGCAGACATGTGAGATTGCGGTGGTGGAGATCAAATACGAGCGGCTCTCCATGTTGTGTCACAGCTGCGACATCTTGGGACATGTTGACAAAGACTGCCCCACTGCCGACGAGGAGGAGGGCGAGCCAGGGCAATGGGGACCGTGGCTTAAGGCATCACCGAGGAAGCCACGTAGGTCCGTGCAGGAGGAAATCTTCGGTGCCGGGATGGCAGGGAGGGCGCTGACGTTCAAGAGGCAACCACCTCGTCCACATGGGGAAGGGAGCCAAGGCAGTGGAAGGGAAGGTTCATCGGGGAGCTGGGATTCGTGGCTGAAGGAGGGAAGTCCTAGAATGGACGGGGGACAGGAAGAGGGAAAGAAGGTGGCACCCAAAACACGGGGGCCACAACAGGGGAGTTTGTAGGGGGGAGGACCCGGGGATGAGGGATCTGTGCATGGAGGGGAAGAAAGTAACAACATGGGAGGTAGACTGGAGCAGGAGGAAGAAGGTGACCAGGGGGAAAGGGTTCGGGGTAGGGATGCCCGGGGACAAGGGGATCCAGTGTTGGGGGTGGGGGAGAGAAGGAGTTACACTTTGGAGGAGGTCTTTACGCTGCGTGAGCCCTTTACAGTGCCGGAGAAGCCACCGAGTTTACATGCAGAGGAAGAGGCAGATAGTAAAGATGAGCCAGGGACAAAGATGATACCCATGAAAGTTGCAGTGGGACACAAAGAAGAACGGATCATCACTCGTGCAAAGGGACGGGAAGCAAATAAGGGGCGCAGTAAGCAGAAAGGAAGGAAGGAGATAACCAAAAAAAGAAACGTGTCCCATGGGTCTACAAGATGAGCAAAGGCGCAAGACTGGGAGTACCAGGCAGTGAGGTAAACTGGGAAACAGTGGTAGGAAAATGGGGACGAGACATGGACAGCTGTGATATGGAGCTTGACGAGCAAGACTCTCAGACCGAGTGGTACAAAAAGGCAAGACAGGGGAAGAAAGGAATGCAGCACAGAGGGCCAGAAATGGTCAAGTAGCGGAGGTTGGCGGAGACCAACCTCGCGAAGGAAAATGAAAATTATAAGCTGGAATTGTCAGGGAATGGGCGACCCTGACAAGGTCACTGCTCTCCGAGTGTGGTGCTAGAGGGAAAGCCCAAACATAGTTTTCATCATGGAAACTATGATGGTGGATACTAATTTGGAAGATGTGAAGAGAAGGTGTGGTTTTGTAAATGGGATTTGTCTCTCGAGTAATGGAAGGGCGGGAGGAATTGGTTGCTGGTGGAAGGACGCTGAGGTAGAAATTCTGAGCTACTCACAAAGGCATGTGGAATGCATGGTGGACAAAGGAAGGGCGGGTAGATGGAAGGCTATTGGTATTTATGGCTGGGCTGATCAACCAAGCAAACACAAGATGTGGGAACTTATGCATAGACTGAAGAATGAAGCGGAAGTACCAGTGCTTTTCTTTGGGGACTTCAATGAGATTGTCTCAAACTCGGAAAAACTGGGGGGCCACCTAAGGAGGAGAGAGTCATGCAAGGTTTCCGTGATGCTATTGATGACTGCGAGCTAGTGGACTTGGGGTACTCGGGAAGCATCTATACCTGGCGTAGAGGCTTATCTGTGGAGACGTTGGTGCAGGAGAGACTGGATAGAGCTTTGGCTGATCTGGACTGGAGGGGAAAATTTACTTACTGCAATGTTCTACATCTTTCAATCTATGAGTCGGACCATGCTCCCCTTATCATCGCAGCGGATAGGAGATAGGTAAAAAAGAAGAATAAAAAGAATGATTATTTTGCTTTCGAACCAACATGGACAGTTGAGAAAGAATGCCATGACACTATCCAAAAAGCATGGGAGTACAGTCTTACAGATGACCTTGTGGGCAAACTGAATAGACGTGGAATCAATTTAAAGGAGTGGGCTGATAAAAAGTTTAAAAATAGGAGACAGAAAATGATTGAGCTAGATAAAGAACTCATGGAGGTGCAAAGGCAGCCACCGGACAATGGGATGCTGGAAAGGGCAGCACAACTTGCAAAAGATCTCCAATACTGGCTGAAACAAAATGAATCATATTGGTACGCTAGGGCAAGAGCAAATGAGATGAGAGAGGGGGACAGAAACACT
Source organism: Alisma plantago-aquatica (assembly GCA_963693085.1). Classification (NCBI taxonomy): domain Eukaryota; kingdom Viridiplantae; phylum Streptophyta; class Magnoliopsida; order Alismatales; family Alismataceae; genus Alisma; species Alisma plantago-aquatica. The sequence goes on from OY856411.1 coordinate 125,411,843, forward strand.
GCTTACTTCCATCAAAAAGCTTCGAATAGGAAAAAGAGGAATAAGATTGAAGGATTGAAGGATGAGAACGGCATATGGAAAACTGAGGAAGATGATATACAGAAGGTGGTGGTGGATTTTTTCACGGATCTTTTTAAATCCAGTAACCCGGGGAACATGGAGGCGGCTACAAAGGGGCTTATGCAGAAGATTGACACGGATGTGGCAAGACAACTAGAGGTTGATATCTCTAAGGAGGAAATATATGCTGCGCTCTCACAGATGCACCCAAATAAAGCACCCAGGATGGATGGGATGAAAGCTCTTTTTTTCTAAAAGTATTGGCACATTGTTGGGAAGGAGGTGGCTAGTTATATCAAAGGTTGGTGGAGGGGAGAAAGAAGTCTGGGGGAGGTTAATAGCACTCTAGTAGTCCTTACCCCAAAGATCGAGAAGCCGACAGCCATGGGGGAGTACCGACCTATCAGTCTTTGCAATGTCATTTATAAAATCGCCTCAAAAGTGGTAGCAAATAGGCTGAAACCGCATATGGAAAATATTATTTCGGAAAATCAAAGTGCCTTCATACCGGGTCGGTTAATTACTGATAATGCACTCATCGCGAATGAAGTTTTTTACAAGATGAATAACACAACACAAGGGGGAAGAACTACATTGCTCTCAAGCTTGATATGTCAAAGGCCTATGACAGAGTTGAATGGGATTTCTTAATGCATGTTATGCAATGCTTAGGGTTTTGAGAGAAGTGGAGGGAACGGGTCCATGATTGTGTCTCAACTATTAGCCATGCCTTTGCCATCAACGGAGAACATACGAGATTGATCAAGCCCACCCGCGGCCTTAGACAGGGAGATCCTCTCTCACCCTACCTTTTTATCCTTTGTGCGGACGCTTTCTCTACTCTACTTAGGACCGCTGCTGATGATAATCTCATTCATGGGATTAAAATTAGTAGATTGGCACCGAGTATTTCTCACCTTTTCTTTGCAGATGACAACATACTTTTTGCTCGAGAAACCACCGCGGAGTGCCTGAAAGTTGCTGAAATTATCAGCCAGTATGAACATGCATCTGGACAGAAGCTAAATTATTCCAAGACGGAGGTCGTTTTCAGCAAGGGTATGTGTCACCGGAAAAGGGAGGAGATAAAGTAGCTGTTGCAAGTCAAGGAGGTAGATAGACATGCACGATACTTGGGTTTACTGACGGCCATTGGGAGGTCAAAGAAACAGGTTTTCAGCTATATTAAAGAGAGGATCTGGAGGAAAATTCAAGGCTGGGCAGAGAAGCTTTTATCAAAGCCGGGGAAGGAGGTCCTCATCAAGGCAGTGGCACATGCTATCCCTACATATGTTATGAGTGCTTTCCAGATTCCGACAGTTTTGCTTGAGGAGATGCAAAGTATGGTTGCAAGATGGTGGTGGGGGCAAAAGGGGGTGAAAGAAAGCTAGCTTGGCAAAGCTGGGAAAAGATGTGCTTACCAAAAAAGCAAGGTGGGATGGGATTCCAGAATTTAAACGTCTTCAACCAAGCTCTTCTGGCAAAGCAATTATGGAGGATATACCAAAGGCCAAATGCTATGGTTACGAGAGTCTTAAAGGCAAGATATTTTCCTAACGGTAGCATCTGGACAGCTAGGTGAGGTTTTAATCCTAGCTACACGTGGAGAAGCATGTGGGGTGCAAAAGCACTTCTTGTGGAGGGTGTGGAATGGAGGGTGGGCTGGGGGATAGACATTAATATATGGAATGATTTGTGGATGCCAGGACAGGTGGAGACACTGGGGAGTAGGGAAGAAGAGGTGACTGTTGGTTGTACTATGGTATATGAGCTTATGAAGGAGGAGGGAAGAGAATGGGATGTTGATTTGATAAACGGGCTGTTCTCAGAGGAGGTGGCTGCAAAAATATTGGCTATTCCCATTATCCTGAGAGCACCCATGGATTCTCTGTATTGGTAGCCGGCAGTGGGAGGAGAGTTCTCGGTGCGGTCAGCGTACTGGTTGGGTTTCTTAGGGAAGGATAATGCACGAGCACACCTATCTTGTACGGGCGACCAGATTTGGAAGCATATATGGCGGGAAGGGTGGGCACCCAAAGCTGCCCATTTCTTATGGAGGGTAGCTACTGGTGGCCTGGCGACTATGGGGAGGCTTTTTAACAGACATTGTGTCACAGACGGAAGATGCCAACTATGATTTGCGGAGAAGGAGACAATACCTCACATGCTTTTTAGATGCCCGAGTGCTCAGGAGATCTGGGAGACGTTGTCGACCATGCTGTGGCGGACGGTGGATGATGTATAGGACCTGTTAGTGGGGGAGGCGCTGAGTATCATCCTGGAGGCGGGGAGCAGAGAGGATAGGTAGGAGATGGTTGCAGCTATGTGGGCGGCCTGGTCTACACGCAATCATAGGATGTTCGGGAAGGATAACTCGGGTGGCTGTGTGAAGAAGGCATCACTGCTTTCCTTCATACGTGACCATACAGGAGGGGCGGCATGGGGAGGGGAGAGAAGGGAGGGGGGAAGACAGCATGGGAGGAGAGCGAGGTGGACGATGCCGGAGGAGGGGAGAGTTAAACTGAATGTGGATGCGTTGGTCGGAGAGGATGGCACAGAGGCAGCTGGTATGGTGATTAGAGATAGCTTGGGCGCAATCCTTGCTATGGCGGGGAGAAAGTGGACACATGTACAAGGTGTTGACATGGAAGAGGCGCAAGGCATAGTGGAAGCTGTACAATGTGCGAGGAGCTGTGGGTATCAAAGATTGCAGGTTGAGACGGATTCCCAAACCATAGCTACCGGTTTTGCTAGCAAGAGACCGAGAAGGGACTACCTTGGCAGTGTGTTGGATGATATTAGAGAGTTTAGCATGTCTTGTTCTTTCTTTTCTTTACATCATATTAGTCGTAATTGTAATGGGGTGGCCGATGCTATTGCATCCTACTCTCGTAGATTGTCAGTTGAGTCTTTTTCTTTGTTTGGCAACTTTCCTAGTCGTTTTGTATGTCTTATTCAGGCTGATTTGGCTGGTTAAATAAAATGGGGCACGACACCTTCAAAAAAAAAAGGTAAATGAAACCCTAAGGATAGGGTGTTCAGTGAATCAAGTATTGCGATATTAATGTCTCTCAGTGTGAAATGTGGTTATGTTTAACAATTTAGTTGCAGTAAATGTTATCAGATGGTTTATGAAATGAACAGTTTACAAAGATGAACAAAAATATGTTGATGTGATGATTTAATTGTGAATTTAAAGAGTGAATTAGTCATGTAGATGCCCTGAACACTATAGAATCCTCACAGGATGAGGCCTGCACTGTGAGGAGGAATGTAACGACCCGACCTCCTAGTAACCCCCAATTAAGGGAGACTAAGAGGTCAGAGTCATTATCCCAATTAACAGGATCAAAGGTTCGACAAATAATCAATAACAATTATCAAATTCTACTAACTAATCTGAAAGGTTGTAATAAAATAAAACTTTGCATACCTTTTTAAAAAAACTTGGACATCTACTTCTATCGACATCCGGAGTCTATTCTAGCTAATCCTCCTTTGCACTTTAATTCTCATTTAATTCCACATATGCCAATTTACTGTTTGTTCTTTTCACTTGTACCTAAAACGCTGACAAACAAAATGTCAGACATCATAAATGAATTATGTTGGTATGTTGTGGAAACAATAATTGTGCAATTAACTATAACAACATATTGCAAGCAATTATGGTTTAGAAAACAACTTTATGTTTTAAATATAACTGCACGATCCACACATATCATATCCTCTGTGTTGTCCCTGTAGTGGATATGGATGCTACCTTCCTTATGGTAGATCCCCATTAAACCCCTCATGATCCTAACTAACAGGTGAATCAATTTCTCGGTTTGAGTAACATGGCACTGCCCATAGGTAGCCCACACCTTAACTCATGGTGTGCTAGAGAGTCTCATGGCACTACACGTGGGTATCCTAATTTCTAACTCATGATAGCCTAAACCTTGCTCTAGGTTACCCTTTTTAGCATTTGCAAAGCCACAGAGGAGGACCCAGATCTAAGCTAGTTATATATACATATTTATAGTGATAATCATAGTCACTTTATAGTTGCATGAAATAAAACTCATTCAAGCAGTTATTTTTAGGAAACCGATAAAACTTCTGGGAATCGTCGAGAAACTAAAGTGATTATCCATAAGAGTAACCACATACCTGTCAGGCTGATTTCAGATAGAATATTCCAATCAATCAAGAATTCCAAAATAGGCAAGCAAGCACATATGAGATCCTGAAATATGCATAACATTTCCTATTATTAATCATACCATCAAGAACTATTAAACTTAGCTTGCTTCCTAGGGTTTCTAATCCACTTTTAGGGTTTCCATTGCAATTAGGGTTTCCCTTCATCTTTTACTATTTTCAACCCTAATTTTGATACAAAAGATCACAAACCCTAATTATCTCAACATATAATCCTCAATTTCGGATTAAAGGAATAATTAACCATCAATTAAGCCCATTAAGCCTCTTTTACATTAAAGCTACCAATTTTATCCTCATAATCCATGACAAGATCATTATGCTCATTTATCATCAATTCATAGTTCATTATGGTCTAATTCACATATGAACTCTATTCGTCATTAATTCTACCTTTATCCATTAGAAAACCCTAATAACTACATTAAGGGTATTTATCCACAATTAGGAACCTTTATGCTCAAAATAGCTTAGAATCATCTTATCTCAACTTTAATCATGAAATTGATCAATTAAAGCCATTACGAGTCATATTTACTAATATTAGGGTTTCAAGGCCCATTAAAGCATATTTATGCACATAAAACTCTAAATTAACCAATTACATGCAAAGTTCATCTTTTTTGTTCTTAATGTACCTTTTTACAATTAACAGGTTAATATCAACTTTAATCATCCATTAAACCCTACTAAATACATTAATCATCTCCAAATAGGGTTTCTTAATCTTTAATTCATTAAAGTTGATAAATTACACTACTTTTCGAATTTCAAGAGGAATTAGATGCTAAATCTATTTTTAATGGATTCCTCACATTTTTCTGAGCGAAATGCATATATTTATTGCTACCATCGGAGTTATGAATAAGGAGATATGATTTTTGTAAAATTAACTTACTTGAGCCAATCAGAGGCTAACACGTCACCTCTTTCCATGTACGCGGCCCATTTAGGAATTAGAATCAAAAGACACTTCTGCCCTTGGTAAGTCGATCGTCTCTTTAGCCCGTGGAGGGGCATAATGGTCCAATGCGACCATCGTCTTCTTCAACCTTACGCAGCTCTGCTGCGTCACCCTACCCACGATCGGTGCAGCTTCTCCACCCCTCTCCTGGACATAGAGGCCACCGGAGACTACAGCTCTAACTCTAACGCCCTCCACTGTGTCCACCCAAGCTTCCACCCTCAGGCTGGATGGCCGAGTGTTGGGTTTCAGGGCCTGCAAACCGCGGTCGTGCTGCAGACCCCTCTGTAGTGTCACGTGACAGTGGGAGCAAGGTGGTGATGGTCGTTCCCTCCTCGATTGTCGTGGGAGCGTCTGGCTTCCTTCAAAACTACTTAACAGTCCCTCATTGCTCAATGGTCGAGTTATACCTTTATCTAAGGCTTTTGAGCGAAGACTTCATGAAGAAGGAGATGGGGAAGAGAGAGGGGGACATGGGATCTCTCCCGAACTCAAACTGAGGCTCTACCCTTTATATAGGGGTGGGTAACGAAGCCCTAGGTTAGCTATTCACGTCTCCTTCCTACTAGGAAACTATACTCCTTCATGAAAAAGCAATCTTCTCTCTTTAAACAAAACCCTTTGATATTCTTTATTCCTTAGATATTAGGATTTCGAAAATTACCTCTTTTATTCTCTTTGTACTTGCCTTTTTAATCTATTGGCCAAGAAAATCTAATTTCTTAAAGCAAATAACATCTCTTGTCGATATTATCAAAAAGTCATTAATGATGGATAACATTATCTTCTTATTTTGTTATTATTTTCCTTTTCTTTTTCTTTTTCTCCATTGGGGCTCCTTGGACCCCAATAAACTCTAATATTTCGAAATTCCTTTTTAAGGATTCTTGTTATCCTTCTAGATGCATCTATATTCATTATTTCTCATTATCTTGTTTATTTCTTATTAAAATATCTCTTTTTGAGGATTTCCCTTTATCTTTCTTTTTATTTTCTTCATTGGCATTCCTTTTAACATTAGGAATCCTTTGGATATGAAAATACACCAAGGATAACTCAATTATACCTCTTTTTACTTATTTCCCATATTCTATCATTGTTTTCAATTTCTTTTTTAATAAAGAAATATTTAGGTGATCTTTTCTTTTCTTATTGCATTATCTTTGCAACTTTGGACTCCTCGGAACCCAAGGAACCCAAGAGGCATGAAATCCACTTTTGGATTATATACTTTTTCCGTCTAGAGGTTTCTACATCTTTCTTTTCTCCATTTCTTATTAATAATGGAGTTCCTTTTTTCTTTTCCTTGTTATTGGGCCCAATAGCCAATAAAGCCCACCAAACAACCAACAAGGCTATTATAAATGAAACTCATTTATTCAAAACAAATTGTACCATTATTTTTTCAAATATCTTTAATATGAGAAATTACATTTCCCATCAAATGAACCCAAAAGTTGGGGTTGTAACATCCTCCCCCTCTTATAGGAATTTTGTCCTCAAAATTCCATCAAGCCAACAAACAATTCATGATAAGACTTTTCCATATCTATCATTGGCCCCTATGTGGCTTTGCCCTATCCATGGCACTTCCAAAGAACCTTTTTCATCACATATTCCTTTCTCTGAGTTCTTTCACCTTGGCATCTATAAACCTCATAGGTGATTTAGGTCATTTCAGCCTCCCTTGGGGCTCACTAGGTTCATTTTTCCACACATGGTCCGGGTACCTCACATAGTGCTCTAAATTGGACACATGGAACTCTTGACACATCACATTATCCTGTGGGGGAAGGGCAAACTTAACCTTCTCCACCAAACCATGTCAAAAGAACCCATGCATCACAGACTCATCTCTCTTAGCTATAACTTAGAGGGGTCAGATTTTCATGTCACATATTCCCCCACAGTGAACTACATGTTAGCCTACTTTGTATCAGCTACGACTCATGTCGTCCTTGGGCTCCTTTCAACCATCATACGATCAAAGCGACTTCATCTGCACTCACTGTGGTCCTTTTCAAACCTTCCCGAGGTCCCTTCACCAAACATCATGGGGACCGACACAACCTCCCTTGCAGAGATCCTTTACATCCCGACACTGGCTATGGTGGTTATCATCACATCTTACAAAGGAAAAAAATTGTCTCTATGTATCACCCTGAACGAGCACACATGCTCTCATTAGATCCTCTAGTCTGGATCATACTAACCATTTGCTAGGGTGATAAACTATACTAACATCGAGTTCTGTATCTACTTCCACCTCCTGGAATTGAATCTTTAGGTTATACGCAAGAACCTTTGAACTTACATCACGGTGTAGTTGAACCATCTCTCTCATATGTAGTCCAACCAGATCTATCCTTTGACAGTACTCTTTCTTTCTCATGTCATATAGGTAAGGTGATCTACCATAACCCCTATTGCATCTTGACCTTCCTTGATCTAGGGTTTCATCAATGTTAGGGTTTAATCAAATCAAATTAGGATGCTAGAATGGACAAGTTTAAATCTTATTTCAACATGCATCAAAATTTACTGAATTAGGTCAAGCATTAGGATTAGAAGAACAAATATATGCAAGAAAAAGATTTGTTCGTATCCTAGAATTTACATAAAGCATTACATATAGATTTGTTCATATCCTTACCAACAGCAAACACGGCCGTGGCTGTGTTGGCCTACCACGGCCATGCTGGACAGCACGACTGTGCTGCCCAGCACGGCTGTGGAAGGCCAACACAGCCACGGCCGTGTTTGCTGTAGGTAAAGAGATAGGGAGAAGGAAGAACAGAGGCTATGGCTACTACCTGGAGGCTACGGTGGGCAGCAGGCAGGCAGGCGACACGACAGGGAGGACGGCGGCGAGCACGGAGCAGGCAGCGGCGACGGCAAGGAGGATAGCAACGACGACAAGGATGGAGGGCGGCGGCAAGGAAGAAGACGGCAGCCGGCGGCAAAGAGGATGACGGAGGCGACACAGAGCAGCAAGCAGCGGCGTCTGGCGTCGACGGCGAGCAAACAGCGGCATCCGACGTCGGCGGCGAGCGACAGTAGTAGGTGGCGAGCAGCACCGGGCGGGTGGGTTGCGACGCAACAAGAGCAGAGGCGTGGAACAGTTGCTTCGTGATGAAACAGAAGAAAGGGGAACAGTGGCCGTTCGAGGGTTTATTAAGTGGGTATTTGACGTCGGTTATAACATAAAACTGACACCTAAATTCTTCGGCGTTAGTTCTACTTAAACAACCGACGTCCAATTAGACAAATTGCCCAAAATAATTTGGCGGGAACAATTATCGGCGTCGGTTATCAAAGGATAACCGACACCTAAGCTAGAACTTTTTGCACAAATTTTCATCTTATATAGGCGTCAGTTCGATGCTAAAAGACCGACGCTGTATGTGACACTTTGGGGTCAAATTTTTTTCGCTCAAAAATTGGATTTTGCGGGTGATTTTAGGCGTCGGTTTTGTGTTACCCAGCCGACGCTGAATACAAAGTGGTACCCGTGTCTTGACTATAGACGTCGGATGACCTACATCACTGACGTTGAATGTTATAGGCGTCGGATTTCCTAAATAACCGACGCCCAGAAAAGTGACATTGAATGTTGTTTCTATACTAGTGAGGGGAGACTCACCACAACATCCATAGTAATGAACTCCCATTCCCTCTCAGGGACTCTCTTTATCCTCCATACCAAAACACTGGGTTACTAGGGTTCATCCTTCACCTTCTGTCATGCATGGAAACATATCACATGCAACTTCATCTTAGGCATCCAAAGTACCATTTTCACTTACTATCTTCATAGTACCAAGGTGTATCATGATCTCCTGCATGTCATGATTCCTCAAAAACCCTAAACCATTCTAGTCAGGGTTTCATCTCCTTTTTCTCCAGAGAAGTGCATCTGAGGTTCTACAACCATCCTTTTATCATGATATGCCCTAGGCTGGCTAACCAAACAACCATTAACTTGATCATCCAATATTGTTACATCTGAGTGTTATCCAAACTTATCTCTTTTTCCAACTGAGGGTTAACCTAACAACCTCTTCTAGCCACCATCTAAACTAGGAAGCTGTATCCCATCCAGAGCATCCATTATCACTTCACATCCTTAGGTGTTAGGTAACATTGAAGACATACACCTCCATGTATTCCACTTATTATCTTATCTCAGCTCTAAGTCTATCTTCATCTAGAAATCTCTGAGCTTATTCTCTTGGTTTTTCAAACTCAACCTTGTATGACTCATATCTCATGATAAAAAACATCCTCATAAGATTACTACCTTGTTTCCGTCCATGTATCATTCACTCCACTAGGGTATGTTATCATCCCTGTCCTCATACCTCATGGCAACATTCCAACTCACATCACCTTTTATCCTTGGTGTATGGCATGCATATTGTCCTATCTCTCACTCCCATAACAAGAGGAAATAAGCATTTGTCTGTAGTCCAAATACAAAGTTCTTCCTCTTCCAAGAGTAGGGATGGTACATCCCACCTTGCTAGTACACATTTAAATCTAAGTTGAAATGTGCAGCTTATGCCTCTATATCACAATCATCTTGATACCAAAGTTACTTCCATGGAAAAATAGTCTCGAATCTACTTGGGTCCACACACAATCCTTGTTCATCTCCTCTAGGTCTATAGGGTGCCACACTTTTAGGGTCATCCCTCTTCCCTCATGCATCCAGAGAGTGCCCTACTCATCTACCCTTTGGGTCCCATGAGTTCATGAAGGTGATTAATCTCCTAACCCATGGCCCTCAGACAATGATAGTTGTTACTTCCCGACCCTATGGTCATGTGCAACTAGGGAATTAGGAAACTCCCACTTCCATCTGCCTTATCCCTACCTGACCCTAGGATAGACTTAGAAATATTCTATTATAGTACATGTCCAGCTTAGAACCTTACCCAAGCCTTCATCATCTCTCCCTCTACATTCATGGGCTGACTTTCATCCTTTCATAGGGGTCATGGCAACCTACCTACCTTGGTCCAGCCCCATATCGATTACCTCTATGGTAACACATCCATATGCACTTAGAGATGGTTATCTATTGGTCTACAGGTTCATTCTCTTACCATGTACTTTTCACTTAGCTTCTCAAGATCCTATGAGACCTCTTTAGGTTTCCTTAAAACCCACAAAATCGGTATACACCCTACCAAAGGGTCCCTCTCCCAGGATGGGAGGAAACTACAACTCTTGACAATAAGGTCTCAAACATCCTTAGGGTTTATATACACATGAGCATGCTTAACCCAACATCTACTAAGGCACAAGCAGACCACCTACTAAACCATGCTAGGTCATACTTGTTCTCTTTCCTTAACATTAGATCAAGATCATACCTTCCCATGTCATCAACTTAGCTGTGAGGGGTTCATCTAACATACCTTAAGCTTAAGGGGTTTCCTTTTCCTCTAAACATGAGGAGTACCATGCTCGAATCTATATAAACTCAAATCTCATCATGATCATCCGGTACACCACTTCCCCTCTTAGGCCTAGGAACCCTAGGTTCACTTCTCTGATGTCCAACTGTCTGCTGAACCTCTTAACCACGAACCAAACATGTACAAGGTATGGCATGCACTTCCTGTCATCCTTGTACTTGAGCAACACTTCAGAGTTGAGTCCTCCTTAAGGACAATCAACAAGGTACAAGTCCTCACAACCTGTTACTAAACCTCTCTAGGTTTAAGGAACTCTTCTTCCTATCTCATAAGGTAAACATCTACACCATAGGCACATAGGTACCAGAAGCCTCATCCTCTCTCTAGGTTTTGGTTCCTCTAATGGCAACCAAGATATCATCAGCCTCCAAGGATCAAGCATGAGGCAACCACTATCATCCACTTAGGTCGCATAATCCTCAACTCCCCACTTTTCCTCATATCTCAGAGTCTAGGCTTCCAACATTCTTTCTTGGGTCATGTTCTCTCTCTCTCTCTAGAGCTAACTCTACAACCAGCCTTATACTAAAGGTCCTCTCTCCATGAAGATGAATCAAGCTCACAAGCATACCTCTACATGGTGAAGCCTATGTTCAAACTTATGTTTGCTCAAGGTTATCCCTAGCCCTTTATGCTTATCTCATCAGCTATCCAACATACTCCCTTGGCTGGGGTTTCAACCTACTACTTGCACTACTGACGTATTATGGGTGCCTACTATGCCATGCTCATATATGCTCATGGGGTTTCTATAGGTTCTTCTCTAACCTCATCAAAGAAGATGATATCCTTCACTCTAACATGCATGACCCTTCCCAGGGTTGGGTCGCCAAAGGTACTCGGTCATCCAACTTCTCATGGCTCATATGGCATCCCAGGCATGTCCATCCAAACACTTGGTCTACCATGAAATCTAAATCATCATGTCATGTCTCCCTCTAACCCCCCACTTAGGGTTAGGGTTAGCATCATCCTCAGAGGATGGGCCATGTCTCTACTTGTAATGGATATCTCTACCTCCAAGACTAACTCTCTTTACTTATCCTCCTGACAAAAAGGTCTAGCCTCAGGTCTCTCCTAAGGGCATGACAACTTATGTCATACGACCTAAGCATGTATCTATTCTTTTACACTTAATCTATTAAGCTTATGTCCATGACATCTTGTTTACATGCTTTTCATTAATTTGGTGGAGGATTACTTAGACCTTATCAACCTTACCCATACTGTAAGAGGGTGAGGAAAAGAGAGGAAACCCTAATCCTTATAATCCTTAATAGAATTTGAGTTGAGAAGGGATGAACAAGATGAGAGAGTCCTAAAGGTATCTTATTTTGAGTCCAATCCTGAGAAATTGGCCAGGCAGTCACACTAATCCGGGAGTCCTCATATTTTGACTAGCGATGCAGAGGAAAATCTTGCCAGCCCCCAGATGTGATCCTTTTCTAGACACCTCTATCTTTCGGAAATTCCTCTAATAACTCCCTTGGGTTCTACAGAGTTTGTAAAATTTAATAACTATTAAAGATTAAGTGAGGAACCTATGCTCTGATACCAAATGTAATGACCCCACCTCCCAGTAACCCCCAATTAAGGGAGACTAAGAGGTCATAGTCATTATCCCAATTAACAGGATCAAAGGTTCGACAAATAATCAATAACAATTATCAAATTCTACTAACTAAGCTGAAAGGTTGTAATAAAATAAAACTTTGCATACCTTTTTCAAAAAACTTGGACATCTACTTCTATCCACATCCAGATTCTATTCTAACTAATCCTCCTTTGTACTTTAATTCTCATTTAATTCCTCATATGCCACTTTACTGTTTGTTCTTTTCACTTGTACCACTGACAAACAAAACGTCGGACATCATAAATGAATTATGCTGGTATGTGGCAGAAACAATAATTGTGCAATTAACTGTAACAACATATTGCAAGAAATTATGGTTTAGCAAACAACTTTACATTTTAAATATAACTGTGTGATCCACACATATCTTATCCTCTGCATTGTCCCTGCAGTGGACCTAGATGCTACCTTCCTTATGGTAGATCCCCATTAAACCCCTCATGATCCTACCTAACAGGTGAATCAATTTCTAGAGTTGAGTCACATGGCACTACCCATAGGTAGTCCACTCCTTATCTCATGGTGTGCTAGAGAGTCTCATAGCACTACACGTGGGTAGCCCAATTTCTAACTCATGATAGCCTAGACATTTCTCTAGGTTACCCTTTTTAGCATTTTCAAAGCCACAGAGGAGGACCCGGATCTAAGCCAGTTATATATACATATTTATAGTGATAATCATAGTCACTTTATAATTGCATGAAATAAAAGTCATTCAAGTAGTTATTTTCAGGAAATCGATAAAACTTCCAGGAATAGCGGTGAAACTAATGTGATTATCCATAAGTGTAACCACATACCTGTCAGGCTAATTTGAGATAGAATAATCCAATCAATCCAGAATTCCAAAATAGGCAAGAAAGCACATTATGAGATTCTGAAATATGCATACAATTTCCTATTATTAATGATACCATCAAGATCTATTAAACTTAGCTCGCTTCCTAGGGTTTCTAATCCACTTTTAGGGTTTCCATTGCAATTAGGGTTTCCCTTCATCTTTTACTATTTTCAACCCTAATTTCATACAAAAGATCACAAACCCTAATTATCTCAACATCTAATTCTCAATTTTAGATTAAAGGCATAATTAATCATCAATTAAGCCCATTAAGCCTCTTTTACATTAAAGCTACCATTTTTATCCTTTTAATACATGATAAGATCATTATGCTCATTTATCATCAATTCATAGTTCATTATGGTCTAATTCACATATGAACTCTATTTGTCATTAATTCTACCTTTATCCATTAGAAAACCCTAATTACTACATTAACGGTATTTATCCACAATTAGGAACCTTTATACTCAAAATAGCTTAGAATCATCTTATCTCAGCTTTAATCATGAAATTGATCAATTAAAGCAATTAAGAGTCTTATTTACTAATATTAGGGTTTCAAGATCCATTAAAGCATATTTATGCACATAAAACTCTAAATTAACCAATTACGTGCAAAGTTCATCTTTTTTATTCTTAATGTACCTTTATACAATTAATAGGTTAATATCAACTTTAATCATCCATTAAACCCTACTAAATACATTAATCATCTCCAAATAGAGTTTCTTAATCTTTAATTCACTAAAGTTGATAAATTACAGTACTTTTCGAATTGCAAGAGGAATTAGATTCTTAACCTATTTTTAATGGATTCCTCGCATTTTTCTGAGCAAACTGCATATATTATTTTCTACCATCGAAGTTACAAATAAGGAGATACGATTTTTGTAAAATTAACTTACTTGAGCCAATCAGAGGCTGATATGTCACCTCTTTCCATGCACGCGGCCCGTTTAGGAATTAGAATCAAAAGACACTTCTGCCCTTGGTAATTCCATAATCTCTTTATCCCACGGAGGGGCATAATGGTCCAATGCGACCATCGTCTTCCTCAACCTTGCACAGCTCTGTTGCATCGCCCTAGCCGCAATCGGTGCAGCTTCTCTACCCCTCTCCTAGACCCAGAGGCCACTGGAGACTGCAGCTCTGACTCCGACGCCCTCCACTGCATCCGCCCAAGCTTCCACTATTGGCCCGGATGGCCGAGTGTAGGGTCACTGGGCCTGTGACCCGCGGTCGTGCTCCAGACCGCTCTGTAGTGCGGCGCGATGGTGGGATCAAGGTGGTGATGGTCATTCCCTCCTCAGTTGTCGTGGGAGCGTTTGGCTTCTTTCAAAACTACTAAACGGTCCTTCGTTGCTCCATGGTCAAGCTATACCTTTATCTTAGGGTTTTGAGCTAAGACTTCATGAAGAAGGAGATGGCGAAGAGAGAGTGGGACGTGGGATCTCTCCTAAACTCAAACTGAGGCTCTACCCTTTATATAGGGGTGGGTAACGAAGCCCTAGGTTTGCTATTCATGAATCCAAGTCTCCTTCCTACTTGGAAACTATATTCCTTCATGAAAAAGAAATCTTCTCTCTTTAAACAAAACCCTTTGATATCCTTTATTCCTTAGATATTAGGATTTCTAAAATTACCTCTTTTATTCTCTTTGTACTTGCCTTTTTAATCTATTGGCCAAGAAAATCTAATTTCTTAAAGCAAATAACATCTCTTGTTGATATTATCAAAAAGTCATTAATGATGTATTATATTATCTTCTTATTTTGTTATTATTTGCCTTTTCTCTTTTTTTTCTCCATTGGGGCTCCTTGGACCCCAAGAAACTATAATATTTTGAAATTCCTTTTTAAGGATACTTATTATCCTTCTAGATGCATCTATATTCATTATTTCTCATTATCTTGGAATTTTTTTATTAAAATATCTCTTTTTGAGGATTTCTCTTTATCTTTCTTTTTATTTTCTTCATTGGCATTCCTTTTAACATTAGGAATCCTTTGGATACGAAAATCCACCAAGGATAACTCAATTATACCTCTTTTTACTTATTTCCCATATTTTATCATTGTTTTCAATTTCTTTCTTAATAAAGAAATATTTAATTGATCTTTTCTTTTCTTATTGCATTATGTTTGCAACTTTGGACTCCTCAGAACCCAAGGAACCCAAGAGGAACGAAATGCAATTTTGGATTATATACTTTTGCCTTATAGAAGTTTCTACATCTTTCTTTTCTCCATTTCTTATTCATAATGGAGTGCCTTTTGTCTTTTGCTTATTATTGGGCCCAATAGCCAATAAAGCCCACCAAAAAACCAACAAGGCTATTGTAAATGAAACTCATTTATTCAAAACAAATTGTATCATTATTTGTTCAAATATCTTTAATATGAGAAATTACATTTCTCACCAGATGAACCCAAAAGTTGGGGTTGTAACAAGGAAATAGTTTCCTGACTGGAGGTAGTCCAGATCGAGGTAAGATGGAGCACACTAGTAGGGTGCAGGGGTCTTGACCAGTAGGGAAGACTCCTTACAGTTGTGAGGTACTGTGATGACCCTGAGTTTTAGGATTTTGATTCCCAATATGATATTTGAGGTCCAAGGATAATCTTGGATGGTTAATCCCAAATCAGGGTGACTTTTATTCAACGATGAATTCTTTGAACCAAAAGTATGACTTTAATGCCAATGGAGGCTCAATCATAGCTATCCAATCACATTTATGTACATGGTGATGACCCATACTAGTTTTAGTCATTTGTGAGGAGTTTGATACCTAATCTTGTATTTGAGCACATAGTAGGAGTGAAAGGACTTAACAATGGAATCTTAAGGTTTGATATGGTCAATTTGAGTAAGTTGAGATTGCATTGATGATTCTACATATGAAGAAATGAATGCTTTGAGCTGAATACCACTGTGTATGTGTCACTTTGAAGTATATGAATTGAATGGTGAAATCGACTTTAAATGATCCCACTGCCAAATAGAGGTTAATATGGACAATGTTTATTCAATTCTAACTTAAGGTTTAGTATATGATTTAGGTTTGAAATTTATGTGTGGCCCTTTATTAATAGCCCACATCTTTTCTATGGGGAGGATTTTGGGTGCAACTTTGAAGTCTGGTTATGTGACATCTTCACATACATATAACAAGGTAAACTAAACTAGTTGTAGGTCATCGCTAACTCTGAGAATAGAGGAATAGATCTTTGTTGAGGTGTCCATCTGATCCGACGAAGGTGGGGGCAGATTGATGAAATCTCATTGATAGACCTAGGACCTACGCAACAATCTGAATACATAAGACCCTTCCCTTGATGATGGAAAACCATAGTACAGAGACTGTAGTTCTCATCCAACCTTCTCCATTATCTTTCACAGGCCCGTGTCAGCTAGCACATTCAATGGTGGTTGTCTTATAGCCTTGTTATCCTCCTCTCTTCATGGCTATGCACAACAAGATGTCAGGAAAGAGTAGCTTATTAGATGTTTCTTGGGGGTTACCATGATCACCTAGGTTTACCTCGTCGGCTTTAGAATAGGAAATGACACTACCTAGAAGATGAGTAGGAGATACAGATCAAGGGAAATGGGAAGAGGTCTCAGCTTTTCAATGTCGCCCCTTAAGCTCTATGATGTTGCACCTACGGGGCTATCTCTGACTTCAGCAGTGAGGCATCCTTTTACCTACCAACCTTCAATCGATGCCAATGACAACCTAAGCAATCGAAGGTGATGTGCCTTCCTATGAAGTTCTCAAATCTGTTGCCTGTAAGTACTCGCCAAAATAGTGGCCCACGATGCCACACCCTAGAGTTCGAGGATGAAGCTCTGCCCATCCATTCTGATAGTCCATGTGATTTCCAGCATACGAGTGAGAAGTGAGGGTGCTTTACCTCTATTTATCATGCATGATCATGCCAGATCCAGGCCTCACGATGGTGCTCTCGCACACGATGACCGCGCCGACGATGGTAGATCGTGATTGATAACACGATGGGAAAGACAGAAGATCGAGTCACGTCAGGTGCTAGATCAGAATGCCTTTAGATGCCTGCTGAGACCCGACCAAGATGTGGTTGGGGCTCTTTTATAGTGAGATTTATCTTAACTATAGATACACGATCTTGGAGATCCAATGATCCAACGATCTCAAATAGGTAAATCAATTTCTAATTTCCAATACATAGACTCAATGTAGAAAAATCACTAAAAAAGCATCATTGCCCTAAAAAATCCCCAAAAATATTCTTAGACTTAGAAAAATACCATTTACATTATTGAACCCTTAGAACAATCTTTTGAAGAACAACTAGTAATGGTATTTAATTTATATGTTAATACTTCTTTTAGAGATCATATTATTGGTATAATTATCATATCATGGAAATTAAATATGATAAGATCCTTTTTGATCCCTAATATTATTTAGAGACCATATGATGACTCTAATATGAGTATTAGTGATATATATATGTATCCCTTTACTCATTAATGCATATTTGGATGCTTTAAACCTCATATTAATAATATAAAATAGATAAAATACCAGAAAATTATGAAACTTGAGATAGAGTCTAATCCTGACCACCTGATCTGTATAAAAATACTAGATACACGTTTAGGTCATTTTGAACCAAGGTTTGGTCAAACCGTAATTTTAGACCTAAAATATCAATAATATAATGAGCCATGTTTTAATGATGGTTAATTGTTATTAATCCGGTGATGACCAGGTATGTAGATGATCCAAAATATATATAGGAATCTCTAAACTTAGGTACGTGGGCTTTTATTTAAGTATATGACTATGATTTTCTTGGTTGCAATCATGATATGTATGCATGCTCTCCTCTATTTGCAAATATTAGATGTAGTAGCACTATATAGTACTCGATATTTTATCACTTGAAAACATGAATGATGAGTAGATGTTTTATAGTTATTTAAGGTGTTCATTATCCCCCTTATGAGGGAATGGATTAATGTTGACTAGTACACCTCCCTAGAGCACATGGTGTATAGGGAGTTTCCCTAGAGTACATGGTACACGGGGATGGGCCCAATATGTATGTTTTGGTACTAGTCCACCTTGATAATGTAATTTATCTAGAAAAATGATTAAAACTGTAATATTTCGATTATTAAAAATGTTTTCTATGATTTTCTTTCTTTCTGCAAATCTTTTAAAAATTGTGAAAACCATAAATATATGTATCTTTCTACCCATGTATACAACACATTGAGTTGATTCGTTGTTTCACGTATGTTTTAGGTTCAGAGCTAGCATGGGATGAAAGACAGGAAGTGAGGAGTGTTCAGGTTGTACCTATTGTGTAAGATCCTAGTTAGCATACATGTTTTGACTTGTGTAAATTCTCTATTCAATGTGTAAATATAATTTGTAATAATTCATGTTGTAATTAATATACATGTTGAATGTTGACTATGTATGGTGTATGTTACGTTTGTGTGTTCATGTATGTGTATGTCGCTTCTACATCTCTCTCTAATACAATTAGCTAACGTTTTCGGATTTGTCCTCTCGAGTCTTCTGAGTCTCGAGGTGGAAAAATCTTGGGACGTTACAGTTGGTATCAAAGCATGAACAATAGCTACACCAGACAATTTCTCACAATGAAACACAAAATTAAATTTCACCTTTCACTTGAAGCCCTAGAAACTTAGTAAGTTGTTCTATAGGAAGAAGGTTTGACTTAGCCTCTAAGTTAGAATCTAGATGTTCGAGAACTAGGTTTAGACAAGTGTGTGAAAACCTTTTCATATAGAGCTCATATGTATTGGGTAGCTACACTAGTCTATACCATGTTCTCACCATTTCACTAGGTTACATATCTCTAGACTATCTTTTGTGTGTGGGATACTTGTTTTTTCTGATTTGATTATGTTTTCCAATCGGCTTGAGCCTCGACAATTTTCTCTGACGTCTTTCTTCTCGGAGAATAACTATATAATATTTTATTATATATGTAAATATAAAAATGTGTCCCTCATACTAGAGAGTATTTAGTGTTCATGCAACCTAAGTGAAAGGGAGTGACATCAGTTTAGAAGAGAGAGTATATATAGATTAGATGTCTAGAGCTTGACTATGATATGTGTAAGACAGGATACAAAATAGAATGATAGTTGATATGAGAAAGGATGATCTCATATACATTCAATCTCTGAGGTATAAGTTCTTTACAAAGATCTAAGTTGTATATGAGTTGTATCTAATTTTTAAGATTCTAAGATAAGTCTACGTGATGAAAGTACATACTCTTTTCTTACTGAAGATGATCTAAGTTATGATAAAGTTGAATATGCATGAACCTCAATCTCTTCTACAAAGAAGGACCTCGAGTGTTAGGATAAGATACGTGGTGAACTCCAGAGAGTGTGAGACTCACAAGAAGAGGGTAATAGGACCTACCCTTAGATATATGTGAAATGATGTATCCTAAGTTGGGTTACTCCTGAGTAGATGAGTTGAGTCCCTTTGCATGATTCAATCCCATATGTGAGAGTTGGGTAAAAAAAAGAGATGGGTAGATGACTCATTTTGTGGAATCCAATCCTTTGACTGAGTTAGTCCACACTTGAGTGACATAAGCTTATAAAGATCATCATTGGTTGCAAGTGAGGCGATATATGAAACTCTAGTTTAGAGGGTAAATGCCTTGTTCATAAGATACTCCCACATGTTGTTCTTTCTTCTTCTCATTCTTAATATATGATGCTTGAAACCCCACTTGAGCTATAATGATGATTTATGTATGAAATGTTGCTCAGATAAGTTGATTCAGTATATTCTCTTTCCCCTCCTATCATACATAAATGATATAAGTTTGAATCATATAAGCTTCATATATTTTATATTCTCCTTTCCTTCATACCATTCATGAAAGATATAAGTTTGAAATCATAATCTTGGAATAAAGATATTTTTGGATCACAGATTACAACATCACGAAATATAGTTCTCAATCCCCCAATCTTCTAAATATAAGCTTCTATTTGATGAAAATTCACACAATAGGATGAAAAACCTAATATGTAAGTATGAATAATTATTCCCTCTAATGTTGAAATGTTGGAATGATGTTGATTAAACCCCAATAATGATGCTATGTGAGAAAATTCCAAATATTAAATGACATGAAATCATGATATCACCTTACATAGATTAGTAGGATGAAATATGAAACCTTGAGTGGTACCTCTTAACCTCATAATTATGAATAGAACCAGTATCCTTAAGGGACTATGATGATGTAAATCCTGGAATGAAAGAATGTCATGCGATGATTGAGATGATAAATGATGCATTGGCCTATATAAGGTGGGCTGGGTACACTCCTAGATGCTATAGATCCTAAGATGACAACTTGGAATGCATATAGATAACTTTGGTACCAAGAAGTGCTGACCGATAAGAAGTTAGACCCTTAGTTATCATTTTGAATATGAGATTTGTTGAATTTTGAGGTCGAAATTCCATTTAAGGTGGGGTGAATGTGATGACCCTGAGTTTTAGGATTTTGATTCCCAATATGATATTTGAGGTCCAAGGATAATCTTGGCTGGTTAATCCCAAGTCAGGGTGACTTTTATTCAATGATGAATTCTTTGACCCAAAAGTATGACTTTAATGCCAAAGGAGGCTCAATCATAGCTATCCAATGGCATTTATGTACACGGTGATGACCCATTTTGGTTTTAGTCATTTTTGAGGGGTTTGATACCTAATATTGTATTTGAGCATATAGTAGGAGTGAAAGGACTTAACAATGGAATCTTGAGGTTTGATATGGTCAATTTGAGTAAGTTGAGATTGCATTGATGATTCTACATATTAAGCAAAGAATACTTTGAGCTCAATACCACTATGTCTATGTCACTTTGAAGTATATGAATTGAATGGTGAAATAGACTTTAATTGATCCCACTTGAAAATAGAGGTTAATATGGAAAATGTTTATTCAACTCTAACTTAAGGTTTAGTATATGATTTAGTCTTGAAATTTATGTGTGGCCCTTTATTAATAGCCCACATCTTTTCTGTGGGGAGGTTGTTGGGTGCAACTTTAAGGTCTGGTTGTGTGACATCTTGACATCCATATATCAAGGGAAACTAAACCGGTTGTAGGTCATCCCTAAATCAATCAAGCATAATAAAATGAATGAGAGGTTAAACAAGCGTGCACAATTATTCAATTATTCTTTGTATGTTTCTGAGTTATTAGTTCTCTTTATAATCAATCAAGAATGTTCATATATTGATTCACTCTTATATATTTCTATAGTGTTGTGCCATATTTATGTATGTGAATGATTAGTCTCTTTTAATCTTACTGCTGTTATAATCGATATTAGTTTCTCAAAAGTATATCTATAATTATATTAGTGCTTTAGACTGTTTCATTGAAGTACTGATTCACTGAGTGAGTAGGCTCATCCCTCTACTCACAATTTTTAGGGAAATCACATGGACTTGAAGAATGTCTTTGCGTTAGCGTAGATCTACCACAGAAGTTAAGTGTGATATTAGTTAAGTTCATTCAGTCCCTGCCACTCTAGGTCCTTGTATAGATGTGAGAGGATTGTAAATGATGTTTTGTATCTTTGTTTCCTTAATAATAGAGAATGTATCAGATTAACATGCCATATGTACATGGAAGTGTGAGAAACAGAATGAATGTATGGATGTGTATCATTAATGTTGAGATCATATTAGAGTAATCAAAGTTTAATTATCTTGTAAAGTTTGTTTACATGATTGGATGCGAGAAAACAAAGAGTTTGAAAAAAAAGAAAAAAAAGTCGGGAGTGAACTCTGTATTAAATATAATCCTCAAACTTATGCCCTAAACTCATGATTAGTGTTAATCGTGGGATGCGGGTGTAACAATCAACACCTGCAGACGAGCATATTCAAGTCTAAGAAATTCGAAAGTAAGCCTATCTGGCTGCAGAGGTTTTTCCAGGTACGAGCCTATTCTGTTGAACATTTCAATGTCCATGAGTTCCCATGTACAAGTCTATTCTGTTTAGGTGATGTGAACATATGATCTTGAAGATCCAAGATAGTTGAGAGTTGTGTGGCGAGTTGATGTATAGGTGGACATGTTGTCTTAAGAACTTGTTGTTTAGTGGTAGTACATGTATATGTAAGAGTTTGTTGTTCAATATGTAATATCAAATGTTGAAACAATTCATTATTTAATTAATTGTTGAATGGTGAACATGTGTTGTATGGTTTTGTTATTATTCATGTGCATGTGCTACTATAGTTTCCTTCTGACTTCCTCTGATTTTCTTCTTCTTAGCGTAGTGTGGGGTGTTCAAATTGGGATTCTCACTGAGGTGAGGTTTCAATTTGAACGTCACACATCAGGTTAAGTTTTAGAACATCTAGGGATGTCACAAGTGGCATCAGTGCATGAATAATAACAAATCATATAATTTACTCATTATGCAACTCAAACTAAAGAAAACCCTGAACTTAATAATCTTTTGGGTTAGATTAGTCGTCTTTTAAAGACTAGATCTGACCTAGCCTCTAGGTTAGCACCTAGATGTCTGAGAACTAGGTCTAAACTAGTGCTTATTTTATAGCAAGTCCCAAGATGTCATTATTTCCTTATAATGTGGTGTTGTGGGACATTACATTATTTGGAAATGATGTGCATCAAGGGAAGAGAAACCCTAGACATATGGCACTCATTGTCAAGAGTAGCTACACTAGTCTACACCATGTTCTCACCATTTTCATGGCATTGTACTCTCTACTATATGTGGGACACTCATTTCATAGATTTGGTTTTTTATTCCAATCGGATCGAGACTCTATAGTTTTCTATGAAGTTTTTTTTATCGAAGAAAAAATATATAATATTTTATTATATATGTAAGTATTACAAAAATGTGTCCTCACGCATGTACGAGTAGGAGGTGGTCATCCAACCTAAGTGAATGTGAATAGAATCGGTCTAGAAGAGATAATAGTTCTAGATAAGATGTCTAGAGCCTTATTAGAATGTGTGATAGATGGAATAGATGAAATAAGTTTTGATGATATGATGTAGGTCTTATATAGATGATATAAGATAGTTTATGATGAAAGATGTTGTCTTTAAGGATTGAAGTTTAGATTTTAGGATTTGAGATAAGTTTTAATGATGCAAGTATGTGTGATTTTCTAGATAAGATAGGCCATGTTAAGACAAGTATGTGAATCAGCAAGTTCCTAAATCTCTTTTACAAAGGAGGACCTCTAGTGTTGGGACCAGTTATAGGGTTAACTCCAGAGAGGGTGAGACCCATTTGGAGAAGGTCAGAGAACTTAAATTCCAAGATATGAGAATGATGAAAAATATGTGATATGATATCTCCAAAACTAGAATACTCCTGAGTGATTGAGTTGAGTTTCTTTATGCACGATTCCTATAGTTTTCTTGAATTCTAGATGTCCTTAAGAGAACTAAACCCTAGAATCAGAGAGAGGCTAGTTATTTGTGCATATGTGAATGAGGTTATGAGTACCTACCATCTGGGTGAGGGAGGGAGAGTCCCAAGACCCTAGACACAATAAATGATGTTAGTATGTTGAGAAGCCTCATGCTTGGGTTGGTGGTTCCTTGTAGGACTCTAGTATTGTATACAAGAAAGTTTTGAGTAGGCATGTATCATGGGTAGATAAGCTATGAAGAGAATGTCATGTCATGTTTTTGTTGTGCTTATGTGGCTAGAATTTGTAAGGCCATCACTAGTGCCAATGAAGTAATCTGATAACCCTAGACTAAGAGAGGAAAGATAAAGTATATTCATATGAAATACTCATAGAGTTGAGTTAACTCAAAGAGATTCAGCATGGCACTATCCTCATGATATGGGTTAGAAGAACCTCAATTGGACTAGATGAATTTTTGATATATATTTAACAAGCCACTCACATAAGTTTCTTTAGCACAACCATGATATAATATATGTAAGTATGTGATATAATATCGAGATGTGATATATATATATATGATATGATGGAACCTAGAGATGGTTTAATAGATATCAAATACATATATGGTTAACCATATACATGAATAATAATGATAATTCAATATAGTTGGTTAATCTAGTGATGAAGTCACTCATAAAGTTTGTAACTTGATATGACAAAGTGAAATGAGATAATATTAATGATAAACATTGAATGTTGGTGGTTAATAACTATATTGAACATAATTTGAAAGCCACCACAATGAGATGATGGAGACACAATAATATGATGAGAATGGATAAAGTGAGTTAATTATAGTTAACTCCATTACAAAAGTCATTTGTTAATGTTGAACATGTTCTAATAATTGTGCACAATAAAATGTTGATGACACCTTGATACAATGGGGTAATTTTCTACTAACTCCATTAGAACATGGTAGTATGACGTGGGAACCCTAATGCATGGGAAATATAAGGATGCAAACCTAACATATAAGATATGTCATGACTTAACCAGAGTTTCTAAACCCTTGTTCAATCTTCTATGAAGGGTTCATTCATCTTAGATGTTTTAAAACCTCCTAATACTCGTTTGGATATGATTGTGGGGCTTTTTTTATATGTTGAACATAGAGTGGTGTCCTACTTATGACTGAAGAAGTTTTGGTTCTCTTATTGGAATAAGAGAATGGCATAATTTTGAGGAAAAAATTTCTTTTAAGATGTATATGATGTCAAAAACTGAATTTTAGCTTAATTTCAAGGATGAAATTTTGTTTAAGGTGTATAGGATGTGATGGAGTGGACCTTTAGGTCTTTGAAATACCTAATGAGGTAATTTTATTCATGAATTGTGTTTGAGATGAATTATTTGAATCATGTGGATACATTGTTGTGATGACACTATTGTATTGTTATTTATTTTGACAAGATTGGAAGTTACTTGATGTTGATTTTTGGTTCAGTATCCTTGATTGTGTGCCACTTTGAATAAATTAATAGATTGAAATATCATTGATGTTCGGACCTCAAAGTTGGAATGAATTTACTTTAGGATGTTATGAACCTATGTCTGAAGTTTCATAATCAAATGATGTACCTATCAAAAGATATATGTGTTTGAATATTGGGGAATTTATGGGTAAATCTTTAGTTGATGAATGATGAGTATAGTGCATGATTCTTCAATTTGGGTCATGGAATTAGTATTTCATGCGGATGGCCCATTTAGATTAAAAAAATGTGCCCTTGTTAGGAGCCATATATCAAGGTTTTGCGGTCGTTGGATGGGAAAGATTGGATGGCTAAAACCATCATCACCCACCTATCAGTTAGAGTGTGAGCTCAGTGTGTCTAGGTACAACACTGTGATCATCCTCATCAAGGGGGCTGATGGGAGAAGTAAATGACGAGTTGAACTCACCTCCTTCTTACAAACTATGTGTTTGACCCATCCGCTTGGGAAAACAACCAAGTGAAGAGGGAGATTGAGCAGCCACTCTGTTCCCCCATATCCAGTACAAGTTACATTAGTGGAGAGTAAAATTCATAGGTTCATATGTTTTCATCTCTGGTGTTATTGTGTCTCTCCATGGTGGTTTCAGTGGTGGTGGAAGACGCCTTCATCGAAGAGGAGGAAGGAGTTAGGGAGGAGGAACGAAGCCTTCCCATTCCTTTTGGATGGTGATGATATGTTATTTGAAGCCAGATGGTGCTTATGGAGCCTTTGTGTTGGATTTTTGTGGTGTAGAGGTCGTTTGCCTCTTCTGCATTGTCACAATTGAAAGTAGGTGGTGCCTGTCCTGATAAGCTCAAGGAGGATGAGCTTCATAGGTGGATTTGGGGACTAGCTCACTCGTGGAGGTATGGAATATGTCATCAAAGGTGTTGGTTGCCTTAGGAAATTAATGAACAATACCTTGGCACTGCTGATCGCTCGCTGGAGTGGGTTCCCTACAGTGGATGGTTTGTGGAATAGAGCCCCAACACCAGATCAGGAAGCAACAAACAAAGAAAGAGGGTCGCTCTGAATCGGGTTTGTGCTAGTTAACTCAACGGTCTAGGCACAGTGAGATGGCCGGCCAAGGCATGAGCCATGCCCTTACATGCCACGTGTCCGTCGCCGATTGGCCCATAAAGGTAAATAATTTAGTAAATACTCAAATCTTCAATAATTCCAAGAAATTATCTTGTTTATCATAAAAATGTAAACAAGGTACGAAAATGTTTAAGAAAATGAGTAGAATGACATGGAACCATCAGATCAGTCTTTTCATACTTAGATAACACAAATATTAAGTAAGTTGTATAATGCTTATATCATGTGTAATAAATATCAAACAATGGCCTAAAATAATGATAACATGTCAGTGAACTCATAATCATGTTTGTAATCCATGTGAGGTCAGTGATTATGATGTTGATGCACAAAATCATGTAATTTGGTCCATATGGCTAATTAGGGTGAATAACCCTAAGGCTCTGATTGGTTTGTTGTAACCGGTTTGGAAAACTTATGAACTGGAGTTCCTTAAGAAGTTTTTTATAATTGGTTTAATGTAAGTGTTGTAACATAGGTTCCATGACTTCCGGTGAGTTATAGACTTATATATAAAACGTAGTTCCTGAGTTCCCTCTTAAAAAGAGAGGAAAATGTGTTCTGGGACAACTAACAATATTTCTTATACAATTATATTTTGTGTTCATCATAAATGACAAATATTAAATATTTATGATGAGAAATATTAGTAGTGTGAATATAGTTCATTGCTAAAACCATAAGATAATATGACAAAGTATTATGCACTGTAATCACACTATGTAAAATATTTTACACTATAACCATCATTGTCAGTACGCTTTACAAAATAAAAAATATAAACATCATAGAGAAAAACGCATCACACCATGTGAAAATAATGTGATTTACCTAACATATTTTTATTCTTCATGCTTAAACAATATGATGTGGAAAATGATAAATAACTATAACTATGCAAGAATGATATAGTAAAATTCCCTACAAAAATAATGCAAAGTTAATATTCTACATTGTATTAAATAGTGACGAATCAAAACTTATATTTATAAGCACATGAAATGCAAATATTTTTACAATACTTTTTAAGAAAATAGAGAGGCTCTTATTTGTCCCGCTCTCTAATGCAGGTTAAAATCGGGTTCATGGATACATCAATATCAAAATTGAGCCAAACAAGCTTAGTTCTAGAAAAGGAAAAAGGCGAATTAAAATGTGCTGCATGCTTAGCTAGGGCATCAGCAACAATGTTCAACTTCCTAGGGATGAAGCTCACATCCAGCCTAGGTCCATTGCTCAGAAGCCATTTCAGCCTGGCAATGTGAGGTTGCAGTTTGATAGGCGGAGTTATGTCAGACTCCAGCAGCTGAATAGCTTGTTGGGAATCCGAGAGAAGGTGGCAGCTGCTCCAGCTCTCTCGTCTGATTAAGGTCACAACAATGAAGATAGCCTGCAACTCAGCTTCCAGCGCGCTAGTTGCTACGGATTGTTCTCCTGAGCCCCTGTAGCACACGCCTCTGGGGTCAACGACATGGATGCCTACACCAGAGGGTGTGGAGGGGTTGATGTAAGAAGCGTCTGTGAATATGAAATGATCACAGTGATGTGGAGCAGAGGGATGAGTGCCAAAATGGGTAACCCTGCCAGTAACGATGTCCCTGGGGAGGTTAGTGACAGTGTGCACTCGCTCTCTGATGAAATTAGCCATCGTTCTGGGATCTTTCTTGGCTCCTTGGTGAAGACGCTCCATGCGGTAGGACCAGATATGCCAGCATGCTATCGCTGTGGTAATGCGGGAATGCGGGCCGCTGGAGGGGCCTTGAATGATGAAGGAGATCCAATCTTGTTCATGAAGGAGGAAGTGGTTATGATCAATGCCAAGGGCCTGCCAGGAGGCTTTGCTGTCACAGCAGTCCCTTAAAGCATGCAGGAGAGTGTCAGTGTCGTTGTTGCAGATCGCACACTGAGGGTCGACATCAAGGTGACGACGGTGCTTCTCTTCATTCGTGAGCAACGCGCGATGAAGGAGGAGCCAAAGAAAAGTTCTAACCCGTGAAGGTAAAGATCCATCCCAGTCCGAAGACTAGTGACCAGGTGTCTCCACCTCCTTACCCTGTCTGGCCCAAGCATAAGCCGACTTCGAGGTGAGCTTGCCAGAGTCGTCGAGCGACCAACTCCAGCGGTCCTCCCCACTATCGTTGTCGGGGGGAGGTGTGGCATTGATGATAGGCCAAGCTTCTTCGGGAATGTAGTGATGAATGAAATCCCAGTCCCAGGTGTCCGGGGAGGGTGACATGGAAGCAACAGACAACTCGAGCAGATTAGCTGGAGGTTGAAAATCGGGGGCGAGATCATAGATCAATTTCCCCATGAGCCATTTATCTGACCAAACATTGGATGTGTTACCGTTGTTGACAACACGGTGACTCAGTAACTGGACTGAGGGTAGGTGTCTCCTAATGAAACCCCAAGTTGAGGAGCTGGGTTTGTTCTTGAAGGTGCCTGACTACATATATTTCTCAGTCATGATGCGCACCCAAAGTTTGGAAGGGTGGTTCATGAAGGTCCATACATTCTTGAGCATCAAGGCTAGGTTCTGGTCTCGAGCATCCTTGATGCCCAGGCCCCCTTTCTTTCTGCTTGAGGTGACTTTCTTCCAGGACACTAGAGAAGCCTTTTGATGATCCCAATTGCCACTCCATAGAAAACGTCGAATGTGACGATTGATCTCATCGCATAGTGCTGGTGAGAGCTTGACTGTCTACATAGTATAGGTGGGAAGCGCCTGTAGGGTAGAACGAGCAAGGGTAATACAGCCCGCTAGAGATAAGTGTCGCATAGTCCAGCTATTCATATGGTCCTTGATCGAGCTTAATAAAGATGCTTGGGTGTCTTTGTTAATCCAATGATGAAGGATAGGGACGCCAAGATACCTACCCAAATCGTCGGTCCACTGAAAGTTGAGTTGTCTGCTGATAGATCTCCTCTCGGCAATAGGGGTGTTAGCACTGGAAAAGCAAAGTGATTTTTCCAGTGAGATCGCCTGGCCTGAAGCTGCCGTGAAGCGCCGCAGTATCTGACTCATGGTCCTAGCCTGTGCTGGTGAATCTTCGCCCATAAGGAGGATATCATCTGCAAAGAAGACGTGACTGAGAGGAGTGCCACCCCGTGTGAGAACTAGAGGCTTCCAGGCTCCTTCCTCAACCGCAAGGGAAATCGCTTGACTAAGACGCTCCATACAGAGTACAAAGACGTAGGGGCTTATAGGATCACCTTGTCTGACCCCTTGGGAGGGTTTGAAGGGCGTGAGGGGAGCACCTTCCCAAAGAATAGAGGTTGAGCCTTGAGTGATGATCTCCATGATGATACTGCATATGTTAGGAGGCAATCATGTGCGGTTGAGCGTGTCACTGATGAAGTCCCAATGCATTCGATCAAAGGCCTTGGATAGATCTAGCTTCACACAGATCATCTGCTTCGTAGTAGATTTCACTCGCATGGAATGGATAACTTCTTGAACAAGGAGAATATTATCACTGATATGGTGACCATGGATGAAGCTGGACTGTGTTGGAGAAATCCACGAGCCCAGAAGGGGTTTGATGCGTTCGACTAACATTTTAGAAATTAGCTTGAAACATCGATTCGTCAGAGAGATAGGCCTCAGGTCGTCGCAGCATTGCGGAACCTTGATCTTCGGGATGAGGACCATGTTGGCATTTGCTAGGGAAGAGTCAATTTTCTTGGCAACGAAAATAGTTCGGATAGTTCTTGCAATTGAAATTCGATAGTGTCCCAATTGGACTGCAGAAATTCATTATGTACGCCGTCAGGACCCAGCGCCTTGGAAGGTGACATCTTGAACAGGGTGGCTCTGATCTCCTCTAGCTCCGGCAGGGCTTCCAACTTGATGTAATTGGAAGCAGGAATCACGGGGAAGACACCCGGGTAAGCAGAGATGTCCGCCGCAGATGGGGTAGTTGTGGCTGTCAGAAGGGATTTGAAGTATTGGGAGACCATACGTTGGATCTCGGAAGGTGATGAGATCCAGGTGCCCACAGTGTCTTTCATCTGGGTAATCTTATTTGCGTGACGTAGAGCCTTCACAAAGGACTGGAAGAAATGGGTGTTGTTGTCCCCTTATCGAAGCCAATCGATGTGCGCCTTCTGCTTCCAATCAGCCTCCTCACGTATAAGGAGTGTGGTGTATTATTCCTGGAGGGCAATAGAGTTATCAGAAGAGATATTGGGTTGGTGGAGGGATTGTACCTGACATCACTCAATGCGATTCAGTAGAGTCCTCTTTTCTTTGTAATGTTGCTTTAATCGCTTATCCTCCCATCGTAAGGCAACCTTACTGAAGGAGGCGAGGGCATCTTGGAAATTGGCAGACTGGTCCCATTGCGGAAGAAGGCAAGAGCGGAAGCTGGGAATCAGACGCCAACTGGTTTTCATTTTGAAGACCTTGGACGGAGAAGATGACTTGCTCACCAGGTTTGTGAGGACAGGGTGGTGGTCCGATTCCACTCTAGGAAGAGTGATGACTGAGGCGTCCGGGAAGAGGTCAAGCCAGTGCTCGTTAGCTATGACCCTATCCAACTTCTCCTGGAGGTCGCCTTTCCGGAAAGTGTATGGGTGGCCACTTGCCTTAATCTCAAGAAGGTTACAATTGAAGAGGCAGTCATTAAAGTGAGTGCTAGCATTCTTGTCAAAGAATCTGCCCCTAGACTTCTCATAGGCATCCAACATGGTGTTGAAATCCCCCATGATAGACCAGGGCGAGGAAATAGAGGACGAGAGTTCTTCCAGTCTGCTCTAAAGAAGACATCACTTGATTGGGTTTGGGCTGGCGTAGACAACAGTGAGGAACCAGGCATCATTCACTCGGTAATGAATGAACTGGCGATGGTTTATCAGAATCTCAATGTGGCATTTGGTATTGTCCCACAGTAACCAAATACCACCGGAGAAGCCAAGTGCTTCAACCCGGTGAGAAGAGGGGAAGCCAATACGTTTAATGATGTTATCATCTATTGGACCACTGCATCTTGGTTCCAAAATAGCTAGGATCTGGAGTTTGTGAGATCGCTTAAGGTCTTTAATGAAGGGAAATTTTCCTTTAGAACTCGCACCTTGGACATTCCAACAGTAGAGCTTCATTAAAAAACGTCCAGAGGGTGGGTGACTGGAGGCAGGTTAATTGATGGCAGCTAGCAGCCCAGCCGACTGCTCGTTGCCTTCTGCAGTGATATGAATTGTTGCATTAGCCTCATCCGGGGGGTCCGGTTCTTTAAAGATGAGTGATCTCGCAGTTGTAGTGGAGGTTCCTGGAGCATCCGCTTCAGTGGTTGGATCAGGCTGTCCTTTTTTCCTGACTCTGTCGGGACTTCCGACGGTCTGATAGATAATCCTTCGATTCCGCAGCATCACACCACCCGGGCCACTGCGGCGAGGGGGGGGGATGCGTTGGGGGTCCTTTCTCGGTGGTAGATTGGCACCAAAATGAAAGCTTAGGCCCGAGGTGATGACCTGTTCTCTGCCTACACACATTTCATCGTTGTGAAGGATAACAATAGTGTCTAACGTCACACCTTGCTTGGGGGCGGTGGTAGAAATCGGTGGCTGCGGGGTGGCTGACGCTTTTCCCTTTGCCTTGTTTAACTGTTGTTGTTTCTTCTTATTCACAACAGTCTCCCAATTCCCCTCGTCCTCAGAGACAGGGGTGGCCTCCGGATCAGAAACCTTAGCCTTGGCATGTGAGTTTCTCTTGGTGGTGTCTGAAGATTTGCCTTTTTCCTTCTCGATCGGTTTGCGCCTAGCTGGCTTCTGAGCGTGGATGTCCAGAGTGTATTTGACATTGGGCAAGGGAGCCGGGGTAGAGGAGGTAGATATGTCCGACGCGAGGGATACCATGTGGATGCAATCGGCGTCTGCATGATCGAGACGTCCACACTTCATGCAAACCAGGGGTAGGTTTTCGTATTGGAGGCGAAATTGTTCATTGTTGATGACGACGGCTGGAAGAAGAGGTTTCTTTGTCTCGACTTCCACCGCGACCCAAGTGAATTTCCCTCGGTTACCTAGCTCCGTGTTCGAGTCCACCCTGATCGTCTTCCCCACCAGATTTCCGATCATGGAGAGCAACTGGTTCTGATAGAGAAAGACTGGGAGATCTACGATACGCAGCCAAACCACGAGTTTGCACTACTACAGAAGTGGCCTTTGGCGTCGGTCGTTTAACCCCATTTGGCGTCGGTTTTCGACCGACGCCTATGCGGGCGGCGCTAAAGGTCGAACACTTCGGCGTCGCTTGTTTAACCGACGCCTATTTAAACTATCGGCGTCGGTCGTTTAGTCGATAACCGACGCCAATGGGGTTCGCGCCACATAAAACGGCGTCATCTAGGGCACTTTCTGCGTCGGTTATTTACTAACGGACCGACGCCTATACTACTTATAGCGTCGGTCTTTTAGTAGATAACCGACGCATAAAGTGTCCTAAATGACGCAATTTTTTGTGGCGTGAACACTTTTGGCGTCGGTTATATACCAAAAGACCGACGCCTCTAATTTAAATAGGCGTCGGTTTGATACGTATATCCGACGCCATTTCGAGGACTGCTTTGGCCACATAAGGCGTCGGTTATCTATAAATAACCGACGCTGTAGATCTTTGCTGACAGTTTTTATAAATAACCGACGCCTATTTGTTTTTTTTTTTTCATATCAGTTTGCAGGCCTGCTGTGGCTGGTCAGCAGGATGAGAACCTGCAGTTCAGTAACTGAACTGCAGGTTTACGACATCCATTGATATCAGCCTACAAACAGGCCGCAAACCTGCAAAAGTCATAAGCAAAATTTCACACAAGTACATACATTCAGACATAAATTCAATTCTCACATTCACACATATAGAAACATTCAAATACATGTATTAACATTCAGAAATATTCATTTACAAAGTATCATTCATTATCGCTATCAACATCCCAATTATATCTTACAGTTGCCACTGCTTGTATGGCTTTTGCCCATTCTTCTCTTACTTCATTTAATGCTTCCATCGTATATGGAGCATGTATATTTTTTAAGCGTTTACCTGTAGTGTTGTCAGTTTTAAACACCTGCAAAGAGAATGATGTATATATATAAGTAATAATATAAAAATAAGATAAGATTGATATATTGCATACTAACTAATGAAAGTATATATAATACCTCATGTATGGTATCGATGTCCAATGTGGCATATTTGATAATCATCTGCATAAATCACATCACATAGTATGCGCATGCCCAACCATTGTCTTGTGTAGCACACTATAAATTGAAACATACAAAATAATACAACTAAGCACAATTCACATCAATAATATATATATTCGAGTTGGGAACTTACTTGTACGTTCTACCAATTTATTGGCTGGTTCTTTTTCCTTGGGACAGTTCCTCCAGCCTTTTTGAATGCATCTAAACCCCTACATGTTAATATAACACAATAAATTGCATAAGTAAATAGTAATGTAATAAAAGATGTTAACGGGTATAAAAATGAAATATTTCTCACCAGAATAATGGCATTCTCATTACGTGTCCAATTTTAGTGTTCAATGTACTCCCCGCAGGATCTAGATAATAAACAGTGAATGTCCCGGGGACAATAACTAGTAACTCCCAATATCTACCGCTAGAAGTAAGAAGTTAACAATTAATAACTCAAAATGCAAAATAAAAATGGAATTTTCTTAAGTCCAAATTATAAATAAAGTAAACTTACTTGACATTGAATGGAGCTATTATTATCGTCTTCTTTTGCTGACCAAAAATTGTAAAAGCATCTATACATTATTGTTGAACATTATCAGGGTCTTTAGCTACCAAACTAATCAATGATGGAATCAAAAATCCCACATGATCAAATGCAAATTGTTTGCAATGATCTTCGACTAGGTAGCTGCAAAACATATAGGCGTATGCATTAATATATAAGAAACCAGATCACCGGATCTTACACAAGGTATATGGATGTATAAACAAGATCTCACCTTATCCATGTCTCTATCATTGATGTATTCAGCCAATCATACATAAACAGCTCAATAATATCTTGTATAAATAAAGAGCTATCGTATGATTGACCTGCATAATCTGCATCTAAAGAAATAATTATAGGGCAATGTACATTATGTGCCCATAGCCAACATGCCATTCCCCTACAAGCAGGACCTAACGGGTATGTTAGGTCAGTTGGAACCCAATCGGGTAATGCGGGAAGTGGAAGTGGAGGCCTAGGTGCTCCTGGTGTCTTCTTTTTAACCTGTACATATAATTTCAGATCAGTTGACATCATATATACACATTAACAGTCTAAATCAATGTAAATTTATCTTACAATTTCAGTCGTGTAGACGACATCTGCTTTGGGCCACAATATCACCCCGCCTTCTGCCTCACCAAGTGTATCAATATCTGGGTGGGCATATGGCAACGCAACTTCCCTCCAATCGGGTAACACACGTAATGGGCCCACACGAACATAGCCCTGTGGCATTGGAGTCCCGTGAAACCTTTCCCCAGGAAGGGACGGGTAAGCTTGCGCCTCTGCAACAACGTAGTCTTGCATTCTTAAGCGGCATGGCTTCAATGCCTACAAATTTACGTAAAGAATATTATACATATATACATATCATCTTGAAAACATAACAACTTGAAAAGACTAACTACAATGCCATAAACAATACTTACAACAGACGTGCTAGGCGATGGGTCTCCAGGATTACTCGCAGTCTGTGCATCAGGAGAAGAGTGGGTCGCCATAGGCGTATTGGAAGCCTGAGATGCCTGCCACCGCAGCAATTCTTCCTTGACCTTCTCAGCAACTACATCGTTGATCTTCTTAGCAACTAAATCCTCAACTCTCTTATTCTCCTATACATGGATAAAAGAAACATTAGCTTCTTATTAATGAATTTCCTTTTGCAGTAACATTCTAAAAAAAGAATAGGTTACCTCTTCTTGAGAAAGTCCTGCTCTGGGTTTGCGCTGGGATGGCCCAAAGAATGCTTTGATGCCAACACCAGCGCCGGCACCTCTAACACGTCCATGATGCTCTGGGTTACCCAGAGCAACTGTCAATTCATCCCTTGTGCCCTGAGGGATGAACGTGCCTTGTTTCCTCTGCTCGTGCAGCTCCCGCTAATCACCATAAATAGAAATTGGTAAGTTAACACCACAAATAATCAATATTCAAACGATTTCTCTAAGAGTTGTATTTTACCATTTTTGCAGCCGCCTCAGCAGTTACAGGCTTCTTTATTTCACCCTTCTTGTTTTGCCTGCCAGCTATCCAGATATCATGGCGAGGCATGGGTGTGGCAGACTCCTGAGTAGGAGCAGACTCCTGAGTAGCCGCAGATTCCGCCTGTAGTCTTTGGCGAACGCTTGCATAGCCTTTTGGACCCATAGTGTGGTCATGCACATTCAGTGTACACCTTGCTTTTTGTGCGTCACTGAGGGCCTAGTTAGTATGCACATTAATGATTTGGTTAGTAGCACTAAATGCTAATCTTGAATAGGTGAATACAATGTATATTAATTAAATTACGAGTGACGCCTAATACCTTGAATTCTTCAGATTTTCTTGAAGCAACAAAATTGTCCCAATCTTCTTTGTCCAAGAAGTTCCATTGTTCAAGGGCTGACTTCTTCTTCTTATCACCCTCTTTTATGTATTCTCTGTTCAGATTTGTCCTATAATTCCTAAGCATCTTTCCAGCGCGTTGCATCACATTTTTACGATGCAACTTCTCATCCAATGCAAACAGATTCTGTAAAATAGAAATGTTATTAACTAGTATCCAAAATAGAATTGCAAATAATAGAATTTGTAATCTACAAAATAGAATTGCAAATAATAATAACTCACGCATAAATCCTTCCATATCAAGTCTTTTTTCCCTTGAGGAACTTTATGCCAATTGTCATACTTAACACCACAATGGCTCCGAGTGGTACACCCAAGATAGTTCACAAAATTATTGCGGTTCACTCCAATTGGATTTCCTCCATTATCAAACTCCACCACCAATTTGGATCCACTACCACTTAGCGCTAATAACTTCTTCAACAGAGTGATGCCCCTTTTCTTGTTAAGTGTCTGGTGTTGCGCATCAAGTTGCTCCAGTGCTTCAGTGGGTACAGGTGCATCAACCTAAAATTTGACAAAAATAAAACACACTAACTTAGCCCAATATAGAAATATAGGATATATGACATAACTAGAAGATAATGAATTTTATAGAAATACAGGATATGTTTTTAGAACTTACATTAGTATCCTCGCCATGCTCGTCATGGACAGCATGCTCATCATGGACTTCATGCTCATCATGGACATCATGCTCATCATGGTTAGCCATCTGAAAATGTCATTAAAAAGGCAAACATTGAGCATTTCTATTAACTAGAAAAAGGCAAACATTTAGCATTTGTATTAACTAGAAAAAGGCAAACATTTAGCATTTGTATTAACTAGAAAAAGGCAAACATTTAGCATTTGTATAAACATACATGTCTCTAAAATTGTGATCTTTTATCAATTAACAATCCTTCATTGTGATCTCCGCGCACATATAAGTCATCATTAGCTTCAATATTTTGTGGAGTTGGCAACCCAACTGAGAATGGACTGGAGTCATCATACTTATCATAGTACTCTTCTTCATCTATAGGATCTTCAATGAACTGTCTTTTACCATGAAGAACAACCGACCATTTATCATTCACAGGATCATCGATATAGAATATTTGTTTCGCCTGTGATGCCAATATGAATGGTTCACCCTTCTTGCCAATCTTTTCAAAGTTCACCAAAGTGAAACCCAATTCATCCACTATAACTCCTTTGGTGTTATCAACCCAATTACATTTAAAGAGCGGAATTTTGAAATCTATGTAGTCAAACTCCCAAATGTCCTCAATGACACCGTAATATGACATTTTAGCTTCACGTGGAATCTTATCCTTTGCACTTGCAAAGTACATAGTCGACGCTTGAAGAGTGACCCCACTATTTTGGACGACACTCTTATCATCTTGGCGCTTTGTGTAATATGTGAATCCATTAATGTCAAACCCTTCATAAGACATAACATTCGGTTTTGGTTTAAAGGCGAGCCATTTGATAGTTTCTGTAATATCATTTGGTGTTTGAGATAGTTGATGTAAGACTTTATCTTCAAACCACTTAGTAAAAGTCTTATTATGCTCTCTAGCAAGCCACATTGAACTTGCTCGAGGATGTTGTCTCTTTATGAAATTGGTATGTTCCTCGATATAAACACTCACTTCGTCCATATTGTGTAAAATATACAAGTGAGCTTGTTCCAACTGCTCACGGCTGATTACTTTCACCCGTGATCCCAAAATTCCTTTGCCCTCCTCAATATTCTTGTCATTATCAGGAGTGTCATTACCACTGAGAAAGTCATTGCAAAAATCCATAACCTCTCTCGCCACATAACCTTCAATAATACTCCCTTCAGGCCGATAACGGTTTCGAACATCACCTTTAAAAACGCTCATGTATCGTTCAAAGGGATACATCCAATGCAAGAAAACTGGTCCCAACATTTTCACTTCCCTAGTCAAGTGGACAACAAGATGTACCATGATATCAAAGAACGAAGGAGGGAAATACATCTCAAGCTGACATAGGGTAACAACCACTTCTCTTTGCAAATTATTGAGAGTATCAGGGTCAATAACTTTGCTGCATAGACTGTTGAAAAAGAAACAAAGTCTGGTAATTGCAAACCTTACATGCTTCGGCAATATAGATCGAATTTCCACGGGCAATATTTGTTGCATTAGAGTGTGACAATGCAAGCATTCACAAAAAGTTTTCTTCTCCTTTCTAGACAACGTGTAACAAGCGGGAGGTAAGTATGTTCTTTTATTACCCATTTCACATAATTCTGTTAATTTTGACCTTATTCCCATTTCACGTAGGTCCAGTCTGGATTTTATCCCATCTTTAGTCTTACCTGGTATATTTAATAGAGTACCAATGATGCTATCATAGACATTTTTCTCAACGTGCATTACATCGATACAATGCCTGACTGTCAAAGAACTCCAATAAGGAAGATCCCAAAATATTGACTTCTTCTTAAATGAAGAATTGTCACTCCGTGTGGCCATACTACATTGTGATTTCTTACCAAATTCATTGACAATGTCTTTTACTCTTTCATAAACAACATCCCCTGGTATAGGTTTAGGTGCACTCCGTTCATCATTCCATCCATTGAATGCTTTGCGCTTCCTACGATACGGATGGAATTTTGAAAGAAACCTTCGATGACCAAGATATACAGTCTTGCCGCCATGTTTTAGTCTTATTGAATCAGTGTTTTCTTCACATATAGGACACACTTTAGCTCCTTTGACACTATATCCGGACAAATTCCCATATGCTGGAAAGTCATTAATAGTGCAAAACAACATAGCATGCAAACGAAATGTCTCTCTTGCTGAAGCATCATAGGTCATCACACCTTCAGCCCAAAGTTTCTTTAAGTCATCAATCAAAGGTTCAAGATAAACATCGATATCATTTCCGGGTTGTTTAGGGCCCGATATCAACAATGACAACATAACGTACTTATTTTTCATACACATCCAGGGAGGAAGATTGTATATAACAAGCATGACTGGCCAAGTGCTATGTTGGCTGCTCAATGTCCCGTACGGATTCATCCCATTTGTACAAAGCCCAAGTCTTAGATTCCTATCTTCTTCACCAAATTTAGGGTACAATAGATCAATCTTCTTCCACTGTGGGGAATCAGACGCATGTCGTAGGATCCCATCATTATTTTTCTTAACATCTGCATGCCACCTCAAATTCTTCGCATCTTTCGGATTTGCAAACAAGCGTTGAAACCGTGATATTATAGGTAGATACCACAGCACCTTGGCAGGAGAACCAGTTTTGGACTCCCCCGAAGTCGTCAATTTATACCGTGACGCACCACATTTTGGACAATCTTTCAAATCTACATAGTCCTTTTGAAATAATACACAATCATTCGGGCATGCGTGTATCTTCTTGGCCTCCATTCCCATTGGGCACAACATTTTCTTTACCTGGTATGTTGAGATTGGAAGCTCATTTCCTTCAGGAAGAATTTCTTTCAACAAAGTCAACAATGAAGTGAAGCTTTTGTCGCTCCATCTATTGTTAGCTTTCAACTTATACAATCTCAACACAGCGCTAAGCTTCGTAAACTTAGCACAGCCTGTGTATAATGGTATCTCAGCATCATGCACAATGTTTG
Source organism: Alisma plantago-aquatica (assembly GCA_963693085.1). Taxonomy (NCBI): domain Eukaryota; kingdom Viridiplantae; phylum Streptophyta; class Magnoliopsida; order Alismatales; family Alismataceae; genus Alisma; species Alisma plantago-aquatica. The sequence continues at coordinate 125,451,433 of OY856411.1, forward strand.
TAAAGATAGGAGGTGGATCGGTGTGCTCTACCCTACAACTATCCAGCATCGCATCAACGATGTCTGCTGGAACTGGTTCGTTCACATTTACGTCATCAGAGGCAATTTCTTCTTCCACCCAAGCACTGCTATCGACATCTACTGGTTTCGATTTTGAAATCTCTCCATGCCAGTGCCATTCTGTATAGCCTTGTACAATTCCATTGCACATGACATGACTTTTGATTTCCTCAACAGTGTTGACTTTCAAGTTGTTACCGCAATGCCTACATGGACAGTAGAACCTATCTGTAGGTTTTTTCCTATGTTCCTCGGCAAATCTAATAAACTGATCAAGACCAGATATAAACTCTGGGGTGCAACGATTACGAATGGACATCCATGATCTATCCATTCTATGATCAGAGAAAACAAGTATATATTAGGAAGCAAGTATATATTAGGAAAAGATTAGGCAGCATTTCCCTAGTATATAATAAATGTGTACCACCTATCCCATCCTTGAACACCTAATCTCACTAGTAAGTGTATAATGTGTATTGGGTTTTCGAGAAAATTTCGGCAGCATTTCCCCGCTGTTCTCTAAGTACATATGTACTTAGAGAACAAACGGGGAAATGCTACCAAAATTTTCTCGAAAACCCAATACACATTATACACTTACATCCTAAGTGAGATTAGGTGTTCAAGAACAGTCCCAAACCGGGGACTATCCAAGATTTACTCCTAATGAGTCAATCTTGGACGGGTTTCTAGGCCAACAAACACATTTGATGTCATTCTTATATATAATAAATGTGTACCACCTATCCCATCCTTGAACACCTAATCTCACTAGTAAGTGTATAATGCGTATTTGGTTTTCAAGAAAATTTCGGCAGCATTTCCCCGCTGTTCTCTAAGTACATATGTACTTAGAGAACAAACGGGGAAATGCTACTGAAAGTTTCTCAAAAACCCAATACACATTATACACTTACATCCTAAGTGAGATTAGGTGTTCAAGAACAGTCCCAAACCGGGGACTATCCAAGATTTACTCCTAATGAGTAAATCTTGGACGGGTTTCTAGGCCAACAAATACATGTGTTGTCATTCTTATATATAATAATTGTCTATAAACTACAGGCAACATGGTTAATCCTAATCAACAGAGCATTATTAAATAATAAATCAAGAAATCAATAGTTTCAAACAAAAGTTCTAGGAATCTTTACTAGACATTATATGTATCCCTAATCATCATATTTAGCATACTACATTATTATGAACATCCAGATCAGATTAAGATCATACTATGTTATAACCATTGGTTTAATAACCCTATTTCCGCATGTACATGTTTATCAACTTTAAAACCCTATAATTCATGAAATCATTCTAATTCAATTTAATATGTTGGGATCACATAAAAATATATTGCAATAAGACATGTATGCTCGCGGGGAATGATTATTGCACAATGGGTTTGATTAAATCTAGAATAAAATCTTATATAATTGTTTGCTATAAAATCACACATAATGCACCACAAGGGTATCTTCATAGATGACCCACAATCTCGTGATATATTTCAATAAACTCAGGGTCACTCCGTATATGAATATCAATGGATTAGCATGACACTAACCCTGGTAATGAGGCATGACAAAGATGGGTAAAGTGTGGGATAGGAGATTTGAATCACTTGTGGAATTATTTTTGCCTCACCTTGCCAATATAAGGAGAGAATGAGCTCTCAATTTAATCTAGATTGGGCCTACAAATTTAGAACATTCACTAGGAAAATCCCAGTCATTTGCAATCCAAAAGTCCATCATAAGGCTCAAACAACAATGTATGCAATGGTAACTATAAACTGAATATAAATACATTATGAAGACCTAAAGGGAACCCATATACGTATATATGCTTGTGATTTATTACTTGTTCTAAGAATTGTTGAGAATAAAGCCCAAGGAGGTGTCTTTGATGCAGACAAATGTTACTTCCCCTAGTTGGCCTGAGCAGCGGCGTGGAGGAAGGAAGGAAGGAGGAAGAAAGCAGTACCTTGAGGGAATAGGAAGAATGCCTGGCCTAGAGAGCAGCGGCGTGGCCTAAGCAGAGACCTACCCCAAAGAAGCCACCGGCGGCGAGGAGAGGAGAGCAACTGTGCGCGGCGAGGAGAGCAGCAGTGCGCGGCGGCGAGCAGGCGGTGGCGGTGCAGGCGAGCAGGCGGTGGCGAGCAGGCGACGGAGCAGGAGACTTCAGAGCGTAGCAGCAGGAGCAGGAGCGGCAGCGAGCAGGCGGCGGCGGTGGCGGCGACGCAGAGCTGGTGTCCAACGGCGGCAGGAGCGGCGGCGAGCAGGAGTGGTGGCGGAGAAGGGGGCGTCGGAGAAGGGGAGCTGAAGAAGAAATCGCCGGAGAAGGGGAGCTGAAGAAGAAATAGGGAAATCGCTCGCAATGAAACAGAAGAAAGGGGAAGAGTCGGGCGATCGAGGATTATGAAGTTCCCAAATAGCGTCGGTTGTTTAAAACAACCGACGCCTAAACATCTTTAGCGTCGGTTGTTTGAAAAAACCGACGTCCAATTGGACGATATTTTCATGAAATTGTTTGGCGGGAACCACCTTCAGCGTCGGTTATCCTTGAATAACCGACGCTGAAGGTGACACTTTTCGCACAAATTTTCATCGCACATAGTCGTCGGTTTATACCTAAATAACCGACGCTGCTAATGACACTATTTTTTTTATCGAAATATGGATTTCGCGGGCGACTTTAAGCGTCGGTTTGTTATAAACAACCGACGCTGAAGACAAAGCGGTACCCGTGTCTGGCTGGTCTTCGAATATAGACGTCGGTTTTTGTAAACAACCGACGCCTAACATAGAAGGCGTCGGTTTTCCTTAATAACCGACGCCCAGAAAAGTGTCACTGAATGCTATTTATGTAGTAGTGTTGCGCGGGATGGGATCTGAAGGTCGGAAGGAAGGGGACAATGATTGCACCGACAGGTAATTTTCGAAGACCGTCCAAGGGCCACCAGTCATGGCCATGAGATAGTCTCCTTGATTCGTGAACTGGACAATATAATAACCCTGTTCCAGATCAATCACGCGGAAGTGTTCCTTGGGAGACCACAAAGCTTTGATCTTGTTAACCAGGGCTTGAAACCCTAAGTTGATGCCTATCACTTTAACCACGAAAGCGTGTTGGAATGGAGCCAGGAGCGGTTGGATGGCGTCGTGCTTGACAGAGATAGCTGGAAGAGGGTCATCCATGTCTACTGAAATGTCGTCCGCCTTCAGTAGATCTGGAGAAATAGGGTTTAGGTACGACAAGGAACCGCATAGTTTTTCTTTGTAGGATAAGTCTGCCTCCTTTGTTATACTCTCGTTTGTTAGCATGGGATCAATCGGAACTTCCGCGTGTTCGAGGCTTGCAGGATTGTTGGGTTCTGGCGGCCTGTTGTGGTGTGGAAGGTCCCTGCCGCCACGGCCTCTTCCGCGGCCGCCACCACGGCCAAACCCTACCGAAGCCATTTCCCTAATATTTTTACAATAATATGTATACACAAAGTCAAATAAAAATATTGTGATGTGATTTAATCATTATATTTTTAATATGATTAAAAATTTACTATTATAAAATATTTAAAGGAGCAACATCTGCACCATAACCACTTGTTGAGGTTATTATAATTTTAAAATATTATATTTTTTACAAATATGATTTTTTATGTCTTTTCCATCTTTATTTATTTATATTACATAGGAAGAATTAACAATATTTTTAGTGATTTCCATATTTACACTTACAACAAACCAATCACATGGAAGTCAACAGAACTTAGTTCCCGAAATTGAACTAGAGTTCTGAGAAAATGATTTCCAAGGAACTCATGACTTACACCAAACCAATAGGAGACTAAGTGAAATGCAATAAAAACATACATTCTCAATAAATGATGGAATTTATTGAACACCCTCATATCTATAACAAGAAATTAATATTTAAGTTTAATAACACTTAAATGCATGAAACTCATGTTATATGAAGATAAAACTTAATACATGTTATGAAACCTTAATTTCAGTTATGGTGTAACCTAGGGTTAATTTGTGCACATAATTATATGTAATCAAATAATCATATTATGAACCCTAATCTATAACATAATTGGAAAATAATGTTAGTAAGATAATTCTAAGACAAGAATGCAAGTAATGTTAGAATTGTCCTTATAAACTAAGAAAACCCTAATGAACATAACTAGGGTTGAGATGATGAGAACATGATGGTGATATGTAATCTTGTCTTAATCAAGGATATAGTTGACATCAGGAATGTGATTAGGAATATTTTGGTTCAAGGTACACCCTTACCTCTTACTTGGACTACTATTTAGTATGGTTGCATTATATGTGTAGTAAATACTTGGAATATGGTATTGGTTGAAATGATTGGTCTTATATGTTATCTTTCTTGATTTTCCATACATATGGTTATAAACACATGAAAAATAATACATTTGTTCTATTATATGAAAGAACTATATCTCATTGGTAAGCATAGTGCTAGTGAGTGATCTATCTCTTTGGTAAGCAGATCAAATATATAATGATCTATATCTTTGGTAAGAAGATCACAATGCTTGAATGCATCTATCCCATTGGTAGGCAGATGCACGAGCATATAATGGAAAATGTGCTTAAAATATGTTTTCTCTTTTGTTAATGAACATCTTTGTGCAAGTATATACTTTTTCTTATATTTCTTTATACTTGCAAGTACTAGTTTTATCTTATTTCCAATCTTACAAATGAGAGGTATATATAAAAGGCATGTAGGCATACTCAGTACAATATTCTTGAATATTATGTTGACGTGTGCCACATGCAATCTTTTATTTAGGTGATGTGAACATATGATGTTGAAGATCTAGGATAGTTGAGACTTGGGTGGCGAGTCGATGTACATGTGGACATGTTGTCTTAAGATATTGTCTTTTAGTGGTAGTACATGTATTTGTAAAGTTTTGTTGTTCAATATGTAATATCAAATGTTGTAACAATTCATTATGTAATTTTATGTTGAATGGTGAACATGTTGTATGGTTTTGTTTTTGTTCATGTGCATGTGCTATTGTTGTTTCCTTCTGACTTCCTCTGATTTTCTTCTTCTTAGCCTAGGGTGGGGTGTTTAAATTGGGATTCTCATTGAGGTGAGATTTCAATTTGGACATCACACATTAGGTTAAGTTTTAAAAAAATTTGGGGACGTCATATGGGTTGTACCATTGTATTTGTTCTTATCAAAGGGGTGTTACAATAATAACTACTTCGGTAAACTTTTTATTTAATGACTTTTTAACATAGAGGTCCATCATGAAAGTGGCACTTTAATATTTTTGTCAAGCAGTCATAAAAACTAGGTGCTGACTACATGTTAAGAAATAATTTCCAATATTTTCAAATGAAAGTGTACAATAATTATTTTTGAAATGTTTATCGATATAACTTATATATAAATACCTTCTAAATATGTGAAACTTTTATCAAAATAACAGTCAGTCATATACATGTATTTTTCCTTTGTATAATTAGTATGATCAAATTAATATCATACCTCTAATACATTTGAAGAGCATTAAGTCAGTCTTCATGTTAGATTTTAAGATTAATATAGAATGATAAATTTGATTAAATAAATGCTATTTTTATAATTTAAGTTCATAATTATTAGGGATAAGGTTGTGATATTGTATGGTGCGTGCTTAATTATTGGGTGGTAGAAGTCTTAATTATGCTTCCTTCAGCGTAAGAATTTCCTCGATCTAACCTCCAAAGATCATGTTCTGTTCATTTGAAGTATGGAAAGTTTTACCCTTTTTCAATCTCTTTTTATGCTCTTTTTTATCTATTGTGGGTCGACTCTTTTTTTATCCCAAGGATCCCATGCAACCCAATGTCGGAATGCTTCCTTGTTTCCCCCCTTCACAGTCGGGCGCCCCTATGGCCTTGCATTCCCGTTTCATGGTCGGCTGAGACCACTTTGGATCTCGTCTGGTCAAGCAAGGGTCGACTGATGCCTCTTCACTGGTCACGGGTCCCAAGCCTTGACTTTGCCTCACATCGACGACATTCAATGCACAAATACCACTCACAGGCAACTTCACACCAACATGTCTGATTGTATATGGTGGTTGGATCCCAATCTAATGACAGATTGTCCGTACTTGATTTATGCCAATACTTTTGATGTCCTTTTCTATTACTCTAAGGAAAACCCTAAAGTAAATTCCAAATTTCCTAGTTTTTTGTTACTATACATGGCTCTAATAAAGGATGTTTACTTCAAGTTTTCTATTAAGTTTCCTTTTTTCTATTTCCCTTTTGAGTCATTTGTTTTTTCTTTAGAATTATTTTTATGTGCCCTACCCTATTTATTTTCATATTCCAAAACATGAATGATCAAAACCTGGACTTTTAAAAGGGTTGAATTGAACTCAACTCACATCATGTTGTTTGTTGAACAATTCACACACTTCAAGTGATCCCAACCTCAGTTGAGCTATTCTACCCCAAATTTGATCAATCTCTTGCTTGATCTCATTTAATTAGCCTAAGTATTATGGGTCTTGAAAAATTCCACACCAGATTAGTACTTGATAGAGATCATATAGACCCAAAACCAACATCCCAACTGTATTTGCTCACATACACTACATAGACATGAATGAAAAGTGAAACTCATCAAGAATGATTACTCCTTAACCAGACCCATGCATGAACCAAATTAAATAACTATGAACATAACCTAAACCCAAATCATATATATTAATAACATTATGCAAACACGATCCATGTGCATACTCAAAACACGTCATGTTTTTGGATCTCTTTCCGTGGTTGAGTTTATTTGATTTATATTTGGATCGAGTAAGATCAAATAAAGGAATCATGTTATATATATAAATTAATCCATTTTGATTTCACATTAATTTTCTGAGATATCTAGATTTGGTTGAGTCAATTTTTCTTTCATATAATACAATTCAGAAATAAGTTAGTCAGCATGTGGATTCATTTTAATGATTTACTAGTTTACGATCATGTTTATACAAATTTATATAGATAACTAGATTGAGTTGGAGTCTTAAAATGTAGATATTCATGAATACTGATATTTTATAATATAGATGAAGAATATAAAACCAAATAAAAACACACATCTATTATACTCAATAAGGAAGCGCATAAATGTGAAATGAAAAATAATTAAGGCCAAAGCATTGTTGATCAAGTGATGATTGGTATCAATATTTATTTATATAAAAAAATACTTTAATTACCTTATATCCTAATTTATTTTATGAGTTAGGTAAAGTAACCAAAAATTCTAAAATTGTGTCATAGAATTTTAAGACATGTATCCAATCTGGTGGCACATGTGGTTAAGTGAATAGATTTGTAATAGCAAGATTTCTAGTTTGAAACTCCATTGGGATATGATGAATATATTCCTTTATTTTTCTTCAAAAAATACCTACAGGATTGAACACAGGATTAGATAAAGTAAGTTAGAAAACTAGGTCGGGTTGGGTTTTGTTCAAGTTTGCAATTTTGGACAAGTTTGGGTCATGTTTAGGAGTTGACTTCTTTTTGTGAGCCGCATGATTCAATTTGAGTACATGAGAGGTCGGTGTGGAAACTCGGATGGAGTGAAGGGGAAAGATCGTGTTCATATGATTTGAGACATGTTCTGCTCATTCATGTATTTGAATCAAATGACATAATGTCACCGATTATCCATACCATGTAGACATACATAATTCCATATTTGACACCATTCCAAACTTATTTTGTCACTAATAGTGCATGACCTTGATCGTAACATGCAAATCATTAGATATTAATAACAACCTGACTTGGCCAAACATCACTTGAATTGCAAAATCTTGAACCAAACCTAAACCCAACTGGTTTCTTTTTTATACTTCACCAAACATAGTTATCATTTTTATTCAAAAATACTCATGCTTTGGTTTCTTTCATTGATTGTTTTTGTTTTATTTTAGTTATTTGAGTAGGTTGGGTAAGGGAATTATGTTACAAAACCAAATGGTTTGAATTGATTTCACCTATGTGTGTGGGAAATGTAGGTCTTTTTAGATCAAGTTTAGTTTTGCATAACTTGGGTAAGGCTTAGATTGGGTACAGTGATTGATATCATCTTGAGGTTTGCATGTTCTGGTTCTTTCTCACATAATAGTGGCAATCAAGTGGTTAACTCAATGGATTTGCAAGAGAAACTTCTCTAATTTAGAACTCCATTGGAACATGATGAATAGATTCCTTAATTTTTTTAAATACATATAGGATTGAACATGGGTTTCGATAAAGTAAGTGAGATAACTCGGTTGGGATAAGGTTTGGTTCAAGTTTACAATTCTGGTCAAGTTTGGGTCATATTTAGGAAATCCACTCATTTTAGTGAATCACGTTGTTCAATTCAGGTACATGAAAGGTCAGTGTGGAAACTAGGATGGAGTGGGGGAAAGATCAAGTTTATATGATTAGATACATGTTCTACTTATTCAAGTATTTGAATCAAATGACATAATTGTCGGATCGATGGGCTCTAGAGGGGGGGGTGAATAGAGCTACACACACTTCACAAAATCAATTAGACCACCAATTTAAATTTGGTGCAAAAACTAAACCAAACAGCAATTTGATGTCCTAATCTAGCATTCAAAGCAAGGATAAGAGACAAGAAGTAGCAAACACTTGGACAGGTGGTTTAGAGTGGTTCCACATCCTAAACTTAGGAGCGATGTCAGTCCACTACCTAGAGTTGGTTAGACTCTAGGATTTGCAACTTGGTTCTCCTATATATCACAATAAGATTACAAGATACATAAACCACACAACCGAGGACTTAATTTCTCAAGCTAAGATCTTCTACCTTTCCAAGGACTTACCCACAAAGAAAGATTCTTCAGCCTTCTTCAAAGGACTTACCCAATCTTACCTTAGTCTTCAGCCTTGTAGGATTTACCTATCTCACTTGAGCTTTGCCTTACACCTCTCCTTGTCTTGGAGATCTTCTCCACGTTTCACCTTCACCAAGAGATCTGGAGCAGCAAGCTATCTTCACTCTTGAAGAACAGCCATCATCTTCACCTTCACTCGGGGAAGACCAGCAGCAACCTCTCTTTCACTTAGAGAAGCAACTTCAATCAATATGCAAAGGGAATAGGAGGTAGGAAGAGAGAAAGGAGAGTTGTACATCATACAAGGGATATCTCTCATACACAGGGACCTAACTCAGTCATAACTCACGAATTTATCTTGAAGGTAGAGAGAGAAAGGGGCTCAAGGGCTTGGAACACTCTCAACTAAGCTAGCACCAAGTTTGCAAAGGAAGAGCAGCTTGGAATGAACTCCAAGGGGGTCTATTTATAGTTGAGGGTGTTCCTTTAAGTTGTGGGACACTTGGATACAAAAATAGCTATTTTTTGTTCAAGAAAATGACTCTATTTTTTCCCAAAACACTTCACCAACGGTCACATCACTTTTTCTACAAATTCCGTATAGTGCAATCGGTCGAGTTTCAATGGGGGTAACTCGACCGATCAAGTAAAAGACAAAACTGATATTTAAATGATCAGTTGAGTTTGTCCTGACAAAAACTCGACCGACCATTTAAACTCGAAATGGTCAGTGACCTGATCGGTCGAGTTCTATGCAAGCACAACTCGACCGATGCAATCTTCAGAAAATTGACCAAGGATTGATTGGTCGAGTTTCAAACCAGGGAAACTCGACCGACCAAGTGCCTGTAATCAATTTTCTAATTTGCATTTAAAAGTTATTAGCACTGGGTGAATTTTGTCCCAGACATTTTTCTCTTCTAAGTTACAAGTCAATTCATCATTACAAGTGATTACATAGATGTTCTAAGGTCATTTACATAGAAAACCCAAAATGCACACTTGTAGCCATTTTGACTTGAACTTGACCCATTCTAGGGCTTTGTATATTAGATCCTTTTCATGTACCTAATGCCTACAAACAATTTTAATCACACATATTAGATACATATGAGTGGAATGGTTGTCATTATCAAAATATAGGTAATGTATAATCTTTAGGTCAACATTCTCCCCCTTTTTGACAATGACAAACCATTCCTCAAACATATTGAAAAGGATAAGAAAGTTATACCTTTGCCTTGTGAATTTGGGGGAATTCATGATAAGAATAATTGTGAGTTGCTCCCCCTCAAACTATGCTTCCTCTCACCTACGTGTTAGTTTCTCTACACATAGCAATACCAATATCCATGTAATGTGTAATCCTTTTCAAGTTCACATAAAGAATAGTGAATTTGAACAAGAAAGGGATCTCTCAGGAAGAACAACATTTTCTATCAAGGAGAAAACAATATGATTGAGTTTTAAGATTGATCTAGCTTGAACAAATCTCTCCCCCTTTTGACATTATCAAAAAGAGAGGGGGTAGAAGAGCAAAGAAAAAACCAGGTCTTCTCCAAAACTCAACCAAAAAACATTTATGCAAGGTAGTAAACAACAATGTAAAAGCATATAGCACACAACCACAGAGGAGAACACACAATCCAAGTCAGAATCAAAATATAGCTCAAAAAGCACCAGTCATAAGATGAAACCGAGTAAATAGCCAAAGTGCATATGTAGTAGATTACAACTCAGACACACGTCCTCATGAAAGCAATTACAACCATAAAGCGAGAAAACAGAGATAAAAAAATAGTACAGCTCAGAATAATGTGCCAGGATGTTCCTTATAGAAAAGAGTCTAGAAAGATGTATATGATGGGCATGCTATACTATAAGCTAAGAAACCACCTAAACATCTAAGCTATCGATATCAACGGTATCATCATCCTCGCCAGGGTGGTAGTCCTCATCCCCATCTGAAGGCGGAGCAGCATTGCCAGCATCAGATCTAGCACCATCACCACCATCTTCGTCGAAAGCATCCTCACCATCACCGTCTTCAGCATCAGCATCCTCATCAGCATCCTCAGCCTGGTCGGGCATCTCCTCGTCATCAGGAGGACCAAAAGAACGATCGGGCCAGCAGGCATTCTACTTGGCCCACGACATACCAAGAGCAAGAAGCTCCCACGTCATACCAAGAGCAAGAAGCTCCTTGGCCTGTGGGAAGGACGGAGCAGAGTCTCCCAAGGAGGTGAGCAGAGTGGCCTGGGGGCCAGCAGGTAATGGCAGGAAAGCAGTAGCAGAACTACCAGCAGTGAACGGTGGCGGAGCGGCAGCGGAAGGCCCAGGAGCAGGGAAGTAATGCTCATATGCATAAGAAGCATAAGCACTACCTGGGTATGGCTGGTAGGTGGGGTAGGGTGAAGCACAGGATAGGTTCATAGTGGACATGATCAAACACAAATCCTGGTGAAGGTGTTCCTGAACCTGACAGTTGTACGCCTGTTCATGCATCATATATCCCAGAAGGGTTTCATTGGATGCACAGAAGAATGCATGGCTGGGTCGGGAATGTGGCTGCGGAGGTGGAGCATGTGTGGAGGAGGGTGGGTCAGCAGAGGAAGAGGTAGAGGCAGAGGCACCAGCAGTAGGGGAAAACACAGGGACAGCCTTCTGAAGACCTTTTCAGGAAAACCGGTCTTCGGGTATCTAGGCATGGTTTATGCCATGATCAGTATAGGTGTTCTTGGATTTCTGGTTTGGGCTCATCATATCTTTACTGCCCAACTCGATCGAGCACCAGTTCTTTCGGTGGAATCTTCTAGTTCTTCCGAAACTTGTCTAGCAACCGGGTAATGGAAGTCAGAAAAGAGGGATTTATCAGTCGCGAACTGGAAAAGACCATAGATCAGAGCTGGGTAGGGAGGGTGGGTGCCTTTGGTGTTTTTTCCGGTCTCAAAACAGGTCATGCGATGCAAGATATATCTAGCCCATTTGACATCGATATTGTTTAGCAAACAATACATAATGACCGCGGTGTTTTCTGCAATGTCCGTTTGATTTCACTTAGGATGGACATTGCAGTTAATCACCAAGGCCAGTATGCGCCTCCGAAGGTCAAGAGAGGATGAAGGAAGGGTTGACTTCTTCTTGTAGGCCACGTCGGGTTTCTTTAAAAACCGATGAATGTACAGTAGCGTCAATTCATGGTGATTATAAAAACCTTCCGGGTCAAGAAGATTGAAATAATATCCATAGTCCTTACGCCAAGTGTTGTTTTCCTCGTCTCTAAAAAAAAAGAGATTTAATGTATCCTCGGCGATTTGGAAATGGCGACCGGAGATCATGGAATTTAGAACTATTTCAGTGTTTGGTGGGGGAACAAGCGAATCATAGTTCCAACGTAGGTTTGCGTAGAACTTGTGTACTGCCTTTGTGCTAGACATGTGATTGTTAAAGCAGTCACATTCGATCGCAAGAGCGGACAAGTGATGGCTGGCGAGAAGCCTCGAAACAGAGGTAATAACCACTTGAAAATGATTGGGGTCAACTAAGGGGCAAAATGGAAAACGAGATCGGGGAAGAAGATCCTTATACCGATTTACCGCCTCAAGAGACACAAAAGAGGTGTTATCAAACAGAATCAAGTGATTAGTCAAGGAGGAGGCTTGAGCATTGCCGGGAGTAGCACGATTTCGTCTAAGGGAAGCCATGGAAACAAAAACAAGGAGAAAAACGTGCACACGAGCAAGATCAAACCTCAAACGCCGAAAAAACACCACCACGAGCGCCCGGGGAGGTCAAGAACGGGGTTGCTAGGTCGCCCTAGGGTTAGGAATTGGAGGTTTAGGGCTGGGTGTGAGAGCTTAGGCCTTGGAGGCAAGGAATCGGTCGGCTATTTTCTAGTTGCAAGGGAAAATAGTTGGTCGATCCTAACTTTTAAGTTGGCTCAGCCCGCCGATTGGTTGAGTTCTGAGGGTGGCAAACTCGACCGAACGGTCCACTGAAGAACTGCTCTCGGCTCCTGATCGGTCGAGTTTTCCAGGGTGGAAACTCGACCGAAGGTCAACCTGACCTAACAGTCTCATTCTTAGATTCTAGCCATATACATGCCAATTAAATTCATTTTTCCATTCTATTATGCATAATTAACATACTTAGGCACATTTAGCTCATCATTGGGCACTATTTAGCGATAAAACACAAAATTCGAGAAAAACTCAAAAACAAGCAAAAACTAAGCATGTTGATAGGCAATTTAAGCACAAACAAGCATATATAGGCAAAGCAAGGTGACGATAGACATGAGCAAGCATATAGGAAAGAGACAACTAGCTAGATCACATGGCAAGATCATTCAAATCAACAATAAGTAGTTTAGATCGAATAAAATTAAATGGATCTCTAGCTAGAGGTTTTGTAAAGATATCCGCCAACTGATTTTCTGTGTCCACATGTGTGATATAGATATCTTTCTTGGCAATGTGGTCATGAAGAAAATGATGGCAAACCTCTATATGCTTGGATCTACTATGCAATATAGGATTGTAAGATAGATTTATTGTACTAGTATTGTCACAAAAGATAGGAGAAGCATCAAAAAATATGTTGAAGTCTTGGAGCATTTGCTTCATCCATAGGACATGTGCACAACAACTCCCGGATGCAATGTATTCAGCTTTGGTAGTTGATAATGCCATTGTACTTTGTTTCTTGGAGAACCAGGACACTAAGCATGGTCTTAGAAGGAAGCAAGTGCCACTTGTGCACTTTCTATCAACCAAACACCCTACGTAATCCGCATCACTATATGCTCTAAGAGTAAAATCCCTTGATTTAGGATACACAGTCCAAAATTTTAGGTTTTGGCTAAGTACCTCAAAATCCTCTTAACATCGGTGAGATGCGACTTCTTAGGGCTAGATTGAAAGTGAGTGCACAAGCCAACACTAAACATAATATCAGGTCTAGATCCAGTTAAATAAAGTAAACTTCCAATCATACCTCTATAGAGTTTCTCATCTACCTTTTCACCTTCTTCATCTTTGTCAAGTTTGGCGGTGTTTAACATGGGTGTCTCCATCATCTTCATGTTCAACATCCCAAAGCACTTGAGTAGTTCACTTGTGTACTTGCCTTGGTTGATGAAGTTTCCTTCTTTTGTTTGCTTGATTTGAAAGCCAAGGAAGAAGGTTAACTCACCCATCATGCTCATTTCAAACTCACTCTGCATAAGAGAACTAAACTCCTTGTAAAGATCAAGATCAGTCCCGCCAAAAATGATATCATCAACATATATTTGAATTATAAGAAAATGGTTAGAAGTGTGTTTTAGAAACAAGGTAGAATCAACTTTTCCCATGACATACCCGTTATCTAACAAAAAGTTCTTTAGTTTCTCATACCAAGCTCGAGGTGCTTATTTGAGTCCATAGATAGATTTTTGCAACAAATAAACATGATTGGGTAACTTGTCATTTTCAAAGCCCGGAAGTTGAGCAAAAAATAATTCCTCCTCAGTTGTACCATTCAAAAACGCACTTTTAACATCCATTTGATATAACAAGAAATTTTTGTAACTAGAAAAGTCAAGTAGCATACGAATAGATTCTAATCTAGCAACAGGAGCATAAGTTTCATCAAAGTCAATACCTTCCTGTTGGTTGTAACCTTGTGCTACTAACCTTACTTTATTTCTTACCACATTTCCTTTCTCATCTAGATTGTTGCGGTAGACCCATTTGGTGCCAATGATTTTTCTGTCACTTGGTCTTGGCACTAAGGTCCACACACGATTCTTCTCGAATTGCTCTAGCTCTTCTTGCATGGCAAGGATCCACTCATCATCACCAAGGGCTTCTTTGATGTTCTTTGGCTCTAGTTGGGAGATGAAGGAACTATCTGCTTGTTCCTTGTTGTGAGAAGCTCGTGTCCTCACTCTCTTGAACGGGTTGCCAATGATCAACTCCTTGGGGTGATTCTTTGCAAAGCAGGGAGTGGGATCCTTCTTTTCTTCTACTTCTTCTTCTATCACCTGCTTACCATTATTTTTTATGTTGAGGTCTTTTAAGATGGGAATCAATTCATCTGCAACATCATCATCACCAATATGCTTTCCAACAACAGGGTTAGTTTCAATAAACTTGACATTGATAGATTCTTCAATTTTAGACAATTCAATGTTGAATACTCTATATGCCCTTCTAGTAGTGTTATAGCCTAGGAAGAAAGCCTTATAGGATTTCAGATCAAACTTGTCGAGAGAATCCTTCGTGTTTAAAACAAAACAAGGACATCCGAAAACATGAAAGAAATCAATAGATGGCTTCCTACCACGCCATAGTTCATAGGGCGATTTCTTGAAAGAAGGGTGTGTGAAAACTCGATTTTGCACAAAACATGACGTGCTAACAGCTTCAGCCCAAAACTTCTTAGGAGTGTCATACTCAAGAAGCATGGTCCTAGCCATCTCTTATAGCGACATGTTCTTCCTCTCAACAACCCCATTTTGTTGAGGCATGCGAGGAGAAGAGAAATTGTGCAAATAACCAAGTTTTTCACAAAAACGCTCAAAAAGATCATTTTCAAATTCTCCCCCATGATCACTATGGATAGAAACAATTCGGCAAGAAGCTTCATTTTCAACCCGTTTACAAATGCTCAAGAAAACATCAAGAGTATCGCTTTTAGAAATGAGAAAGAAAGTCCAAGTATATCGAGAGAAATCATCAACAATAACAAGACAATACTTGGAACCACGGAGTGTTTGCGTCCTCATTGGTCTGAATAGATCAATATGAAGAAGTTCAAGAACTCTCTTGATACTCATGACTCCTTTGGATTTGAAGGAGGATTTAGTTTGTTTCCATTGTGTACAAGGTTGGCATTCCTCATCCTTATCAAAATCCAATTTAGGAAGTCCTCGAACCAAATCCTTTTTGTTCAACTTCTTCATTTGATGCAAATTCACATGACCCAAACGATGATGCCAAAGAGAAAGATCATTTTTATCCACAACCAAGCATCTATTTAGTATGGTATTAAGAGCATCAATAATAACAACATAAAGATTACCATTTCTAGTTCCCTTATATATAACATTGTAGGAGAGGGAATCTAGAAGCAAACATTCTAAAGAAGTAAACAACACAAGATATCCATTGTCACAAAATTGACTAACACTAATTAAATTGTGATGTAGGCCATCAACAAGCAACACATTTTTAATGCATAGTTCATTGCCTACATCACCCTCACCTATGACCTAACCCTTCTTTTTGTCCCCGAAGGTTACCGATCCTCCTTTCTTTTTCACAAACTTGTTGAAATGGTTGATTTCTCCAGTCATATGCTTAGAGCAACCAATATCAACAATCCATCTCTTTTTAACCTGTAAGAAAGAAGGATGTCGGAACCCAACTCAAACTTTGTGATCCGGGGTTAGCTTGGGGACCCATTTCATCTTTGGGTTGGTCCCCTTGGGCTTGTAAGGACAATAAATGGAGTAATGGTCATCACATTTGCAATGAATACAAACCATAGGGTTCTTAGAGTCGGAAGTCTCTCCATGGAAAATGGGAGGTTCCACACTCTTCTTCTTACCCTTGTTCTTGCTCTTTTCCTTACCTTTGGGAGCAGTCCCATCATATCCCAAACCACTAGTACCAACATGTTTGGTAGAGTGTTCTAGGACATCATTGAGGTATTTCTTTCCCGAGAGAAACCATTGCAAAGTAGATCTTAACTTAGCATTATCATCACTAAGATTTATAACAATATTAGAAAGACTAGCAAGATCTTCTCTAGCATGCAAAAGGTTTGCCTCAAGACAGAGGGATTTAGTAAGAAGGGAATCCTTTTCTAAAGTTAAGCTAGCAACTTCATTTCTTGGCAAAACAGGCCTAGAGGATAAATCATTAACTTGAGCAAGCAACTTTGCATTTTCAGATTTAAGCACAACAATCTCTCTTTGATAATCATAGACTTCATCTCTCCTAGCATCATCAATAAGTTTGAGTTCCACATTTTTAGTTTTAAGAACTTCAAGCTCGTCTAGGCACTTTTGGTTTTCTATCTTAAGATTTTCAATATTTTTAAGATATACACCATTCTCAACCTCTACTCCATTGTATTGAAGTTCAAGGTCAAGAAATTACCCTTGCAAGGAATCTATGCTCTCAAGATTCAATTTTTCATTTTTATCAAGAATATCAATTTTTGCATAAAGATCATCAACTATCTTTCCTAATCTTTTCCTCTTAGATTTACATTTAGCAAAATATAATTGGCATTCACTAAGCATATCAATGAGAATTTCCTTAGATAGCTCATGCAAATTAACATTGCTTACCTCACTTCCCTCACTTACCTCATTTACATCTTCACTAGTGGAGGCCATGAGGGCAAGATGGCATTCTCCATCTTCATAGCTTGAGGAGCTTGAAGAAGACTCCTCCCATGCTGCATGAGCTGCATCTTTGGATCTTCTCTCCTTCTTGTCTTTCCTCTTGTACTTAGCTTCTCTCTTGTACTTGTCATCTTTCTTATGGATGCTCTTGTGATGGCTCTTCTTGGCCTTTGGGCAGTCACTCTTGTAGTGGCCTTTTTGACCACACTCATAGCATCTTGGAGTTGAGGAGGAGGGCTTGCTCTTGAAGTGTTTCCCCTTTGAGTAGTTTTCTTCATGCTCATTGGAACGTTCATCTTCACTTGAGGAAGGGCTGGGAGACTTCAAGGCAAGTTGTTGTTGCCAGACCATTTCTTCAACTTGTGATTTGAAGGTTGTGTCCTTTATCTTCTTAGACTCCTTTTCTTCACTTTTCTCATCCTCTTCTTGCTTGTCAAGCCTAGGTTCGTGGGCTTGGAGGTTACCAACCAGCTCCTCGGTTGACAACTCACTTAGCTTGTACACCTCTTCAATCGAAGTAACCTTGGACTCCCATCTCTTAGGAAGAGATCTTAAGATCTTAGCGTTGATAGTACCTCTATCCATTACACTTCCTAGGGCTGCCAATCTATTCAAGTTGACATTTAGCCTAGTATACATATCTGCCACTCTCTCATTCTTACTCATCTTAAAGTTCTCTAGAAGACCACCAAGCATGTAGAATTTGGCCTCCTTCACTTGCTCGGTTCCTTCATAGGTGACACGCAATTTGTGCCATATCTCATGTGTCGTGTCCCAAGAAGAGATCTAGTTGAACTCGGATGGAGTAAGAGCGGCATAGATGATGCTCATAGCTTTGGCATTGAGTTGAGCCTACTTCATCTCAGCTTCAGTCCATGTGGTGATGTCCCCTTTTGGATCTTCATATTTGAGGTGGACAATCTTCCACATTTCATAGCTCACACCTTCGAGGTAGAATTGCATTCTCCTCTTCCAATATAGAAAGTTTGTGTCGTCGAAGACTGGAGGTCTCATGGAGAAGCTTCCTTCAAGGTTGAGTGACCCAAGAGCCGAATCGCCCATCTTCTCCTACTTATTGAAGTAGCTTGGAGAAGACATGCTCTGATACCACTTGTTATATCGATGGGCTCTAGAGGGGGGGTGAATAGAGCTACACACACTTCACAAAATCAATTAGACCACCAATTTAAATTTGGTGCAGAAACTAAACCAAACAACAGTTTGATGTCCTAATCTAGCATTCAAAACAAGGATAAGAGACAAGAAGTAGCAAACACTTGGAAAGGTGGTTTAGAGTGGTTCCACATCCTAAACTTAGGAGCGATGTCAGTCCACTACCTAGAGTTGGTTAGACTCTAGGATTTGCAACTTGGTTCTCTTATATATCACAATAAGATTACAAGATACATAAACCACACAACCGAGGACTTAATTTCTCAAGATAAGATCTTCTACATTTCCAAGGACTTACCCACGAAGCAAGATTCTTTAGCCTTCTTCAAAGGACTTACCCAATCTTACCTTAGTCTTCAGCCTTGCAGGATTTACCTATCTCACTTGAGCTTTGCCTTGCACCTCTCCTTCTCTTGAAAATCTTCTCCACGTTTCACCTTCGCCAAGGGATCTGGAGAAGCAAGCTATCTTCACTCTTGAAGAACAACCATCATCTTCACCTTCACTCAGGGAAGACCAGCAGCAACCTCTGTTTCACTTGGAGAAGCAGCTTCAATCAATCTTCAAAGGGAATAGGAGGTAGGAAGAGAGAAAGGAGAGTTGTACATCATACAAGGAATAGCTGTCATACACAGGGACCTAACTCACTCATAACTCATGAATTTATCTTTAAGGTAGAGAGAGAAAGGGGCCCAAGGGCTTGGAACACTTTCAACTAAGCTAGCACCACGTTTGCAATGGAAGAGCAGCTTGGAATGAACTCTAAGGGGGTCTATTTATAGTTGAGGGTGTCCCTTTAAGTTGTGGGACACTTGGATACAAAAATAGCCATTTTTTGTTCAAGAAAATGACTCTATTTTTTCCCAAAACACTTCACCAACGGTCACATCACTTTTTCTGCAAATTCCGTACAGTGCAATCGGTCGAGTTTCAATAGGGGTAACTCGACAGATCAAGTAAAAGACAAAACCGATATTCAAATGATCGGTCAAGTTTGTCCTGACAAAAACTCGACTGACCATTTAAACTCAAAATGGTCAGTGACCTGATCGGTCGAGTTCTATGCAAGCACAACTCGACCGATGCAATCTTCATAAAATCGACCAAGGATTGATCGGTCGAGTTTTAAGCCAGGGAAACTCGACCGACCAAGTGCCTGTAATCAATTTTCTAATTTGCATTTAAAAGTGATTAGCACTTGGTGAATTTTGTCCCACACATTTTTCTCTTTTAAGTTACAAGTCAATTCATCATTACAAGTGATTACATAGATGTTCTAAGGTCATTTACATAGAAAACCCAAAATGCACACTTGTAGCCATTTTGACTTGAACTTGACCCATTCTAGGACTTTGTATATTAGATCCTTTTCTTGTACCTAATGCTTGCAAACAATCTTAATCACACATATTAGATACATATGAGTGGAATGGTTAAGTCATTATCAAAATATAGGTACTGTATAACCTTTAGGTCAACAATAATGTCACCCATGATCCATACCATGTAAACATACATAATTCTGAATTTGACACGGTCCAATCTGATTTGGTCACTAACATTGCATGACCTTGACCATAACATGCAAATCATCAAATATTAATAACAACCTAACCTAGCCCAAACATCACTTGAATTGCAAAATCCTGAACCAAACCTAAACCCAATTGGCTTCACTTGGATACTTAACTAAAACATAATTGTTATGCTTATTCAAAAGTAACTCATGCTTTGGGTTTTTCATCAATTGGTTATGTTTTATTTAAGTTGTGTTTGAGTATGTCAGGTAAGGGAATTATGTTACAAAATCAAATGGTTTGGATCAATTTCACCTATATTTGTGGAATATCTAGGTCTTTCGAGATCATGTTTAGTTTTATATAACTTGGGTCAGGCTTAAGTTGGGTAGGGTAATGGATTTCATTTCAAGGGTTGCATGTTTTCGATCATGCTCAATTAGTAGTGTCACCTGAGTGGTTAAATCAGTGGATTTGTAAGAGCAAGGTCTCTAGTTTGAAACTCCATTGGGACATGATGAATAGATTCCCAATTTTTTCTTTTAAAAATACCAATTGGCTTAAACATAGGTTTAGATAAAGTAAGTGAGCAAACCTTATTGGGATTGGGTTTGGTTCAAGTTTGCAATTCTAGTCAAGTTTGGTTCATATTTAGGATTTGACTTCTTTTAGTTAGTCGCATGGTTCAATTTGGGTAAATGAAAGTTGGTGTGGATACTAGGATCGAGCGGGGGTAAGATCAAGTTTATATGATGTGAGACATGTTCTAGTCATTCAAAAATTTGAATCAAGTGGCATAAAGTCACGCATGATCCATATCATGTAGACATACATAATTCCAAATTTGACATCATTCCAATCTTATTTTGTTACTAATACTGCCTGACCTTGACCCAAACATGCAAGTCATAAAAAATTAATAACAAATTGACCTGGCCCAAACATCACCTGAATTGCAAAATCCTGAACCAAACCTAAACTCGACTGGTTACACCAAGATACTTTACTAAAACATAATTGTCGTTCTTATTCAAAAATAATTCATGCTTTCTGGTTGTTTTCATAAATTGGTTTTGTTTTATTTAAGTTCTATTTGTGTAGGTTGGATAAAGGAATTATGTTAAAAAACCAAAAGGTTTGGATTTATTTCACTTATGTTTGTGATATCTTGGTCCTTCTAGATTATGTGTAGTTTATATAGCTTGAGTTAGGCTTCAGTTGGATGTAGGGGTGAGAAAAATATGGTAATAACCGATTAAATGAATGTTTAATTCTGAATGGTTCATATTTTTTGGGTTAATTTGATAATTTGTTTAATTTAGTTTGGTTAATTGATTAAATGGTTAATTTGTAGGTTAAAAATATTTTCTATTTGGTTAACCAATTAACAGAATATGCAACAACTTTTTCAATAAAATTTAATCAACACATATATATTTCTACATAGTTGTACTTTTATTTTATAAACCTTCACATTTATATATTAATCATGTTTTTAAAAAATTCAGTAGGGCTATATTTATGTTCAATATTCTTACACTATAAAAGTTGTTAAAAATATTTATCAGTTTCTTCATACAATATTATGATAATAGTGTTATGTGGTTAACCAAATAAAGCGATAGAACTGATCATTAACCGATTAACCATAACTGAATTAATTGACATGTGTTCGGTTAGGTTAATAGTTAAAATCTCAAACCAAAAACTAACCATTTAACCGAACCGGATTAACCATAACTAGCCAAATTAACTGAATGCTCACCCCTAGTTGGATGGGATGATGGATTTCATTTCAAGGTTTGCATGTTTGAATCATTCTAACATAGTCTTTGAGAAAAAATATTTTGAGATCATATATTTTAAACCTAGTTTTTCATTGATACCACAATTATAATTTAGGGGTTTGCAATATAATATCATATACAAAAACTCATCAAAACCAACTAGTAGTGAATGGTATAAAATTAACAAAAATTATGTTGAGGGCCTAGCCATTGTTACATGTGTGAAGATTGGAAACAATATAGAGTTTATAATGAAAAGTCACTACTTTGCTGAGTTTCTCACTTATGATATGTGAAGTGTAAATTCAGTAGAAATTGAAACTTATTACTCGCCTTTTAAAACATACTTGTTCAAGTTGGGTTTATATAAAGTATGTGAAAACACAGGTTTACATTTATGTCATTATAGATATATTTGGTTATTATCAAACAACCAATTTCCTTTCATGATCCACATGGTTAAGGTATGCTAGATGTATGTCAGTGTGTAAGAAAATGATTCTATTCAATTTCATGTAACTTTGTGAGAAAATTAGGCCATATCTAGGTAATGGTTCAATATATGTAGTTTACTTCAAGTTTCATCAGGCTAAAATTTGTTTTCGGCTAAGTATTATTTAGATTGGATTTTGTTGAAATTAGTAAGAAAAATGAACAGAATTGTAGTTTCAATAACTTGGATCACACATCATTTCCATTAATACCACTTGGGAGTAGTAACATATAATAAAAGGAAAAAGATCCAAAGCATTCAAAAGGACATACTTATGGAAAAATATTAAAAAATGTGCAACTATTGTGGGTATCCCGCTATTTGCTAGAGTCACAGTTGGTAAAAATAGAGAAAGGAACTTGGAATTTGCCATGTAATTGATATTTAAATATAATTACATAAAACCCATATAGTAAATAGGGAAAACTATTAACACTTTTATTACACCCTCTCTATCCTATTGACACTTTCTTCACCTTCGATGAACACATTCTATTCCCAATAGTTGTGGAAAGTTTATTTATGGACAATATACTAGATGTATATGAATTCTTGTTGGATATCAATATATTAAAAAGGTGGATCATATGAATAATGACATGAAGAAATAATTTATTAAAATTTATCTTAGTGAAACATAAGGTAGCATACTAGATGTTTTTTAATATTTAGTCAACGGCTTGCCTTACCCTCTCATAAAAGAAATGCAAATATCTTTCATTGCATTGTACCTTCAACTAAAACATGATCTTCTTATTCATAAGAATTAAAGAAATCCAAGGAAACATATATAAGGACACTTTCGTATTTATCTGTAATAATAAATAATACAGTATACCCTAGGAAATCAACATCACAATGTTCTAAGAAAGCAATTAATCTAGCTAAATGGTTAAAAACACCAGGCTTCAATTAGGCAGATGCCAATAGAAGGGTCATGAATATAAATATAATGTTTTTTGTGCAATTTCAATGATCTGTTTCACCAAGGGAGTAGTGATCCACAGGTTCCTACTTAGGAAGATAGGATCCATTAGATCATTGGAAAAGTTACATTGCATGTTACCGAAAGGATAAGGAGAAGAGAGGCAATAGAGTCATTTTTTTCAATGAACTAGCCCATATATATATATATATATATATATATATGTATATATAGGGCTCGCAATTGTAGAGGAGCATTTTATATAGATCCCCAAAAAATTTCATCCAAAAAACAGTATCATTTGCCCCACCAAACTAAAAAAATACGTCCATATATTTACTGACTATATATTTTCTGTGCAGCTACTTTTTTAGTCATATTGTTACTTTTTTTATCAATATAGTTACTCTTTTGATCTTAGAGTTACTTTTGTGTAGCATATAGTTACACTTTTGGATCTGTGTGTTGTGAAAAATCAGGATAACCGCGCAGGCAGTGAATAAATTCCCATATATATATATATATATATATATATATATATATATATATATATATATATATATATATATATATATATATATATATATATATATATATATATATATATATATATATATATATATATATGTGTGTGTGTGTGTGTGTGTATGCATTCTTAGTATTAGGTGCCAAAACCCATTAAATTGGCACATTAAATTATATGCATAGATTACACAAGTTTTAAGGATGTCAATTACAATAACACAAACAGGTGCAACATTATTTGATTCTTAACACATGATGTTTACTGTAGATAATATGATACAACTTGTAAGCATGCAAAAATCAAGAACAAACTATTTTTGTGTCATGTAATGGGTGTTTCCTAATATGTAAATTTTTATATCACGGTTGATGATGACTAGCTACATTGATGATATCTTGCTAAACATATGGTGGAAGATTGTAATATAATTATTTGTTCCATGTAATTGTAAAGGATATAATATGAAGACATTACCACGTTGTTTGACCATTGATACAAACAATTGGTGTAAAGACTATTTAAATGTCAATGGTATCAAAAGATATATTTTGAACAACACATTACCATCTTTCTACTATTGTTTAGTATTTCTAAAATATGATGACTAATAAGTATGATTCATTTTTATTCATTTAATTATAGAAAATAACCAACTAGCAACTTGTGGGTGGACGCATGAGATAAGATCATTGGATGGAAAAAAATTAAACTCAACCATGAATATTAATGAAGTTATATCTCTTTCTTAATTTTGTCTTTACCAAAATCACTCATACATGTGATAATTGTAGCAAAATATTACGAACCACTCACTCTGGTGGGTCTAATTTATAGGAAGGAGAAAGTTAAACTTAGGTGAAATTTTAAATTATAATATTTTTAACATATTTCATGAAAAGAAAATATGAGAAATATGAATAAAATCTAGCTATGATTTTGATGAAGGTACACAATGTAAATTTAATTTTGTTACTTAAGAAACTAAATTGAAATTGATTTTTTTGATGATTATGTTTGAAGAGAAATATTTTTTTTATTAGTTGTGTATCATGTGCCTATTGAAACAACCTCTTATATAGGGAAAAGTACTTTACCATATTGTTCATTTCCTAGAGACATGATTAGTCGTGTCCTAAAGTCAATGTAAGGGGACATTGTTAAAAATAAATACAGAATATGAAGTGACAAAATAAATTATTTACTCTGCTATAGATTTTTCCATTAATTAGTGTATGTTATAGGATTTTGGGAACATAATTTATGTCTTAAAAGAGTCAATTAATAACAAAGAAGGCAGATTGACCGACTAAGATTTGCACTTGTTTGATTGGAATTATTTAATGATCAAAAAATAATAATCGTTTTTCAAGAAAAAAAGAACTTTAGACAAAAGTTGTTGTTAGGATCGTTGAGAAGGCCAAAAGAAGGTGTATAGCACCAAATTTACAAGAATATGAATCACGAAGCAATTAAAAATCTAATTTTTTTTGTAGATTCAATAATAATACCTCTATCTAATAAAATATAATATTATGGTATATGTGATACTCCATTTAACTCCAATAACTTACTTAGCTTGAATTTTTCCAAAATTGTGTTAGTACATGTATGAAAATGAATCAACAAATAATGGTAAGGGATTCATTTTTATCCATTAAATTATAGATGGTGTCATACTCAAAACCAAGAACCTATCGTCATCTGGTATATTATTGTAGATTATTTTATGGTTTAGTCATATTAAAAAGTTCACAAACATTGCTTAGGTGGTTCAATGGATGCTAACCTCACACGTCTTAATTTTTAACATAAAGGACATTTATTGTAACATACCAAATTTTATCCTCAAAATTAACTCTTAATCTGGGAGATTAGGACCAGAATATGCTATGAAGCATCTTATTAGCTTTTGGAGACACCAAATTTACTTTAATGTGATAAATCACTTGATTAACAAAATTTATTTTATTAATTTAGTAAATTAATTTAATAATATTCAAAAATTGATCCTAATACAATTATGCAATATGCAACATAAGGATAAATGAGGCTTCATCTAAAGACATCTAGAAACATAAATAATATTTGGTAACATTAAGGTATGTTGTATCATATATATAATATTTACAATTCATATGATTAAAGGAATCTAGAAAACTTCCAATAGACAACATCTAATTTCCACATCTATGTCTCAAGCTAAAGATTACAGGGTATTCTATCTTCTGATCCAACATACACATATATAGTCTTAGTCTTGACATAATCCTAAAATGCAAATAATAATACCCAACGTAAACATAGAGGAAGAGAGAGACAAACAAAGACTTTATGTGCTAATAATGTTATTTGGGCATTATAGAGAAAAATTGACGATGAGAAATGTTGGCTTTTATGATATGCCACACTCATATTTAGATGAAGCAAATATTTTCTATCTGTTTCAATGACATGAGTATTTAGTATTTCATATGATTAAGGAACTTGGACAAGATCCAACAATAAAGAACATGCATTTTTATATGTGTTTTGATGCTTGTACGTCAAGTTGTACCATGTATATGCTTTGTGTAAGTGCATTTTGTATAGCTTCATAGGAATGCTATGAAAACAAGTGTTGATTGGCCTAATCCTATGATAAACCATTTTACAAGCTCATATCAATTCTTTAGGATAGTTAGGTGTCATGAAAAAAGCATTTGATATATTCTCAAAGAAAATAATAATGTCAGGAGTATTTCGATCAAGCTATACTTCTATTGAGAAAGAATTGTGGTAGAGAATGAGCCATTGCAGAAATATAGTTGTTGCCAATCCAAACAGAGATTGCCTCTTGGTTGAGCCAAATATCGATCGATATGGATTCTGGTTGACGTACAATTCAACCAAGATTAGTCGTCAATCAAGAAGTTCATTCATTTTTCTAGTTGTTACAAATTTCTTCTTTTGCTAGTTTATTATTTGTATTTGTCAAAATACAACCAACAGATATATTGACCATTCCGAAGTGTTTCTTATAATAAGGAGTGCCTATGAATACTGAGAATACACACCTGATCTATCCATTACATTTTTATTCTTCTCTAACCTTCAAATTTTACATTGCTATCTTCAGATTAAGCTATATCTCAATACTAGTTTCCTACTCCACCAAATACATCCTTGCATATTTTGTGTAGAGAGTAGATTGTCACTTGTTCATAGAGAGATAAAAAAATTATATCTAATGAGAATTGTAATTTATTCTTCCTCTCTTACTCTATTTATTGTTCTTTTTTCTTCCAACTATTTTTTCAGAGAAGATTGTGGAAAAGCTTCTTGGAGCTACTTCTTAAGAGAAGGGTGTGACCAAGGTGGGAGGTTGACTTTGATCTACTCTATTGTAAAAGTTCACCTTGATTTTATAAAGAGGAATGTCTTGATCAACAAAAGACATAGGTTGTTTTTCGTATTTTATATCATACAAGAAAAGGAATAAAATATAGGTTGGAAATCCTAGTTCGAAACCATCAGGTAGTGGACATACATCTTTTGACAGAACCAATCTATATAGCATTTCCTTTTTGGTTATGTTTATTTTGTCTAATACTTTATTTATATTTTCTCTACATTATGTTTAAGAAATTTACAATCTAACCGTCTGAATGTATGAGTTTTATTCTAGCTCTATTCACCCCCTATAGATCTGTCGTGAACAAAGATATTCTTTTGTAAATTGGTCTTTTTCATGGAATGTCTATATCAATGGCATAATTAACATTCCTTACCATTGTCTTAGAGTATCTTTTTGATGTTTCATGCATAATGGTATCTTTTAATCATGAAGGACTAAGCAATCCTATCATTGGTAATTAGATAACATTTTATTCCTTGATCAAATATGACTTCGTGTCTATACAATGTGTCCTTTTTATTTTAATACATTCATATTGATTTCTCATTTCAATTGGTATATCCTTATTTTTTGGTTGGGTATACACTATCCCTCCAAAATGACTATCTTGTTGAGGGGTGGATTTGGTAAGTATAACCCCTGTTTTACTTCGACAAACAGGGAGAAAAATCTATGAAGATAAATTTGGCTATTTACATAAAATTTAAAGGTTTGAATGTATGATCTAAATTTTATACTTTGAAATATCTTATTGAAGTATTTTTCATCACCAAAAAGAAGAAGCTTTTTGGATATGCCACAGACATATTTCAATGATGCAAATATATCACATTTATGCCACTAACATGTGGATTTAGTGTTTATGATGATGAAGGAACTTTGACAATATCTAAAAACAAAGAACATGCATTTTTATATGTGTTTGTTGTTTGTAGGTCAATTGTACCATGTTATGCTTTGTACAAGTGCAATTTGTGTAACTTGATAGGAATGTTGTAATAAAAAATGATGACCAATGTAATACTATCCTAAAAGTTTCTCCAAACTAAATTCAAGTATTTAGGATAGCTAGGTGTCATTATAAAAATAATTTGATATGTATTCTAAGATAATAGTAATGTTCAAGAATAGTGCAGTCAAACTATACTTCAACCAAGAAAGGTCATTATAGAAAAAAAAGTCGTTGCAAAAATATAGTTGTTGCAAATAATGAGAGGGACTGTCTCTCAGTTGAACTACACTTAGATTGAGATGGAGTCCATTTGAAGTATTGTTCCACCAAGATTAGTTCATAATCAAAATAGGCATTCATTTTTCTAACCACTATTAAATTGTCTTTTGATCTCTTATGGCTAGTTTAGCATTTATCTTGGTTAAAACACTCCAAATCGCTATATTGACCCTTCATATGTATTTTCTATATATGTGTGCCTATGATCACTTAGAACACACACTTGAGCAATCTATTACATGCTAACATTCTCCAAGCTTAGAATTATTCATTGATATGTTCAGATCTAAGTCATAGATCGATACTAGTGTCTTACTCCAACAAATACATCCTGGCATATTATTTGTGGAGTGTTGATCATTACTTGTTCATATAGAGCTACAACTTATATATCTGGTGAGAGTTGTAATTTCTTCTTCCTATCTATTCTCTTTATTGTTATTACTTCTTCAAACAACTTCACATGAGAAGGTTGTGGGAAAGCTTCTTGGAGCTACTTCTCATAGGAAGGTATGATCAAGGTGGAAGACTAATTAAGATCTACTACACAATGGAAGTTCTTATTGATCTACAAAGGATTGTTGTCTTGGTCAAAAATGACAATGATTTTGTGTATTTTGTATCTGTTAAGAAAAGGAATAAAACACATGCTAAAAATCTCAGTTTGCAGTGATCACATAGGGGACATACATCTTTTGACAGAACCACTCTATATTGTTGGTTGTTGTATTTAACTTATCTAACACATGCTTTATATTTCCACTACATTATCAATTAAGAAAATTACAATCTAACTTTCCTCGTATTTGAAGTTGCATAAGTTTTATTTTACCACTATTCACCCCTCCTCTAGATATGTTAGAAAAAACAGACATAGTTTATAAATTAATGAGGTCATATAGGATGTCATTAGAAATACAGGTCTAGATGCCAAGCTAATATGAATTTTTGGAATTTCAGGTGATATGAATTTACTAAATTGTTTAACTTGCTGTGAATAATAATGCAACATTACATAAATATAGCAAAAATGAAAAAAAATGAACATATCAACTAGTATCATTTTAATATAGAGAGTGGTAGAAACACCATCACATAATACATGTGTAGTGACTAAAACCCAAGGATCGTGTGCAACCATCGACATGTACCCCCAATTTGGAAACTATGCTAAAGGGGTGTGTGCAACTAAGGCCATGCACACAAGATTTAGGGACTAAACCCAAGGATCATGGTTAGCTACGTCCATATTCCCACTCATATGCTACAGTACACTAGGTAAGCGTTATAAATTATTTGCATAATATACGATTAGAAGTACAAATCAATCATTGTTATTGTTCAGTTGGATGAGAATATCACAATGTAAGTCAAGATATCATTTCATATTATTATAACAATGAATGAGGATTCAATAGCATCAGTGTGCAACTACATATGCTACACTACACTAGGGAAGTGTTACAAATTATTTGCATAATATACCATTAGGAGTACAAATCACTCATTGTTATCAGTTCAATTTGAAGAGAATATTACAATGTAAGTTAAGATGTTGTTTCATGTGATTATAGCATGAATGAGGATTCAACAACATCAAGAATGATTTCTAGATTAGGAATATGTAAGGTAATTTTTAGAAGAATACTTGATATTGTACTATCTGATGGTTCTTCCTCATGCAAAAATAATGCAAAAGTAAAGGAAATGATAAGGAGATTATTTCCCAAACATCCCATGTGAGAAGAACATTCATGATCTTCATGACTAATTTACTTTGTGGATTAAATCTATCACCCATCCACTTTAGTATACAATATCCCCTCATAATCAAAAGTATATATAAACCTAGTGTTGTTTTTTTTAATGTCGAGTCCATTTTCAATTTATAGTCAAGGTTCTTTAGCCACTAAAAGTTTTTAAAATTATCTTTCTTGACATAAGTTTAAGCATTTTATTATCATTCATTTATAGAATATTTGTGGTGTATATATTACGATAAAAATTTATATGATAGTCACAATATCATTCATCCATATTTATGAAAGAGGTTTCTCTTATGTTTTATATCAATATTTTTTGTAATAATCTTTATTTAAAGCTAAGTTTCTTTTTTTCCTAAACCTTTGAATTCAAATTGGTCATTTATAGATAGATACATCCTTATATCCATTATTATATTTCTAACTACTACCACCAGTAACTAGGGTTTTAATATATGACAAGTCTCAACTTTTTGCTTAACGAAATTTCAAACTCGTTACTGTCATGTATCTATATTTCTATCAAACATATTTTCCATATCAAAATATTAGAGGTATATGATATAAGGCTTGTATCAATGTAAATTATTAGTTATCGGAGTTAATACATGATTACTATTCATTTTCTCAGTTGAATTATGTGGTACCAAGTTATAGATTCTAAGGAGTGACTACCAAATTGTATTTTAGTATTTATTTGATGGTGTTAATTGAATAAATAATATAGATATCTTGTGATTACTAAGGTTAAAATAAGAATATCATCTAATATAATTGTGCATTCTTTGCATCTGATTTACAAAAAGTAAAAGTCTTATGAATACGATTTATAACATACAAAATCGTATGATCCACAAAATATTTAGGTGTTTTTGACCTCTCATGAAGATTAAAGGATCAGGATGAGTTGTAGACATCAAGGCGGTAATTTTTGAAGGGCTTATTAGAATCTAGAGTCTCCCTACATTTTTGGTCTTCAATCAATAGAGAAGAAGTTGGTGACTAGGGATACACCCTTCTTTGATTACCATGACAATTGAATCATTCTTAAGACAAAAGTGACAATTTAAGGAGGTTAAAGATGTGTTTCATCTATCTAATGTACATGGGGAAGGAAGATCATAGTTTATGATTTTGTCAAGCTAATGGCTAAGCACAAAGTTCTTCTTAGGGTTCAGCCTCCAATAATTGTGGCAATGTAGTGGGGATATTGGCATGATGACACCATTTGGATATAGAAGGTCATCAATGATATAAGGAGGGAAACTAGAGCACAATTTGGTGTCTAAATATTATATCAGATTTGTCAGTTGTCTTGATGTGGAGAAAGGAGGTAAAGAGATCTCTGGATGAGAATTAAGCCAACATCACGTGAGGTGTTGGTGACAACAATAGCAGAACTTTTGTTAGTGGGAGGATTATCGTGAGTTTTTTTTGTTTGATGTCACCATTGAAAATTTGATTGTGGCCACATAGAGAAGGCATCGGTCATTGAGATTTGAGAGGAAGAACACCTGTCTCAATGACAATCTTGTGTGTTGTGGTAGTGGTTGTCGTACTAGTGGTGAAGGTTGTAAGTGATTCTAGTTTTCATGAGCCTCCAGCCATTGAAGTGTGTAAGCAAGGTTTCTCTTGGTCAAGAACCATTATGGGGTCTTATTATTTGATTCTAGGGTTTTGTACGCTGTGGAGAGGAATAAGGAAGGATGATAAGGAAGGAGAAGAAGGGGAGAAGAGGGAAAAGAAACAATTATGTCAGCTGACCAATCATCCACGACCCTAATTCAATGCGGGTAGGGTGGACTACGAAAGTAGTTGTTACATATGTAAAATACAAATGTATGATGGAATTTCATGTAAATATCAGTAACTAAATAACATAATTCAAACAATAAAATGAATGGGTTAACAATGTCACGACCAAACATTAAGAGGAGGTTTACTAAACTTAGGAGTATCGAAATAAATTACTAACATATTGTTTGTGTCTACTTTAGATCAATCTATTAGTCTAGGTGTATTATATATATTTCAAGTTATAAAAAAGCATACATATGTATGCATTCTCTAATATAATGCCCAAATGATACAATAAATGGCATACTATATATTTAATATTTTCAAAAATTATTGGGGCTTTGGTAATTTAAATTCCATGTTATATTAAAAATGTTTAAGTAAGATTTTTCTTACATTATTATTTGTCAATAAATATTTTAGACTTCTAAAATTTAGGAGAGAGCAAATCATACATTTTGTCACCTAAATAATGTGTAAGTGGGGATTTTAAGATAATTAAAACACTTTATTATAGTAGGGGTGTATAATTCTTTACATACATAAATTAAATGTGTAACTAAATTATACCCCCCAATATATATTAAAAATTAACTTATTATTTAAAATTAAGTTGGTTACTTATTGTTAATAATTTCTAATAAAAATATTTTTTAATATCAAATACTATAAAATATAATACGGACATAGTATACTAAATTGTTACTTAGAAATTGTTCAATTATAGAACTTCCCCACTTATAATGATTTCTTCGTATAATAAATACTAAAATTTTACTAGGTGTTCTCAAACTGGTTAGTTTAACTCTTAATACCAATTTGCTATAGTTTTAGGTCAAAATATTGTTTTTGGGTTATAACTATTCATATATTAAACCTTGTCAATTAACAAACTATATTTAGGATTTTACTCACAATTATGTCACATATCCTACTAGTTCAAAAGTATTTTACTACATTAATATGGAGGTTATTCTAATGTAATAGTACATATACAATTTAGCATATGGGTTTATCCATCAGGCATATTTACTCAAGTATTTGTAAACCTCTTACTTTGATTATGTTAATATCTATTCATTAAATTACAAAACGTAATTGAACTAATAATTTTTTTAGTATAACTCATAGTCATGATCTTGAGGGAGTTATGTAGATATGATTTGAGTTATAGATTATCAATGCCATTTTATTTATTCATTTCAACATGAATAGTGATGTGCATATTTTTACTCAAAATTATTGATTATATTGATTTGACTTGTTATCAATGAAGTGAATTTTGTCAAATTAACTTGCACGCCTCATACGAATCTAAGAGGATATTCTTAAATATATACCAAAATTTGCTTTACAATAAATTTATTCCTCATTACTATTAATATGTTTTCTTGTTCTAGTATTACCGTACTCATTCCTTTAACATAAAATTTTATCCTTAATACAATCTAGTGTTAAAACTATAGGTGTCGTAATAGAGAACCCAATGATTAAAATCTAAACTAACTATTAGAAACTAAGTTAATTGATAAAACTAGTCAATGAGAATAGAATTCATCAAAATATTTCAATCATCACATATAATCTTCTAAAGAGAATTATGCCTATGCATAAGACATTCAACCCAACTAACTTGACAAGTATCCAATGTGGGACTAAACCATAGAATTTACAAGACAAACTAGAAAAATATCAAATAACTGCTAGATCATAAGTTAACTAAAAAATCATTATAAATACTACTAAAATGAATATTGTAAAGGAAACTGTATTCATGAATTAACTCTCTTTTTATTCAAAAGACTCAGATATGAGAGACAAAATAATAATATGGGATTGAAATAAGTAGAGGAAGTCATTAAAGCTTGTCATAAATGAGCCACATAACATCACACCAACGAACAAGGTAATGAAGTAAGAGATCATGGAAGAACACCATTGTTCTCTATATATTAGCCACAATTATGCTTAAAGGGTTGTGGATGAGGAGAAAGCTCATAAAATTTGTCTAGAGGATGTAGAGGAGGCCTAAGAAGAACAAGGTCAAGAATTCCTCAGTTTCATACATGATACTCATTTTCAAATGGCAGTCCTTGGACACACAATTCAATGGGCTATATGGAGTTTGTGGAGGAGGCATGGAAACAATGAGATTAAGACAATGCTCAGTGTCATATGTCTCAAATTGAGGTGTATCCCATATATACTTCGAACCAAATCATCTGTATAAATTATCATTGTCAAGAATAAGAACAACTAAATCATATTCATCAAGTGGTGGAAGTTTTGTACTATAAATAATCAATAAAGTATCAACCTTTTCCACAAGTTATTGAGAATCAAATTTGTCCAAATGGGTTTCATTGTTAAGATTCCACTCAATGGCTCAATTTTTCCCTTTGGTATAGTTTCCAAATCTTGTGCCATATCAATAAAAGAAGATTATGGATAGAACAATGTTGCAAGGTATCAAAGAGTAGAGTTCTAACTGTAAGAACAATCATTTGAGGTGTGGCAGTCATAGCCAAAGAATATTTTAGATGTGAAGTATTGTGAAAATAGAATGTTGTTCTAGAAAGAGGTACAAACCAAGATTTTGGCAGTGAGTATGAAATATTATACCAAAATACGTTGAGGTATGCACGATGCACTATCCTTAAGAGTATTTATTTGGCTCTTGACCGAGAATGTTAGTGAAGTAGGCAATACAATGGCTACTCTACCAAGATACAATAGTGATTATCATCTTGAAGCATGCACACACTATCATGATGATGAGTGAAAGGAATCAATCATTCTTCCAATAAACAAACTATCTTTGGAAAGAAAAAGAAAGAAAACTGTAGAGTTTTTTACTATTGAGAATGATGGCAGAGACATTACATGTGAAATGAAGTGTTGGGATAGTAAACTCGCTGTAGTTTGGAACTGCCCAAATGAATAGGTGTAACATCGTAAAGATGTGAACATGTTCAAAATTGGTTTAGTGAACCAAAGAGCAAAACCAAGTCAGGTCCACACCCAAGAAAGGAGTCCCAGAAGTCCATATTATGCACCCCACCTACGCTCAGGATGTGACATGCACTAACCACCTAGTTCATGGGTTTCTAGAGCGGTCCATCCCAAATCTGATTGGGTTGCCCCACCATGCATGTGCGAAACCCACCTCAAATTGTGTTCCTCGAAAACCCTATGCATAAGAATCCATATATAAGTAGGAGGTAAGTTTTAGAATTCCCCAATGGGGGACTAAAGAATTTCCCTTTTGATTTTGAAATGCAACAAAAACAAAACAATCCCCAACTATTTCAAAAACAAAAACATTCAAAACTCAATTAACAGCTCACTGGAAGAACTTTAAAAAATGACATGCATAAACTTTTGTAGAACTAAGTTCTTTGAACCAAAGCATAGAGTAGATCTAATAATTGAAGAGGACTGGTAGGACTATGTTCTTGAACCAATTCCTCTTTTATCAGATTAGAGGTTCATTACTCACATGGAATTTATAAATTCAATTGCCATTGTAAGACCCCTGACCCAACCTTATTCTTGATCTTGTTTGCTCAGTATAATAAGAATCTTAAAACCTTATTCCAATCATGTGATGTTCCTTAATAACATGTGACACACTTATGTTTTATGTTTGGTCTAGTTTAAACATTGTTCGAGTTGGTTTTTTCCTTTATATGCTTGTTTTTTACCTAATTACAATTTACCCATGTTTAGGGTTTATCTTGAAATATGTCACATGTTTGAAGTGCCTCTTTTGTTTTAGCATCATGTTATAGGGTGTGGTGCATACAAGCACCTTGTTGTACCTTGGTTGATGAGGTGGCACCATGTGTGTTGAGGTTCTAGCATTTGCATGGATGTCTAAGTCGATGTTGGCGACGGATGTTGACCCTTTATGTTGTTGTGATCGATGTGCTTTTTCTTTATTTTTTTTGGTCAAAATGTTTTTTATTTGACCAAATTGGTCTCTATGTGCACATAGTGGTGATAGGGTTTTGAACCCTCGGTCGATATGTTTTGGTCACCATGTTTGGTAGCAGCCGCTACACTTTATAGGTTGCCATGTCTTCTTCTTTGACCGAAGGATCTTGATGACCAAGATGGTCACAACATTTCCCTTTGAGCGATGTCCTTTTGGGCCAAGTGAGGTCGATGGCTCACCTAGGTTATAACGACCTTGTTTGCATGTTTGAGTTGAGTGCTTGCATGGATGTTATATGGATGACAAGTGGAACTTATGGGCATGACACCTAACCTAGCTTACCCCTCCCTACCCTTGGGTATTTATAACCCATCTCCTTGCATGCAAGTGATCCCTTTATCTCCCTCTTATCTCTCCTCTTTCTTAAATTTTGGCCCATGTTCTTGGTGGTACAAGTGGAGGTGTTTAAGCTTGAAGAAGGTGGATGTTTTCCCCTTACATGTGCTCTAGGGTTTGGAGCAACCTTTTGCCTGGTGATCGTTTGGTGTTCATTGACCTTGGTAAGTAAACTACATTTCTTGATACTTATTTTCTTGAAACCCTACCTTCCTTCTTTCTCTTAGATGAACCATGGGTTTCCATGATGGTCTTTCTTGAGGAGCCTTTTTTTGTCTTAGAGGTCAAATCCATGGTTTTCCCATTGTTGTACCTACGCGAGATGAGGTTCTGCTCTCTTCTTTTACCTTTTTGGCCTAGTGTTTTACCATCTTCCTTGAGCTTCTGTTAACCAAGGGTTTTGCATCTCTTTTGATTTTATTCTAGTTTGGGAATGGAGGTGATCAAGTTCTCTCTTTCTATGGAGGTTTCTTATTTTTTGGGACCTCTACATCATCATCAAGGTGAGTTACATAACTTTCCTTTCAACTATTGTTGTACTCATCTTGTATGCTAATACTCTATCCCTAAATGTGGTTCCTAATAGTATGGTGATGATATCTTAAATTAGGGTTTTTGATCATGTGGTGATCTTGTGTAGATTAACTCTTTTCTAAAACACTAACTTATGTACCTGAAATCTTGTTGATGGTGGAGATGTTGGCTCTTACATGCACTTGTTTAATGTTTGCTTTTCTCCTTATGATCGTGGTTTTGTTTTCTTATTGATGATGGAGGTTTAGGATACCTATGATGATGAAAATTTGGTTCACCTCTTCCTTGAATCATGGATTAGATTTTGTCTATGTTGATGGTCGGATTTTATGGGTTTGGATGAAGTTTTACTTGATGCAACTCACTCCTTGTTTCATTTTGGTTTTCATCTTATTCATGAGGTTTTCACTTTTATAACTCTTAGGATTTTTTATTAGGAACTAACCATTTCGGCCGCTACATCTCCTTGACTTTAATGATCGCAATGTGTCTCTATTTCATGGTCACTATGTTTGAGGAGGTTCACTCCTTGCAATCACAATGAACCATTTTTGTTGGGTGGTCGTTACAAACCCTAAACCTAATCCTAGAAGTTGCTACCCTACTCTGATCATGTGGTCTCAATGAGTGGACATTTTCATGGTGGTCGCTATGATAAGTCTTAACCCTAATGGTCTCTAGGTCTACCTACTCCGAGCGGTTGCAAGGGTAACCTAACCCTTACATGGTCACCACAATTCCTTGATTTTATAGTCTTTGTCATGATGATTTAATGATGATAATGATTATGGCTTCCAAGAATGTGGGAGGTGGTAGTAATTAGGGTGTGAAGTTGATGGCTATTTGGAAACCCTAATCCACTTCAAATGTTGAACTGAACCCTAATCCGAGTAGTTGATGATAATGCTTACTTTCTTGAGTAGTCAAATTTATAATGTAATATCTTATTTCTCTAAATGTTGTAATCATAATCCACTCACATATCTAGACTTAATCTTAATATGAGTGACCAATGATATTATTTTTAGATTATGTGATTAGTATGATGATGACATACTTTCTCTCTCCTAACATTGTAACCCTAACTTGTTGGTTGATTAAGCATCATAGCTAATGTTTTTCTCGAGTTAATGTTGATGTGACACGTGTGGTTATTGTGAGCCTTGATAAGGCATGTAGAGGTATTGATGTTCTTGCAAGGAACTATGTGAATGGTATTATGACCTTGGAAGTGGCTTTATGCCCTAATTGAGATGCCCTACATATGATGTGTTGAGGAATTGATATCCCATAGAACTTTCTAGATGGTGAAACAAGTATTCCTAAGGAAAACTCAGAGTGCATGCTATTTTGAATGCAGGCTGCTTGGAGAGTACCTCCTTGTCATCCAAATCTCAAGGTTTTTGAGAATAGCAGTGAGAACAACTGCATATATGAGGACAAAAGTGAGTACAACTATAGTTATTTCCTTGGATGAATCAGGTGTGTATAACCTAGTTTCTAGCGTCGTGACTAGTATCAAGGTGGGCTAGTTGTATTCAGGACTATATGTCGCTCATTTACAATTTGACTAATATGTCATTGCGTTGCAGACTCGTACTGTTATAACCTAGTTTTTCCTTGTATTTTACTTGGTTGAAATGCAATTATTTGAATATAAAGGACATGTCAAAAATATTGTGTGCATTGTTTTAAAAGTATGGTTTTCTCTTGCAAATGTCCCTTTTCTTTGAATTGTTTGGTTCCTACTATTTTTTAATTCAATATTGGATATAAGGGAGAAAGAAGAGAAGAAAACCCAATAATAAGGAAAAGGCAAAAGATAATAATAGATAATATACTTGTCTGAACTCTAAAATTCTCTAGAAAATGGTTTGGGTGACTAGATTTCAATTTTGCATAGTGCCTAATAAGAACCCCAATTAAAATAAAGTATATAGAAAACATAAGGAAGAGAAAAGAATTGAATTAATGCTTAAAATTTGCCTTATAAGAAGAAGACTTGGATATAAGAAGAGCATATTTTCCTTTCCAGTTTTAGTCTCAAATCTTGTAAACGATTAGATAAAGTGATTTCAAACATTCCTTCAAAATTTGGGAGAAAAAGGACTTACCATGTGGTGTGTGCAATTAATTTGAGAATATTATAAAAGAGAAAGTTTTGTGAATAAAAGTTTCTCCAATAGGTCCCACCAAATTAATTAAGGTTATAAAATACTTTAAGGAGTTTCCCTCTAAGTTTCATAGAGAAAGGATGTTTCTAGTAACCTAGATAAATTCATAAAGATAAAGAGATCTACTTGAATAATGAATTATATGCCATTTGAAGAGAGAGAAAAGGGGGTGTCTTGAAGTATCTTTTAGACACCAAATCTTAGTTACATTGTGATTTAATAATTTAAGATTTTCCCTTAAAATTGAGACCTATTGAGTAAAAGAGTAGAGAGTTATGCATTTAATAAGATTACCTAAAGTGATAGGATCTAAAGCTTAAATTGATTAAATGTCACATTTGGAATAGTGACCCCTTTTGATACGCACGACTCCGTGACCGCCAATCCTTAGATCAACGGTGTACATAGTGTCCTCCACCTAAGGCTGAAATAGGACGGCGGAGTACAAGAAATTGTTTCTTCCTTCACACCTTATCTTTATCTCTAGTTTGTGAGAAAATCTAGAATTTCTCTTATTCGATCCATGAGGAAATTTTAGACTAGATGATTCCTAGATGACCATAGATTGAGAACCTTTAAGGACATTCCCCAAACTCAATTTGGGAGTTAGGCTCTAATGGCTTTTCACCTCGCTAGCCACCCCTATATAAGGTGATGAAATCCCCTCTTTGCAAGGCAAGACGGTGGTACTAGATCCCTGGGATAAGGGGGAAGTCCTACCTATTGCTAATCCCATCACCAGACCCCAATCCTCTCTTCCCTCCTCTTCTATATACCACCGGTGAACTCCCTCTCTATCCTCTTGGTTCGGGATGCTTTCGAATTGAGGACACCTCTTGGATTGGTGAGGAATGGCGAAGGCATCGACACCTTTTGCTCCACTCCCCAATGTGTGGATCTTGAAGTCAACCCAACAGCTGACTCGCCTAGGCAAGGCCAAAGGTCGATCGATAGGTTGAAGATGGGGACCGTAGAAAAGACTCATTTCCCCCTAAGTTGTACATTTCTAGGTAAGGGAAAAATGTTGTTTTCATCTTTTCTTGGCCCTGACCACGTGGTTGTGAGGCAGGCACCCATTGGCTATCCTCGCCAATAGGAAAATATGATTAATAAATATAAATGTTGAGATGGAACTTCCTTATTGGTCAGTTTAGTGTTTATTGTGTAAAAACCATAGATAATAATTGGTAGTTCCGATCGTGACAAGTTATATATGTAAAATTGATCAGGAGAACATGTAGAATATGAATTAAATATGTTTGAGACCTAGATCTACTTATAATTCGGCAAGTGCCAAAAAAATTTATCGTTAATGCATAAGAACCCTAATTTCTAGGTTTTGATTATCTTAATATGTTTAATTGATCTTAACAAGCAAAAATATTTATATTTTTGGATAAAAAGGATAGCTTGGATCTAGTTTGAGATCAACAACCCATTAATTTATGAATTAGGGTTTCCATGAAATTCAAAGTACATAAAATGATAAGATCAAGGTTTGTAAACAAAAAGAGCATGAAAGTAGATAATTAGGAAACCAAAACCCTAATGAACCCATAAGTTGATCCCAAAACCCTAATTGGACCCCAAGTCAATAATAGTGTTATATTTTGGATAAAATAATAATACATAAGTATTATTCTTTAATTTCAAGGCAGTTGCTTGTTTACTCTTGTTATCTTTTGCTTGAACATCAACACGTTACTTGTGAAGTAGGTTTGTGGAAACCCCTAAGACTAGATTGCATTAGTTTTCTGATGTTTCTTGAAGTTTGTTGAAATTATTTCAAATAACTGCTTACTTGTTTATTTATTTCCTGCAAATCATAAAGTCACTATTGCTATCACATTATATGGGCATGACTAGCTCAAATCCTAATTCACCTCTATATGTATGATGTATAAGAAAAATTATGATTAAGCCCACGACGAAGAGGATCATCAAAAGTGATGATTAAGCCCATGGGACAAAGGATCATCAAAGGTCATCTGCCTGAATATGGGAAGACTAATATGGAACCTAAGCACCCGAGGAAAGAAGGTGGCCTATGACCACTGCAGGGATGATGCCCCAGAGGGGTTTGATAGAGGTTGGATGGATCAGAGTTTAGTTATGATAAAAATGTTAATTTTTATTCTTTAACAAAAAATTGATTGATTATCTTGTTACAACTAGATGTGAGTATTTATTTTACCCCATGTACTAGTATAACTTGTTATACTGACTGTGTTTCAGTTTCATTGTGTTTTAGGGTAATCTTCTACTATTATGCAAGTATGATGTAACATGGACATTCATCAGAACGACACCAAAAGTAAGGAATAAAAGTAATTCTTGGAGGATACCATTAGATGGTATACTTCCTTTGCAACTTTAGAAATCCATATTTTTTGTAATCCATGATGAAATGTTTTTAATTTATTTTATATAAAACTCTTTCCTATTTAGTAAAACTTATTAACATTTCTATCTATTTTCCAAATCATCGATCCTATATATATGGTAATGGTCCTTGCCCTCTCAGTCCACATGAATAGGGCATAACACGGGAAGGGGGTTGTTACACGTACTAACCGAGTACTATGGAGTAGATCTTGGAGTCTGGCTCTTCCTTGATCTTGTATGGGACTAATTGCAATCAAGTGTTGGTCAGTTGGAATTTGTGTGGTACAACTCGAATTCCCTAGGGCTTAATCAAAGACGTAATATAGTTGTGTAGTATATCTATTTAGGGTTAAACACACTTCACATTGGATGTTTACCCTTGCCTTGTTTCCTGTATTACTCAGTTGCTTTATAATACGATAAGAGAAATCAACTATTATACATGTATTTCATATTCCTACATAATACTAAATGTGTTCTACTTATCTGTTGTAGTTGCTTAACCTACTTAGCCCGTATAATCAGTTGAAATTATTATTTTAGCTAAATTTTCTCATCTTGATAATGATATTATATCCTACTTAAATATAAAGTTATATGTGTTTCAATAGTGGTTGGTCCAGAGTTATATCTCTCATTGGGACATGTGTCTCACCCCCGTGGTTCACCACATCTTTTTAGGTGGTTGTGTGCGGTTTGGTAGAGATGATGTTATTGAGGAAGAGCAACTCAAGGATTAGTGAAGGTAGAAGGTTGATATCTGCTATCTTTCGTAGTAGAATCCTATGTGTCATCCTTGTACTATTAGGTCCAGGAAGGGAAGTATTTTGTAGATCATATATATCGAAACGTGGTTTTTGGAAACATGCCTTGGTTGTTCACATGGTTTGTATATGTAACTCTTATATGTGAACAAGTGATATTTTATAATAGGTGTGTGGTAGTTATCCACTACACTGATGTAAATACATGTCTTGGTATGGGATACGATACAATTTGTGTTCCTTGATGTAATATGTTTCCTCACTTAATATTTATATGAGATTGGTTTTAGTTTACCATGCTTGGTGGTAGTGTGGTTACTTAATTGTTAATCGCACACTTTTGTTTCAGTTATCATGTTGGTTGTACCATTGGGAATCACAGTTTGGTTGGTATCATATCCCTAGGTTCATTGAGCCTACAAGGACATAGGACTAGGCTTTTGTCTGTTCTTGTGTCATCCAACATATTTGATCATAGCTTCTGGTTATGGAGAAGAAGAAGCAGGAGGAGAAGATATGCCTGGAGAACACACTGGGAATAGCTTTGTTGCACCAGGAGGTGGTTCTAGGAGGTAGTCTAGGGTAGATGTAGTACCAGATGTGGGGCCAGAGCAACCCATATATAGTACCTCAGTTCGACCCATCAACTATGGTCAATCCCCCTTTTGAGTCCTTTTTTGGACAATTTATGGCCATGACTTTACATATGGCGGCTAGAGTGCATGTACATCAAGTGACAACAACTGTCCCCAATGTAGAATCCCATGGTTCTGGGAAGACCTTTGAGAGGTTCAGAAGTGTATGGGTGATTGAGTATGCGAGTACAAAAAACCAGGCGGATGCATACATGTGGTTGATAAAGCTAGAGACGACCTTTAGATCCTCAGCATCCCTAAAGTGATAAGGTGAATCATGAATTCTACCTACTGAAAAGAAGTATTGTCCATTGGTAGGCCATCGATGAGGAGAAGAGTATTGGTGTAGTTATCAGTTGGGAAGAGTTTCAGCAAGCATTCGTGGGCTGGTACTTCCTGGAGACGTACCTTGACTAGAAGATCTCATAGTTTGATAAGAACTCACATGGATAGATGATGATCAATGAGTAGAAGTCCTAGTTTATGGAGTTGTTGAGTCTTTGTCCTCACATGGAAACAGTGGATAAGGAAAGGATCATACGATTTGAGAAGGGTTTGATTAAGGAGTTGATGACAATGATGTATGCTTTAGAGAATCAAGAATGAGTTTGCTACCTTTGTTTAGTCTATGAAACGAATAGAGTAGTCTAAAGTGGAGAAGCGAGTGGCTACCTCTACGAAGCGGCGGCTCAGTTTCTGGGCAGTCTTATGGAAGCTTCAAGAAGCCTAGGTTTTTGTCACCTCAGTCGTAGCAGAAATCTGAAGTGCCATCTTAGTGGTCATGGAGCAAGGGCAGATGACATACTTTTTCGTCACTAGGAGTTTGTA
The DNA here is from genome assembly GCA_963693085.1 of Alisma plantago-aquatica. NCBI lineage: Eukaryota > Viridiplantae > Streptophyta > Magnoliopsida > Alismatales > Alismataceae > Alisma > Alisma plantago-aquatica. The sequence continues at coordinate 125,495,070 of OY856411.1, forward strand.
GCACAACATTGGTTTTAGGGATAGGTCCATCTAGGCCATGGTATGATATTAAGACTTGTTATAGGTGTGGGACACCAAGGCACTTGAAGTGGGCTTGCCTAGTAAAGGATGAGGCGGTGACCCAATGGCCAAGACAAAGTCAATAGGGTTCCCAACGACAAAAGTTCAAAAATGGTGGTGGTAGAGGACAAAGTCAGGAATCACAGGCGGGATCTTTGAGGCAGGTCAGTAAAGGATGGGTGCAAAAATAGGAGATAGATCGATTCCATACCATGAGTCAGCCGGAGGGAGTGGTCATTCATGAGTCATGACAGATCATATGGAATGATTTTATTATGATTTGTTTGTATTTTCCTTTTTATCTATTTTGGTTTACCTATGTGTGATACATTCTTTTATTACTAGAGAAGTGATAGATAGTTATTCTTTTCCTATTAGTCATAGATCTACTAGTATCCTTGTAGAAACCCCTCTTGCTGGTTCCACGAGTTGCAGGAGCTATATCCATCATGCATTCTTTCTTTATTAGGATACAACATTCAAGTGGACCTCATGCCACTTGATATGCATGGATACAACATGATCCTTCAAATGGATACTCTGTAGAAGTATCGGGTTTCTTGCATTATAATTCTAAGGTATTGACATTCTTTGACAGTAATGTTTTGTTGGTCTTCCAAGGAGATAGAGAGATTCTCCCGATGTGCTTGGTGTCAGCGATGACAGCAAATAGGCTGATGAGGCTAGGGTGTGAGGCTTTCTTGGCACATGTAGTGGACACGAAGGTGAGGAGTATTAGTATCAAGGAAGTGCCTACTATTTGAGAGTTTACAGACGTGTCCCCAAAGAGTTTCCTAGTGTTCCCCCTCCTAGAGAGATTGATTTTGAGATCAATCTGGTTCCTGGTACTCATCCTATAGATCACTCACAATACAAGATGGCACCTGCTATGATGCAAGAGTTGAAGAAGCAGTTGCAAGACCTATTAGAGAAGGTTTTTATTAGGATGAGCACTTCTCGTTGGGGTTCTCCCATGTTGTTCGTGAAGATAGATCTAAGTTTGGGTTACCATCAGTTGCGGATGAAGGTTGATGAAATACCCAAGTCAGCTTTTAGGACATTGTATGGTCACTACGTGTAACATATTGGATCTTGAACTCTACCCTAGAAGTTTGACCTCTTAGACTTAGCCAAAAAAGGTTGAGGTTAGGCTTAAGTGATGATCCTAATAATTTAATGCATGAATAATGTAATCTAATATGTCACGTAATTCATTTAGACATAATATGAACATACATAACTTAATTGAATAAATAATGTGGATAATGGACCACTAATGGGCCATATGAACTATCTCATAAAAGAATTTCCAAAAGTAAAATCTAAGTTTAAAATTGTTTTCCTTGGGTCCCAATTGCCTTGGGAGTCAAGTTTCACATTATTCACATAATAATAATTCATTTAATTCAAATTGGAAAAGAAGATGTGAGTTTCCCCCCAAAATATCAAATAAAATAATAAATGACTCCAAAAGAGGAAAATAATCTTAGATTCGTAATCTACATAATAAATATAGCCTTTGGGTGAATTTCCATCCAATTTGGAGAAACTTTGCTTAAAAGATGAAATCAGGAGAGGGAAAGTGTGTAGAACCTTCAAAATATTAAATAAATGCTCAAGCAACTCCAATATGTAAAATTGATAGAAAATTCATATCCAACACATTAAATATGACTTGTGGGTCAGGTTTCACCTAATTTGGATAATCCTAGTGTCATAAATGCAGGAGGAAAGAGAAATAAAGAATTAATTAAATAATGCATCGAAAGTCATCAAAAGGAAAATCCAATTAAAGAATCAGAATCTACATACCTAATTTGGCCTATGTGCAAATTTTCACTTAATTTGGATAAGGTTAAAACCCTTAATTGAAGAGAGAGAAAATAATGAAATATTGCTTTAACACTTTGCTCAAATTGGAATCGAATTATAATTATTTTGGCATAGATTTCCGCCTAAATTTCTCTATCGAAAAGTGCATGTAACTTTGACTTGATTTTGCACTTAATTATGGCCGTTCGATTTGGGTTTCACGGCCCAAATTACGTCTCCTACCTTGAGTAGGAGACAACGCTCTGATGAATAGTAAAACTGGTGGTGTGTCTCAGTTTGACAGGATTTTCTCAATATCTAGTGCATGGTTTTCCTTGATTTACTTCCATTGGATTTAGGAGAGTGATCCGCACCTTTTGAGCCCTTTCTCTTATCCTAACTTTCCTTTTTCATGAATACCTCAAATCCCAAAGCTATTAGACATCTCATCTTCTTAGCTTACGCCACTTATCTGACCCTTGCCTATAAATTTAGGCATGCGGGTGTTCCTGGTCCTCTGCATAAATGTTCAACGCCACCAATTATTCTATTTGTAGTTGTTTTGTCTTTCAAAATATGGGTTTCTTCTCCTGGATGTGTGGTGCCTTGTCCAAGCTATCTGCTTCACCGAACTTCAATTAGGTATAGAGGTGAGTTTGCAAAGGATCATGCTACATTTTCATATAATTAGTTCGAGGAATTGTCACCACCATGAATTTTGCCCAATCTCACATGAAAACAATGAAGCTGCTTGTTTCCACAGCTTTGTGGAGAAGACAGCCCCCTGTATATTTTTGGTTTCGACCCTTGGCTTCATTTCTTCTTCGATTTTCATTTAAGGGTAAAATAGTCTTTTGGTCTTCGCTTTTCTTTCTCTCTTTGCCTTGTCAAGTGGGTTGTGGGACCATGTGACTTGGTCGACGGTGACTGGGCCAAGTCAGCACGCCTCTTCTCTCTCTCTCTCTCTTTCCGCTCTCTTGTGAATTTCTGAGCCAAGTTGGCTTTTTGGAGTTTTGTGATTGGTCGAACTTCTAGAACTCGTAACAAATTACTTACTAATCATAAAAATACAAATAATAACTCATTGGATTCATAAAAATATAAAATTTCTAATGGTATTTGTTTTGTTGTCAAAATCCAATGATTAATAATAAGTAATTTTAATGGATTAATATAAATATGTAATAACTTGTAAGATTCATAATATTAATCTATAAGTTAGAAAAATATAATAAAATATGTTTTGAACTCAGAAAAATATAACCTAAAATATGGCATGGTTTTGATAACATAATACATTAATAATAAAAAGGCAATTTTTAGGGTTTTGAATAAATAATCGAAACCTAACCCTAATTCCACCTAAATGCATCATAGGTTCTTTGGAGGCATAGGCTTGGACATATACTTGTATTTGGACAGTGTAGACTCTTAACTTGAGGGATGTTGTATCCCCTATTCATCTTTGTTGAGAAATTCACATATCTTATCATTCTTTTGACTTTGGCCAACACATATGTCTATTCTCTTGATATCATGATTCATGTGAACTACCTTGCTTGTTATGGAATTGGATATTCTCTTGATATCTATCTTGTGCCTTGGTGCATGTTGGTCTTATATAATGATATGTGCCCACTTTGAAGTGGATGTTTATATTTTTGTGTTGGCCATTTGACTATAATTTTCAACTTGCCTCTATATTTTCCATGTTATGTGATCCAGTAGCACTAGAGTAGTGTAATTGCATTGGTTTTTTAGGCATGTGCCCTTTATTCTTTTGGGATGGTGGTGGTGGTGCCCCATACCCATGTTTCAAGGATGTGAAGCCTTGGCTCAACTTTTATATATTGGGAGTTTGGCAGTGTGTCATTCTCTATCAGGTTTCAAGGATGTGAAGCCTTGACCATCCTTGTTATTTATATTGTGCTAGGGATATGATTATCTTACATGCATGCAGGTTGATGATTGTGGGGTGTGTGCCCTACTATCTTTGTATGTGTCAATATCCACAATTTTATTTGTTTGGTTATGGCAAGTATCTCTTTATTGTGATTCTTTTATCTTGATTCCCACTTGGGTGGTACTTTTCTTTTGTATGGGAAGCCGTTATATTTATCTTCCTTTATTTCATAATACTACTCAAGTTTTCTTTAGTATGAACATACCAACCTTTTTCTGATGTCATCTATTTTTCTCTTCTTGCTGGGGTATGCTTCCAACCCTAGGTGAATGAAGTGTAGGACATGGTATAAAGTTCCTGGATCTAGATTAAGGAGTTAAAGTTCGGAGACAATCTTGATTTGGTTTAGATTTCCCTCTACATGGATCCTTATGTTGTACCCTACGTATAAGTTAAGATGTTCTTATGTAACCTTATGTGAAATTGAATATAGTCAATATTTTTATTCTGCTTCTATACTTTGGTTGTTTTGAATACCATAAATAAGATTTGAAACTTTTACACCCACTCCATCGTACCATTTTGGGTGTGTTTGGACTGGAGGTTTATTTTTAGTAAGGAGGTGATTTCACTTCCTTAAACTATGAGTTTTTGGTTATGTCATTTGGGTTAACCAATGCACCAGAAGTGTTCATGGACCTGATGAACAAATTGTTCATGCCTTATCTTGACCAATTCATGGTGGTGTTCATCGACAACATCCCGATATACTCCAGAGAAAACTAGTAACATAAGAATCATCTTCGCATGGCACTGACGTTGTTGAGGCAACACAAGTTGTATGCTAAGTTCAACAAGTGTGAGTTCTGGCTAAAGGAGGTGTCTTTTCTTGGGCACATGATATCTATTGAAGGTGTTCGTGAGGACCCAAAGAAATTTTAGTTCGTGCTAGAGTGGGAACATCCTAAGACACTAACAAAGGTTTGCAGCTTTATAGGCTTTGCAGGCAACTACAGGAGTGTCATCAAGAACTTCAGTGTTGTGGTGTTACCGCTAACCAAGTTGATGAGGAAGGGTGTACCTTTTGTCTGGGATGACAAGTGTTAGTTCTCTTTCCGTCATTTGAAGGAGAAGCTGACCAGTACACCGATGTCAGTTCTGACAAAGCAAGTGAAAGGCTATAATGTCTTTTGTGATGCTTCAGAGAATGGCATGGATGTGTGCTGATACAAGACAAGAACATGATTTCTTTTGCTTTGCAACAGCTTAACAAACATGAGGAGAACTACTCGACACATGATCTGGAGCTTGCTACTGTGGTACATGCATTGAGGATCTGGAAGCACTAACTTTGTGGAGATCTTTACTGACCACAAGAACCTTCACTACAATCTTATAAAAGTAGGAGTTAAACATGTGACATAGATGTTGGATGGAGTTGATCAAAGATTATGACTGCACCATAGGTACCATCTAGGGAAGGCAAATTTGGTGGAAGATGCTTTGAGAAGGAAGTCTTCTTCATCATCATTTGCAAATAAGGCACAGTTGTGTTCTATGGTGTTCCATAGGCGAGACATGTTGGTGTCTTTGCACTCGATGAATGTCTAGATGGAAGTCTCCCTTTTGGTAGACTTGCTAGTGCAATTACAAGTGAATCCCACCCTAAGGGAATAGATCAAAGATGCGCAACATGATGGTACTTTGATACAACAAATCTGATCAGAGTTCGGTAGAAAGAAGCATGAAGGCTTCCATGAGAAAGAGGATGGAACAGTGTGTTTCGATGGCAGCACAGTGGTTCCAAATATTGATGGGTTGAGGAAGTTGGTTTTGGAGGAAGCTCACTCCTCGATGTACACTATGCATCCAAGCATTAACAAGATGTATCACAATATAAAATATATGTGTTGGTGGCCTAAATTGAATCATAATGTAGATACTTTTGTGTCTAGATGCCTTGTGTCAGCTGGTCATGGTTGAACATCAGAAACCTATAGGGACGTTGCAGGTGTTGCCTATACCATAGTGGGAATGGGATCATATCACAATGGACTTTGTGGTTGGTCTTCCTTGGATAGCCAAAAGCCAGGTTTCCATTTGGGTGATTGTTGATAGGTTGACCAAGTCAGCCCACTTCCTTCCTGTGAAGAAAAGATATACAATAGAGAAGTTGGAAAAAGTGTATGTTGATGAGATAATCTGTTTGCATGACATTCCGGTGACGATAGTGTGAGACAGAGGTCCTCAATTTACCAGTCGATTTGGGAAGCATCTACAGACGCCATGGGTACACTATTAAGGTTCAATACAATGTTTCACCCATAGACAGATGGTAACTCAGAGAGGACCATTCATATCTTGGAAGATCTTTTGAGATCCTATGTTTTGCAGTTTTTTGGCAGTTGGGATATGCACCTCGATTTGATAGAGTTTTCCTACAATAATAACTACCATAGGAGCATCAATGTCACCATTTGAAGCCTTGTATGAGAGGTGTTGTAGGTCTCTACTTTGTTGGTATGAGGCGGGTATGTCTCATCTTTTGGGCCCTAAGCTTGTAAAACATACTACTGAGAAGATCAAAGTGATACAACAATAGTTGGAGGAATCCCAAGACAAATATAAGTCATATGTTGATAACCATCGCAAGTTGTTGGAGTTCCAAATGGGAGACAAAGTGTGCCTCAAGGTCTCTCCTTGGAAAGGTGTGTTGAGGTTTGGTAAGAAGGGTAAGTTGGCTCCCAGATATATGGGACCTTACCATGTGGTGGCACGTGTTGGGAGGGTGGCTTACAAGTTGGATCTACCTCCAGAGTTACATAGGTTGCATCCAGTCTTTCATGTTTTGATGTTGAATAAGTTTCATATAGGTACTGAGTTGGTTTTGCAACTCATGGATGGTCGAGTTGGAGGAAGATATGTCATATATCGAAGGTCTTGTGTTGATCCTCGATCAGAGAGTGAAGAAGTTGAAGAAGAAAGATATAGTGTTGGTTATGGTTTTTTAACATCATTGTAGCATGGAGGAAGCCACATGGGAGTTGGAGGAGGACACGCACAAGAATTACTCATCTCTTTTCATGTAGGATTTTAGGGGCGATATCCTTATTAGGGGTTTATGGTTGTAAGACCCCTGACCCATCCTTATGCTTGATCATGTTTGGTTAGCATAATAAGATACTTAAAACCTTAATCCAATCATTTTATGTGACTTAATAACACGTGACACACTTATGTTTTATGTTTGGTTCAGTTTGCACATTGTTTGAGTTGATTTTTCCCTTTATATGCTTATTTTTGACATGTTTGCAATTTACCCATGTTTAGGGTTTATCTTGATATATGTCACATTTTTTATGTGCCTCTTATGTTTTGGCATCATGTTGGTGAAAGTGGTGCATAGGGGCACCTTTTTGTACCTTGGTTGATGAGGTGCAACTGTGTGTGTTGATGTTCGAGGGTTTGCATGGATGTCTAGGTCGATGTTGACCATGGATGTTGATCCTTTGTGTTTTGGATGTCTAGGTTGATTTTGGAGCAAGGTGTTATTAATGTGTTATTAATGCAAACACCGTTACATTAGATCTAGGGTTTGGAGCAACGTTTTCCCTGGTGATTGTTTGGTGTTCCTTGACCTTGGTAAGTAATCTACATTTCTTCATCCTTGTTTTCTTGAAACCCTGCCACCCTTCTTTCTCTTGGCTGAACTGTGGGTTGTCGTGGTGGTCTTTCTTGAGGAGCCATTATCTCTCTCTTTCTTACAGGTGAAATACATGGCTTACCCATGGTAGTACCTATGTGAGATGAGGATCTCCTCTCTTCTATTACCTTTTTAACCTAGGGATGTTACCCTCTTTCTTGAGCTTCTTTTATCCTAGGGTTTTTCTTCTCTTTTGAGATTATGCTAGTTTGTCCGTCGTGGTCATCAAGTTCTCTCTTTCTTGCTATTTGGGATCTCTACGTCATCATCAAGGAAAGTTATACAACTTCCCTTTCAACTATTGTTGCACTCATCTTATATGCTAATAGTCTATCCCTAGATATGGTTCCTAATAGTATGGTTATGATATATTGAACTAGGGTTTTTGATCATGTGTTATCTTTTGTAGATTAACTCTTTTCTTAAACCCTAATTCTTGTACCCAAAATCTTGTTGATGGTGGATGTGTTGGCTCTTACATGCACTTGTTCAACATTTGGTTTTCTCCTCATGATCATGGTTATGTGTTCTTTTTGATGATGGAGTTTTTGGATACCTTTTATGATGAAATGTTGGTTTCATTCTTCCTTGAATCATGGTTTATCTTTCCTCTATGTTGATGATCGAATTTTAGATTTTTGGATGATGTTTTCCTTGATGCACCTCACTCCTTGTTTGGTTTCAGTTTTCATCTTCTTCATGAGGCATGCACCTTGATGACTCTACAGATTCTTTATGAGGAACAAACCATTTTGGTCGCTACATATGCTTCACTTTAATGATACAATGCTTCTTTGTTTCAAGTTCTCTATATTTGTGGTGGTTCTCTCCTTGTGGTTGCAATGAACCAGTTTTGTTGGGTGGTCACTACAAACCATAACCCTAATCCTAGCAGTCGCTACCCTTTGTCGATCATGTGGTCACTATGAGGGGAGATTTTCATGGCGGTTTCTATGATGGGTCTTAACCCTAATGGTAACTAGGGCTACCAACTCATAGAGATTGCAAGGGTAACCTAACCCTTACATGGTCACTATAGTTCCTTGATTCCACTATCTTCGTCATGATGACTTAATGATGATAATGATTATGGCTTCCAAGAATGTGGGAGGTAGTGGTAATTAGGATGTGACATTGATGGTTGTTTGCAAACCCTAATACGCTTCAAATTTCAACTTAACCCTAATCTGAGTAGTTGATGATAATATCATCTTCTTTCTCTAAATGGTGTAACCCTTTCCACTCATTTATCTAGACCTGATCCTAATATGAGTGAATAATGATATTATCTTGAGCTTATGTGATTAGTATGATGATGGCATACTTTCTCTCTCCTACCATTATAACCCTAACTAGATGATTGATTAAGCATCATAGCTAATGTTTGCTCGAGATAATGCTTATGTGTCACATGTGTGATTATTGTCAGCCTTGATGAGGCATGGAAATATATTGATGCTCTTGTAGGGAACAATGTGAATGGTCCTATGACCTTGGCAGTGGCTTTATGCCCTATTTGAGACCATATCCTATTTATGATGTGTTGAGGAATTGATATCACATGGTGATGTGTTAATAGTGATGGCCATGTGTATGGCATTGATATAATATCATGTGGTGATGTCACTAGTTATGCCCTATATGTTTTATATCTTATGAAGTTACAATCTACCCTTATCTTTATAAATCACTTTATGGTGTGTATGTAACTTAATTTATGTAGTTAAAAGACACTCAATTAACTTAACTAATCAAGTGAAACTCTAATCATGTAGTGTCATGCAGTGTAGATCCATTCCAATGTCCAAACATATTGGATGATGAAATTAGTATTCCTAAGGAAATTTTGGAGCACATATTGTCGAGTATGTGGGGTGCTTGGAGAGTACTTCCTTGTCACCTAGATCTCAAGGTATCTAAAAATAGCAGTGAGAAAAAATGCATATATGAGGACAATAGTGAGTACAACTGCAGTTATTTCCTTAGATGATACATGTGTGTATAATCTGGTTTCTAGCATCGTGACCTGTACTAAGGTGGGATAGTTGTTTTCAACATTATATGTCGCTGATTTGCAGTTTGACTTATATGTGACTGAGTTGCAGACTTGTACTGACTGAGTAGTTCAAAGAAGATTTTGGAGTTAGATTCTTCTTTGATCTTATATGGGATTGATTATGACCAAGTGGTGGTGAGTTGGAATTGGGGTGGTACGACTCAAATTCCCACCAAGGCTTAATAAAATACATAATACATGTGTTTAGTACATCTATTTATGGTTAAACATGCTTTACATTGGTGTTTACCCTTACCTATTTTCTTGTACTGCTCAGTTTCTTTATAATACAGTAAGAGAAATCAATTGTTGTACATGTCCTTCATATTCCTTCTGAATATTTAACATGTTCTACTTATCCTTTGTAGTTTCTTAACCTCCTTAGCCCGTATTATCAATTTAAATTATTCTTCTCGTTGAATCTTCTCATCTTGTTAATAATGTTATATTCTGCTTAAATATAATGTTATCTATAATTCAATACTGGTCGGTTGAGAGTTATATCTCTCACTGGGACATGGATCTCACCCCTATGGTTCACCACATCTTTTTAGATGGTCATTCATAGTTTGATAGATATCGTGTTGTTAAGGAAGAGCGGCTCAGAGATCAGTGAATGAAGAAGGTTGATAGTTTCTATGTTTTGTAGTAGAATCTTATGTTTCATCGTGATACTCTCAGGTCTAGGAAGGGAAGTGTTTTGTAGATGATGTATATCAAAACATGGTTTTTGGTAGTTTGCCTTGGTTGTACACATGGTTTGTATTTGTAACTCTTATATGTGAACATATGGTCTTTTGTAACAGGTGTGTGGTAGTTATCCACTATACTGATGTAAATACATGTCCTAGTATGTGATATGGTATAGTTTGTAGAACTTGATGTAATATGTTTCTGCACATAATAATTACCTAAGATTGGTTTTAATTTACCCTGTTTTGTGGTAGTGTGGTTTCTTAGCTGTTAATTAGGTGCCTTGGTTTGGGTTATCTCAAGTGTTGTGGCGCTGGGTGTCACATCCATTCTTACAGTTTGGCATGAAAAAGTCCATGCACCTGTTGGGAATATTCATGAGTGCTCTAGTGATATGAGCAAATCTCAACAAGAGCGGTCCTACACCACACTCATATAGTTGGACTTTCATCAAGTATATATCACAATTATATACACCACTATGATTGCCTATGAAATACATTAAGGAAAGCATATTCAACTTAATCATTACAAATTTTTTACATCATAAAAATGAGATACACATTATTGAAATACATTGAGTAGTGCAGTGACTTAGTTTTTCCCATTGAACCTCTTTCTCGGGATCACTATTCATGAAGGTTGGGTATCCATCATTTTGACTTCTGATATGGGAATAATCTTATTCTCCTTGATGTGCTGCTCAATAGTCTTTGACTTAATGGCTTCATCAGAGGATCAGCCAAGTTTAATTCTGACTTTACATAATCCATCAAGATCATGCCATCACTTATAAGGTACCTCACAATATTATGACTTAAACGCATATGTCTACTCTTCAGACTATAAACTTTTTTTCAGATCTTACTACAAAATTTTAATTATCATAGTGTATAAACACTAGTGTATAAGTTTCCCCCAAATGAGAAGATCCATTAGAACATGTCTTAGCCATTCAACTTCAGTACTAGTCTTTTCCAATGCAGTAAACTTTGATTCAATTATGGAACAAGCTATACATGTTTGCTTGGTGGATTTTCAACACACAACACCTTCACCCATGGTGAAGATGCAGTCACTTCTAGATTTCAATTCATCTGAATTAGAAATCCAATTAGCATCACAATAACCTTCTAGCACAGTTGGAGATCCACACAAAAATTAGTCCATGATTAATTGTGTCTTTTAAGTATCTTAATACCCTATGTAGAGCACCCCAATGATCCCTATTAGGATTTTGAGTATATCTACTTAATCTCCCTACTACATATGCTAGATCAATATGAGTACAATTCATTAAGTACATCAAGCTTCCTAATACTTGTGCATATTTGACTTGTTGAACACTAGTATTTTAATTTTTCTTAAGATTGCAATTAGGATTAAAAGGTGTGTGTACTGGCTTACAGTCAAATATTAAAAATATTTTGAGGATTTTATCGAGATAATGTTGTTGAGAGAGCATGATGCAATCATCACTTTCCAAGAGTTTAATTCCTAAAATAACATTATCTTCTACCCTATATTTCATGTCAAAATTAGAAGCCAAGAAACCTTTTATACTATTTATGATATTAATATTATTTCCAAAAATAAGCATGTCATTCATATAAAGACATATAATAAAACATCCTTGGTTAACATCTTTTGAATAAATGCATATGTCTCCTTCATTTATATGAAATCCATACGATACAATGACTTTATCAAATTTCTCATGCCATTGTTTAGGTGCTTGTTTCAAGCCATAGAGAGATTTGATTAGTCTACAGACCATATGTTCTTTTCCTAGAATAGATAAGCTTCAGGTTGATCCATATAAATTTCTTCATCTAATTCTCCATTCAAGAAGGTTGTTTTGACATACATTTGATGTATACATAATTTTTTAATAGAAGACAAAGTAATTAAATCATGATTGAAGAGATTCTAGTTACAAGAGTGAAAGTATCAAGATAGTCAATATCCTTTTGTTGTTTATATCCCTTAGCAACTAATCGAGCTTTGTATTTATCTATAGTCCCATCAGTTTTTAATTTTCTTTTAAATATCCATTTACATCCTAGCACTTGATACATGGTGGAAGATCCACTAACTCCCATGTATGATTAGATAATATAGATTCAATCTCACCATTAATTGCTTCCATTTAAAAGGAGGCATCAGATGAATTAATGGCATTGTTGTAATATTGAGGGTCATCATCTACAATAAAGTAATAGAAGTCATCACCAAGATACTTTTCCTTCCTCATCCTAGTAGATCTTCTAGTTCTACACAGGTTCAGAAATATCATTAGTATTGGATGTACTTGGTATGTCTTCTAACATTTTATTTGAAGGATTAGACAATGTTTCCATAGGGGTTTTCATAGGAAATATATGCTCAAAAAAACTTACATTTTTAGGTTCAATTATATTATTAGGTTCTACAATATTACTTATACTTTTAAGAACCAATAACCTATATGTTGCACTATTTTGAGCATTACCTATAAAAACACCATCTAGGGTTCTAGATCTCAATTTCTTTTCATAGGTTTAGTTAATAAGACCTTAGCTAAACACCCCCACACTTTTAGATATTTCAAATTACGAGGATATCCTTTCCATAATTCATATGAAGAATTATTTTTATTTCTATTGGGAATGTGTTTTGAATAAAACAAGATGATAAATTTGCTTCCTCCTACAATTTATTGGGTGCTCCTGAAGTAATTAAAATAGAATTCATATCTCTTTTGGAGTTCTATTTTTATGTTCAACAATCCCATTTGATTGAGGCAAATATGGAGGAGTGTATTCATGTATAATACCATGAATTACACAATAATCATTAAAAGGAGATAAATAATATTCACCGCCCCTATCTGAGCGAAGACATTTCATTTTCTTATTAAGTTGATTTTCTACTTCTGTTTTATATTTAGAAAACATCTCAACAACTTCATCTTTTGAACATAATAAATATAACTTTGTATATTGTGAGAAATCATCTACAAATATGATATAGAATCTTTTCCCACCTTGAGATAAATTCCCTTTAAATCTCCAACATATGTGTGCACTAAATCTAGTAATTTAGAATATCTATGTAAGATTTGAGGACATGGTTTCTTTGTAGATTTAGTTTCATCACATACTTGACATATGTTATTTAAATCTACAACACCACGTATATATTTTAGCAAACCTAAAGATTTCATGTTTTGTACATACTTAAATTTAACATGTAACAGCCCACCTTTTGAAATATATTATAACTAAGCTGAAGTTTTCACTTTGACGGGGGATGTCACATTTATAAAATCATAGCAAATAAACACATAATTCACCATTAATATTCATACATTGTTCTTCGAATAGGAAACTATAATTAAGTTCTATGATATATTTAAACAATTCTAAACATGGAAAACCACTCATAAAGATAAACATGAGTGGATTGCCTAGTATGCATGGCACCCCTCCATTAAGCTCTTGTAGGTCTTCTAGTCTTTTCTTGTTCCTCTTGAGTCCTTACTTTCTCCAACTCCTAGGGACATCACGTACCCAACCATGCAAAGGGGAAAAACAACACATCAGTAAACGGTACGTGTACTTCATAGTATGAGCAAAGTAAATATACTTGACATGTAATCTTGACATGAATTAACTCTAACCATTCTTGAATCATTATTAACATGAGGAATTGAATAGAAAATGCATGCATCCCTCTATAAATCCCCCTTAGGAGCACATGATTTCTAGGAAATCCCTTGGTGCTAGGAAATCCCTTTACAACCCCTTGAGGTCCATGATTTGGGAGAATATAAAAACTATTTCAATTCTAATTAGATTGATCATTAACATGCCATTAAAATTAACATAATCATGATTCTTGAAATCATGATTCTTGAACTTAACATTATGGGATTTCTCCCTCTTAAAAATTCTCTCTTAACATGATGGGATTTCTCCCTCTTGAACATTAACATAAGTTTCATGAGTCATTAATCATAAACTTTAATCATAGTGAACATTATAACCACAGGACATATGCAGTAATCATCAAGCAATAATAGAGTGATCATGGTTAAAACATTAAACTTGCAATGATAATGTCTACCTTTTACTTAACATGCAAACAATCATAATTACTTATACTCAACATCATGACCCATTTACCTTGTAGAAATGTAGATCCTAAGATAGTCTTCTGGATCCTTTAGTCATGTTAGAATAATCCCATACCTCTGGGCTCTGGGTATATTCCTGGGCTTATAAGGTGTGCAGTCCCTTCACCCATTGCAATTTGGTTTTGGGTTGAATACCACACATTCTAATATGGTATCAAGTGGACCCTATGAGACAAGTGTGTAGACCGCACCCTTCCTAAAAAATAACAAGTGCAGGCACACAAAAGTGGCTACACTTCAGGGGGATCTTATAATAGTCCCACACCGTTGAGCTCAGGGGTGGTCCTTGAGCTTATAAGGTGTGTGGTCCCTTCACCCATTTCGCATTGGTTTTGGATTAAATAAAACACATTCTAATATGGTATCACAACGGACCCCACGAGTCAAGTGTGAGGACCACACCCTACCTAAAATGCCAATTGCAAGCACACAAAAGTGGCTACACTTGAGGGCGGGTGTTAGAATAGTCCCATACCTCTAAGATTTGGGTAGATTCTTGGGCTTATAAGGTGTGTGCTCCCTTCACCCATTGCCAATTGGTTTAGGGTTTAATACCACACATTCTAATAAGTAAAATCTAGCTCAAAATTCCTCTTGTCTTGATTAGTCTCTAAGTACTTGTTCATAAACATCATTAATCAATATCGTGTATTGATCTTATGTTGAATTAAGGTGGATTAGGGTTTGGGTGTATTAGGGTTAGGCTCACTAATCAGCATCATTAACTTAGGAAAACTAGGTTGGATTAGATCACCTTAATCATATGTGGCACATAATTAGGGTTTCAAATAAAACAACAAACTAGAAAAGAAAATCTAAGCTTGAAAACCATAAAATTGGATTCGTCTCAGGAAACCCTTTCTAATAACTATTTATTAGCATTTTTCAGAGCACCCTATGACTTAGGATGAATTTTTGAAAACTAACCAATCAGAGAGCAAGAAGCATTATGCATCACATTATTTAATTCAGAGATAATTTCAATGTAAATGAGGCATGAAAAGACTAAGGAAACCATGGTACGCGTGACACATAAATTGAACATGCGGGGGAAGACTTCTCATTAGGTCATTAATCAAATTTGCTCATTTTAGAAATAAAATCATCAGTGAAAAGAATACATTACCCTTAACATTAATTATTTGATTGTTTGTGTAGGGTCACCTAGGTCATTCGAAGACATGGATTGTTTCCCTGGAGCCATGTCAGGGACCATGGTTGAGCACATGTTTGGAGCTCCTTGACCTTCATTTCCATGGAACCATGCGGTTCCTTAGAGCTCGGCTAGTGGCTTGTTTCCTTCATGGAAGCAAGATGAGGCGAACATGTCTCCCACTGGTTCTAATGCACAACAAAGCATGAGAAGCTCCATGAGAAACCAGGGAAAAGAGGGAGGGGATCGGAGATTGGAGTTCAATGAGAATAGCACAAAATGTGATGCTAGAGAGTGGCAAAATGATCATGGACTCCATGTGAGGAAAGAAGTCGAGTTTCCTTATCTAGAGGGTTAGTAAAACACCATGGTTATGGATGTCGATGAGCACAATGAACCAAGTTTTAGGGTAAGATAATTGGAGAAAAACCAGGGCTAAATGACAAAGAAAAAAGAAAGAATTGAGTTCATAGATGCTTACAATGATTTCAATTACACCGGGGGTGTTCAAAGTAGTCACGTCAAAGCTTGGGTCACTAAAGAAGGAGAAGGAGTAGGTCTTGAGGCTCGAAGGTGCATGAGGAGAAATTGGATATGGAGAAGTATTAAGTGAAGGTTGTAGATGGATTTCAAGATCTTAAATAGGCATAAGGAGGCCTCTAAGTGGTCCCTACACTCGCCTTACAGAGAAGGGTGAGAGTGCTATTTTGGGTGTTTCCTTAAACGATTGAAGAGAGATTGCAAGTAATGGACCAATCAAAATGGGAACTCATGGCAAATTTACTAGAGAAGAAATATCTCAAAAAGGTGGAGGGATGAGGGAGAGAGGGTTCTCTAAAGGGAGATCCATATAACGGATCCTGACCTACGCGATTAGTAGAGGTAGAAGATGATCCATTGTTCATCTCATCGAGTGCTCATTAAAAGAGGACCGTCGATGGCATTCAATAAGAGAAATAAAAGAAATTGGGACAGACATGTAATTAAATCCAAAACTTTAGAGTTGATTCGTGTATTAAATGTATTTGAAATGACTCCATAATGAAACTTTACTCAAATCTTTCAAATTAGATTTGGAGGGTCAAACATGGGTCAAATGAGATCAAATTTGAACCATATATTTATTAGAAGGTTGAGAGCATTAATGTGAAGTTAGATTTCGTTTTTTGTTCATATCTTTGTCCATGACTTCTATACTGACCCATAAAAGACATGCAAAAGTAATATTTTTTGAAAAAAGCTTTTATTATTGAATTCTAGAGTCATAATTCCAAGCTTTAGTCATTGAATAGTCACATTGTCACCTTATTAACCTCTTTCTATGCTTCATGGCCATTTTGGAGGAGACAGAAAATGAAAGAGTATTAATATGAGTTATTTGATATAAATAATGCATTTTTGAGAGCAAGAATGAAATTAAATCTTAATTTAAGTTTTCTTATCCTATTTTCATATAAGGACAACTATTATTGGTCTTTTTGCATTAAAACCCCTAAACTATTATTATTTAGAAAAACTTCATTCTAAGTTTTAAATTTGTTGAAAAATGGGATGTGACAATACTCCCCACCTAAGAACAAATTTCTTTCTCAAAATTTTCTAGGGTACTACCCCCCTTAGGGTTTTTGTTACTTATTCACATAATGAAAACATTACTAAAATTTGCAATGAAAAAGTATATGTATTTCATAAAAAGGTTCAAATGAACATAAGCTAATTATTACATCACTCCTCATCTTCCTTCTCTACTTCCATATCAAAAAATTTAGCTTGTGTCTTGGGAGGTGGATTAGCGTCCTTATTCTAGTCCTGGTTATTCTTTGTGAGATTAGGGTAGCTTGCCTTGAGGTGTCCAGTTTCTCCACAATAGTAGCATGCACTCATACCATACCTGCATGGGCCTCCATGGTTTTTCTTGCATGTTGGGCATCGGGGCTTCTGAGCTTCTACTACAAGATCATGTACCTTCCTCTTAAGGTTGTTGGGAGGTTGGTATTAGTTGTTCTTTTGAGGAACTTCCTTCTATAGGATCTCCTAGGGTGATCTTCAAGCTCTAGGGATGCATCTAGGGCAGCCTGGAGGGTTTTGTGGCCTCTTCTTGATAAGGCAAACTCAAGTCGGGCTTGAGTCCTCAGATGAATTTCTTAGATCTGTGACGTTCATCGTAATATATTTATACTTTTGGAGAATCTTGAACTTCATGGCATACTGGGTAACAATCATGTCACCCATTTGAGCCAAGATGGAAAATGATAGATACTCCTTCTCAATCATAGCTTCAGACACATAGTGCTCATGGAATGATTTAACAAATCCTTCCCATGTGAGTGGAGGTGCGTCATCTGCCCTTGAGTCGAGGTAGTTTTCCCACCATGTGCGGGATTCCTCTTTGAGCATGTGGGTTGCAAAGTGAACCCTAGAGTGTTGAGGGAAGTCCATGTCTCAGAAGCAATGCTAAATGCCTCTAATCCATTCCTCAGCTTTGGTGACTACATCAATCTCTCCTTCATCTAAGAGAGAGTCATGCTCGATCTTTAGGAAGTCCACTTGAGTTAGTTCATTATGTCTAGGTTGATGTTGTCCTTGTGTTAATACATTGGTTAGGGCTTATACCAAATGTTCTAGGATTGGCTTATTGTTCCCTCTTGGTCCACTTTCCCTACTAGAAGAGCTAGCACCATAATCCTTACCCTTTCCCTTATCTTCTCTCTTTGGGATCATCTGAAAGAGGGTTACATAAACCTAGGGTTAGAACACATGAACCAAATTGTTTCCTGGTGGCCATCCATTTATTGGCTCTGATATCGTTAATGTAACACCCCACCTTTTGACATATATTATAACTGCACAGAAGCTTTCATTTTGAAGGAGGGTGTCACATTTATGAAATCATAGCAAATAAACACATAATTCACCATTGAGATTCATACATTGTTCTTTGAATAGGAAACCATAATTAAGTTTTATGATATATTTAAAGATTTCTAAATATGGGAAACTACTCATAAAGGTAAACATGAGTGAATCGCCTAGTATGGATGACACCCCACCAATAAGCTATTGTAGGTTTTCTAGTCCTTGCTTGCTGCTCTTGAGTCCTTGCTTGTTCCAACTCCTGGGGACATCGCGTCCCAAGCCATACAAAGGGGAAAAAACAACACATCTGTAAACGGTACTGGCACTTTATAATATGAGAAAAGTAAATATACTTGGCATGTAAGAAATCTTGACACAACTAGAGGGATTATTAAATCATTATTAACACAAGGAATTGAATAGTATATGTATGCATCACTCTATAATGCCCCCTTAGGAGCAAATGATTGGTAGGGAATCCCTTGATTCTAGGAAAGCCCTTAATGTCCCCTTGATGCCCATGATTGGGGAGCAATAAAAACTAGTTCAATTCCATTTAGCTTGATCATTAACATGTCATTAACATTAACATAATCATGATTTTTGAACTTAACAAGATGGGATTTCTCCCTCTTCAACATGATCTCTTAACAAGATGGGATTTCGCCCACTTGAACATTAACATAAGTTTCATGAGTCATTAATCATAAACGTTAATCATAGTGAACATTATAACCATAGGACATATGTAGCAATCATCAAGCAATAATATAGAGTGATCATGGTTAAAATATTAAACTTGCAATGATAATGTCTACTTTGTACTTAACATGCAAACAATCAGAATTACTTGTGCTCAGTAGCATGACACATTTACCTTGGAGTAATGTAGATCCTAAGATAGTCTTCCTGTTCCTTTAGTCAAATATAGGAAAAACTTCCTCTTGACTTGATTAGGCTCTAAGTACCTATTCATTAACATAATAAATAAATACCTTGTATTGATCTTAGGTTGAATTAAGTTGGATTAGGGTTTGGGTGTATTAGGGTTAGTCTCACTAATCAACATCATTAACATAGGAAAACTAGGTTAGATTAGATCACCTTAATGATATGTGGTACATAATTAGGGTTTCATAATTGAAATTAGGATTTCAAACAAAATCCAAATAGAAATGTAAATTATAGCTTGAAAACCATAAAATCATATTCCTATTGAAAAACCCTTTGCAATGACTGTTTATTTGCATTTTTTGAGCATCATATGATTTAGATTGAATATTTGTAAACTACCCAATTAGAGAACAAGAAACAGTATGTTTACCATTATTTAAATCATAGATAACTCTGTGTAAATGAGGCATGAAAAGACCAAGGAAACCACAGTATGCGTGACACATAAACTGAACATGTGGGGGAAGACTTGTCATTAGGTCATAAATAAAATTTGCTCATTTTAGAAATAAAATCATCAGCAAAAAGACTACATTACCCATGCAACATTAATTATTATATGGTTTGTGCAGGGTCACCCAGGTAATTTGAAGACTTGGATTGTTTCCCAAGAGACATGGCAGGGACCATGGTCAAGCACCTATCTGGAGCTCCCTGACCTTCATCGCCATGAAACCATGTGGTTCCTCAAAGATCGGATAGTGGCTTGTCTCCTTCGTGGAAACAAGAGGAGGCCAATGGGCCATTCCATTGGTTCTAACATGAAATAGTGCATGATAAGATCCACTGGAAACTAGGGTACAGAGGGAGGGGCTCGGAGATTGGAGATCAATGAAAACAACAGAAAATGTGATGCTAGAGTGGGGCAAAACAATTGTGGACTTTGGGTGAGGCTAGAGGTCAACATTCCTCGACCGGAGGGTCAGTGAAACACCGTGGTGATGGATGTTGATGATTACCATGAACTAGGTTTCAGGTTATGATGACTGGAGCAAAACTAGGAAAAAGTAGTGAAGAAAAAAAGAAAGAATAGAGTTAACGGATGCTTATAGTGATCTCCATTGCACTGGGGGTGGTCAGAGTAGTCAAGGTGAAGCTTGGGTCGCCAGAGAAGGATAAGGAGTAGGTACTGAGGCTTAGAGGAATAGGAGGAGAAATCAGATGTGAAGGAGTATTGAGTGATGGTCGTAGATGGATTTCAAGATCTAAAATAGGAACGACGAGGCCTCTAGTGGTCCCGGCAGTCCCCTTACAGAGAAGGGTGAGAGCGCCATTTAGGGTGTTTCCTTAAATGATGATGAGAGATTGCGAGTAATGGACCGATCAAAATGGAAACTCATGATGAATCTAATGGGAGGAAATATCTCAATAAGGTGGAGGGATGAGGGAGAGAGGGTTTGCCAAAGGGACAACCATGAAACGGCTCCTGACCCTCGTGATTAGCGGAGGTAGAAGATAATTTGTTATCTGTCGGATCGAGTTATCATTAAAAGAGGACCGTCGATGGCGTGCGAGAAGCGAACTAAAAGTAATTGGGACGTCACATGCTATTAAAGTTGAAACTTTAGAGTTAGTTCGTGTATTAAATGTATTTGAAATAAATCCATTATGAAACTTTACTCAAATCTTTCAAATTCGATTTGAAGGTTCAAACATGGGTCAAATGAGTTTAAATTTGAATTTTATACTAATTAGAAGGTATAGAATATTCATGTGAAGTTAGATTTCATTTTTTTCATATCTTGGTCTGTAACTTCTATATTGACCATCAAAAGACATTAAAAGTAATATATTTTGAAAAAGGGATTTTATTATTGGATTCTTGAGTCATAATTCTGAGTTGTACCCATTCAATAATCACGTTGTCACCTTATTAACCTCTTTCTATGCTTTATGGCCATTTTGGATGAGTGAAAAAATGAAAGACGATTAATTTGAGTTATTTGATATACATAATGCATTTTTGAGAGCAAGAATGAAATTGAGTCTTAATTTAAGTTTTCTTATCCTATTTTCATATAAGGAAAACTATTATTGGTCTTTTTTCATTAAAACCCCTCAACTATTATTATTTAGAAAAACTTCATTTTAAGTTTTAAATTGGTTGAAAATTGGGATGTGACATAACATGTCCAAATCTATTGTGCCACATATCAAAAGAGCCAACAATATAAGAAGAAAAGGAAATTTCATTACCAGACGAGTCTGATACATTCAAAAGAAAAAGGCCATTGGAGCAGTACATCATACCCAGATAGTCCCCTGACTTAGAATGGATGACTTTGTTTGATTCAAATGTGACCTTAATTTCAAACTTCATAAGTTGAGAAAAAATAATTAAATAGACCATAATGTCTAGAACTTATAATAGATCTTTCATCAGAAAGATTTTTGTAGAAGTCATCTTGATCACGACGTTGTCGTTTCCGGTCATAGGAGAAGCGCTTTAGTTGTCCATGATAACTCGATGCTCATCATGTCCTAGTCCTAAGTAGATCACAATGACATCTCTGTTGCCACTAATGTGGCAACTAGCCCTAGAATTGATGATACAATCATGATGTTGAAATGATCCCATACTGACCACGCTGATAAATGCCACAAACACGCTCTCTGTCACAAGATAGGTTGTTCATTCTTTAGAACCCTTGACTGCCTGCTTCTTCTTGTGCATGCATTTAGAAGAGGTGTGACCAGGTTTACCAAAGACATAACCAGAAACATTCCTTTTCTTAATGTATTTGTTGCCTTTGTTTTTATTTTTATTTTCATTTCCTATATTATTCTTCTAGTTATTTTTCAATTCATCAGAAGAATTATTATTTTGTTTAACTTTATTGTTAAAAAGCTAGTAGTAGCAGACAATTCTTTTGTTAAATCAGATCTCTCTCTAGATCAATTTTGATTTTCTATCCATGTATATAATCACATCATCAACCGACATTGTCTTTCTTTTATGTTTTAAATTGTTCGTGTAATGTTTCCAAAAACTTGAAAAAAATCAATTAGTAAACCGACAATGATAGATTTAGGCAGATCAATTTTCTCATTCTTTAGATCATCAAGTATTATTTAAAATTCATGATTTGAGTTGTGATCAAATTATGTTTAGGAATATGAAAATTCAAAAAAATTGCAACAGTATATTTTTTCGTAGATGCTTCTTCAAGAACGTACTTTTTGTTAAGATTTTTCCAAATTTTGGATGAAATTTAAAGGAAAAGTACGCATGAAATAATTGATTAGAAATAATACTTAAAATGACATGATGAAAAATTCTGTTAGCCCTTTCCCAATTGACAGAATCAATTTCTGGTTTTGGATCAGACAGAGTAAATGCTACATTAGTTACTTCTAAAGCAGTGTAAATTTTTTCTTACCATGGGCGATAATGAAATCCACCAAAACGTTCAATTCTTATAACGTCAAGTAAAGACTTTGTGACATTGTCGAAACAATAACGATCTGTTGGTTTGATGTCGATGGAGTCACAGTTGTAGATGGCATTTTTAAAACCTTCCATGTTTGTACCCATAGAACCGAAATACTCTTAAGAATGTTGTTCGTGAAAGGGGTTCAAACCATGATTAAGCATTGAATATGAAATATTATATCAGAAGAAGTTGAGGCGTGCAAGATCTACTATTTTTAAGAGTATTTACGTGGCTCTTGACTGTGAACGTCAATGCAGTAGGCGACTACATCGGCTACTCTTTCAGGATCCAACAACGATTGCTGGTGTGAAACGTGCACACACTATCATGACAACGAGCGAAAGGAATCAATTGTTCTTCCAGTGAGCAGACAAGCGGGGGAAAGAAAAAGAAAGAAAACTGAAGAGTTTTGATTGTTTAGAACAATGACAAAGACACTTTTAAATAACAAAATAAAGTACGCGTGAAAGGATGTGTTGCGGTTGTAAATTGGACGTGGTTTAGAACTGTCCAAATGAACAAAAGTTGGTTCAGTGAACCAATAGAAAAACTATGTTGGGGCCGTGCCTACGCATGGAGTCTTGGAGGGCCGGATTTGCACTCTCCTATGGACGGGACACGAACCGGCTTGGTCTAAATTGTATTGGGCTGCCTCACCATGCATATTTCCTATTGTGATTCTCAAATATCTTATGGATAAGAATCCATATATAAGGAGGAAAGAAGTTTTAGAATTCTCTAATGTGAGACAAAAACATTGCTCTTTTACTTTTGAAATACAAAAAGATATAAGAGAATACTCTTCAGAAGAAGATATTCAATCTGAAAAAGGATACAAAATATGAGGTTCTAAGGTTGGAGTTAAAGCCACCGACATCTGAAGATGCACAATATTAGTCCTCGTGTTTTAATCGGGTCCACAAGCATCTAAGGTTGCAAAATATCACGCTCTGGAGTTGTAAACGAAGCCACGAACATTCGAATCTTGGTATTCATAGTAGGAGGAGATTCTTCGTGAGGAGCAGTGTTAAGGGAACTTTTTGGTGCATTTCTGAGATTTGATGGCATCCCATATCCTATCTATGGTGTTGCAGGTTGACTAGTAAGGACTATGTTTTGCCTATAGAATGGCATGAAGTTTTGTCATGATGTTATTGACTGCGGTATCTGCCGGCTGTGAAGATTCAGGAGTGACATTCAAATTGGGTTCAATAATATATGTTCGTTCTATATGCGTGGGGTATCTATAATGCTTCACAGATGTCTACGAAAATACCGGAATATGAGATTTTTTTCATCAACATATAAAGCTCCATGACATCTTTTATAAAACTCCATGACATATTTGGCAGCAGAAATAGTCATCTTTGATAGCAGAGATACTCATTGAAGTAGATTTTCAGATATTCATATCGCAAGTTGCAGTGGAAGCAAGTAGTCCAAAATGTATAAAGAATATAGTGATGATTTTGCGGTACAACATTTCTTTGAGAATAATAAATATATACTGGATCGATTTTTTTGAACAATTAAGCTGTATCATTGATTGTCCATCGGTCTTTAAGCAGAAAATTGTTCAACCAGAGAATTGTTCGACCCACTTTAGAGTTGTCGGTTTATAGTTATAAGTGTCGCAGTCCATTACTGCGTTCAACTTTACAATACAAGTGTCGCTGTACATTACTGGTTTCAGATCCAACATGATTATGTACATTACTAGATGTCCGGTACTTCAACTTTAAAGATTCAATTATCTTTAAAGTTGGTACATAATCATGTTCGGTACATAGAAAGATAGTAACATAATAAGATTTCAAAAAAAATATCACATCCATTTATTAATTGGAATTTCACAACATAATTGAATCTTTAATTGTGATACATAAATGTCTATAAATTTAATTAGTATACATGATTATATTTGCATGCCAATGAAAACTAGATGACTACATATGAACAACTAATCACCATTTATTTAATTTTTTCTTTTAAAGTTTGATCAATAATCACTCTCTTAATGAAAAAAAATCCATGCATATAGGAAAGATCCAAATACCATCCCTTTGTACATGGCATCTCACACAATCTTTATTATTGTTATATATATATATATATATATATATATATATATATATATATATATATATCCAAAATTCATTCAAATATAAGTAAATTACAACTTTATATAATCTTAAAAAGATAATGTCAATCTTTTTATCTATATAAGAAATATAAAAATTTGCTATAGTGTACAATTTATCTTTGACATGAGACAAAAAGATAAAGACAGTAAAACTAATGAGAAACCATCATGTAGATATGATTTCAATCAATTAGAGAGAGAGTGTGTGTAACATCCCAGGATTTGAGGCCTCGGATATAATGATCTTATAAGGAATTATTGGATTACTCATATCACCAAGGTGCACCTCTTTTTCCGGGAGTCCATCACTAAAGAACTTCATAAGTTAAGCGTGCTCAGCTTGGAGTAGTACTAGGATGGGTGACTAGTCGGGAAGTTGACCCCGGCTTACGCGTGAGTGGACAAAAGCATGCAGTTAAGGCTAGTGTTGGTCTGTGGGGCCAGTCGTCATTCCTAAATCTCTGTTAGAGCCATGAGTAGTGGGCTTGGGTGTTACAAATGGTAGGTTAGTGGTGGTCTGTGGGGCCAGTCATCATTCCTAAAACTCTGCTAGAGTCTTGGGCAGTGGGCCCATGTGTTACAAATGGTATCAGATCCATAACCTCTCCAGTAGGTGGGGCCCACATGGGCATGTAGTATGCCAGTCTTAAGTCGTACGGTCTAGACATGTAGGGAAGGGATGTCCATGGTTGTGTATCCACCCTTGCGTTGGTATTCCGTGATCGGGAGTTGGGTGTCCATGGGCCATTCTGGATATGCACTGAAATGGGGTGATGTTATGAGGCCTTATAGTTGAGCCTTGACGAGGACGTCAAGAGTCTAAGTGGGGAAGATTGAAACATCCCAGGATTTGAGGCCTCAAATATAATGATCTTATAAGGAATGATTGGACTACCATATCACCAAGGTGCACCTCCTTTTCTGGGAGCCCATCACTAAAGAACTTTATAGTTTTAAGCGTGCTCAGCTTGGAGTAGTACTAGAATGGGTGACCAGTCGGGAAGTTGACCCCGACTTGCGTGTGAGTGGACAAAAGAATGTAGTTAAGGCTAGTGGTGGTCTGTGGGGCTAGTCGTCATTCCTACAGAGAGAAAGATGACATTGTCAAGGAAAACTTACCAAAAAATTTATAGGAGTAGATCTTCCTTATTCTTTATATTCAATTTCTATACCTCACTTTCCTTTGTCATCACTTTATGTATATCAGAACTCGATAAATAATTTTTCCTACTTTCCTCGTGAAGTTTCCATCATGCTAAATACAACATCATAACCTTTGAAAAAAAATTATTACTCTCTACATTATACTCAGATCCTCTTCATTAGAAGATTATACATGTATGAAAAAAATATGTAGATCTTCTGATATGATATCATCTGCTAAACTTGTGATATGCCAACTACACCAATAAGTTGATTTTGTCCCCACTTCCTATAATTAATACTCTTTTTATATTAGTAATATTATATGTAGAAGACACCAATCAGATCGGAATTGAGGCTTAGGTGATGATCGTGGTGAATAATATTATGCATATTTTAATACCAAGTGACGGTGCAAAATGACCATGTTGATTCTCGAATTGCTCAATTTGAAAGAAACATGGTTAAATCATTTGTAATTTTTGAATGTAGACACATAAAATAAATACATTACTTTTATATAGAGAATCATATTATATCATAGATTTTACATTTTATTGTTTTATAGAAAAATTATTTTGTATGTTTGAGACAACAAAAATCGTTTATTTTTTTAGTTTTATCCAAATATGTATTAATTTTCCCGTCTAGCTTATAGTCAAAAAATTTCATTGCTTGTAGTAAATTATCCCCCCATACCATAGATTTCTAGTTCTGTCACTGTATATAGGGGTTTAGACCCAACTAACTAGACAAGTAGCCAATGTGAGGCTAAGCCATATAATTTACAAGACAAATTGTTAAAGTATCAAATATGAACCATAACACAACTAATTAAACATTATGAATACTTCCAAAATGACTATTTCAAAGTCTACAATCATCCTACATTAGGTACATCGATAGGTCTTCAATCTATTAAAAATCTTATATTTTGTAATAGCATCGATGGCCACTATGCCAGAGTCCATATTATTTAGGGTGACTACTCCAAATTATCTAGCCAAGAATGGCAACAAAATATTTGAGGCATACATCAAACAAAAATATTTTTATCTAACTTTTGGTATACATGAAAATAAAAAGGAAAGTAAGGGAATTCTAGAAATTGGGAGAAAAATGATATTTTGTGAGATAATGGTATTGTTTAAAATTAATCTTCAAGGAGCAAGATTTGTATATGAAAGATACCTCGAGTAATTTCATGCATTAGGTATGAGGTGGAAAACATATTGGTGTGTTTCATGAAATAAGGATAACTTGATTTTGGAGATATATCAAAGGAGAGGTAAAGGATAATTTAGACTTAAAGCCACGAAGAATTTCCCAAAAAGGGTAATAACTAATAATCAAACATGAGCAGGGTGGCTATCTACATTCCTTAATAGTTTTGGGCTTGCTAACCAAGTCTCTCGGTGTCGAAGGGGTTAACCAAATCCATGAAAGAAAGAAGGGGTTATTTATTTTGGTGATTTTACTATTAGGAATAATCTAGATATGACTTTGGGACTAGGTTCGTGTGAGTCATTGGTTAAGAAAGTTATTCATTGTCCATGTTGAGATATGTGTTAACTATCACCATGTGTGTGTATCAGAAAGGAAACATAGCATTCCTTTCAGGATGGTTTACCTCTCCCTCACCTTACCCCTCGATATTTTCCTTCCCCCCTAAGTGATAGGGTTCCTTCAAGGAACTATATAAAGACCATCCAAACCCTCGATGTCGATCCCAGATTGCCTTGCAATGGCCTTGGTTTGCTGAACTCTCGTCTTTCTACCTTTTTGGAGAAATTTGTAGACTGGTTTCCGCAGATAGTGCCATGGTTCTTAGAGGAACACCTGGACAATGGGAGTTCCCCTCCTCTTGTCATGAGAAGGATACCAGCATGAAGAGGAGGAAGAATTACCAAAACGACTCAACTCTTGCAAGGTCATCACTCTCCCTCAGCTAAGTGTGGGTAGGTTCTATTCTTCCCCCTTGACCTATTTCTCTGCTACACATAACTAGTAGACCCCAAACCATGTCCACCCAGTTCATCCCGTCAGGTAACCACCCAGATCCAGTGAGGATAGGCAGAGCTAGTCTACCCTTCTGTGGGGATTCGCGGCCTAGGAGTCTGGAAGGACAACACATGAGTGCCTCCTCTAGGGAAGAACCCACCTTCTTTGAGAGGTTGGGGGTGATACAGATTCAAAGGACATGGATGCCCCTACACGTGTACATAAAGAGAGGGGGGTACATCGGTATTTCCCTCTCGTATCCCAGTGGAGCTAAATAACAGTAAAAAGCAGTTCTAGTGCTGATGTGTCAATGCCTAATAGGCCAATCAAAGGATTAACTTAAGAATATAGTAAAATGAATTGGTAGCTCCGACGATGACAAGTTATATATGAAAATTTATCTGAAAAATGAGAGGAACACAAATAAAATATGATGAATGCCTAATTATGTTCCCAATTCCAAAAGTAGGGTTAATATATGATTAAGTAGTGATTAATAAATGGAAATCCTAGGAATGATTTGAGTGTTTAATACATTAAATGGTTTTATTCTTTCTATAACATGATGTTGTCCAATAAGATAGTAATTAAACATAATCATGATCATAATGCTGATACTAAGAGTTTCAAATGTGAATAATAATACACGTGAAGAGTTAGGGTTTAAATATTCCAACTTGCTATATTGTTAATGAACCTAATCAAATCTAAATGATCTTAATGCAAGAATGTAATAAGATAATTAGGGTTTTCAGTTGATGATCAATATGCGATGGAAATAGATTTAGTACCCTTATTCCTTATCCAAACTCGAGACAACCTAAACCCTATATTAGGACATGAGTAGTGTTTAATCTAAATAACATGATGGTGACACTTTAGGATTTACATACATGCATATTAAAATGTTGATTGTGATCGCTTGATGCCACACGAATGAGATAACTCAAAACAAAGCGTGAAATTAACATTAAGCATCCAGATTACCAGAAATCATGGTAAATTATAAATAATTTCTATATACCATAAAAGAAGAAGCATATTACATCTGAACCACAAACTTGTGCCACTTGTATTATATAACATGCCAAAAGGTATTACACATCAATTTTCAGTGGGCATGCTTTCACAACCTGTTACATATACAATCCATATATGTAAAACCATGGCATACTCCCAAAAACTTGTAACGGTGTACAACATCTAAAAACACCCCAAGGAACTGAGAGTATAGGGATAATAGATAGGACTCTACTACAAAACACTAGCAGCATATCCAACCTTCAAGTGCTATTGTTCTGCTTGTTGCTCTTCCTCAACTGCATAGTCTCAACTGTTGACTCAAGGTCAATTAGGTCAATGTTGACTCACGTCTAAATTGACTAAACCCTTGTTTTGATGATGACTAACCATTACACATATTGGTGTCTAATGCTTCTACTTGAGTGATTTCAAATTAGGTATAAACACACTCCAATTGCCCTAACTTGCGCATCTCAAATTGGAGAAAAGACAAGTCAAAGTAATACAAGTGCATGTTTTTGTAATATGATGTATATCCATTAGAATCATGTTGTAAATCACTTGTAATGATTGTATGACTTGTAATTAAGCTTAGAAAAATATCAGGAGCACTTAGATCGAATATTAGAGCACTTTAGATGCATCTTTGAAAGCCAATTACAGGCACTTGGTCGGTCGAGTTTCCCCAGCCTGAAACTCAACCGATCAACCTTGGTTGATTTTCTGAAGATTGCATCGGTCGAGTTGTGCACTCACAGAACTCGACCGATTGGGTAGTAGGCCATTTCCAGTTGAAATGGTCGGTCGAGTTTCCTCAGAACAAACTCAACTGATCCTTTGAACATCAGTTTGCCTCCTACTTGATCGGTCGAGTTACACCCATCAGAACTCGACCGATTGCACTGTACAGAAAAGTGCAAAAAAGTGTTTCTAGCCGTTGTGGAGTTGCAACAAGTGAAAATAGATCCGTTGCAGGCCACAAAATGGCTAGTTTTCATTCATAAGTGTTCCCAAAGGCTAAGAGGCATCCCCATCTATAAATAGGACCCCTTGGGCTTCATTCCAAGGTTGAGCATTCATTGCAAACTCTTTGTGAGGTTCCTATTCTATAGTTGAGTGCTTCCTATAGCCTCCTGTCTCTCTCTAAGCTTAATCACTTACTACATCCATTAGAGTGAGTAGGAGATTTGTAAGAGAGCTAGTTCGACTTGTATATCTTGTGAGGCTCTCACTTCCACCACCTCCCCATCTCTCATTTGCAATCATGAAGATGAAGGTTCTCTCTCTTATCCAAGAGAGGTGAAGAAGAACAAGGGAAGGAGTCCCTTGGTGAAGATCAAGGCTGAAGGCTTGGAGCTTGAGTGGGTAAGCCCTTGGAGAAGGCAGAAGACTAAAGCTCAAGTGGGTAAGACCTTGGTGAAAGCTTCTCCGAGTGAAGGTGAAGTCAAAAGATGAAAATCCAAGAAGAGTGGGTAATTCCTGCAAGGCCGAAGACTTGTGCAAGAGTGGGTAAGTCCTTGGAGAAGTCTGAAGACTCTTGCAAAGTAGGTAAGTCCTTGGTAAGGTTGAAGACTCTTTGTCTTGGATTGGTAAGTCTTTTGTTTGGTCATGCATTGTATGTCTTATGAATGAATATAAGAGTGCAAGAGTTTGGAAGTCCTAGAGGTTGACCTCTCTAGGCAAGTGGACTGACACACTTCTAGTTTGAAGTGTGGAACCACTCTAAATAGCTTGTCTAATTGATGCATGTTCAATCTCTCTCTCCCTTGCTATGTATGTTTTAGTTGCACTCAAATTACCTATTTAGCAACCTTATCTTGTCATATATCTTGAAGGTTTAATGAGTTTTGTTTAAGTGCTTTCAACTCTATTCACCCCCCTCTAGAGCATCTAATCACCCATCTAGGATCCAACATCAACCTCATCATGCAAGACCACCTAAAAGATGTGGAAACCCATGGCGTGAGATCAACGTCCCAGTAATTGATTTAACTCTCCACCAACAACTATTATTAGCACAGATATATTAAAGCAGGAAGATAGAATTATTATCAGGATGAGCATATTAAACAGTTTAAGCATCTACAACTGAGCAATAGAACATCTTATACTTTTAAAAAAAATATGAAGAACATGTATAACCTTTAACAACTAAATAGTATAAGAAACAAGGCAAAGGGGTCATCCAATGTGATTCGTGTTTAAACCTAGGCAATTATACTACACGGTTTTGTTACATCTTTTATTATGCCCTAAGTAGATGAGGTATACCACTCATACTCCAATTGACCACTACTAAGTCGAAATCACCATACAAGATCTAGATGGAGTTAGACTCCTATGATCTCCCACACCCTCGGTCAGTCCAAGTCCGCAATGACATATTAAGTACAACTGCAAAATAGCCTAATGTGCCTTGGTTTATAGACAGATCACCAGTGAAAATTTAGTTACGACCACAACCACACTCCTACTAAGGTATGACCATATCCAACTTCAAAATATGTCATATATACTAAATCACATCATCTGATATGTGTCCTCGACCGTCTTGCTAGGATATGACCGCATCCATCCCTGAGAATCATGCATATACTCAACAATATACGACTCCAATCTTCCACAGAGGGAGAACCCATTTCACCATCTAGCAAGTATTGACACTAAAGATGGATCTATGGCACATGGAAACTACATGATTAGTGTTTCACTTGACTTGTTAAGCCAATTGAGTATCTTTTAAGGCATCAATCAATTTATGTAGTACAAACCCTAAACATATCTACACATATAAGAGTAGGATATAACTCTAGAACAAATAAAATGTATGAGTATAAACTTGCTACATCATCACATGATATCACTGCCATACAAGAACATCATCATTATCACATCACCCTGGGATAACTATCCCTTATCACATCACTGGATGATATCACCTCACATTAGGCAGAAAGTCTCTTCAAGGTCATAAATTCGAATCATATAGTTCATGCATCACATCTCATCTCAACATGCCTCATCAAGGCTCATAATCATTGACCCTATGCAACATAAATATATCACAACATCTACAAGCTATGTAGTGAATTCAACCTACATCATTTGGGTTATACAAACAGGAGAGAGAAAACATCATCTCATACTAATCATGTCAATCAAGATAAATGTAACATCATGTACTCCTAATTAGGGTTAGGGTTTTCCATGTAACATTTAGCATTATTTACTATGGAACATCACTCCCACATTCTTGGAATACATTAGGTTTAATCATCCTAATTATGATCAACCAACTATTCTAGAACAACAATAGGTATTGACCATCTAGATACACCACTATAGGTAACGCCCATTAATGCACATTATCATCGGTAGAGACCACCATCACCTCAAGGTGTAGCGACCACCATGCACACCAAGCGCAGCGGCCAACTCACATGAGCACATCAGGTAGTGACCTCAAAACATAGCGACCAAACTATATTAGGGTTAGGGTTTACCTTGCGACTGCAACAACCTTACACATGTAGCGACCACTAGGAGAGCCATCTCATAGGTAGAGACCAAAGAGTGAGCATACTCAACATCTTGACCTTAAAATATTAGAATGTAGCTACCTCTCAAATAGGGTAGGATAGCTGGCACAACAAGGTAACAAATGATTAGTGACCAACCGCAAGGATTATCATGTAGGGACCCAAACAATAGCTATCTATAGAGACCACTCACCTAGTTAGGGGTAACGACCATCACCACCTCTTTTTGTGGTGACCATAGGACCAAGCCTCTCCAATCTATTCATAACCAAACTCAAACTAGAGTATAACTATAATCATATAATAATAATCAAGACAACTAAGCATCACCAAGGGGAAAAACTCCAAGAAAGGGTGAACATCAAAACCCTAAAACAATTTGATTCTCATCATGGGATAACAGCAAGCCAAAACCCAAGGAAAGAGGGGAAACATATGTCATCACCAAAGCACTCAAAACATTCATTAAGGAGGAAATCAGAATCATAAACATGAGAAATACCAACCGTTTAGCATGTACAACAAGAATCATCATCTTCACCACCATCACAATTTTGGGTACAAGATTTAGGGTTTAGGAGGAAGAGTAATCTATACAAGAATACTTTAAGATCTTAAATTCTGAAACAAGATAGCATTATCCATATACTCATTACCACATTGTAGATATAAAATAGTAGCATGCAATCTAGATAAGGGTGCCATAATAGAAGAGGAGAAAGTTATATAACCCTCCTTAAGATGAAGATCAAGCTCCAAAGCCACGAGATCTAAGACAGAGAAGAAACTCCAAACTTTGATAAACTCAAAAAACAACAAGGTCACCTCAAGAGGAGAAGAACACACCAAGGTCAAAGGAAAGCTTCAAAAAGAAGAAAGAACAAACCCTAGCCAAATAAGAAAGAAGAAAGAGTGGAAACTTAATCTAACTTAGGTACTCCCATGGAAAACCATGAATCTGGACCTTTGTTGGAGAGAAGATCCTCAAGATAGCAACCATGGTAACCCATATTCTACAGATGTAACATCCCAAGATTTTAAGCCTCAAATAAAATGATCTTAAAAGGAATGATTAGACTATCCATAACACCAAGGTGCACCTCCTTTTCAGGGAGCCGATAACTAAAGAACATTATGGTTAAGCGTGCTCAGCCCAAAGTAGTACTAGGATGGGTGACCAGTCAGGAAATTTTTCTTGGCTTGCGTGTGAGTGAGGAAAAAGAGCACAATTAAGGCTAGTGATGGTATGTGGGACCAATCTTCATTCCTGAAACTCTACTAGAGCCTTGGGTAGCCTTGAGTAGTGATCCCGAGCATTACAACGGCCAAGAAGAAAAAATGGAGGTAGGGTTTCAAGAAAAGGAGATCAAGGGTGTACAACTACATACCAAGAAGGAAGATCACCAAGAACCACCACAAAGAAGATGATCAAGCCCTAGATCACCACATGCAAAGGTGATCGGTCACCAAAGCTCCAAGATCAACACCTTCTTTAGCTCCACCAAGATCTAGGATGAATGTAAGGAAGAAGAGAGGAAGAAGAGAGACAAAGAGGATAATTTCATGTGAAAGAAGGAGTATATATGCCCAAGGGTAAGAGAG
Source organism: Alisma plantago-aquatica (assembly GCA_963693085.1). Taxonomy (NCBI): domain Eukaryota; kingdom Viridiplantae; phylum Streptophyta; class Magnoliopsida; order Alismatales; family Alismataceae; genus Alisma; species Alisma plantago-aquatica. Next base: position 125,529,322 of record OY856411.1, read on the forward strand.
AGGTAAAGATGATGAGGTGTCAAGGTATGAGAGCACTAAAACGACACTTGTCCTATAAAGCCACGGCCATGCAAGCACCCACCACAAGCATGCATCAAAAGGTGATAAGAAAAAGGTTGGGTATAGACCACTAGGTCCACTACTCACCTTCGGTTGAAGCTAGACTAAGGCATGACATGGTAATGACCACTACCCATGTCCATCCTCACAACAGGTTGAAATATTAAGGCACGAACCAAACGCTACTAACCAAAAACTAAGGTAAAGAGTCTAGGTCAAAGCAAACCAACCATTGAAAGGTGCATCATTTGAAGCACTTCAAGAGGACACAACATCAAGGGCACTACACTCAAGAAACAAACCATGGTCGACACCACCATCCATGCAGAACCATACAAAGCATGCAAACCCAAAAACCACACATGATGCCACTTCACCAACCAAAGTCCAACAAGGCTCCCCTATGTATCATTATCTCTCTAATGATGAGAAGGAACAAGAAGAACAACCTCCATGTGACAAATTGCAAGATAGACCCTCAACATGGGTAAATTGCAACTTGGTCCAAAACAAGTATAACTTTCTCAAACATCAACCAAACAAGACTAAACTAATAACATAAGTTTATCACATGTTATTGAGGTGGATCATATGATTAGATTAAGGTTTAAGCATCATGTTAAGAAAACTAAGAATAATCAAGCATAAACATAATCAAGCACTAAGATAGGTCAGGGGTCTTACAACCATAAACTGCTAACAAGGATTTCACCCTCAAAATCCTACACAAAAAGAGACAGATACTTCCTACACATCTCGTGCTCAAGCTCCCACTTGGCTTCTGCCATGCCACAATGATGCCACAAAACCTTAACCAACATGATATTTGTCTTCTTCAACTTCTTCACCCTTCTATCATGGATCAACTAGGACCCTCCACATACGACACATCATCTTCTAGCTCAACCTCCACTGGTTGTAGCACTTGCTTGGTGTTAGGGTGAAACTTCCTCAACATCAAAACATGGAACATCAGATGCAAGACGTGCAACTCAGGTGGCAACTCCAATTTATAAGCCACCTTCCCAACATGTGCCACCATAGGATAATGTCTCATATACCTGGGATCCAACTTAGCCTTCTTCCCAAACCTCAACACGCCTTTCCAAGGAGAGATCTTGAGATACACCTTGTCTCCTACTTGGAACTCCAAAGGCATGTGATGATTATCGACATACAACTAGTGTCTTCCATGTGCTTCCTTCAACTACTTCTTAATCACTTTGATCTTTTTTGTTGCCTAATGCAAAAGATTAGGACCCAAAATATGATATTCACTAATCTCATATCAACACAATGGAGATCTATAATGTCTCGCATATAAGGCAGTGTAAGGTGCCACGTCAATGCTCCTATGATAGTTGTTGTAGTAGGAAAACTCTATCAAATTGAGGTGCACATACCAACTACCCAAAAAGTACAAGAGACAGACTCTTAACTGATCCCACAATGTCTATATCATCCTCTCAAACTAGCCATCTACTTGCGGGTGAAATGCTATGTTGAACCTCAAATGCATACTCATCGTTGTATGCAAATGTTCCCAAAAATGACTGGTGGATTGTGGACCTCTATCCAACACAATGCTAGCTGGTATACCAAGCAAAAGAACAATCTCATCAACACATATCTGAGCAAGCATCTCAGTCGTATAAATTGTCTTCATTGAAAGAAAGTGCATTGACTAGGTCAACCTGTCAATGATCACCCAAATGGAATCATGTCCTTTGGCTGTCCTAGGGAGTCCAATGACAAAGTCCATCGTGATATGATACCATTTCGACTACGATATATAAAACGGTTGCAAAGTCCTTGACAGTTTCTGATGGTCTTCCTTAACCTACTGACACATAGAACACTTTGCCATGAACTCACCCACATTACGCTTCAAGCCAGGCCACAAGTACATGTCTTTTAGATTGTGTTACATCTTGGTAATGCATGGGTGCATAGAGTACATCGAAGAGTTAGCCTCCTTCACAACCATCCTCCTCAGACCATCAACATCAAGAACCACTACCCTACCCTGGAAGCACACCATCCCATCCTCAAACTCATGAAAGTCATCACACTTCTCGCTACCAAGCTCTGCTCAAATCTATTTTACCACAATATCACCACATTGTGCATCTCAAATCTTCTGCCTCAACATAGGATTCACTTATAACTATGCCAACAGACCTACTAACAAAGACACGTCCAACTATATGTTGATCTGACGCAAGGAGACCAACATGTCTCTCTTATGGAACATCAAAGTGCATAACTGTGCTTTATCCACAGATAATGATGAATAAGACTTCCTTCTCAAGGCGTATGCCACCAAATTTTCCTTTCTTGGATGATAGTCTATGGTGCAATCATAGTCTTTAACTAGCTCTGTAAGGACTGGGCCCACTCCCCAAGGCTCTAGTAGAGTTTCAGGAATGACGACTGGCCCCACAGACCACCACTAGCCTTAACTGCACACTTTGTCCACACTGACGTGCAAGCCAGGTTCAACTTCCCGAATGGTCACCCATCCTAGTACTACTCCAAGCTGAGCATGCTTAACTATGGAGTTCTTTAGTGATGGGCTCCTGTAAAAGGAGGGGCACCTTGGTGATATGGATAGTCCAATCATTCCTTATAAGATCATTATATATGAGGCCTCAAATCCTGGGACATTACAATCTCCCTCACTTAGACTCTTGACGTCCTCGTCAAGGCTCAACTATAAGGCCTCATAACATCGCCCCATTTCAGTGCACACCCATAATGGCCCATGGACACCCAGCTCCCAATCATGGAATACCAGCGCAAGGGTGGCTACGTCAACCATGGACAGCCCTTTCCTACATGCCTGGACCGCACGACTCAATACTGGCATGTCACATGCCCATGTGGGCCCCACCTACTGGAGGGGTTATGGCTCTAATACCATTTGTAATGACTGGGCCCACTACCCAAGGCTCTAGTAGAGTTTCAGGAATGACGACTGGCCCCACAGACCACGACTAGCCTTAATTGCACACTTCTTCCACAATGACGCGCAAGCCAAGATCAACTTCCTGACTGGTCACCAATCCTAGTACTACTCCAAGCTGAGCACACTTAACTATGGAGTTCTTTAATGATGGGCTCCCGGAAAAGGAGGTGCACCTTGGTGATATGGGTAGTCCAATCATTCCTTATAAGATCATTATATCTGAGGCCTCAAATCCTGGGACGTTACAAGCTCCATCCAGCATTTCAATCGAATGTTCAGCTCATGCTTCAGGAAGATGTATTGTAGGTTCCTGTGGTCAGTGAAATTGTGACACTTCTCACCATAAAGGTAATGTCTCCATATATTTAAAGCATGGAACACAACTACAATCTCTAGATCATGCGGCTAGTATCTCTCCTCGTGTTTCTTAAGATGTCGCAAAGCAAAAAAATCACATTCTTATCTTTCACCAGCACGCAACCCAAACCATTCTTCGACGCATCACAAAAGAAGATGGATTATTTTCCCTACTCTTGTAGAACCAACATTGGTGCACTGGTCAGCTTCTCTTTCAAAAACTAAAAATAATGCTAACACTTGTTATCCCAGTCAAATGACACACCCTTCCTTGTCAGCTTTGTTACGGGTAACGATGATGCCCTGAAGTTCTTGATAAACCTTTAGTACCTTTGAATACTCCCTTTCTAACACAAATTGAACCTTCTTGGGATCCACACACACACCTTCAGAAGATATGATGTGCCCAAGGAAGGACACCTCTTTCAACCAAAACTGACACTTGTTGAACTTTGTGTATAGCTTGTGTTGTCTCAATAGGGTCAACTCATACCATAGATGCTGCTAATGTTGTTGGTTTTCTCTGGAGTAGATCAGAATGTCTTCAATGAACACAACCACAAAGTAATCAAGAAAAGATTGAACACCCTATTCATTAGGTCCATGAACGTTGTTGGTTTATTGGTTAGCCCAAAGAACATAACCAAAAACTCATAGTGATCATACCTAGTCCTAAAAGCTGACATAAGTATGTCTTTCGCTTGATCTACAACTAATGGTATCCTAATCTCAGGTCTATCTTTGAGAACAATGTGGCACCTTGTAACTAGTCAAACATATCATCTATCTATAGCAAAGGATACTTGTTCTTGATTGTCACATTGTTTAGATGTCAGTAGTCGATGCACAACCACATGGATTCATCGTTCTTTTTCACAAATAGCACGGGAGAACTCCAAGGGGAAGTATTTGGTCTGCTAAATCCCTTCTCTACAAACTCCTTCCACTACTTTTTTAGTTCTTGCATCTCTACAGGTGTCGTCCTATAAGGTGTTTGTTCTATTGGGTGTGTACCAGGTACTAGATTGATCTCAAAGTCAATATCTCTAGGAATGGGAACACATGGGAACTCATCGGGAAACACAACCTCAAACTCATGAACATCTAGAGCTTCCTAGATACTAGAACTCCTCATCTTGATATCTACCACACATGCCAAACACGCCTCACAGTCCTATCTCATCAGTCACTCTATTGTCATAAAAGACACTAGACATGTCAGATGAATCTTCCTATCTCCTTGGCAGATCCACAAAATATAACCATCAACAAAGGTTGCCACATTGGCACTATAGTCAAAGACCACCTGATACTTTTCCAAAGTATCCATTACAAGGATCACATCGAATTCATTCATATTAAGTGGTATAAGGTCCATTCGAATGCTACATCTTAAGAAAGAAAGAACGCAAGATGGAAAAATCTCCTATAGCTCGGTGGAACCAATCAAAGGGATTTCTAAGCGAAGACTATAACATCTACTGATAATAGGCACGGAACAACTAGCTATCACTTCTCTAGTGATAAGAGACTATGTTGCACCTAGGTCAACCAAAATAGATATAAAGCAGGAAGAAGACAAATCAGAATAAAATGACTCCATCTAACCTATCACGACTTGAGGGTTGACTAGTCCTTCTAGCTAACTCGTGGCATAGAATTGAGTCATTACCTGTTGTTGCCCCCGTCCTCTATTGGCTTTTCTAGAAGAACCAGCTATGATGCCTTACCGCTACTACTACTTTCCCACACTTGTGGCAAGTCCTAGTCTCATATTGTGGCCTAGACGACCCCTTCACTAACACTGACACCGCACTATGAGCCCCTAACGGTGGAAAACTATGACCTCTTACCTTGCTTGGTGACCACTGAGATTGTACTTCTGACCTTTTTTGTGACTGAGGTGTTGAGAACCTAGTCTTATTAAAGCCTCCAAAAGACTGTCCTCAGTATTGTGTCAATCTATTCTTAGCATTCACCTCACGCTTCTTCACAACTGATCTCTCTATCCTCCATACTGACTCCACAAATGTGGCAAACCGTTCTCTATTGTCCAACATCGACACCATATTCATCAACTCTAAGCTCAAACCCATATCAAAACATCAGATCCTCTCCTCATCTGTCACATCCATATGTGAGCAGAACCTGAAAAGATCCATGAAGTGGACCTCATACTCGTTAATCATCATGAATCCCTAATGGATCTTCTCAAACTAAGAGATCTTTTGATCTAGATAGGTATTTGGGAAGTATCATATCACAAACTCCCATCAAAATTCTTCCCACTTGATCACCACACCAGGTCTCTTCTCTTCCTCGATGACCCACTAATGCAACCCTATTTTAGGGCTTCATCTTGTGTCTTTTTGTATCTCAATCACATCTAAACACAACATAATGCAAGTTAATTCCCTCAATATGCATATTACTATCAAATGCACTTATGGACATTCTTTGCATGCTTTTCAAGTACTTGGACCATGTCTTGGATGGATGAGGGAGAAGGAAGGAGTTCTAGGATTCCTCCACCTATGGAAGGATCCCAAGAAAGCACCAAAGATCCCTCAACCTACCCCTAGTGGCCAAGGGTCAAGCTCAAGCAATGAAGTCCATTGATCATGAAGTTTCAAGTTCAAAATGCTACTGAAGACCCCAGCATGGCTGTGGTGCCAAGAAACAATTGTGCTCACAAATGCCAAAGTTACAGGTTGATCTACATTTTGTTAAACTACAAAAACATTGTCCAAACGGCCATGCAACCCAGCACGGTCGTATCGAGAAGCCCCCAGAATAGTCATTCCAGCCAGCATGGTCGTGCTTCAAAGGATTAGAATGGGCACGCTAACTAGAACTACCTATAATTCACCTCGCCCACCCCGGTCGGTCTACCCAACACAACCATTCTACCTAGCCCCCACCACGTCCATGCTACCAGCCTTCATTTCACCCCTTTCCCTCTGACATTTTCCATTTCCCACCATGGTCGTTCTACCCCACCACGACCATTCCAACCATCAGCCACCATGACCGTTCTGCCCAGAATGGTCATGCTACCACCCAAAACTTACCTTTATCAGCACTAATTTTCCAATTGTACCCCTAATTACCCTAGTGCTTTCACCACCACAGATATATACATGGGTGGTGGCCACAACACTAGATTAGTTGCCTTAGCACCCTCCTACCTACTCTAGAGCATTCATTGCCATTTCCCATGCATTCAAGACCTCCACTTACCATTTCCACCCAATTTTCACCATCGAAACCTAGTTTTCTAGGCTTTCTACCATAATACCCTTCATTTCCATGCTCTTCACCCACCTTGGAGGAGGGATATCATTCTACAACAACTAGGAGGTAAAGGAGAAGAAACTTCCATGTTCTCCATGGATTCCTATCCCTTTCTTCTCCTTTCTTTTCTCTTTTGTATAAGCATGTCTAGCTAAGCCCCTAGTGGTGGCATGTTTGTGGTTAACATGTTACTTTGATACCATGTTGGGGGAAAATAACTTGTATTGAACATGTTTCCATTCTATGATGATTGCCTCTTGCTTCTACCTCATTTCCCATTATCTTATATGTGGTTTGTGCTTTTAAACATAGATTGCTTATTTTATGATGCTAGATGACACTTAGCGTCTAGGGGAAAATGGAATGTATGTGGCTATCTTAGGAATAAATCATGGGTCCAATTAGTGGATTCTTAGCTATCCCCCTGTGTTCCTACATACAACTCCCTTCTCCAACAAGTAGGTGTGAGATCTAAGTAGCTAGTGTAAGTATGATTAGTTCAACTGCCAAGAGTTTTCTAAAGGCTAGATGGCAAGTAACATGAGGTGAAACACCCTCATCTCTACTCCCATTCCTACCCTTGGATATCAATTTCCTGAATACCACTTACCCTAGAAACCTAGACTTGCCAAGTCCTATTAGAATTACACCTAGCCCTAATTCTACAACTAGTAATATAGGGTATATTCCAACAATACTTGACTTTTTGTTTGGTTTGGTGATCTAGATTGAGGATATAAAGCTTTCTTGTTATGTAACCTCCCCCACATAAGATCAAAGTTTCATTTCCAAATGACCCACATATCCATCTTATTGGTTAAAATCCACCCTTTCCTTCTTATCTTGTTAATGCTAGCTTAGTCAATTGCCTTTGTTAGTTCTTAGATAATTGCTTAGTTCATGATAGTTAGTTCTTTCGTAGGTAGTTAGGGCTCTTTAGAGATTATTTGTTCTATAGTATTGTTAGTTAGTGATAACTTAGGCTCTTGCTTGCTTTAGTGTTTAGCTTTCCTCTTTGTTGATAAATTGCCTTGCTAATGTAGTGTAGTTCCTCTTTCTCTAGTTTAGTTTCTTTTCTTGCCTTGTTATTAGTCTTAAGTTGCCTAGGGTAATCTAGGGTTTTTGTTAATCTAGTTTCTTTCTTGTTGTTTCTTGCTTGCCATTGTAGTGTAATCAACCAAAACCAACCTTTAAACCCTCAAACTCTACTCTCCACTTTAGGAACATAGATCACATTAACTTAGCTCTAGTGCCCCCTCTCTCCCTAAGGGTCGACCCTAATCTACCACTTGCTTATACTACAGCTCGACCCTGTGTGCTTGCGGGTACATGTGATTAGTTAAGTCGGTGTGTTGGACTAGGTCTATAAACAAATTTTGAGAGATCCATGTGTTTCCGCTTAGGGTGCATCTGGTCACCACTAGTTGGCTAGTGTGTGGCCTTAAGAAGAGCACACCACCCACCAATGGACATCACTGCCCTTCAACAAGTACACTCTAAGCTTCACCTTATCCTCTTTAGGGATATTGATCAGTATCTCAAAGGCCTTCGCCAACTTGGTCAACCACATGTCATCATCCACCGAGTCCGCCATACCATCATATTTTGATGCCCCCACACATCTTAACCTATCAAAGGTCTTCCCAGAACCTTGGGATTCCACATTGGGGATTGCTTCCCTTGCTTGGGGTACGGTCATCTATCCACCATATGCGTCATCATGGCCATAAACTTTCTAAAAATGGATAAAAAAGTGGGATTAGCCACAGTTGCTGGGTCGAACTATGGCACTTCAAGAACTCCATCATCTCTAGCCTGCCTCCTAGCACCACCTCATAGTGCAGCAACCTACTCTCAACATGTTCTTCATGTTCACCAGACAAATCTTTTCACTTCTTCTTCTTCTTCTTCCACATAAGAAGAAGTCACCATCATATATGTTGGATGAAACTAGAACAGACACAAACCCTAGTCCTATGTCCCTATAGACTCAGTGAATCTAAATCTCTGGTACTAACCTTTTCATGTGACCACCTGATGCCACATGAACGAGATAACTCAAACCAAAGCATGTAATTAACACTAAACATCCAAATTACCTAAAAACATGGTAAATTAAAACCGATTTCTATATACTACAAATGTGGAAATATATTACATATAATCCCCAAACTTGTACCGCTTGTATTATATAACGTGCCAAAAGGTATTACACATCATTGTTCTGAGGCCATCCTGTCACAACCTATTACATATACAAGCATATCTATACAACCATGACATACTGCCAAAAACTCATAATGATGTACAACATATACAAAAAAACACCCCTAAGGATGTGAGAGTATAGGGACGACACATAGGCACTTTTTCTGCAAATTCCGTACAGTGCAATCGGTCGAGTATCAATAAAGGTAACTCGACCGATAGAGTAAATGACAAAGCCAATATTCAAACCGTCGGTCGAGTTTGTCCTGGGGGAACTCAAACGACCAATGAAAATTGAATTGGTCAGTTACTCGATCGGTCGAGTTCTGTGAAAACACAACTCGACCGATTCCTTCTTTGAAGAATTGATCCAGGAGGGTCGGTTGAGATTAGAACTCGATCGATTGACTATCTGTGATCAATTTTCTAAAGTGCATCTAAAGTGATTAAAACTTGGTGTTTAGTGTCCCAATCAATTTTCTCATCTTAGTTACAAGTCAATTCATCCATACAAGTTATTACTAAAATCTTCTAAGGTCGTTTACATAGATTTCCAAAAAATACACACTTATATAGCTTTTGACTTGAACTAGAGCAAATTAGGGCTTTTGATTTTTGATCCTTTTCATGTACCTAACACCTAAAATCAATCTTCAATACACATATTAGACACATATGAATGGAATGGTTAAGTCATTATCAAAATATGGACAATGTATAACCTCTAGGTCAACAAGTTTGTTGCTACACTTGGTGTGCATGGTGGTCGCTACACCTACAGGTGGTGGTGATCGCTACCTATGATGATGTACATGAAAGGTTGCTACCAGTAGTGGTGTATATATATCGTCGATACCTATTGTTGTTTTGGAATAGTTGGTTGACCACAATAAGGATGCTTAACCCTAATGTGTTCCAAGAATGTGGGAACAATGTTCCATAGTAAATAATGCTAAGTGCTACATGTAAAACCCTAACCCTAATCAGGAGTACATGATGCTACGTTTATCTTTACTAAAGTGATTAGCATGAGATGCAATTTTCTCTCTCCTATTTGTATACACTTAATGATGCACGTTGAATGCAATACATAGCTTATGAATGTTGTGATATGTTAATGTTGCATAGGGTCAATGATTATGAGCCTTGATGAGGCATGTTGAGATAATGATGTGATGCAGGAACTATATGATTGGGTCTTATGACCTAGAAGAGGCTTTGTGCCGAATGTGAGGTGATATCCTCTAGTGATGTCATAAGGGATGCTTATCCCACGATGATGTGATAATGATAATGGTTTTGCATGGGTGTGGTATCATGTTATGATGTTGCAAGTTTATACTCATACATTTTATTTCTTTTGAAGTTGTATCCTACTCTTATCTGTGTAGATTTTGTTTAGGGTTTGTACGTTGTAACTTGATTCATGCTTTAAAAGATACTCAATTGGCTTAACTAATCAAGTATAACACTAATCATGTAGTTTCCCTATGCCATAGATCCATCTTCAGCGTCAATACTTGTTGGATGGTGAAATGGGTTCACCCTCATTAGAAGCTCAGAGTCATATACTGTTGAGTATATACATGATTCATAGATTTGGCTATGGTATACCCTAGTAGGCGAATGGTCAAGGTCATATCTTTTTTTTGGTCGGTCAAAAAAGCGTGTTACTATAATACCAAAAAACTTTGGGCACGAAGTACCTCATACATCAAAGCTAATAAACCTTGATACCAACAAGCTGGTAAACAAGGTCAAGGGACCAAAAAGATCTAAACAAAAATTGTACATAAGGCTTTAACTCTAAACATTTCAACCTAATGATGTGAAGCCTTGTGCATAGTCAAGCACTCAATAGCATAAGAACACCCACAAAGTATGATCACAAAGGCAACACAGACAGGCTACACCCCATCAGACCAAAATCTCTAGGGACAAAACACTTACACTACAATCCTAGGCTTCACAAGATATCCAGGACTTAGATATAAACCAAGCCAGCAACTAGAAGCACAAACACATTCTGCTAACTTACCAGAACCAATCACTGGAGCAACAAAGAACAAAAGAGTCCTATATTGTGGACCACATAACCTCTCATCACTATCTTTTGATACACCCACAAATTGTGATGAATGGGGACCGAGATCAAGCAGCATAGTCATCCCTTGCTCCCTGGCTGACTCCAGCTTGCGATCTAAAGAATCATGACATAATGGACATGCTTTGAAATAATCATCAATTGGCCTGATGCCAAAACACTGGACAAGGAAACCCGACCAGGACCCTATGCCCCTGTTTGCATAGAGGCATTCCAACGAACATCTCGAAGGTGTTCCATCTTCACATCTTCACAACAGCAGGAGGTAGCCAACAAACGCCAGGAGCGCCTCAACAAAACTTGCACCCATCATCCAGTGGTGAATCACCAGCTAGAAGACGGATGAGGTCCCTCTGTTGTGTTGAACACCTAGAGGGTGCTCTACCTTGCAGCAACAGAGGGCCAGCCACACCTGATGTGCGAAGTTCCTGGGGTCAATCAGTTGGAGAAGACCCGCAACAGTGACCTGGACAGGGGCTCCCTCAAGCTTGGACTTCGAGAGACCAAGCCAGAAGGTGTCTCGACGGAACAGGACATACTCGACGGTGAAGCAGCACAAGCCGAGGACACATACTCGAGCCTCCCAACAGGGAGACCCGTCTCACCTCCACAAAGTCGACCTGAGCGCATCAGGGAGCTCCCAGCCACCTGGCGAGGAGCCTCAACCGGAGTGCCTTGGCATCGTCCAACCGCAGTCGGGGGTCGCATCACCCTAGCTAACCAGGTACTCAGAAGGAGGAGACAAGATGCCAGTTAGGGAGGGGCGAAGCACCCCTACCCCTTCACCAGCAATGGCGGCGCAAGCTCGGAACCTAGAACTAGAAGGAACAACTCCTCTTCAACCATCACTCTTGAACGGTGTGGAGTCGACCAGGTCGACATGCCGCCCCTGTCACAGATATAGCCTCCTCGCGCTCCACCCATCTCACTTTCTCCTGGACTGCCGAGGAGCGCCCCATCGAATTGGCTTGACAACTCTCTAGAGATCCATCGCAAACCTTCAGCTGTAAGCTCGACCAAGGCTATTGGAGGCTAGGGGGAGGGATGCGCAGAGGAAGCATACCCTCCCCCCAGCGGCAACCATCGGGAAGAGGTTAGAGAGAAGGCGGAGAGGAGACCTTAGAGAGAGAGAGAGAGAGCAGACCTCTTGACTAATGTTAAGCCATCATCGAGGTCATATCTTAGATGATGCGATTCAATATATATGAGATATTTTAAGGATGGTTGTGATCATACCTCAGGAGGAGTGTGGTTGTAGTCATAACTTAGTTTTCACTAGTTTTGTGCCTATATACCAAGGCGACTAGATTTTTTTGCAATTGTACTTTATATGTCATTATAGAAAGCTCAGACTGACCAAGGGTGTGGGATATAATAGGAGTCTAACTCCTACTAGATTTTTTATGGAACTGATTTCAACTTAACAGTGGTAAGTTGTGAGCGAAAATAGAGTCGTTTCTTTGAGAAAAATGGCTATATTTTGTCCCTAAGTGTCCCACAACTTAAAGGGGAACCCTCAGCTATAAATAGGACCTCTTGTAGTTCATTCCATGGTTTCTCATTCCACATATGCTTGGTCCTTGCTTAGTTGAGAGTGTTCTAACCCTTTGAGCCCCTTTCTCTCTCTACCTTCAAGTCAAATTCATGAGTATGTGTAACGTCCCTGACTTGGATTATGATTTAACCCTATGTGTTTTGATTAAGAGAGAAGATTATATGTTTAATCTTATCTTGTGAAAAGTAATTAGGGCTCATGCGAAACTTATGTTTCAATTTTAGCCCTGTTTGAACAATGTTGAAGCAATATTTGCTTATTTTGGACTAAAGTGCAAATTACCCAAGTTGAGGGGTTAAATTGCAAATGTTGCATGATAAGATGTTCCTCATGTATTGAAGCATCGTGAGAATGAAGATGATGCAAAGATATGGCTTGTGGTATCCTGAGTACCAAGGAAGAGCTGATAAAGCAATATTTGTGGATTAAAACCTAGTTTTGGTGTAAAGTGCAATTTACCCAAAACTAGGGTGCAATATATAAATTAGCACTTCAATAAGGTCCCTAATGTTTCTTGTAATCATGTAGAGAAAAGAAAATAAGAGGGGCGCCTCATTTGAATTAAGTTGGAGGAGAGAGAATCTTGATATTAAAATAATCAAGATTTAATCCTAATTGAAACCCTGATTCGATTTAGGGCAAAAATGAATGTATTAATTAAAGGGCCTTCAACAAAAATTAAAATGGTTGGAATAAGATGTGTATATGACGTAATTGAGATTTGCAAGGACCACGAAAATATCCAAGGGAGTGGATAACTCACACACAATTTTATAAGAAAAAGAAATATCCACTCACATATGGATATTAATATAATATGAATTGAGGTGCTTAATTTTCTTTTCTTTAAAATCATGGATAATTGAGAGTAATAAGAGGCAAACAAGATAGCCTCGTCCCTAAGGAAGATAAGGGGGAAGAGGCGGCCACATTATTTGGATTAAATGATTTTTTTATAAGGCACTTTCTCTCTCCTTGAATTTCTTATAAAAAGACCTTTTACAAGCCAAATGAAAGGCTTTTTCGACCCCACTTCTTCTCCTTGCTTGGGTAACGACCAAGGGAGCTTGGGAGGATCAGGAGGGCGACCCCCAACCTGTTGGTAAGGTTATTGATCCATTTCACCTTGATTCCATGGTGGAAATCGAAAATAAATTATGGATTTCTTCCTATTTCGATCTCCTCTTCAATTCTAACCATTACTTTTCACTCAAACCTTGAGGAAGAGCCTTGGAATGGTGAAAGGAGTTGCATCCACCATTGTTTCCATGTACATGGAGCTTTGGATCTCAATTGGAGGCAGGTTTTATAACTTGAACCCCTTTTTCATTGTTATTCAACCATTAATCTTGCAATTTCAATGATTCCTTCATTATCTTGTTTAATTGCTGGTTCAAAAGGGTAATTTCATGAACTCAGAAGTTGTTAGAACTTCAGGGACGAAGGTAGATGATGATGACATCATCTTGGATACTTTTTCCAAAGAAATCATGGTTCATACGGTTTTGAGTTAATTGCTCATGCGGTTTTACCAAACCGTTTGAGAGCAAACGGTTTGAAACCGTTTGGGAGAAAACGGTTTCAAAACCGTTTGAGTGAGTTTACCAAGGGTTGACCGTTTGGGATTACTGTTCGTAATTAAGTTGGTTAATGACTCACCAAATTTTATGGGTTAACTCACAAGGAATCGTGAGTTGAAGGCTAATCAATTAGGAAAACCTAATTGGATTAAGTGCTGATTTTTTTCAGCTTGATTAATTTGACGTTTTGAGAAAAAGGTTTCAAAACCATTTGAGTGAGTTGAACAAGGGTTGACCGTTTGATATTACTGTTCCTAATTATGTTGGTTAATGACTCACCAAATTTGATGGGTTAACTCCCAAGGAATCGTGAGTTGAAGGCTAATCAATTAGGCAAACCTAATTGGATTAAGTGCTGATTTGTTTCAGCTTGATTAATTTGACTTTTTGGGAAAATGGTTTCAAAACCGTTTGCGTGAGTTGACAAAGGGTTGACCGTTTGAGATTACTGTTCCTAATTATGTTTCTTAATGACTCACCAATTTTGATAGATAAATTCAAAAGGAATCATGAGTTGAAGGCTAATCAATTAGGAAAACCTAATTGGATTAAGTCCTGATTTTCAACTTGATTGATTTGACTTTTTGGGTTATTTAGCCCAAACGGTTTCAAAACCATTTGGGGATCACACAAACGGTCTCAAGACCGTTTGGAGGTCACCTAAGACCATTTGGAGGTCTAGGGTTGGATATGGTTAAGTGTTTGAAGGACAAAAGATATGGTGTTAACCCTAATCGGCTAAGTGTTGATTTTGCAATGAAATGAGTTGATGTTTTGGGTTGATTGACCAAAACGGTTTCAAGACCGTTTGGGAATCACCCAAACGGTCTCAAGACCGTTTGGGGATCACCCAAGACCGTTTGGAGGTCTAGGGTTAAGCATGGTTGACCAATTGAAGGTCTAAAGGTACCAAATCACTTTGCAATTAAGTGTTGATTTGATGATCAACTCAATAGCTCAAACCCTAATGATTTTTCACTAGAATCCAAGGGTTGGATGAGCCAAACGGTCTCAAGACTGTTTGGGGCTCATCCAAACGGTCTTAAGACCGTTTGGAGGTCACCCAAGATCGTTTGGAGGTCTAGGGGTGAGTATGGTTAAGCAATTGATGATCCAATGATACTAAGTTGGAGTGTAATCAATTGCTGATTTGGTGATCAATCCAATGATCCAAACCTTAATTGGTTGACTTGGATTTTGATGATATGATGGGAAAACGGTCTCAAGACCGTTTGGAGGTCATCCAAACGATCCCAAGACCGTTTGGGGTCAGGTCATGTCCAAATTGGATGATGGTTCAATGGGTTCAAATCAATTAGACCCACATTGAAATATGTTGAAGGGTTATTGATTCCAAACCCTAATCCAATTGATTCAAGCCCTAATTGATGATCAATTTACGGTCAATTGAGGGTCAAATCAGTTGAAGGTTGACCTAATTAACTCAATTGATGATTGGCTAACATGTATATGATCGATTGAGGAGATCAACATTGGAAACCCTAATACGATTAAAGTGGTTGAGACACTTTTTGGTTCATGCGGTTTTGAGTAGGTTAAGACCAAACGGTATCAAGACCGTTTGATTCCAAACGGTCTCAAGACCTTTTGGGACCAAACGATCCCAAACCGTTTGTGCCCATGCGGTTTCAAAAGTCAAACTTGGGCAAACGGGCTTCACCTACTTGCTTTAGCAAACGGTCTCAAGCACCACCTATACCAAACGGTTTCAAGCCGTTTGAACTTTGAAAGACCAAGACCATTTGGGGCTCAAGTAGTCAAGGTTGATTGAGGATTCAATGGGTTAATCCACTTGGACACCTATTGTGATTGAAGATTCAATTGGTCAATTCAATTGGATACCTTATGTAATTAAGGTCCAATGTGATTGAATCTCTTGAGAATTAAGATGATGAATGATTCATTGATCCAATGATGATTAGTAATGATAATCAATGAAGGTACAAAGGTTGAAACCCTAATAGTACCTAAGTGATTAGTGCCAATTAAGGGATGAACCCTAATTGCTTAAAGGATCAATGACTTGGTACACTATGTTAATCATAGTTGTATGTACTTGATTGAAGGTATGACATGACCTTATCAAGTTGAGAAGATGTTAGCATGAATTCATACATGAATATGATTCATGTGGTAATTAAGGGTATGATCCTTAAGTAGAGAGATCATGAAACCCTAATCATGAACATAAACCCTAATTGACAGGGTTATTGAGTTCTAACCATAAATGAGTGCAATTCCAATTAAAACCCTAATCCAGGGTAAGGATGTAACCCTAATTTAGGGTAATGATATATGAAACTCCAAATTAGGGAAGTGAGATGTAAAACCCTAATTGGGATGAATAGTGAATCTCTAATTATGGATAATTGAATGAAATCCTAAAGGAGATGAATAGTAAACCCAAATTGTGGGTGACTATGGTGAAACCCTAGTTGAGGGTGATTCCATGTGAAACCCTAGTTGAGGGTGATTCCATGTGAATTCCTAGTTGAGGGTGATTCCATGAGAAACCCTGATTTAAGAGTTGACATCACATGAAGCTCCAATGCTATGTTTTGATGAGAGGCCCTAAGAAGGGTGAAGGTAAATGGGACTCTAATGTGAAGTCATATTGCATAAAGCCCTAATCTTGGGCAAATGTGACAATGAATCATAATCCTAATCTTAAGTAAGGGTATAGAGAAACCCTAATGCTGAAACAAGAGGAATGGCCTTATAAAGGTGGAACATTTCATGTGGTTGATTATAAGCAACTTTATTGTAAGCAATGTCTTTAGCATTAGATAAATCCATATCATTAAAGATAATTGGACAATTCTAATGTGTGGCCTATGCATTATATGCTAAAGGTGAGAGTTTAGTGATGTGTTGTATTAAGATGGGAAATACCTTAATACAGGATAAAGTTGGTTAACTCAAGAGGGTCTGAAATGATGAAAAAATGATACATCAAGATATGATGGTTATCACATTCAAAACTTCAGGGTTTATATACCTTGATATACTCCAAATCCAAAATAATTGGGTAAGAAATATATGAAGTGTGATATGCAACTATTACAATGAAATGTAATGAGTTGTTGCACTTGATGAGTGTTAATTAATGCACCTTGAAAATGGGGTTAAGCCCAAATGATGAGTATGATGTAGTCATACCATGATGAGGATAAAAAATGAACTCATTCCTTGAACTAATGATCATTAATGTTATATGATGAGACTAATGATCTTGAATAAATATTTATGATATCTTTGAATAAGTTGTTGCCTAGTGAAAGGTGACAAGATGTGAATGGACTTGTGAGCCATGTGAATAAGTTGTTGCCTAGTGAGAGGTGACAAGATGTGTAGTGGCCTGATGAGCCATGTGTGATGCTTGGGTAACAAGTATCATGTATACCTTGGTCAGATGACCTGAAGGTGATAGTTACCTAATAAATGGTAATGATGCTCAATGATGAGTGAAGGGTTTGAATACACAGAACCATATGATTATGGTGATGAGAATGTGAAGGGATGAGAATTCCCAATATTGAAATGAGGGACTGAGTTCCCAGGGTCTTTGAAAGACTGATAAATATCTGATGAAAGTAGTACATGTCTCTTTATAGCATTGTTGTAATAAGTTATGTTTGAGAACTTGGCTGATGCTAAAAGAATATGAGAATGTACTTAATAAATCAAGTGAAATATATTCATGTAGTGCTCTGACCATAGATCCATCATCGTCAGGAATAGGTGATGGTGAAACGGGTGCCCGTGACAAAAACCCAGAGCACATATTTTGAATATGTGGGGGTAAATGGGCGAAAACATCCTTACGTCCTCTTGAAGAGATTGTTGGAAGGTAAACAAGAAACCTCTCAATCCTTCATGAATATGTCGGGATGGAGGTATCACGAATTTCCCAATGATTGGGTTAGATGGTGTACACATATCCCAATGATACTTAATGTCGGATCGAGGAGATAAATAAGAAATCTCTCGATTGGTGATGAGAGTGCAGTTGACATTGTAACTCTATAGCGAAGGTCCCAGTATACCCTGGCTAGCTAGTTAGTAGAGACACGATATGTCCTGCATGTGGTCTCATACTGACCGAGACGGATGAGGTCTTAGAGTCCGACTCTTCCATTGACCTCTGTATGGTACCGATTTCGACTCCTAGCAGTGGTCAGTTGGAGTATGAGCGGTATACCTCATCTCCTCAGAGCATAAGTGTGATTGTAAAATGTAATCAGCCATATAGCATGTTTTCTTAAGGATTGAATATTCATTGGCTAATGTTGCATTTCTTTGTGCATTCCTTAGTGGATAGATGTTAATTATGTTTCTTTATATTCTCTACAAGGTAGATAGATGAATTACTTATCTACCATGGGTAGATGCAATGACCTCCTTGAGAATGGAGATTATCTTATTCTATTCTATGATGAATAATTCTACCTGATAATGTAAAAGTAACCCCTGCTCAGTTTTAATTTAATAAACTGCAATAATAATGTTTTTGGCGGAGAGTTATATCTCTCGCTGGGGCAATTTTCAATTGTCTCACACCCGTGGGAAACATTTTTAGGTATGCATGGGAGGCAAAGTAGAAATCCTAGAACAAGGAAAGAGCAACAGCAACAACAGGGACAACAATAAGATCTCAGGTGGAGATATTGTTTGTCTAGTCATACACATAGTAGTCCTATGTGTTGTCTCTGTACTCTCAGGTCCTCGGAGTTTTTAGTCAATGTCTTATGAATCAATCTGAGATGTTGGCTTGATGCCTCGAGATTCGTATATTGTCTGTATATAATGTTTATAAGACAGTTGATGTTGTAATATTTGAGAAGGAATGGTACAGGTTGTGTACTTGTGAACTAGAATGAATTTGAAATACTTTGGTTCTTGGTTAAAGAGTTTTCCTGTGAATGGATCTCTTTGAAAAAGTTTTAATTTTCAGTGATTTTCAGTAATCCACTACAAATAATTCGCTTCCGCATTAGTTAATCATGTTTTCGTGAGACGGTCGTCACAGTATGAGTGAGACAGGTTCCTTTGTAAGAGAGCTACTCCATGTATTGATGTAAAGCTCTCCTCCACCATCTTCCCACACTCTTACCTATTATAGAAAAGGTTGAAGTGTTTGGTTTTAGGGGAGACAGAGATGGCAGCTGAAACAAAAATTTTCTCCCCCAAACCCAGAATAAGGAAACGCGTCAACGTATATATAATAGGAAAGGATGGTTTGTGGAATCATACCTTGTCCTGAGGCTTGCTCGGCGACAATACCTCACGGCTTGCACAATATTCACCTCTGGTCTTAGACGGTGTCTGTGCAGCTCCTGGTCACACCGGGACTGATGACTCCTGATCTCACCGGACTGTCGGATGACAGTTGTCCTCCTGAGCGGTAGAAACCTCCCGTCTCTGAAGTAGTCCACACGGACCACTTGGAACTCCACACTCCTTGTCCCACAAGTAAGTGTAAGGATTCGCACCCTCATGTTGACGTACTAGTCACCAACACACTCTCCTGCCTCCAGTTGCAACTGCAGTTGTCTTTCCCTTGCTGATCCTCCCTTTGCGGGTAGCACTTTCTCGGGCTTTCTCTCGGTTACCAAAACCAGAGAGAACGACAACTTTCCAGAGCAACTGGTTGCACTGAGTTGTACTTTGAGAAGCCCCCAATACCCCTATATATAGGAGGGTCATGGGATAGGGTTCTCTATGCCGGGTAATGCGGGGCTAAAAGCAGGAGTAGAAGGGTTTGAGATTTCCACAAAAGCAACCAACTCGCAACCTGAACCGATCGGTTCACCAGTGAACCGGTCGGTTGGGGACCTGAACCTGTCGGTTCACAAGTGAACCGGTCGGTTGGTGGTCCTACTCGATTCCCGATTGACTTTCCTTCTTTTTTTTCTAATTGGTATCGAATACCAATCCTATTTCCAATCAAATTGGGAAATTGAAACGAAAGGAAAATTCTCACCAATCCTACTTTCCCAACTTGCTCAGTTGCACCAGTTGAATCAATTATTTCAACACTTGAATCAATTGGTTCACCCTGGACTTGAGCCGATCGACTCAACACTTGAGCCGACCAGTTCAGCAACCTCAGCTGACCGGTTCAACACTTGAACCGATCAGTTGGGAGTGCAGGTTGCGCAGAATCAGTCAATTGCGATTTCAATCAATCTGATACTCCAATCATTGTTTCCAACACCTTGAACATTATGAGATTGAGCTATCAATTGATTGAGTGTTTAATTGAACTACTAAACTCCTTTAGTAATCAATCTAAACATTTCTTGTGGACAAAAATCCTCTTCCACGTTAAATCCTATGTGTGTGACCCTACAGGTCCATTTCACGTTGGCAGTGAAAGTCCATAACACTTATGACTTCACAAGCAAAGAGCGGTGCCTAGTCACACATCAGTGCTACCCAAGTGAAAGTAGAAAGTTGGAGAAAAACTTTCAATCCTACAATCCGTGAATGGTGTTAAAGTGAATGTATAATTCCTTTATCACTGATATCCTGAATGAACTCGAGGCATGGAATAGTCATCCTGTAAATGTTCATTCACTTTCTTGATCTCAGAGTATATTGAACGAGATATGTATGACATCAATATCACATACTGATTCACACATGCGTGCGCACGCCTATCTCAATCCTACTCATCAAGTGGCCTTGGATATCAAACTCCCTCAGGACGGACAAATACCATATCTATCACTCACCCCTCAAAAGCCCCATGTGTCAAAGCCACTCAATCATCACCTTTATAACAACCCATGTTTCAGGACTGCGTTTGATGATGTCAAAGTGTGCCCAATGACATGTGTTGAGTGTAGTGATTTCAGATCAAAGAATCACACTCACCACCATCACTGTGAGTACTGACTGTGACTACCATGTCATGGTTCCATGTTTCAAACTCATGGTGGGTCTGTCTGGTACACTTTTTTCTCTAACAAGTACCTATGTGTTTGGTTTGATATCTCTATATCATGACTAATGAGATTCTATCATCAACCAACACCACAATCTAGTCTTGTGTGTCATTGTTGTCTATCTACCTTCCATAATGACATCCGACTAGGGACATAACAAGAATGTACAAACTCTTAGTATATGTATGATGTCATCATTCAGGTCCTCAACCTGAAAGCATACGTCATTGAGTACTGTCATTCTCTAGACATTCAATCTGTTCTATCACTATCTCATATGACTGAACCGGAAAGAATTGGAAGCCTGCCTTTGATGTTTATCAAATCAATCTTAATGTATCCCACCAATCATCCCATGATTGGATCTCAGGGCATACATACCAACAGACTCCCACTTGCATTGCGAGCCAATTACCCTTGAATCATGTTCATAGTGATATCCAAACATGTCCCACATGTTACTGTGCTCTTGTGCCAACATAGTGAGTAATGGCAACACCTTGCAAAAGTCAGTATAAATTGCATGTCTCTCATCTCTTCGTTGTACGTCACATGTATGAGATGGAGTTGCCGTAATATGTGATCTTGTATTCCTTTGCTAACCTTTAGCCACATTGCATCATCAAGGATTCCATACTTGTCATCAATGAGCGGAATATCTATAAGCTCATCTCATGAACTTCCAGATCCATATAGTATCTACTGCTGTTCTCTAACACATAGATACTCGACATTTCCTTTTAAATGGTTTTATTGGAACACTTCCAATTATCAACAAACTTTCACTTTTATACATCCTATGTATATTTTGCGATTAATTTTCTGTTCTTTCGGAAGTTCGCATCAATGTAACTCTTTACATTGAACTCTTCCTTATCTCCATAGAACTAGTACTTCTCAAGTACTTACCAAGTTCTCATGGTATTCCAGTAACCCTTACTGGAAGTAGACAGACATCCACTCGTCATGTCTCACATACGAGTTATCAGGATGAGCACATCATATTGCCATGTCCTATATACAAGATGATGAATGCATTTTGTTCTTTCCATGTCGATACATGCAATATAATGGGATGATTACATACATGATAGATCCATATCTATTCTCAGTGTTCCCATTCTTCATAAGAATTGGACACTTGGCCTTGGTATACTAACTCCATATAACATGGACATGTTTTCTCCCACTAAATCTGTGCATATTGAACCCTTCAGTACAGATTGCCAATGTATGCTTTCTCTTTTCAGGTCAAGAGGTTTTCAAGAACTATCTCTATAGATCTCTATTCCTATCACATAGGAAATATCTCTATCTTCCTTAAAGATAGTTTCCACTTTTGGATTTCCATTCTAGAACATTTCATTTCACATCAATATTTGGAATGTGAACACGCTCCCACTAAATCACATATTCCTTCTTTATCTTTGACATATCAGTCAAACTCTTTAACCATATCATCAAAGTAAAGATCCAATTCTGAGTTTCTTGTACTCAATCAATCACATTGATTAGTCCATTGTAACTTATAGACTTCATTTGCATTAGTGGATTCATAAACCTTATAGTTTGTGTCACGTACACATCCTTGTTTTATTCCTCATAGGAATGCGGTTTTAGTATCCATATGCCAAATGTCTTAGTCATTAAGTTGCAATCAACAAGCATCATCCTTCTCAAAATGTTATCCATGTATCTTAACCTTTAAGATTCATTTTCACTTATGGATTTCATCCAATGAGTGCTACCATCAAGGTCATACCTTATGGTTCACATGGATGTCATTTACGATGTAATGGTCATAAATCATAACTCAAAATTTGGTTCCTCATATTCATCTAGATAGTTGACTCATCACATGGATAATTGAGGTGTATTTGTCAAGGATATAAGAACTCACAACTCCTTGTGATTCTTAATGTCCTTTATTAGTGTGGGGTATTCTTTTATTAAGAAGAATTCAGTTATTCGATAATCATTCTCTAACTCTTTAGAGTATGATTCTTCTTGATTTAGACATATCCATGCCTTAATCATGAGTTCACTATGATACATTATCATAATCACTCATAAGGATCTCAAACATTTGGTCCAAGTATTTCATTCATTGATCTTATCAAGAATTAACACTATACCAAATTTGTATTTCATCTATGATAATCTTGAACACTTCAAGATATTCATATTGGTATTTCTCTAAACACCATTTGAAGTATTAGCATTTGTTCCAATTGGTATATAAATACATCACATGTATCATACCTAATAGGATAATCATTCTCCCACTACCATTAGTGAAGATTGATTAATCATGTCCAAGATATTCATGTCTCTTACTGGTTCTCTAACTAAAAGAGTCTAGATTTATCCATCACATGGACACTAGAAATGAATTTCTCATGATAGATGCTAATTTGATTGTTTGAGTTATATATAACTTTTAGGTATCATTTTATCTTATGCATATCAAATACCACAAGATAAACAAGGCATTGCCACAAATATCATATCTTTAAAAGATTGAAACATCAACTTTATTGATTGCCATCATTGTCATACAATATGCAAAAATAAAGTGTTTCTATCTATTGGCAATATTTGAAATAGCAGTTCTCAACTCTATTTCGTTCCCTTTAGACTGAAATAAACTAAAAGATACTCCTATCTATGGAAGCAACACTTGCTCCAATTATGGGTACTTCTTTCTTGGTCCTTTCACAAAGTCCATCACTTCTTTGTGGATATTGCATATCATATATGACATATCCATATCTTGGTATCATATACCTCAAATAAAGAAGTGGTTCATTTCCTGATACCTTAGATGGAGATCTCCATCCCCTCCTTCATCTTCTTTTGTTCTTCTAGATATAGAAGGCAATCCATCATACACCCTTTCCCCATGTGCCTTGAGGCTGAAGATGGCTTGGATTGCTGGCTAGCATCAAAACACTTCTTTGCTTTGCCCTTGTCCTTGCCCTTAAGAATTACCTTTTCTTTGATCACATCAAAGATTATGGTTTGTCTTTCTTCATCTTTGCCTCTACTGTCCTCAACATGTCCAACAACTTTGTCAACGCTTGTCAATGTTGTTCATGTTGTAGTTTATCATGAACTATATGATTATCGCAACATTTGCAGTATCATACCAATATACAACTCTTGGCTCAGAGGGAATCCTTCTTAGTCAGGTCTTTCCACATACCCAATCATATTGAGTGTGTGAATACCTTACTGGATCTCCTTCTATCATGACATATTAGGACAGTTTCTTGGAGACATCATATGTCTCATGTTGTCTCTGCAACTCATAGTTTAGAGAACACAACATCAAGCACTCCTCATCAATGTCTTCCTTGGTATGCTTCCATAAGCATACTTTCAGCCATTGATGTGGTGGGATTGAGTTTATCTGGTCTTGGTATAACTAGGACTTAGAGCTTTCACTCTTTGAGAACACTTCTCATCATCCTAACTAGTCATGGAATTATTCCCATTTAATTTGTTGGTCTCAAAGACCGATCACAAATAAAGTGATTTGTTGATTAACCATTTATTTTAACAAAAGGAAATATATGCAATTTTAGTCCAAAACTCCTTTTGACTTATTTGATTGATTTGAAAAGTTGACGATAAAATTAGGCCTTTGATTCATTATCGCTCCCACTACTTTACTTCAAATTGATAGCCCTCACCATCAATTCAGAAGATTGCAGCGTACAACCTTCTAGTGGGCAAGATCCATATTTCATCAAGTCATGAGTCAGCTTCGGCTGATCGCCCACAATCTTGACTATTTAGGTAGGCCATCATGCCAATTGCATCATATGCAACTCTTGATGAATGAACATGTGCAACACCTTGCCATGAACATTCCTTGCCTCTGGGCTTAGACACTCTAAGAATCACCAGTTAAGTCTAACCCAAAAGCCGACACGGTAAACATGCACCCTACTTTGGCAGAACCTGCACGTCCACCCTTCACACTTCCACAAGATAGACGACGCATCACGCTTTGGTATAACCTACGCTTGTTCGATCGAGCTTTTCATGTGTGCCGCTAATGGAAGACATATAAGACTTAATATTTTAATGAGGGATTTGGTTTTATATACATATACATATCCAATCACCACAATACATAGTATGTATCATATACATGCTATATCCCACAGAAAACATGCAAAACGATAAAATCAATGATTATGGCCATCCTAATTTGATTCCTCGAGCCAAGAGGAATCACGGTCATCTAGGTCTACATCACGTGCAACATGTACACGATGAATTTTGTGCTTTGCCTTCAGAGTAAATCAACTCATCACATGAAAGACTTGCTCATTTTGGCCCGGTCGTCTGGGTGCCACCAGCCGATCGGTTGGCTCCTCCAACCGATCGGTTCGCCTAGTCGACGTGCATCTCATCATGGCTGCCACCCTCTCGTCTTTCTCCTCGAACTGGTCATCAACTGATCGGCTCACTCCTTGAACTGATCATCTGGAACGTCAACCGATCAGTTCACGCCTTGAACCGATCGTCTCAGCTGTCCTCAGGATGTCCGCCGGTCTTCGACATAACATGATATAAAATCTATCCTATTTTACATTGTAAAAAGAGAAACCTCGAGTTACATTCGAGGGGAGCAAAGGTAGGAGAGAAATCTCGAATTATTTTGAGTTACATCAGGAATAGGAGAAGGAAGATCAGTGCGCAGATAGAGATGCAAACAACCACATGCAACCATACACAGATAGAGTTTATTGGCCATAACCATGCTATACATCTACCACAAAACTCGTTTAAGGGCGACGCGTATCGAGTTCATTAATAATACATATCATATATGTAATTTGGGATTTGTGGATTTAGGATTGGACATGCATAAAGCCAATATTATTTGCATCGTATGCAATAAATAAAGGCGACAAACAAAAATCGATCATATCGATATTCCTAAAATATAGAGCAGTTGACGTGGCTTTGATACCACTGTTGGGTTTTAGGGGAGACAGAGATGGCAGCGGAAACAAAAAATTCTCCCCCAACCCCGGAACAAGGAAACGCGTCAACGTTTATATAATAGAAAAGGATGGTTTGTGGAATCATACCTTGTCCTGAGGCTTGCTCGGCGACAATACCTCACGGCTTGCACGGTCTTCACCTCCGGTGTTGGACGGTGTCTGTGCAGCTCCTGGTCACACCGAGACCGACGACTCCTGATCTCACCAGACTTTCGGATGAAAGTTGTCCTCCTGAGCGGCAGAAACCTCCCGCCTCTGAAGTAGTCCACACGGACCACCTGGAACTCCACACTCCTTATCCCACAAGGAAGTGGAAGGAGTCGCACCCTCCTGTTGACGTACTAGTCGCCAACACACTCTCCTGCCTCCAGTTGCAACTGCAGTTGTCTTTCCCTTGCTACACCTCCCTTTGCGGGTAGCACTTGCTCGGGCTCTCTCTCGGTTAGAAAAACTAGAGAGAACAACAACTTTCCAGAGCAACTGGTTGCACTGAGTTGTACTTTGAGAAGCCCCCAATACCCCTATATATAGGAGGGTCATGGGACAGGGTTCTCTATCCCGAGCAATGCGGGACTAAAAGTAGGAGTAGAAGGGTTTGAGATTTTCCACAAAAGAAACCAACTCACAACCTGAACCGATCAGTTCACAAGTGAACCGGTCAGTTGGGGACCTGAACCGGTCGTTCACAAGTGAACTGGTCAGTTCACAAGTGAACCGGTCGGTTGGGACACCTCAACCGGTCAGTTCACAAGTGAACCGCTCGGTTGGTGGTCCAAGTCGGTTCCCGATTGACTTTCCTTCTTTTGTTTCTAATTGGTATCGAATACCAATCCTATTTCCAATCAAATTGGGAAATTGAAACAAAAGGAAAATTCTAACCAATCCTACTTTCCCAACTTGCTCAGTTGCACCAGTAGAATCGATCGTTTCAACACTTGAAGCAATCGGTTCACCCTGGACTTGAGCGGATCGGCTCAACACTTGAGCCGACCGGTTCAGCAACCTCAGCCGATCGGTTCAACACTTGAACCGATCGGTTAGGAGTGCAGGTTGCGCAGAATCTGTCAATTGCGATTTCAATCAATCTGATACTCCAATCAATGTGTCCAACACCTTAAACATTGTGAGATTGAGCTATCAATTGATTGAGTGTTTAATTGAACTACTAAACTCCTTTAGTAATCAATCTAAACATTGCTTGTGGACAAAACTCCTCTTCCAGGTTAAATCCTATGTGTGTGACCCTGCAGGTCCATTTCACGTTGGCAGTGAAAGTCCATAACACTTATGACTTCACAAGCAAAGAGCGGTGCCTAGTCACTCATCAGTGCTACCCAAATGAAAGTAGAAAGTTGGAGAACAACTTTCAATCCTACAATCTGTGAATGGTGTTACAGTTAATGTATAATTTCTTTGTCACTGATATCCCAAATGAACTCGAGGCATGGAACAGTCATCCTGTCAACGTTCATTCACTTTCTTGATCTCAGAGTAGATTGAACGAGATATGTATGACATCAATATCACATACTGATTCACACATGCGTGCGTACGCCTATATCAATCCTACTCATCAAGTGGCCTTGGATATCAAACTCCCTCAGGAGGGACAAATCCCATATCTATCACTCACCCCTCAAAAGCCCCATGTGTCAAAGCCACCCAATCATCACCTTTATAACAACCCATGTTTCAGGACTGCATTTGATGATGTCAAAGTGTGCCCAACGACATGTGTTGAGTGTAGTGATTTCAGGTCAAAGAATCACACTCACCACCATCACTGTGAGTACTGACTCTGACTACCATGTCATGGTTCCATGTGTCAAACTCACGGTGGGTCTGTCTGGTACACTTGTTCTCTAACAGGTACCTATGTGTTTGGTTTGATATCTCTATATCATGACTAATGAGATTCTGTCATCAACCAACACCACAATCTAGTCTTGTGTGTCATTGCTGTCTATCTACCTTCCACAATGACATCCGACTAGGTACATAACAAGAATGTACAAGCTCTTAGCATCTGTATGATCTCATCGTTCAAGTCCTCAACCTGAAAGAATACGTCATTGAGTACTGTCATTCTCTAGACATTCAATCTGTTCTATCACTATCTCATATGACTAAACTAGAAAGAATTGGAAGCTTTCCTTTGATGTTTATCAAATCAATCGTAATGTATCCCACCAATCATCCCATGATTGGCTCTCAGGGCATACAGACCAACATGAAGATCGTCTTTGAGTGAAGGAGAAGGAGTTGTTGTTCAAGGTTGAAGAAGGCAAGATGATCCAGATCTCCAAGTGAAGGAGATAGGCAAGGAAAATGCTCAAGAAGGATAGGTAATCCCTAGTAGGCTGAAGACTTGAAGAAGGAGTGGGTAAGTCCATATTGATGGCTAAAGATTCGATGGTTCAAGTGGGTAAGCTCCTTCTATAGGTTGAAGATCCTTGCTTGAGATACTAAGCCCTTGGATGAATGTGGTTTTGTCTTGTAATCTTATGATGGAATATAAGAGTACCAAGATTGCAAAGTCCTAGAGCCTAACCCACTCTAGGTAGTGGACTGAATCACTTCAAGTTTGAAGTGTAGACCACTCTAAACCACTTTGTCCAAGTGTATGCTCTTCCTTGTCTCTCACCCTTTCTATGCATGTTAGTTAGGATCTCAAATTGAATGAATGCTTAAGATTCTACACTTAATATAATTTGGTGGTCTAATTTGTCTTGTGAGATTTGTGAAGCTCTATTCACCCCCCAATCTAGAGCCCTTGATCCAACAAGTGGTATCAAAGCAGGTTTTCTCCAAGCTACTTCCACAAGTAGGAGAAGATGGGTGATTTAGCACTTGGATCTCTCAACTTGGAGGGAAGCTTCTCCGTGCGACCTCCGGTCTTTGACGACACCAACTTCCTCTATTGGAAGAGAAGAATGTAGTTCTATCTCCAAGGAGTTATCTATGAGATGTGGAAGGTGGTGCATCTAAAGTATGAAGATCCAAAGGGAGAAATCTCCACATGGACGGAAGCCCAAATGAAGCAAGATCAACTCAATGACAAAGCAGTGAGCATCATCTATGCAGCCCTCAACCCATTTGAGTTCAACCAGATGTCCTCTTGGGACACCGCACATGAAATTTGGAACAAGCTATGTGTCACCTATGAAGAAACAGAGCAAGTGAAGGAATCCAAGATCTACATGCTTGGTGGTCTACTTGAGAACTTCAAGATGGGCAAGAATGAAAGAGTGGCGGATATATACAGTAGGATCAATGTGATCATCAATGGATTGGTAGCCCTTGGTAGTGTGATAGACAAAGGCATTATCAACTCCAAGATCTTAAGGTCTCTTTCGAAGAGATGGGAGCCCAATGTTACATCCATTGAAGAAGTGTACAAGCTTAGTGAATTGTCAACCGAGGAGTTGGTTGGTAATCATCAAGCCCATGAACTAAGGCTTGATAAGCAAGAAGAAGAAGAAAAGAGAGAAGAGAAGGAGTCCAAGAAGATCAAGGACACAACCTTCTAAGCTTAAATTGAAGAGATGGTTCAGCAACAACAACTTGCTCTCAACTCTCCTACTCCTTCCTCAAGTGAAGATGAAGGCCCAAATGAGCATGAAGAAAATTACACCAAGGGAAAACACTTCAAGGGGAAGCCTTCTTCATCAACTCCTAGATGCTATGAATGTGGCCAAAAAGGCCATTACAAGAGTGGCTTCCCAAAGGCCAGGAAGAGCCATCACAAGAGCAGCTACAAGAAGGACAAGGAGTACAAGATAGAAGGAAAATAAAAGAGAAAGGAGAAGAAAGAAAGAAGAAGCAAAGATGCAGCTCATGCAGCTTGGGAGGAGTCTTCCTCAAGCTCTTCAAGGTCAAAAGATGGAGAATGCCACCTTGATCTCATGGCCTCTACAAGTGAAGATGTAGGTGAGGTAAGTGAGGTAACTTAAGTCAATTTACATGAGTTGTCTAAGGAAACTCTTATTGATATGCTTAATGATTTCCGATCATCTTTTACTAAATAAAAATCTAAAAGGAAAAGATTAGGCAAGATAGTAGATGATCTTTATGCTAAAATTGAGATTCTTAATAAAAATGAAAAATTGCTCCTTGATAGCATAGATTCTTTGCAAGGGCAATTTCTTAACCTTGACGTTCAATACAATGGTGTAGAGGTTGAGAATGGTGTCTATCTTAAGACTATTGTAGATCTTAAGGAAGATAACCAAAGATGCCAAGATGAGATAGATGTTCTTAAAACTAAAACTGTAGAACTTAATCTCATTGATGAATCTAGGAAGTAAGAAATTCATGTCTATCAAAAGAAAATTCTTTAGCTTAAATCTAAAAATGCTAAGTTTCTTGCTCAATTTAACGATCTATCATCTAGACCTATTTTGCAAAGTAATGAAGTAGCTAGTACTGCTTTAGAACGTGATTCTTTTCATACTAAAGCCCTCTATTTAGAGGTCGATCTATTGCATTCTAGAGATGATCTTGCAAGTCTATCTAGTACTGTCATTAACCTTAGTGATGATAATGCTAAGTTAAGAGCTTCTTTGCAAAAGTTTCTTATGGGAAAGAAATCCCTTAATGCTGTCCTAGAACACTCTACCAAATAAATTGGTACTAGTGGTTTAGGATATGATGGGACTTCTCCCAAGGGTAAGAACAAGAAAAAGAGTAAGGGTAAGAAGAAGAATGTGGAACCTCCTATCTTCCATGGAGAGATTTCTGACTCTAAGAACCCTATGGTATGTGCTCATTGTAAATGTGATGATCATTACTCTACTTATTGTCCTTACAAGCCAAAGGGGATCAACCCAAAGATGAAATGGGTCCCCAAGCTAACACTGGATCCCAAAGTTTGATTTGGGTACCGACATCCTTCTTTCATGCATGTCAAAAAGAGGTGGATTTTTGATAGTGGTTTCTCAAAACATATGACAGGTGAAATCAGCCATTTCAACAAATTCATGAAAAAGAAAGGATGATCGGTGACCTCCGGGGACAACAAAAAGGGTAAGGTCATAGGTGAGGGTGATGTAGGCAGTGAGCTTAGTATAAAAAGTGTTTTGCTTGTTGATGGCCTACATCACAACTTGATTAGTGTAAGCCAACTTTGTGATAATGGATATCTTGTGTTGTTTACTTTTTTAGAATGTTTGCTTCTAGATTCCATCACCTACAATGTCATATATAAGGGAACTAGAAATGGTAATCTTTATGTTATTGTGCTTGATGCTCTAAATCTCGTACTTGATAGACGCTTGGTTGTGGATAAAAATAATATTTCTCTTTGGCATCGCCGGTTGGGTCATGTGAATATGCATCAAATGAATAAATTGAGCAAAAAGGAATTGGTTTGGGGACTTCCCAAATTGGATTTTGAAAAGGATGGGGAATGCCAACCTTGTACACAAGGCAAGCAAACCAAGTCCTCCTTCAAATGAAAAGGAGTCCTTAGTACCAAAAGATCTCTTGAACTTCTTCATATTGATCTATTCATACCTATGAGAATGCAAACACTACATGGTTCCAAGTATTGTCTTGTGATCGTCGATCATTTTCTCTCGCTATACTTGGACCTTCTTTCTCATTTCTTAAAGTGATACTCTTGATGTTTTCTCGAGCTTTTGTAAATGAGTTGAAAATTAAGCTTCTTATTGGATTGTTTCTATCCATAGTGACCATGGGAGAGAGTTTGAAAATGATCTTTTTGAGCATTTTTGTGAAAAATCTAGTTACTCGCACAATTTCTCTTCTCCTCGTACACCTCAACAGAGTGGGGTAGTAGAGAGAAACAATAAATCGCTACAGGAGATGGCTAGGACCATGCTTCTTGAGTATGATATTCCTAAGAAGTTTTGGGACGAAGCTGTTAGCACCACTTGTTTTGTGCAGAACTGAGTTTTTACACATCCTTCTTTGAAGAAAACCCTCTATGAGTTATGGCGTGGTAGAAAGTCATCCATTGACTTCTTTCACATTTTCGGATGTCCTTGTTTTGTTTTGAACACAAAGGATTCTCTCGACAAGTTTGATCTGAAATCTTACAAGGCTTTCTTCCTAGGCTATAGCACTACAAGCAGGGCTTATAGAGTTTTCAATATTGAATTGTCTAAAATTGAAGAATATATTAATGTTAAGTTTATTGAAACTAACCATGTTATTGGCAAGAATGTTGTTGATAATGATGTTGTAGATGACTTGATTCGTATCTTGAAAGACCTCAACGTCGACAACAAAGGTAAGCAGGTGATTGAAGTAGAAGATGAAGAAAAGAAGGATCCCACTCCTCACTTTACAAAGAATCATCCCAAAGAGCTAATAATTGGCAACCCATTTGAGAGAGTGAAGACACGAGCTGACTACAACAAAGAACAAGCAGACAATGCCTTCATCTCACAGCTAGAGCCAATGAACATCAAGGAAGATCTTGGTGATGATGAGTGGATCCTAGCCATGCAAGAAGAACTAGAGAAATTCGAGAAGAATCGTGTGTGGACTCTAGTGCCAAGACAAGTGATAGAAAAATCATTGGCACCAAGTGGGTCTATCGCAACAAGCTTGATGAAAAAGGCAAAGTGGTAAGTAACAAAGCAAGGTTAGTGGCACAAGGTTACAATCAATAGGAAGGTATTGATTTTGATGAAACATATGCTCCTGTTGTTGTACTTGAATCTATTAGAATGCTACTTGCATTTGCTAGTTACAAAAATTTATTACTATATCAAATGGATATTAAAAGTGCATTTTTGAATGGTACAATCGAGGAGGAAGTATTTGTTGCTCAACCTCTGGGCTTTGATAATGACAAGCTACCTAATCATGTTTATTTATTGCAAAAAGCTCTCTATGGACTCAAACAAGCACCTTGAGCTTGGTATGAGAAATTAAAGAACTTTTTGTTTGACAATGGGTATGTCATGGGCAAAGTCAATTCTAATTTATTTCTAAAATACAATTCTAGCAATTTTCTTATCATTCAAATTTATGTTGATGATATCATTTTTGGCAGAATTGATCTTGATCTTTGCAAGGAGTTAGTTCTCTTATGCAAAGTGAGTTCAAGATGAGCATGATGGGTGAGTTGAATTTCTTCCTTGGCTTTCAAATCAAGAAAACCAAAGATGGAAACTTCATCAACCAAGGCAAGTACACTAGTGAACTAATCAAATGCTTTGGTATGGAGAACATGAAGCCCATGAACACACCCATGTCCAACATCGCCAAACTTGATAGATATGAAGAAGGTGAGAAGGTAGATGAGAAGCTCTATAGAGGTATGATTGGAAGTTTACTTTGTTTAACTACCTCTAGACCTAATATTATGTTTAGTGTTGGCTTATGTGCTCGCTTTCAATCAAATCCTAGGAAATCACATCTTATTGTTGTTAACAAGATTTTGAGGTACTTAGCCAAGACTTAAAATTTTGTTCTATGGTATCCTAAGTCAAGGGACTTTACTCTTATAGAATATAGTGATGTAGATTACGTAGGATGTTTGATTCATAGTAAGTGCAAAAGTGTCACTTGCTTCCTTCTAGGACCATGCTTGGTGTCTTGGTTTTCTAAGAAACAGAGCACCATGGTATTATCAACTACCAAGGTTGAATACATTACAGCCAAGAGTTGTTGTGCCCATGTCCTATGGATGAAGCAAATGCTCCAATACTTTAACATACGTTTTGATGCTTCTCTTATCTTTTGTGATAATACTAGTGCAATCAATCTTTCTTATAATCCTATGTTTCATAGTAGAGCTATGCATATAGAGGTTTGCCATCATTTTCATCGTGATCACATTGCCAAGATAGATATTCATATCACGCATGTGGACACAAAAAATCAGTTGATAGGCATTTTAACTAAACCTCTAGCTAGAGAGAAATTTAATTTCATTAGATCTAAACTACTCATTGTTGCTTTGGATGATATTGACATGTTATCTAGCTATTTGTTTTTTACTCATGCTTTACTCGCCTTGCTTGCCTAAAATTTCTTAAAATATGCTTAAATTTCTTGTTGACATGCTTAGTTTCACTTGTTTTTGGGATTTCTCTAATTTCTTGGTTTTATCGCTAAATAGTACCCAATGATGAGTCATATGTGCCTAAGTATGTTCAATATACATAATAAACTCAAAAAATGAATTTAATTAGCATTCATATGGCTAGAAATTAAGTTTGATGGTTTTAGGTCAGGTTGACCATCAGTCAAGTTTCCCCAAGACAAACTCGATCGACCGATCATTGGCCGAGAGCAGTTCTTTTTTGGACCAATCAGTCGAGTTTCCCACTCTCTGAACTCGACCGATCCGCGGGCTGAAGCCAACTTAAGTTTGGATCGGCTGACTATTCTCCCTCTCAACTAGAGAATAGACGAGTGATTCCTCTTCTTCTAGCCCTAAGCTCTCTACCCTAGCCCAAACCTTCCCTATCCTAGCCCTTTCCCGACATAGATAGGTTGTTCTTGACCTTCCTAGTTGCTCCTTGGTGGTTTTTGGGTAGCTATTGCAGTTTGCTTTGTGTGTTTGCTCGTTTATCCTCCTCTTGTTTGCCTCCATGGCTTCCTAAAGGAGAAAACGACCCACCCCTAGCAATGCTCCTTCGTCTTCTTCATCTAATCGCTTGATTCCTTTCGACGATACCTCTTTTGTCTCAATAGAGGTTGTTAATAGGTATAAGGACCTTCTTCCTTGGAGTCCTTTTCCTTTTTGTGCCTTGTTTGAGCTAAGCCCTAGATGTCAAGCAGTTATAGACTAGGTTGCTAGGTTGCTTTCCGTCCACCACCTCTCCGCCTTAGCTGTCGAACGTGATTGCTTTTTCAACTCGATGACCAGTACAAAAGCAGTTCACGAGTTCTATGCTAATTTGCATTGGAACTATGAAACCCTCATACGCCCACCAAATGCTCAAGTAATCCTAACCTTGATGATCATGGGTAAACGTTTCCAAATCTCTGAGGATATTTTAAATGTCTTCTTTTCCGAAGATGATCAAAATGATACATGGCGCAAGGATTACGATGAGTACTTCGATCTTTTAGATCCAGAAGGTTTCTACAAGAAGAATGAACTTACTCTCCCTGAAATTCATCGCTACTTGAAGAAACCTGACGTTACATATAAGAAGAAGAGAACCCTACCTACCTCCTCCCTTGACCTTAGGAAGCACATTTTGGCTTTAGTAATCAACTGCAAAATCCATCTGAAGATAAATCAAGCGTATATTGTAGAGAGCATTGTTGTCATTATGTATTTCATGCTAGAGAACATCAGTGTCAAGTGGTCCTGATACATTCTACACCACATGAC
Organism: Alisma plantago-aquatica; assembly: GCA_963693085.1. Classification (NCBI taxonomy): domain Eukaryota; kingdom Viridiplantae; phylum Streptophyta; class Magnoliopsida; order Alismatales; family Alismataceae; genus Alisma; species Alisma plantago-aquatica. Next base: position 125,564,762 of record OY856411.1, read on the forward strand.
TTGATTTGACACCAGTAAGAACACCAACGACACCCATCCCCCGTATCTAGCCCTGGTCTGTGGTTTGTTTCAGTTTGCTACTGAGAAATCACTCTTTTTTTACTTTCATTACAAGTTAGCCAGGAAGGGTGTTTGTATCAGTGAAACCACTATTCAGAAGTATTTTCATGTGTTTGCCTTCTCCACCCCTGGTGCCTCTCCCTCTTCCTCTGCCTCTACAGCCATTGCCTCCTTTGCCAGAGCTCCACCTCCTCAGCCTCCTGCTCAACCTAGTTGTGCTTCTTTTTGTGTATCTAATGAAACCCCTATGGGCTACATGATGCACCAACAAGCATACAACAAACAAGTCCAGGAGCACCTGCATCGAGATCTGTGTTCTATCATGTTGACCATGAACCTATCCTGTGCACACCCCTACCCCACCTACTAGCCCTACCCCAATAGTGATTATGCTTCATATGCATACAATCATTATTATCTTGCCCCCGAGCCTTCTGTTGCTGCTGCTCCTCCACCCTTCTCTAATGGTAGTTATGCTCCTGCCTACCTACCATTGCCTATTGCTTCTTGGCCACCTTGCTTGCCAGCCTTGGAGACTATGCTCCATCCTATCCTTAGGCCAATGAGCTCTATGCTCTTGGTATGACTTGGGATGAGCATAATGCTCGTTGGCTCGGTCATCATTTTGGCCCTCCTACTGATGAGGAGATGCCTGACCAGGCTGATGATGCTGAGGCTGCTGATGATGGTGATGGCGAGGACGCTTCTGATTATAGTGATGGTTTCGGTGCTAGTTCTGGTGATGAAGGCACTACAACTGCACCTTCTGATGGAGAGGAGGAATAAAAGACTGCAGCCGATGATGATGACATTGTTTATATAGATAATTTATATGTTTAGCTTGTTTCTTAGTTTTTAGTCTAGTATGTTGATCATATACATCTTTCTAGGCTATTTTGTATAAGAAACATCTGGGCACATTATCTGAGTTGTACTATTTTATCTTCTATTTTTCATCACTTCCTGCTTGTAGTTGCTTTCATGAGAACATGCATCTAAGTTGTAATATATGTGATGTGTGCTCTAGCTCTTTGCTCTGTTATATATCATGAGTTGGTGCCATCTTTTTCCATATTTTGATTTATGACTGAGATTTTATGTTGCTTTCGTCTCTGTTTGACATATGATATGAGATTGCTTTCATGAATATCTGGTCGATTGTGTTTTGGAGAAGACCTAGATATATTCTCTTACATCCCCCCTACTTTTTGATAATGTCAAAAGGGGGAGAGAAATTTCAATGTCTTGAAACTCAATCATATTGTTATTTGTTGTTATATTATTGATTATTTCTTATGAGATCCTTTTCTTATTCATTTACTATTGTATCATGTGACTTGCAAAGGACCACAAAGTACATGTATGATATTATTGCTCTATGTAGATAGACTAACCATACATGTTAGAGAAAGCATAGATTGAGGGGGAGAAATTCACATTGTTCACATCTTGAATCCCACTAATTCACAAGGCAAAGGTATAACTTCTATTTCTTTTTCTATGTTTTAGGAATGGTTTGTCATTGTTAAAAATGGGGAGAATGATGACCTAGAGGTTATAAATTGTCCATATTTTGATAATGACTTAACCATTCCATTCATATGTATCTAATATGTGTATTGAAGATTGATTTCAGGTGTTTGGTACATGAAAAGGATCAAAAATAAAAAGCCCTAATTTTCTCTAGTTCAAGTCAAAAGCTATACAAGTGTGTATTTTTGGAAATCTATGTAAACGGCCTTAGAAGATTTTAGTAATCACTTGTATTGATGAATTGACTTGTAACTAAGATGAGAAAATTGATTGGGACACTAAACACTAAGTTTTAATCACTTTAGATGCACTTTAAAAAATTGATCACAAACAATCAATCGGTCGAGTTCCAATCCCAAACGATCCTCCTGGATCAATTCTCTGAAGAAGGCATCGATCAAGTTCTATTTTCATAGAACTCAACCGATCGAGTAACTAACCAATTGGATTTTCATTGGTCGGTCGAGTTTCCCCATGACAAACTCGACCAATGGTTTAAATATCGGCTTTGCGTTTTTCTCTATCAGTCGAGTTTCCTTTACTGAAACTCGACCGATTGCACTGTACGAAATTTGCAAAAAAAAGTGATTGTGACCATTGGTGTGTTATTTGAGCAAAAATAGAGTCGTTTCTTTGAGAAAAAATGGCTATATTTTGTCCCTAAGTGTCCCAAAACTTAAAGGGGCACCCTCAACTATAAATAGGACCTCTTGGAGTTCATTCCAAGGTTACCCATTCCTCATATGCTTAGTCCTTCCTTAGTTGAGAGTGTTCTAAACCTTTGATCCCCATTCTCTCTCTACGTTCAAGTCAAATTCATGAGTATGAGTGAGATAGGTTCCTTTATAAGAGAGCTACTCCATGTTTTGATGTAAAGCTCTCCTCCACCATCTTCCTACCCTCTTTCCTATTGAAGAAAAGGTTGGATATCTTCTTTGAGTGAAGGAGAAGGAGTTGTTGTTCTTCAAGGTTGAAGAAGGCAAGGTGTTCCAAATCTCTAAGTGAAGGAGATAGGAAAGGCAAACGCTCAAGAAGGATATGTAATCCCTTGAAGTACGAAGACTTGAATAAGGAGTGGGTAAGTCCATATTGATGGCTGAAGACTCCATGGTTCAAGTGGGTAAGCTCCTTCTATAGGTTGAAGATCCTTGCTTGAGGTAATAAGCCCTTGGATGAATGTGGTTTTGTCTTGTAATCTTATGATGAAATATAAGAGTACCAAGATTACAAAGTCCTAGAGCCTAACCCACTCTAGGTAGTGTACTGACTCACTTCAAGTTTGAAGTGTGGAAACACTCTAAGCCACTTTGTCCAAGTGTATGCTCTTCCTTGTCTCTCACCCTTGCTATGCATGTTAGTTAGGATCTCAAATTCGACGAATGTTTAATATTCTGCACTTAATATAATTTGGTGGTCTAATTTGTCTTGTAAGATTTGTGAAGCTCTATTCACCCCCCCTAGGGCCCTTGATTTAACAGAACTCACATGACCAAATCAGGTAACAAGCTCAAAACATAGAGACCAAACTAGATTATGGGTAGGGTTAAGGTTTAACTTGAAATCACAACAATCTTACACCTGTAGAGACCACAAGGAGAACCATTTCATAGGTAGAGACCATAGAGTGAGCACACTCAATATCTCAACTTTCAAAAATGATTAGTGACCAACCACAAGGATTATCAGTTAGGGACACAAAACATAGCTATCTATGGTGACTACTCACCAAGTCAGGGGTAGCAACCATCACCACCTCTAGGTGTAGTGACCATAGAACCAATCCTCTCCAATCAAGTCATAATTAACTTCAAAATAGAGTACAACTATAATCAAAATAGATAATAATCATCAAGAAAACTAAGCATCACCAAGGGGAAAAAACTCCATGCAAGGGTGAACATCAAAACCCTAAAATAGTCTAATTATCATCATGGGATAACACCAAGACAAAACCCAAGGAAAGAAGGGAAATGTATGCCATCACCAAAGCACTTCAAACCGTTGTTAACAAGGAGGAAATCCAAATCATAAACATGAGAAATACCAACCGCTTATCATGCACAATAAGAACCATCATCTTCACCATCACTACAATTTTGGGTACAAGATTTAGGGTTTAGGAGGAAGAGTAATCTATACAATAATACTTTAAGATATCAAACCCTAAAAAAAGATAACATTATACATCAACCAAAGATTAAGTTTTAGATATTAAATAGTAGCACTCAAGCTTGATAAGGGTTCAATAATAGAAGAGGAGAAAGTTATGTAACCCGCCTTATGATGAAGATCAAGCTCCAAAGACACGATCTGTAAGAGAGAGAGAAGAAACACCAAACTTGGATCATCTCCATGGCCAACAAGGTCACCTCACGAAGAAAATAACACACCAAGGTCAAACAAAAGCTTCAAGAAGAAAAAAGCACAAACCTAGGCTAAACAAGAAATAAGAAAGAGGGGAAATTGCATCTCACTTAGGTACTCCAATGGAAAACCATGGAACTCAACCTCTATTGGAGAGAATATCCTCAAGATGGACACCATGGTAACCCATAGTCTATGACCAAGAAGAAGAAAAGGAGATATGGTTTCAAGAAAACAAGATCAAGGCCGTAGAACCACTTACTAAGAAGGAAGATCACCAACAACCACAACAAAGAAGATGATCAAGCCCTAAATAACCACATGCAAAGGTGATTGGCCACCTAAGTAGCAAGATCAACACCTTCTCTAGCTACACAAAGATGTAGGCCAAATATAAGGAAGAAGAGAGACGAAGAGAATAGTTGCATGTGAAAAAAGGAGTATATATGCCCCAAGGTAATAGAAAGGTAAAGATCATGAGGTGTTAAGGTATGAGAGAACCAAAAGGACACTTTTCCTACAAAGCCATGACCTTGCAAGCACTCACCACAATCATGCATCAAAAGGTGATAAGAATAAGGTTGGGTAGAGACCAATAGGTCCACTACTCACCTTCAATCAAAGGCATTCAAAGGAATGACATGGTAGCGACCGCTACCCATGTCCATCCTCACAACAGGTCGAAACATCACGACACAAACCAAACCCTAGCGACCCAAAAACAAGGCAAAGAATCAATGTCAAACCAAACCAACCAAGGAAAGGTGCTTCAGTCGAAGCACTCCAAGAAGATACAACACTAAGGTTGTTGCACTCAAATAACACAACATCGTCGACACCACCATCCATGTACAACCATGCAAAGCATGCAAAACTTAAAACCACAAATGATGCCACCTCTCAAACCAATGTACAACAAGGCACACCTATGCATCATTATCTCTCTAATGATGCTAAGGCACAAGATGCACAACCTACATGTGACAAATTGCAAGATAGACCCTCATCATGGGTAAATTGCAACTTGGTCCAAAACAAGCATAACTTGCTCAAACAACAACCAAACATGATGAAACTGAAAACATAAGCTTGTCACATGCTATTAAGGTGCATCATATGATCAAATTAAGGTTTTAGCAACTTGTTAAGAAAACCAAACACAATCAAGCACTAAGATAGGTTAGGGGTATTATTGATTATGTGGATTCATTGACATGCTTAAAGTACTTGAAGTTTGAGTGCATGATCTACATGGCTCACCATTGAGGTACGTAGCTACAATTGTAACTAACCATAATAATTTGTCAGTGTTTGTTGAGGATTACTAGAGGGTTGAATAAATAAACTATTGAGTGTTTATTTACATTTTGTTCAATTATAATGCCACTATGAGTATCACATTAATAAAGTTATCATATTTTGAACCCGAGGATGACATGTATCGAGGGGTGATGCACATGAGCCTTAAGAGGGACAATGATTATGCCCTAGACAGTATAAAAAGTATGGGTTAGAATATGCAAATAAACTGCTAGTTCTTATTGGTAAGTTGTTGATTGATTATATGTGGTTATGTACTTGCACACTTTTGCATGCACCCCACTTACATAACATAGCAATATACTAAGCCACATTTTTGTTTCGTGGCATTTTAGGTTCATGCTAAATATGAAGATATCTAGATATCATGATCCAAATGAAATTTATTAAAGACATTAAAGCTAAGTAAAGGAGGATTAGATAGATACTTCTTCTCATATGTATATCTTTCATGTAAGAAATCCATGTAACCCTTTAGAGGAGCATCTTGTAAAGGATATTTAAATTAATGGAAAGTATTTGCTATTATCTCTTATATGGTAAAATTTGGATCCTTGGGAATTTTAGGTAATGGATCTCAATTTTTTGGGTCCTTACTTAATTGAAGGATGTTGAAAAGTGAGGTCGTAACAGTTGACGTCAAACAATCCTCATATGTATACATCAAACAAATCTCATTGGTAAATGTTAGACAACCCTCATTGATAGTCTTCACAACCAAGACCATTGGTATATATCAAACGGACCTCATCGATAAATGTCATGGACAAGAATTATTAATAAATTTCAAACAAACCTCATTAGTAGACATCAAGAAAGCCTCATTGGTATATTTCCAACAACCCTTATCAATAGACATCAAAGAAGCATCCTTAGTTTATGATAGATTCACTTGCATTAGTATCTACCATCAATACCCACACACATAGTGAGAAGATTTCATCAGAGAAGATTCCTAACATTACCATTGGTTATTGGGTATCTAACCTCCTATAGTCTAAGACACAACTAGAGGGGACTTCAACTTTAGGTATCACCAGCTCAAAAAATAATACAAACTTTATACGAAGTTCAACAAATCCACAACCTATGAGAAGACAATATATTTATTGCAGCAACCCAAACTATAAAACTAGGCATCAAAAAAGTGAGAGAGGAAATCCAATCAATAAAAGTAAGGGTAAAATTATAAAATAACTCCCTCTATGGTGTATAGCATAGACACCCTACAGAAAATAATTGGGAAGAAATGAGGTAGATTCTATTAGACAAAAACATGATCATATACACAGGAGAGACAGAAACACCTATAACAGTCTCCCTCAAGTTGTATGCAAACCCTGATGGGACAAATGCACGTGACCCCATTTACATAATATATGTAATATGTAACACCTCTAACAGTCTCCCTCAAGTTGGAGCATGTGTGAAACACATGCCCATCTTCCCAATACCAAAAAAGATAAAAATGTCCTTTATAGAAATCCAATATCCCTCTAAATCTTGAAATACAATAATTAGGAACTCAATTATTACATGAGGAAGAAATTATGTAGCAAGTAGTGTTATACCTCTAAATAAGATAAGATACATGCAACATCAAGACAATGTATGATGCAATGATTTTTTCAAAAGCTATCTAAGATGCCATTATTATACGAATAGTTCTAGATAAGAAGCATTGACTCCATAATGATGATGGTAGTTGTGATAAGAGCTTTTTTATAGTAATAAAATGCTAATGCACATGGGGAATGTGTTTGATACATTCTTGCATAGGAAATAAGCTCAATAAAAGGTGTCAACAAAGAAAGAATAAATATACATGAACTAAGAAACATGTATGACTTGAAAAACTTCTTTTTTCTCTTTGTATCTCTATGTCACACAAAAATATAAATATTTTTTGTTGTGGACCAAGACATAGATATGAGTGATAAATAAAATAGAAGATGTAGAAAAGTGAGAGGAAGGGTCTCAAAGACTTAGAGGTAGTAGTACGTTCGGAAGGGACTGGAAGCATGAAATTTTTGGATTATAAAAGACTTGATCATTGGTCTTCAGCATGTAAAACCACACCTTCTTGGATGCATTATCAATGAATGTGACAAAATATTGATTGCACCTCAAACATAACACAGACATATGAATGAATCAACTATAGAAGATTGAATTCACCTTTAATCTTGTCTTGAAAGAAACTCACTGATGCTTTCCTATCTGATAGGAATCACATGATCTTAGATTTATGTCCTTGCCACATAGAACCAATCTATGTGTTGATAAAATCTTGAGGCCCTTGTCACTCATGCGTCCTAACTGTTTGTGTCATACATCATCCTAGTGATCCTCAACCGCATGTATACTACCACCTTTGAGAACTTTAAGTAGGTTTTTGTACATGTGTGACACAATTTACCTCATACAATAACCAAAGACCCCTTTGTTATTTTACAATTTCCACCGTCAAAGTCCAGGCGACATACTTCTCCATCAAAGAACGAACCAAATATCAAACTCATCCACAAATCTAGATCATGATGAACATCCTTGAGTGTGAGCGTATAATTGACATTTTTCTAGAAACAAATTTCTTTAATCTCGATAATTCTAGAGAAACTAGAATTTCCTATATTCACCCTTCCAAAATCTCCCTTCATGTATGAAGTGAATAACTCCTTACTAGGTGGATCATGATTATAAGCTACAGTATCCACCACCCACTGAGAATCATCATACTTAGCTTGAAAACACTGCTATAGATTATCAAGACCACATTGTCATCATTGTCCCTATCTTCTAAAATTGCCACTACAGTATTATTGTTGTCATATTTCTTCTCTTTGGCTTCATACCCATGTTGCTTTTTCCAAACCATGCAATATTTCTTGAAATGACCCAACTTTCTGTAGTGGAAGCACCCATTACTCTTGCACTTGGATCTAAACCGGGACTTCCCGTGGTCCTGTACTCATTGTAGCTCTAAGATATGCCAAGGTCTCTCACTCTGTTAATGCCCCTACTCACTATGAAGTGCACCTATAATCCACTATCACCTGAGGCTCATCATCGAGTCTCTTCATTCTGTAGACTGCTCTTCAACTAACCAAGTGTCAACTTGTCATCCTGTGTTGAATTAATGATTGTCATAACGAGCATATCCCAACTATAAGGTAATGACCCCAGAAGAAATAGTGCATGGAGCTCATCATCAAGAATCATCATTGTTGACCCAAGTTGATTTACAAGAGTTTGTAATTCATCAATGTTCTTGACAATTCTTGTACCATCCCAGTACTTTAGGATTACTAACTTTAGGATCAAGAAAGCCCTATTTGTGGTAGTCTTATACTCATGTAATTTCTTGAGATTTTCCTACATATATTTTCCATTGGTGTCATCTAACAAATGATGGAACACAAAAATATTGATCCACTTTCACAAAAAGATATGGTGAACATATCTTGGCCCCAAATCTTTCCCACACTGAGATTTAAGTATTAAAAGCTTTCCTTTAAAAATTGGGATTCTTTGGATAAATGGAGAGAAATATATGGATTAATGGAGTTTTCCTAAAGTGAAAAGGATTACATGGAAATGTATTAAAATTTCAACAATAATTTTTAGATTTAGAAAACAAATGCCCGACCCCTTCAATTTTTGCATGATCTATAGACCGTTCAATTGGGTATTGATGGCATATGCATCATATCCTACCCTTAGCCAGTTCGGGAAAGGAAAAATGGACATACATAGTAGGTCCAACACCTCATTCTTCATCTACCCTCCATCTTTTCTTCCAATTCTTCTCCCAACAGATTCAGGAGAGAGATATGATTCAGGAAAGCTTGTACTCATCAATTATATTGTTGATTATAGAAAACACCAAATCCTAGGTCTAAATGGATTCCTGAGATGGGGTAAAACCCTCATGACCCACAATATCAAAACCCATAAAAGGATCGATATCCTCTCATGAACTCAGAGAATGGCCCTTGTGAACCCAGAACATTAGAAACCACACCCTCTTCTATATGTGTTCATCCTTGATCCCGTATTTTTCCATCGACTAGACAAACTCTTAGTCCATAACCCTCCTTCCTCAGATAAAAATAAAGCCACCACTGAGTTCGGTTAAGTCCTATGGTTGGCCTACAATTTGATTTTAAACCTTATCCTTCCTCTTTGAAAGGTCACTAACATTTATCTTGTAAGACACCCAAATAAATAAATTCAACATTGGGTTGACTATCTAGATGTAAAAGGATTGGTCGTGAGGAGTATTTTAATGGCCATCACTTGTTTAAGTGATCTTAATGGATAAAGTATGACTTTTTGGATAACAAAGAGCATCATAGACCAAATTTAGGTTAAAAGTTTTTATGTCACCAAAATTATGTTTTCTAAAGTGGATAATCATTAATATGTGTAACTAGGATTTTTAAAATGAGGATTATAACATTCTATGTTGTTAATGAACTTAATCTGATCTATGTGTTGAATAATGAAAAGATATGATGGATATAATAATAGAGTTTCACTCTATGTGTAATATGAGAAGGACCAAGCGTTTGTATCCTAGTTCCTCATCCAAACCCAAGACAACCCTAAACTCTAGATTAGAATAAAAGTAGAGTTTAGTTTGAATAACATGATGGTAATACTTTAGGATTTACATATATGCATATTAACTATTGATTACATGGATCTATTGGTTGAATTTCCTTAAATTACTTAAAGTATAATTGCATGATCTACATGGTTTTAGAACATGTACGTGGCTACGATTATGACTAGCCACAATATCGATTGTCGAGGTTTTCTGAGTGTTTCTCTAAGACCGCTCAAATAAACTATTAGTTGTTTATTTACATTCCTTTCAAATATTATGCCAATATGAATATCACATTAATATGAGAATATGTGACTAAAATTCCAGTTTATATTTACATGTAATTGATGGAATATATGTTGTTATATTACTTACACACTTTTGCATGCACCCCACCTACATAATATATTTTGATATACTGAACTAAATTTTTTTTTCATGCAGTTTTAGGTGGATGCAATATATGAAGATATCGAGACATAATGAATTAGGTGAAATCTACTAGAAAATATTAAATCTAAGTAAATGAGGATTAGCTAAATACTTCTTCTCATATGTACACTTCTAATGATAGAATTTCATGTAACTCCTTAGATAGAGCATCTTGTAAATAATATTTGAATTAATGGAAATTCTTTTCTATTATTTGTTATTTAGTTAAATTTGGATTCTTGGGATTATTAGGTGATGGATCTCAATTTTTTAGGTCCTTCCTTAATTGGGCGATGCTGAAAGGTGAGGTTGTTACAATTTGGAATTAAAGTCACAATTTTTTTAAATAATATTAAGTAGTTTATAATTTTGCGTAATCTGTAGAAATCTAAGGAGAATTACAAAGCCATAAACTGATAGTAACGGTGTCTATAACCATCATGGACTTGGGGGTTGGAAATATTTTCCTCGGCACACAATTAAGTTGGTATATGAGGACTCCCTTAGCCAACATGCTATCGTCTTGGCATGAACCTAGGGTTTGCATGAAGCTATCTTTCCTATAAGTCCTCTCATCTATGATTTCATCCACTTCTCACCTCTTTCTTAATAAACCTCAACAGATACTTCCCACCTCATATCAAGTTAGGTTTGTAGAGAAGAAGTAGGGTTAAGGCATCCTCTACCAATTAATGTACATGTAATGTTGACATAATGATAAAGTGAAGAAAAATATTTTATGGGTTTTTTCTCACTAGAGTAAACCCTAGATCGAACAAGGGTTGGATTCAGTAAACCCTTAGTTGGTCAAGGGACATAGAAACCCTAAGGTGCACAGATAGTCCCTAACTCGAACCTTAAACCCTAATATTGGAGAATGGGAGTAGTGTGAGTAGAAAAGTAAACCTACACATATGAACCCCAATTAGGGTAAAAAGGAATAAGAAAAAATCAAATGAGTTTTAGTGACCATAAATTCCTCATCGCCCAAATGCTATCTCTGGAGGAATGGATGAACAAAGAATACCCCCAGCGAGTGAGTATGTTGATGAAAATATCCCCAATGAGTGGGTATGCTATTAAAACTATCCCCAATGAGTGGGTAAGTTATTGAAAATACCCGCAGTGAGTGGGTATGCTATTGGAACTACCACCAGTGAGTGGGTATGTTATTGGAAATGCCCCTGGTGAGTGGGTATGCTATCCCTGGTGAGTGGGTATGCCATTGAAATACTCCCAATGAGTGAGTATGATATTATTCTACACCAAGTGAGTGGGCAACCATTGAAATGCTCCCAGTGAGTGAGTATGATATTATGGACACCCCCAATCAGTTGTTGTGATTAGAGAGTACCCCTAGAAAGTGGGTACATCATTTAAATACTCCTAAAGAGTAAGTATGATATTATGAAAAACCCCGGTGAGTGGGTATACCACAAAGATTGGAAAAATACAAGTTGAGAAGTTACAACTAAAATGTTATAAAATATGAAACCCTCAAATGAAATTTTAAGATGGATGTCTCAACCTACGGTGTATCAATATAAGAGTGGGAAATGGACCTATGGGGGAGGCAAGATCCTAAACATGTGGGGTTGGATTGTGTCTATAGAGCCTAACATGTTCCTATGAGTCAAGAAGACACCCTAGGTTAGGGCCTTACCTGTTATGACTCACACTAAAATTAACTAGTAAGTATGATAATCACAACATTAATAAGTTAATTAAGTTAATTAAGCTAAGTTAAGTATTCATAGATGCAATTAATGTTTTGATCTAGTGTTACAGTCTAATTAGGATAATTTTATGCCCTGACATTATAGAGGATCTTGCGCTTGAAACGTTGCAAAAAGAATCATCCAAATCGGACAATCGAGGTGAGATTTATGGCATTTCCAAGACCTAAGGACCTAAGTTGCAATTTTTCCATTTTGTTTGCTTTTAACCTTTTTTTTTCCTTATCTTCTTCACGATCGATTTCCTGAGAACTGCTGTAAGTGGCGCCCATCTATCAGTCTGATCGGCCGCAGCCAAGGAGTGAGGGCAGGGCGATTTTTGGGCGATATAGCAAGCGCTTGAGCTTCGTCCACCTCCGTCCTCCATTTCACTACCCTTCGCCTTCCTCCTTCCTCGCCCAACCACCTACGCCCCCAACCTCCTGCTAGGGCGCCGACCTGCAGAGCCGCGGCCAGCAGCTGCAGCGTGGCCAGGAGCCGCCTTGGGCCCGAGGAGCAGCTCAAAACGCCGCCATTGACTTCGCCCAAGAGGCCACAACACACATCCGTATCCAGTAGCCTTGCTTTAGGCACCTAGTCGAGTCCTTTCTTCAACCTGAGTGCGGGAAGCTGCTGCTTGATTACAGCAGGTCCAAAGCAGGAGCCTTGGGCGCGAAGAACAGCAAGAACTGCCACCTTGAGCTCGGCCAAGAGGCCTAAACAAGAATCTGCAGCTTCCAGTTCTCAATCAGTAACCCACTGAGCTCCTTTTCCAACCTGTAGGTGTGTGTTACTGTTCGATTGCAGTAGGTTCAAATTGGGCTTATTCTGAGGTTGAAGACAACCCCTGCAATTCCAGTCAAATCTGGACGTTTTGAATCGCGGTGAGTAGAATCTCACTCGCAAACGCAAACATAACTCTAATAATCGGAAGTTTTGGTCGAAATCGTGGCAGATGTCGGCGTTTACCCATGTGCCGGGCAGTGCCGGCGCCACTCAATTTCTAAATTACACATTTTTATTATTAACGTTTACACAACACTAATTAGTTAAATGTTGTGTGTGGTTTAGATTAGTAAAACTACACGATCAAACGAAACATAATTTACTCGGTTAAATTGTCGAAACAACAGCACGCACAAAAAACGGGAAAGTCTGGGTATAAACCCAAGTTGTACGACTTTAATAAGTTAAATGACACACGATTACAAAGAAATGATGATGATGTGAAAAATATTCAAGAAAACCTAGATGCATGCTCTAGGTGATTTAATATTTACTCAAATTGACATGCTTCTCAAAGATATTATCCGGAATTCCTTATTATTAATAATAATTTGTGCCATGATAATGATTTAACTCTTATTTGAGTGATGAGATGCTCAACTCAAGAAATCATTTGAAATTTCAATTAATATTAATAATTCGTGACATGATGAGTAATTATAAACTTAATTAAGTTATGTGATGCACAACTCAAGATTTGGATTGAGGTGCACATTTTCCAAGAAAGTACAGATTAATTACAGTTGTTTAATGACGATTGCTCATATGTCTAGTAATTAATTCTTAACTGAGTTATGTTATACACAAACCAGCATTAGGGTTGATGTGCACAATTATCGAGGAATTTTAGATAATTTACAAGTGTTACCGACAATTTCATATATATTGAGTAAATAACTCTTGTTAGCATGTTACGATGATCATTTGTATGATTTTAGCGTATTTGTGCCAAGTTGATATGATTTCTATTTATTTAAAAATTTAAGTCCTCCTGAATGCATATAAATGTTGATTTCTCAGTAAATTTGATGGGGATATGAATTTAGTTTATTTAAGAAATTTAAATCTTCCTGCATGCATGGTATATGGATTACTCAACAAATTACAATGATTTTGAGTATATTGCTCTCTCAGTTCTAGAATGAGATTCATGTTGTGATTTGAATTGCAATTAAATAGACGAGATGCCATAGAAATACCAGAGTAGAGTATAAGTAAGAAAAATGTTCAACATAGTAAGAGTTTTCTAGGAAATAATAAAATATTAGACTTAAGGGCCTTGACACTGTAGAAACCTTATGTGAGGTATGTGTGTTAGGGGTGAAACGACCTACCCTAGTGGTGCGTCCAGTATACGGGGGTCGGAACGTACCAACAAGTGGTACGGGGGACGAAGCCCTAGTGGAAGTCTCTTTAAATTATAGTTTATAGTGTCCAACATTAACCAGAAGTCCTCGTGGCACTGAAGTACAGAAAGGCATGTCCAACACTAACCAGAAGTCCTGGTGGCATGACTTGACTCTCCGTCTATGTGCTCAGGTTAGAGGAGGAGTCCAGTTTACGGCACCATAGGAGTGCCGAGGCCAGAGAGCCAGTTTCCCTGTTGTAGACCAGGAGATTAGTCAGACTTAGCTATCCCCGGGTGTCGGCTAAGTCTTGTACGGTGGGATCGTGGTTCGCTATGAGTCTTCATATGTAGAGTACACTGCATATGACCAGGGCATAAGATAAAATATGTTCATATAGGTTCACAAAGTTTCTTATAAGTTAAGGAATTAAGAAAGATTTGAGTTTAGAGTTGTATCAGTTGTCTTTTCAATGAAATGTTGGTATTCCTTGTTATTTAATTGTATTTATAGAATTGTTGTAGTTATTACTAGATGATATGTTAACGTTTCCTGTTATTTAAACTATATCGTTCTAGATTTGCTCAGCATAGTATTTCCTGTATATTATACCAATTAATAATCATAAAATGGGTTATCTGTGATGGTTGGATGAAATTCTATTCACTGAGCCAGTAGCTTACCAACCTACTGAAACATTTTTTTTCATGTCAGCGTCAGCACGAGGAAATTAAAGGATCATATCACCCAGATTCTTAGAAGGCAGTGTTTACTTAGGTTTACAGGTCTCTTGGTCCTTTCCCCTCGGTCCTTGGGAATGTGGTGAGATAGAGAGGATGTTATGTAATATGTAGCTTAAATTTACAGTTATCGGTTGTGCTTCATATTTTGAATAGAACAGTGTAATATGACATGTAAGTTTGGTTTTCCTCCTAATAGGGTTAATAGTAAGTTACTTCTGCAGTTTTATTTCAATTCAATGTTATTCGAGTTTTATGGTTTTCTTTTAAGTTGAATTTAAGTGATCAAGTAAAGAAAAGTTAAGAGTGGTTTACTGAGGGTGACTCCCCGGTCTTTGGGGTCATTAGAGATGGCTCGGGGACTGGGGCGTCTCAACTAATTTGGTATCATGGCATAGGTTGAGTACATGGTTACTCTAAGTCAAGGTTTGGTATCAGGGCATAGGTTGAGTACATGGTTACTCTAAGTCAAGGTCAGGGGATAATAAATGTGTTTTCATCACTTTTATTTGCATCTTTTAGATATCTTTTTATGATTGTTTTGTTGTTTATTTTCTTAGTTTTATAATTAATTACATTTGATTATATTTTTCTATTCAAAAAGAATTTTAATCATATTTTCTTGGATTTTGTAGGAAATGGGATAAATATTCTTGGAGTATAATTGCACAATTTGCAGCAGTCCTATAATTATTGTATATCTGTCACCAAAAGTGCCATAACTCTTGCATCCAAAGTCCAAATTGAGTGTACAAGTATTCATTGGAAATTTAATTTAATTTCCTAAACGAATATCCTATTATTTGGACCGCTTTTGTGCGTTTTACGGGAGTGAAATGCGTTCAAAATTTCTGCTGCGGGAATCTGCATTCAAGAGAGTTACATGGTCAAGACAGTTTAAGTCTATCAAAGTCCTATTGACTAAATCTTGAAAATTCAAAAGGATAGCTCCCTCTCTTTTTCCCCCCTCTTTTTTTTGGATAGCCTACCCCTCCTTCTCCTATAAAAGGAAGGACACTTCCTCCTCCCAAGAGCATCTTGGATTTCTTGTATTTTGGAATTCTGCAGCAATTAATCTTGTAATCATTCTCATATTATGCAATAAAGTAGGTTTGGTTCAAGCATAACTCTTTCATTCTTATTCTTGTCTTTTCCCTCTGCCTTAGTTTTAATCTCCTTCCTTCCGTTCTTTATTTCTGGAGTAAGGAAGAAAGAACTAAGCCATTTCATCGTCTCTAGCATAAGGATTAATCTCCTGACTTCTGGGATAGACTATGGCTTCATTTCTTTCTTCCTCCATCTCCCATTTCTCCATGTGTGAGTAGTCTTTTATCGGGGCAAGGGGAATAACCCCTTAGCCATGGTTTTAACGACTTCTTCTTAAACGATTAGGTGGTAATCAATTTTAATTGAATGATTGATCTTTGGATCGCATGTTAATCCGGATGGATATGACCATGGAAATCCAGATTTAGAACAATAAAATCGATTACATAGACTTTTTGATATGACCGTGGATTTTCATCTTTTAGGATGATAAACTAGGAAGCATGAGCACCAAGACCAATGGGCTGATGTGGAGTTTCTCTTTTGTGAGTTTTTAATTTGCAAGCCTTCATCGAATCGTCGTTTAAGATTTAGTTGTTATCACCTAGGCTAAGGTGGTGAAAACCCCTACGAGCCTCGATTTCCTTCTCTTGATTTAATCACCGCATCCTTTGTTCGTTTTAATTCTTAGTCTTCCATTCATATAGTTTTGCTTGTGTTAACACTCTTTTTATTATTTCCTTGTGCATGTTTATTCTTGTTAAGTGCTTTCCTTCGTGCATTAGTGTAATCACTCAAACCCCCCAACTGGACTTTATTTTCTGCTTTAATAAAAAGAAAAATACCAAAAACAAATAATAAAGTTCTTCAAAATTTGGGTTCAAAGGAACAATCTCTTAAAAGTTGTCCTGTGGGATCGATCCTTCTATACTACCCTTAAAACCGGAAGTAAAAAAGGTTTAAACTCTAGGATTAACCATCTTAGTGATTGATATTGCAAAACGACGAGTATCAATTTGACGCCGTTGCCGGGGACAACAGATTGTTTTCTCGAATCCCAAAATTTATGAAAAAACTTTTTTTTATGCCTTCCGAGTAACATTCCGGAAGTGCTACTCCTCCTTCTGCCGAGTTTCCATTCCGGCAGTCCGTTTTTTCTGCAAATACACTAGTTTATAAAAAATTGTAATTTTAGTTAGTTTTGTAAATTTTAACCTTGAGTCATAATCCCTTAGCTTCTATTTTTTTTGTAATTTACGATCTTTTACAAAATCTTTAGTTCTTTTTTGAATTGTAAAAAAAAAAAACCTTTCAAATGGAGTGGGCATTTCAATATCCCCCACAATGTTATTATTGTGGTCATTGCCACCATGCATCTCTTGCATGTCCAAATTTATCCCATAACACCCCTCTCTATGAGCCCTTTCATCCTAGTGGGTACAATGTAAATCCTTATTTTTCTGAGAACCAATATGGGGAACCTTGCTATCCATATTCTGAGAGAGGGTACGACCAACAAAACTTTGGGGGAAATGGACCTATTTATGATACCCAATATAATCCTCAACAAGAAGAGAAACTTATGTCCCTAGAGAAGATGGCAGCAAAACTCATAACTAGACAAACCTTGATGGCCACCTTGTTAAAAGCCCAATCCCAAAACCCAGATGTTCCAAATATGTTCCCCCATGACTCGGTGACACCTTGTAATATTGTATCTTTCCACCATGATGAGAGCAATGGAAATAACAATCCACCATCTTCTAAAGATTATTATGAGGATCCACACCACAACCAACATACTAGGTACCATGGCCAAGATCCTTATGGGGGGAATGGTGAGGATGGTAATTTTTTTGGGATGTATGAATCTAATAATGAAAATCAACTAAGAGAGAGACTTGGGGCTTTAGAAAAAATGGTAGTAGAAGGACAGAAAAACCTAGAAACCAGCCAAGCCCTTTTAGCAACCTTACTAGAGGCCCAAGCACAAAAATCTATGGAGGACTTAGAGAAACCCAAGATGGTTCATCATGATGATGACGATGATGATGATCCTTATTTTGTGTCATATATATCAGATCCTGAAGAAATAGCACAAACCAGGGAGCCATATTTTGTGTGTAATGAGGACGTTGGTATCCCTATCTTTCCTTTAGAGACTCTTTTACTTGAATATGAAATGTCAAAGAAGGAGAGTCATTATGAAGATCCAACAACTCCTCCCATCCTTAACATAAATCTGAATGATACCATAGACCAATACCCTTCTTTTGAGTCAATTTTGGATAATGAGAATCTAACCCCCTTTATGATTCTTCCCGAGCCGTCACAACCAATTTCCATCCCACACATGGCTGATCTAGAAGGGGAGATACCACCATTGGAAGAAGCCCACACACCCCCTTCTATTGTTTGCAAGGAAGACATCATCATCCCTCCTACAAAAAAATTAGAGACATATGTTACATCAACAATGAAACTTACCAAACCCAATGTTGATGGCATTAATTTTAAGGAGAAACAAAACACTTTTTTAAAATGATTTTAAATTTTTTGTATTAGCATCAATTCTCCCATATGCAGGTCATCATGATGGTGGAAAACTTGAACCAGATCCTCCACCCGACTCAGTTCATCATGCTCTACTGGCATTACTAGTCGGGTACCCGTCAACCTCCCCTTATCCACATCCATCTCCAACACTTCCCTTACTATCGAAGGAAGATCTATGGATATTATTGGAGGGAATGCGAGGTGAAAGAAAATATGAGTACCCCTCTGAGCTTCTACAATTACCCTATCATAGGGTACATTATGAAGCTCCTCATATAAAGGTCCCAGCCCTCATACACATCCCCTTCAGCTGGACATTTTTTGAGCTACCTGGGCCACCTAGAAATCCTCGCTCTTCTCTTCTCTCCATCTCGGGTTTTGATTTTGCTCGGGACGAGCAACAATCTAAGTCCGGGGAGGAGGTGGGTGGTATGTTTCTATTCCACCCCCTTATCTTTTTTATTCTTGCATTATTTCTACCTTTTTTTTTGTTTTGCATACAGTTACTTTGTTCATGGCCATTATCTAGTCGGCCATGTTTTTATTTCTTTTGTTGCAAAATGGCCTTTATCTAGTCGGACAATATGAATAAATGTTTATCACTGTACCCCTTTGAATTTAGTAAATCTTTTGCAAAAAATTGTTACAAATTGTCATGTCTGAAACCACCATGTCACATAGGATCCTTAATAACATCACTCCTCAGAATAGTTGGCAAGTCATAAGGAATCGATAAGAACCAACCATAATTTTCCCTATATTTAAACAATGGATTATCTTGTTATAAAATTTGTATGATGTGATTTATAGGAATACTCTAACTAGAGCAATGACACTCTCTGACAAAAATATATGAAAAAAAAAATTTGAAAGTTATAAGCACAAGAACATCTCTTCCTTCCCTCTATTCTTCTTCTAAAAAAAGAGAAGCAAAGAATCACCACCAGACAAAAATCAAGTCCGGGGTGGCATGCTTTTCAAAATGAAAACTCCATACCCCACAAAGGAGCGTACCATCAAAAGATGCCAAAAGTGCACATGAAAAAAAATGTGACCAATGTAGCCACAACTCCATAAATTCATATCCCGAGTTGAATAGAGGAGGGATCAATATATTTTCATCACTTCTTTCTTTGTTTTCACACCCCCAAATTCATCCTATTCTTGTGCAATAACTTAAAAAAAAGAGTAAAAAAAAATTAAGAGTGTCAAAGCGAAAGTAAGAGATGCCTATTTTTCTACAAATTCTTATTTTAGAAGCTAGATTTGATAATTGTTTTGATAGGGAATATAGAATTTTATGCTATGTGGTTCTAGGAGATCGGGTCACTTTGCCAAAAATTTGGAGGTGAGGATTGTAGTGATGTTATTAAGGTGAGGATGGCATATTGGGAGTATAAATTGGACTTTATTTGTGATTTACTTGCTTGAGGACAAGCAAAGATTCAAGTCTGGGTTTTTTTATAAATGTGTTTTCATCACTTTTATTTGCATCTTTTAGATATCTTTTTATGATTGTTTTGTTGTTTATTTTCTTAGTTTTATAATTAATTATATTTTATTATATTTTTCTATTCAAGAAGAATTTTAATCATATTTTCTTGGATTTTGTAGGAAATGGGATAAATATTCTTGGAGTATAATTGCACAATTTGCAGCAGTCCTGTAATTATTGTATATCTGTCACCAAAAGTGTCATAACTCTTGCATCCAAAGTCCAAATTGAGTGTACAAGTATTCATTGGAAACGAAATTTAATTTCCTAAAAGAATATCCTATTATTTGGACCGCTTTTGTGCGTTTTACAGGAGTGAAATGCGTTCGAAATCGCTGCTGCGGGAATCTGCATTGAAGAGAGTTACATGGTCAAGACAATTAAAGTATATCAAATTCCTATTGACTAAATCTTGAAAATTCAAAAGGATAGCTCCCTATCTTTTTTCCCCCTCTTTTTCTGGATAGCCTACCCCTCATTCTCCTATAAAAGGAAGGGAACTTCCTCCTCCCAAGAGAATCTTGGATTTCTTGTATTTTGGAATTTTGCAGCAATTAATCTTGTAATCATTCTCATATTATGCAGTACAGTAGGTTTGGTTCAAGCATAGCTCTTTCATTGTTGTTCTTGTCTTTTCCCTCCGCCTTAGTTTTAATCTCCTTCCTTCCGTTCTTTATTTCTGGAGCAAGGAACAAAGAACTAAGCCATTTCATCATCTCTAGCATAAGGATTAATCTCCTGACTTCTGGGCTAGATTATGGCTTCATTTCTTTCTTCCTCTGTCTCCCATTTCTCCATGTGTGAGTAGTCTTTTATCGGGGCAAGGAGAATAACCCCTTAGCCATGGTTTTAACGACTTCTTCTTAAACGATTAGGTGGTAATCGATTTTAATTGAATGATTGATCTTCGGATCGCATGTTAATCCGGATGGATATGACCATGGAAATCCGGATTTAGAACAATAAAATCGATTACATAGACGTTTTGATATGACTGTGGATTTTTATCTTTTAGGATGATAAACTAGGAAGCATGAGCACCAAGACCAATGGGCTCATGTATAGTTTCTCTTTTGTGAGTTTTTAATTCCCAAGCCTTCATCGAATCATCGTTTAAGATTTAGTTGTTATCACCTAGGCTAAGGTGGTGAAAACCCCTACGAGCCTCGATTTCCTTCTCTTGATTTAATCACTGCATCCTTTGTTCGTTTTAATTCTTAGTCTTCCATTCATATAGTTTTGCTTGTGTTAACAATATTTTTATTATTTCCTTGTGCATGTTTATTCTTGTTAAGTGCTTTCCTTCTTGCATTAGTGTAATCACTCAAACCCCCCAACTGGACTTTACTTCCTGCTTTAATAAAAAGAAAAATACCAAAAACAAACAATAAAGTTCTTCAAACTTTGGGTTCAAAGGAACAATCTCTTAAAAGTTGTTCTGTGGGATCGATCCTTCTATGCTACCCTTAAAACTGGAAGTAAAAAAGGTTTAAACTCTAGGATTAACCATCTTAGTGATTGATATTGCAAAACGACGAGTATCAGGGGACGACAAGAGACCAATAGGATTAGGATTTAGGTATCTTCCTTCTAACTACAATTTTCTAAGAGGAAGTGTTCTGTTTTACTATTGCAGATGGCAGGAAGAGGACGTGGTCACAGGAACCAAGTAGAGAGCTTAGGCCGAGTCATTAGGGATCATTAGGATCGAAAGATAGAGTTATAAGTGAGGTAGATAGGAAGTGACATGTCTTTAGCTCTGGGAGGTCTGAGTATTTAGATACCCTGACTATGTATCTGAGTACTTAGATTGACCAATATCAAGCTACTCTATCTATTCTTCCCTGAATACCCTTACCAGGTATGCAGAGGAAAGATGGGCTAGAAAGAAACCCTAGAAATCTTAGGGTTAAGAAACCGGAAATTAATGTAGAAATAAGAGATTAAACATATGATGTGATACAACTCTTGCTTTATATTTCTTATTTGATTGGAGATCACTAGAAATGCTCTTATATGTATGAATTTAGATTTTCAATTTGTAGAATAAATATGATTCTTTTATATTGTTGTGTGTCATGAAGTGATTTATTTATTATTAATATTCTTTGTATCAAGTAGACTCTGGATAATTTAGACCTACATCATAGTGAGAATGTACATACACTAAGATGTTGAGATATAAGGGAAAGATTAGAACAACTAAGAATTAGTTGGAACTGATATCAGAGACCCAACGTTGGGCCCTCATATGAGTCGTTTGATTTAAAATAAAGGATATGTAATGTATTAAACATAAGGTGAAACTAGTAGAGATAATGTTGGTTTAGAATTTCAACTTCACATTAGTAGAAAAGAATATATATATACATATATAAATATATAGGGTAGCGATCCAGTGAGAAACATCTTACGGTGAGAGCATGAGAGGCATTTGAATAACTACAAGTTAGTAACTATTTTTTAAAATCCAACCATATAGATGAAAAAAGCATCATCTCATTTACCTTGTCGCAAAAAATCATTGCAATCAGACATTGTTTACATGTCCATATGTACAATATACACTTTTTACATCCAACGGTCAGCCTGAAATTCAATATAGAGCGTCGAAAAATATTTGGTTGTTGTGAATGATCTACAAATTGGATGGTGATAAAATTTTATAGAAAGGTAGATATTAAGGTATACTTGTAATCCGTATGGTTGGATTATGAAAAATTGATCTATGTGGAGAGTTATTCAAATGCCTCTCATGCTCTCACCAGATTTGTTTCTCACTAGATCATTTCCCTATATATATATATATATATATATATATATATATATATATATATATATATATATATATGAAACATGGTATACATGAACATACACATGAATAAGAAACATGATAGAAAGAGTAGGATATGGTAAGAGGATTATGGAAATATAGGGAAAGGTTTGAAGATGGAGGGGGTAATATAGATTATAAAAGAAAGAGATTGTGACACTCAAGTAAGTGCTAACTAGTCAAGTATCCTTGTTGATAACTAATTAAACTTACATACGAGAAATGTAATAAGGGAATGTTTGAAGATAAGAATTCTAAGTTTCAGAATCATCTTCTCTTTCATATCTTCCTTAATGATAGCAATGTGGGATGAAGTGATAAGAAAATGAATCATATATGATGCATAAATACCATGGTAGAGACATCTAAGTGAATGAAATAATGACACACGATATGATGATGAAACCCTAGAAAGGTAAATTGAGAATGCAATTTATCTGAATGTCCAAGTAACAGAAAGGAAATTCCAGTGATAAGATAAGGAAGACTTTAGTAAAACTTTTGAGGACCAAAGTTTGAATTTCAAACTAAGGAAGCAAAGTCACATCACAATAACGCTATGTTACTGATAAGGACCAAACCCTAGAATGTTTAGAGTTGAAGTAGTTTAAGGTATGTCACTAGCGATTTGACCTTGAATACTAGCATCTCTATAAAACAAGATCATGAGATTTGCACTATGAAAGGTAAGCTAGCACTAATAAAATCTAGGGTTTAAAGGTAGCTAATCTGAAAGGTAGATAAACTATATGAAAATGACTCAGAGAAAAGAGTAAGATATAAATTTGAAATATAACAAGTGTGTTTTGAACAAAAGGAGAAATATAAAATAAGTGAAGTGTGTTATGAAATAAATTCTTACAGTAATAACAAGAATGAGGAATAATCTATTCTTACCTTGTGTGTTTCAATTTTAGGGATGTTTATTTTATATGATCAAAATGAGAAGGATAAGTAACAAGAAGTAAGTAACATAGAATGGGGAGTATTACTCGATACATGATCTGAAGTTAGCTGTTGTAGTTCATGCTCTTAAGACATAGTGTCACTATCTTTATGATGAGATGTGTCAGGTGTTTACGGATCATAAGAGTTCAAAATATATCTTTACCCATAAGGATCTGAATCTTAGACAGCGGAGATGGTTAGAATTGATCAAGGATTATGATGTGATGAAAGATTATCACCCTAGAAAAGCGAATGTGGTGGTTGATGCCCTCAGCAGGAAGTCAAGTTCAACAGTAGATGCATTCTTTATGGCATGTTTCAAGAGAGACCTCCTAGTAGAAATGCGGAAGTTGAACTTAGACTTAGGGGTGACAGAGCAAAGTGGTTTGATTGCACAGATGCTAGTTAAGCCTGCTTTTTATATCCAGATTAAAGAAATTCAGCAGAATGACAGAGTTACAACAGATCATGCATGACATGATAGGGGGGAAAAGACCAGATTTCAGGTTTTCAGATGATGGTGTGTTGTATCAGCATGACAAGTTGTGTGTACCTCGATACAGAGATTTGAAAGAGCAGATTCTTGAGGAAGCACATGCTTCGATGTACGCTATGCATCTAGGCAACACTAAGATGTATAGGAATCTCAAGGAGTTGTATTGGTGGCCTGGTATGAAGAGGGATGTAGCTGAGTATGTGGCTAGGTGCATCGTGTGTTAGCAGGTTAATGCTGAGCACCAGAAACCTACAGGTACCTTGCACTCTCTTCCTATACCAGAGTGGAAGTGGGAACATATCACAATGGATTTTATGGTAGGGTTACCCAGGGTACCTAGAGGTTGTGACTCTATATGGCTGATTGTGGATAGACTGACTAAGTCTGCTCACTTTCTTCGTGTTAAGTCAACCTATGATGTTTCGAAGCTAGCTAAGATATATGTGGATGAGATAGTTAGGTTTCATGGTATCCCGTTTTCAATTATATCAAATAGGGATCCTAAGTTCACGTCCAGGTTATGGAATCAGTTGCATCATGCTTTGGGCACAAAGTTGAGGTTCAATAGAACTTTTTACCCACAGACGAATGGTCAGTCTGAGAGGACCATTTAAACTCTTGAGGACATGCTGAGAGCATGTGTCTTACATTTCAGTGGAAGTTGGGAAGAACACTTGAGCCTTATAGAGTTTGCATACAACAATAGTCATCATTCCAGTCTTGGTAAGGCCACATATGGAGCTTTGTATGGCAGAAAGTGTAGATCACCTGTATGTTGGTACGGGGTGGGTGAAAAAGAGATTCTTGGACTAGAGATAGTTGATTTGACTACAGAAAAGATTATAGTGATAAGAGAGAAGTTAAAAGTTGCACAGGAATGCATAAGAGTTATGCTGAGAAGAGGTGTCGACCTCTTGAGTTTTAGGTTGGTGATGAAGTGTATCTGAAGGTTTCACCATGGAAAGGAGTGCTAAGGTTTGGCACGAGAGGAAAACTGACTCCTAGGTTTATGGGCCCATATCTTGTCATTTATAGGATTGGACCTGTATCCCACAAATTGGATTTGCCATCCGAGTTGATTAATCTACATGATGTGTTCCATGTATCAATGTTGAAGAAGTGTTACCCTAGTACAGAGAAGATAATGGACCCAAAACTTGCCCAACTCAGACCAGATGTGTCCTATGTTGAAGGACCTGCACAAATAGTTGATCGAAGGATCAAGAAGCTTAAGAATCGCAAGATACCGTTAGTAAAAGTTCTGTGGAGGAACCACAACCAAGAGGAAGCCATGTAGGAGCTTGAGTCTGAGATGCATAACAAGTTTCCTTTTCTCTTTTAGGAATTTCGAGATGAAATTCTTATAAGGGAGGGATATTGTTATGACCCACACTAAAATTAACTTGTATGATAATCACAACATTAATAAGTTAATTAAGTTAATTAAGCTAAGTTAAGTACTCATAGATGCAATTAGTGCTTTGATCTAGTGTTACAGTCTAATTAGGATGATTTTCTACCTTTAGGTTATAGAGGATCTCATGCTTGAAACTTTGCAAAAAGAAACATCCAAATCGGACAATCAAGGAGAGAGTTATGGCATTTCCAAGACCTAGGGACCTAAGTTGCAATTTTTCCATTTTATTTGCTTTTCTTCACGATCGATTTCCTGAGAACTTTTTAAGCGACGCCCATCTAATAGTCCGATTGGCCATAGCCAAGGAGTGAGGGGAGGGTGATTTTTGGGTGATATAGCAAGCACTTGAGCTCCGTCCACCTCCGTCCTCCATTTCTCTACCCTTCTCCTTCCTCCTTCCTCACCCAACCACCTACGCCCCCAACCTCCTGCTAGGGCGCCGACCTGCAGAGCCATGACCAGCAGCTGCAACACGGGCAGGAGCTGCCTTGGGCCCGAGGAGCAGCTCAAAATGCCGCCATCGACTTCTCCCAAGAGGCCACAACACATATCCGTAGCCAGTAGCCTTGCTTTAGGCACCTAGTCGAGTCCTTTCTTCAACCTGAGCGTGGGAAGCTGTTGCTTGATTGCAGCAGGTCCGAAGCAGGAGCCTTGGGCACAAAGAACATCAAGAACTGCCGCCTTGAGCTCGGCCAAGAGGCCTAAACAAGAATCTGCAGCTTCCAGTTCTCAATCAGTAACCCACTGAGCTCATTTTCCAACATGTATGTGTGTCTGTGGTAATGTTCGATTGCAGCAGGTTCAAATTGGGCTTATTTTGAGGTTGAAGACAACCCCCTAGACACAATTTCAGTCGAATCCAAACGTTTTGTACCGTGGTGAGTAGAATCTCACTCCCAAAAGCAAGCATAACTCCAATAATCGGGCGTTTTGGTCAAAATCGGTACTATTTGCAGAATTCGTCATTTACCCAGGTATCGGGCAGTGTCAGCGCCGCTCGATTTCTGAATTACGCATTTTTATTATTAACTTTTACACGGTGCTAATTAGTTAAATGTTGTGTGTGGTTTAGATTAGTTAAACTACACAATCAAATGAAACCTAATTTACTCGGTTAAATTTTCGAAACAACAACACACGCCAAAAACTGGAAAGCCTGGGTATAAACCCAGACTGTACGATTTTAATAAATTAAATGACGCACAATTACATAGAAATGATGATGATGTGAAAAATATTCAAGAAAACCTAGATGCACGCTCTAGGTGATTTAATATTTACTCAAATTGACACGCTTCTCGAAGATATTATTAGGAATTCCTTATTATTTATAAAAATTCGTGCTATGATAATGATTTAACTCTTATTTGAGTGATGAGATGCTCAACTCAAGAAATCATTTGAAATTTCAATTAATATTAATAATTCGTGACATGATGAGTAATTATAAACTTAATTAAATTATGTGATGCACAACTCAGGATTTGGGTTGAGATGCACGTTTTCTAAGAAAGTACAGATGAATTACAGTTTTTTAATGACGATTGCTCATATGTCTAGTAATTAACTCTTAATTGAGTTGTATGATGCACAAACTAGGATTAGGGTTGATGTGTACAATTATCGAGGAATTTTAGATAATTTACAAGTGTTACCGACAATTTCATATATATTGAGTAAACAACTCTTGTTGGCATGTTACGATGATTATTTGTATGATTTCAGTGTATATGTGCCAAGTTGATATGATTTCTATTTATTTAAACATTTTAGTCCGCCTGAATGCATATAAATGTTGATTTCTCAGTAAATTTCATTAGGATATGAATTTAGTTTATTTAAGAAATTTCAATTTGCCTGCATGCATGGTATATGGATTACTGAGTAAATTACAATGATTTTGAGTATATTGCTTTGTTAGTTCTAGAGTGAGATTCATGTTGTGATTTGAACTACAATTAAATGGACGAGATGCCATAGAAATATTAGAGTAGAGTATAAGTAAGAAAAAGGTTCAACATAGTAAGAGTTTTCTAGGAAATAATAAAATATTAGACTTAAGGGCCCTGACACCGTAGAACCCCTGTGTGAGGTTTGTGCCTTAGGGGTGAAACGACCTACCCTAGCGGTGCATCCAGTATTCGAGGGTCGAAACATACCAATAAGTGGTATGGGAGACGAAGACTTAGTGGAAGTCTCCTTAAATTATAGTTTACAGTGTCCAACATTAACCAGAAGTCCTGGTGGCACTGGAGTATAGAAAAGTGTGTCCAACACTAACCAGAAGTTCTGGTGGCACGGCTTGACTCTCCGCCTGTGTGCTCAGGTTAGAGGAGGAGTCCAGTTTACGACACCATAGGAGTACCGAGGCCAGAGAGCCAGTTTCCCTATTGCAGACCATCAGAGTAGTCAGACTTAGCTATCCCGGGGTGTCGGCTAGGTGGGATCGTAGTTTGCTATGAGTCTTCATATGTAGAGTACACTTCATATGACCAGGGCATAAGATAAAATATGTTCATATATGTTCGCAGAGTTTCTTATAAGTTAAGGAATTAAGAAAGATTTGAGTTTAGACTTGTATCAGTTGTCTTTTAACTAAAATGTTGGTATTCCTTGTTATTTAATTGTATTTATAGCATTGCTACAATTATTGATGAAATGTTATCATTTCCTATTTTATAAACTATATCATTCTAGATTTGCTCAGTACAGTATTCCCTGTATCTTATTCCAATTAATAATCATAAAATGAGTTATCTGCGATGGTTGGGTGAAATTCTATTCACTGAGCGAGTAGCTCACCAACCTACTAACACATTTTTTCAGGTCAGCGTCAACACGAGGAAGCTGAAGGATCGTATCACCCAGACGCTTAGAAGGTAGTGTTTAGTTAGGTTTAGAGGTGTCTTGGTCCTTTTCCCTCAGTCCTTGGGCGTTTGGTGAGATAGAGAGGATGTTATGAAATATGTAGCCTAAATTTACAGTTATCTATTGTGCTTCATATTTCGAATAGAACAGTGTAATATGACATGTAAGTTTGGTTTTCCTCCTAATAGGGTTAATGGTAAGTTACTTCCGCTGTTTTATTTCAATTCGATGTTATTCGAGTTTTATGGTTTTCTTTTAAGATGAATTTAAGTGATCAAGTAAAGAAAAGTTAAGAGTGGTTTACTGAGGGTGAATCCCCAGTCTTCGGGGTCAATAGAGATGGCCTGGGGATCGGGGCATCACATTCCCTATAAGGGTAAGTTAACTAATCAATTTGATAATTGAGGTAACATGGAATGCCATGTAAAGCTTGAAAAATTAAAAGATGTGATATCTCAATAATCTCTATGTAGGGTAAAGCCCTAATTCAATCCTATGGTCGAGTAGGGAGGACTGAAGGTATATAAGACCGATGAGATTAGGAAGTGATTGTGCCCCGAATGCATACAACCATAGGGTTAGGAGGTGGCCAGCCATGTTTGCCCGAGGCCCATGGATCAGGAGATTGGCCACCTTCATGAGTTCATGAGGCCCAAGGGGTAAATGCGAGAGGCACTCTCTAAGTGCATAAGGCCCATGAGGCTAGGAGGAAATCACTGCAAGGGTATCTATTCACCTTAGAGACCTTGAGGAAAAGAAAAAGGCTAATGATACATGCAGTGTAAATATAAAAGTCAGAAAAATCCATGTAATAATGAAATCATTAAGAGAAAGGCAATTGACTTCATGAAATATAAAAACCTTATGGAATTAAAAAGATATTTATGGTTTAAAGTCATTGTTGAGAACGATTCAAACTAAATATGTTAGATATTAAGATGATGTGTGGATACACCATTTCTACTCTTAGAATGGGATGAACTTTGTATTTGGGCTACAATCAAACACTTATTTCATCTTATTATGAGTGAAAGAGACTGGGTAGAAATATGTTATCAACTTTGTGGCATGGGTGAAAATCGAGGCCCATAGAAAGGCTCATGAGACTATTTTCTATGCAAATAGGTCCTTATGGCACAACATATGAGATTACCGACAAGTTTTCAAATTATCTATGATAAATCTAGAATTTGAGATGGTAAAAGTTCTTTGGAAGCACCATGGTGAGGATGAAGATATACTGGAGCTAGAAACGAACATAGAAAAGTCTCATCCCCACCTTATTTGATGACAAGTTGAATTTTGATAAAAAAAATCTTGTAAGATGGAAAGGATGTTATAACCTGGATTTTTTCATATTTGAATGAAAATAATTAATTGTTAAGTACATATTAGAAAGCTTAGTATTTTTATGTCTTGTCTAGAATTTTTGGTTTGAGAATGCAATTTCTCCTTTGCAAAGAAATTTCATGGTTTTACTATTTTCAATAATTCATTGATAAATATGGGCTAAAGAAAGAGTGGAAAATCCAATAGTAAAGGGATTTCTAAAAGTAATGTACAATTGGTAATTAGCTCGCCACACAACTCACAACTATCTAGGTCCTAATATGATAACATGTCCACATACCTAAAACAAAGATTACATGTGGTACACGTCAGCACAATATTCTAGAATATTGTACTAAGTACGCATACATGTCTTTTTATATGCCTCTCATTACTATGCTTGGCAATAAGATAAAACTAATACTTGGCAGTAACAAAAGAAATATCAGCAAAAGCATATACTTGCACAAAGATGTTCATTAACAAAAGAGAACACATGTTTTAGGCACATTTTCCATTATATCATCCATGCATTTACTACCTGAGACTTGAATGCATTAAGGCCTTTATGATATACTACCAAAGAGTTGGATCATTTCACAATTTGATCTACTATCAAAGAGTTGGATCACTTCTAAGTACTTTACTACCAAAGAGTTGAAGTACTTACCTTCCAACACTTTACTACCAAAGAGTTGAAGTGCTTGGATATAATGGAATAGATGTATTATGTTTCAAGTGTTCATAGAAATAAGTAAGGAAAATCGTGCAAAATATCATACAAGAACAATCATTTTATCCAATATCATATGCCAAGTATTTTACTACACATATAACACAAGAATATGGTATAATAAGCCAAGTAATAGGTAATGGTGTACCTTATAAAGAGATATTTCTAATCATCACATATCCCTAAGGTCAACTATAACCTTGGTCAACCCTGATCAAGACAAGATCACATATCACCATCATGTTCTCATCATCTCAACCCTAGTTATGTCCATTTCAGTGTTTGCTTAGTTCATTGGGATATGTGCAACATTACTTGTCTTATCTTCTTATTACTGTTACGTTCTAAATTAGTGTTCATTAACTAGTAATCATGTTTCACATTATTATGTACACATAATAACCATAGGTCACATTCATTAGTCATATTAGGGTTTTCTCATCATTTTAGGATCATTTAACATGTAACATGATTTATATACATAATACTTATATCGTAGGTACATATTGGCTTTCTATTAATGATATGAACTTACATTGTAATTTCCATGATTTCTTGAGCATATTTGTAATTATTACACATTAATTAGAGTTATTAGCCCTAATTAGCCATCTGAAGAAAATTACATGATTTTGGTGCATCAACATCATAATCATTGACCTTAAATGGACTATAAACATGAATAAGGATTTACTGTTTAGGACATCATTTGATATTTATTATCCATGAAATAAGCATTTTACAACATGCATGATATCACTAAGATTAGTGCAACCAAAGCCTGATATTATAGTTTCACTGTGTGGTACTCATTTTTCTGAGAATTTTGTACCTTATCTGTATTTTTATGATAATCATGCTAATTTCGATGAATTATTGAAGATCTGTATATTTTGAGATTATTATACCTTTATTGACCAACCAGAGGCTGCCACCTGGCCACTAAGGCCCACACCTCTTTGATTGGTCCGTGTTGATGTGGGCCAGTCGGTTCACATGGTTTGTTGTCTGGTTTAACATGGATTTTGGTTGGTTTAGGTCTGGACCCGGCTCACTACTCTTTCCCCTTCACATCGCGATCCACGCAATCTGTTCATGTAATGTGGTTTCCCACTCAGGGCATCGCTGGAAGGTCCTACCTCAACGAGCAATCAATAGGGATCAAGCGCTCCTCATCTGCTCCTTTGGCCACTAATAGCTCTTCCTAGTCCCCCTTCATGCCTCCGACCTTGAAACTCGTTGTTTTTGGCTTCTCCTCACAGCCTGGGCAAGCTCACCGGAGATACCTTCTATTATGACATGTAGAAAGGGAAAAGGGCTTCCTCGATCTAAAGCTCATATCTGAAGCTTCAAGGAGCTTCTACAAACCTTCAAAGACCTGAAGGGGTCACTAGATTGGGTTGTAAAGACTTGGGTCACCGTCTCCAGCTCTACATTTCTCCTCCGACAAAAACTCCTTTGGTCTACATCAAAACTTCATCATCATTCCATAAAGATGGTTGGGATAAGGTCCCTTCACCTCGAGCTGATTTATCTACTTCTAATCTTCTTTTGGACTCTCATCTACCCCTATTTCATCCTTCTCCACACGACCTACAAAGTGTAGTGAAGAGGCATAGGAAATGGGGAGCTTGTTCTCCCTCCCCACCCAGT
Organism: Alisma plantago-aquatica; assembly: GCA_963693085.1. Lineage (NCBI taxonomy): Eukaryota > Viridiplantae > Streptophyta > Magnoliopsida > Alismatales > Alismataceae > Alisma > Alisma plantago-aquatica. The sequence continues at coordinate 125,597,045 of OY856411.1, forward strand.
CAACCACCACATTTAAGTGGTTGACAGTCTTGCTATGGTGAAGCAAGTACAACTGCTCAGTTTGTTCTCACTCCCATCGCATAATCTAGATGAGTGGAGGTATGAAGGGCCGCTGCTAAACTGCTCCTTACCTTTCTCAAACCTTAAGGTAGGAAATGCAATCATGACTGTCTAATCTTAATCACCCTAGGGTCAGAGATGAGCCACACAACCAATATGTGTCGTGCTCAAATAACATGTTGTGTGACACTGCCTAATTCTAGAACTTAGGCTATTTGATTAAATCCTTTGGTCCATCAAGATTAGCATACACATTATTTCATCACATTCAAACTCGAATAACTTCTTCTAGGATACTCCAATTGCCACCAAATTTTAACCATATATTTATAACAAGTCCAACTACATTTTATTCCAATTTGGTGATAAATCTCAACTATTTGACCATTCAATTAAAAACTCCAAAAAGTCATGAACTAAGGGACCTTAATCATGATATCAACATCAAATTACTTCTAAACAACATCAAGCTCAAAGAGACGAATATGTGTGATTAAGGAGACTTCAAGGACCATCGTTGAATCATAGTAACTCATTAGATTGTCTAACTTCATTGTTAACTTCAGAAGCACATAAAGGCAAACATGATGCCATCATCACCACATACATGTGCATATACTTTTAAACAATCACACCAATCTCAAATCCATGAATACAATTATCCAATTAGGTATCCAAGAGACTTAAAAGTTCACTTTATTACATCCTATACACCTTAAAAGGAATTTCATCCTCAAAATTAAGCTAAAAACCAGTCTTTTACATGTGCCCTTATTGTTCCAAAGGTAATTAATTTTAATTAATTTAAGTAATAACTGGTAGGTCAAAAAATAATAACATGAATATGATTTTGATCAAAAAATCCTAAAAATCCAATAACATTGGTTTCAGGATCTAGTTTTATCTCAAATTCTGAAAGTGCAAAAAGATGCAACCTTCAATGTAATAAATGCATAGAAACCCCAATTTCATGATTTTAATGGCCATCACTTATTTAAATTATATTAGCGGATAATGTATAACCTTTTTGGATAAAAAGAGAATCTTGGAACAAATTTAGTTTAAAAGTTCACGTCTCTAAAATTAGGGTTTTTAAAATGGATAATCATTAATATGTGTAATTAGGATTCTGAGATCCAAAATTATAACTTGCTAAGTTGTTAATGAAGTTATTTTGATCCACATGTTGAATAATGAATGGATATAATGGATATAACAATAGGGTTTCACCCTATGTCTAATGTTATAACCTCAATTTCCTAAGTATGTAATGAAAAGTGTAATTCTCTTTTAAAGAATAAATGAAATCTATTTCTTTGATTTGTGATGGATTTCGTGTGAAATGGCCTTGATTGATTGATAATGGGATTTGTTGGCCATTGAACCCAATTGAAAAGAAAAGAGAAATAAAAAGGAAAAGGATTTAATTAAATAAAAGGAGAATATGTGAAATAGAAATAGATAAGAGGATAAAGGCAAGTAAATATTCCCCAATATGGGAATTTGTGCCTTTAATATTTCTTGAGGTCCAAGGGACCCAAAATAGCAAGATAATGGCAAAGGGAAAAGAAATACTAATTAATTTTGGATTAATTAAAGGATAACTTTGGAGAGAAGGAAGCCTTCTCATCCATTGGAATTTGTTTCCCAAATTTCGTAAATAGCTAGATAATGTCAAGAAGAAATTTCCCTTAAAATTGGGGATAAAAAGGATCTATGGCTTGGGAGATATGAATTTCTCAAATTATCTCCAAATATATAGCATTAATTTTGCAATTATGAATATAATTTTCCTTTTGGTTGATCGCGAGCAAGGAGGACCGTTGGATCTTGATCCAACGCCTGGCGCTCATCATCTAAATCCCACAAGGACTGGGACTCTGCGAGTTATAGAGGGATTTTCCCTCTCAGATTTTCGCACAATCCAGAGAGTGTGCAAGCCCGTTGTTGGTTCCTTTGGACTCAGAAGACGAAATCGAGAAAGACCATCCCTACTTTGTAGGGGATTGATTGGTCGCCGATTGGGGAAGTTCCCAATCTAGCAGGGACCTACCCTGACCCTATATATAGGGGAGGGTGAATGAGGGAACCAACACGCATATTGTCTACCCTAAATTCTGTAGCGGATCGAGAGGAGTCTTCCTGTGCGCTCAATTGAAAGAACCACCCTAACCTGCACCCGTATCTTCTCGGCAAGCCTCGCCGGAGTCCGGCGAGTAGGAGGAGGACAAAGCTTGGTTGTGGCACACAATTGGAACCGTGGTCGAGTTCGGTGGAGGAAGACGAAGCTCCCTGACCCCTTGGTGCACTCGCAGGTGGACGAGAGTGAGAAGTCAACTCGCAAGTTGACCGCAGGAGTCACTGTGCTCGAGCGTGAGGTAGGAGAAGACCTCGTGGTCTTTTACCAAACTACCCCTCCGTGCCTTCAATCTAAGTAAGGACAATATTGTCCATCGCGTTCTTCTGATCGCAAAAATAGGCACGCACAACCTTGATCGTTGGATCCTGAGTGGACCAACGGACCATGAATCTAGCGATCCTCATTTTTCTAGAATTAGCAAACAAATCAGTAAAAAGGATTTTACTTACAAAAATCGTATCTTTTGCTAGAAAACTCAGATGAGGAAATTTGATACATGAAAATTGATCAGAAAAATATGAGGGATATTTTAAAAATAGTTTGGGAACCTAAATCAGTATCTTTTTGCAAAAGTATATATATGTTTATGGAAAAAGTATTTAATTGTGGTTAGAAACCCTAATTAATGATAAAGGATAAATTTAATCTTGCAAATAAGTTAATTTGAGCATTATTAACTTGTTTAATGATAAAGATGGATTTCAACCTATTTTGAAGATGAAATTCCAAGGTTTAGGGTTTTAAACCTAATATGATGATTAGTATGCTTAGAAACCCTAAATAAGAGAAAAAGAAAAGAAAAGTACTTATAATCCAAAATTAGGGTTTCATGTTGCTAAAAGATGATCTTAGGATTGTAAGTAATTTTATAAAATTAGAGTTTGTAAGTAATTTTATAAAATTAGGGTTTAAAGTAATAAAAATGAAGTGGAACCCTAATTGTGCTCCAAACCCTAGAAAGGACTAATAACCCTAGGAAACAACTAGGATTAATAGATCATGATGACAAGATTAATGATAGAAAAATTGGATGCCTTTTTTAGGATCAACTTGTGTGTGCTTGCTTGGTTTCTTGCTTGACTGAGTTATTTCTGCATTCAAGTCAGCTTGACAGGTATATGGTTAATTGTGGTTAATCACATTAGTTTCCTGAAGGTTTTCCGGATGAATTGATCACATTGATTGCAACCAACCAGTTTGTATGTTCATAATTGGAAATTATAAAGTCACTATGATAACTATAAATAAATGTGTATTCTCACACCTACATGCCACCCTGATGGATGATGCAAAAAGGTCAAGCCCAGGAGGGAAGACCAATGGGCACCATGAGAGGTGACCCCGAACACCAAGCTCAGGAATGAGAAGGTGGTCTATGTTGCATGACTAATGGGCACCATGAGAGGAGACCCCAGGCACCAAGCTCGAGATTGAGAAGGCGGCCTTAAGTCAATCCCTAGAGAGGGTATTCTGGGGATAGGGAAAAAGCGGTAGAGATTGACACATTGAAAATGTAAATTTATTTGTTAATTACCTTGGTTGTGATAATTAGTTTGTTAGCCATATTGGTGAACTTTTGGTTGTCCCCACATACCGACATATTCTTATATGTTGACCGTCATTTTTTTTGTCAGCATTTTAGGTACAACCGTGAAATGAACAAACAGTAAAGTGACACATTGTGAAAATAAAAAATAAGGTGCAAGGAGGATTAGATAGAATAGATCCAAGTTGTGGATAGAAGTAGATTTCCAAAGTTTTTAAAAGGTATGCAAAATTTTATTTTATACCAGATTTAAGTTTAGTTGGTAGAATTTCATAATTGTTATTGGTTAATTGTCAAACCTTTGATTCGGTTTATTGGGACAACGTTTCTGACCTCTTGGTCTCCCTTAATTGGGGGTTACCGGGAGGCAGGGTCGTTCTGATTGGTATCAGAGCATAGGTTCCTCATTTAATCTTTAATAATTATTAAATTTTAAAAATTCTATAGAACCGAGGGAGTTATTAGAGGATTTTTTAAAAGACAGAGGTGTCCAGAAAAGGATCACGTCCGGGGGCTGGCAATATTTTCCTCTGCACCGCTGTTTGGAATACGAGGACTCCCGAATTGTGTGACTGCCTGGCCAATGTCCTAGGATTTGACTCGAAATAAGATACCTTTAGGACTCTCTCATCTTGTTCATCCCTTATCAACTCAAATTCTATTAAGGATTTTAAGGATTAGGATTTTCTCTCTCTTACTCACCCTCTTGAGGTATGGGTAAGGTTGATAAGGTTTAAGGAATCCTCCATCAAATTAATAAAAATACGTAATTAAGATGTCACCGACATAAGTATAAATAGTTAAATATAGACTAAAAGTCTGCTTGTGTTCTTATGTAGATGGCTCGTACAAAGATTGTGGCTATCTCGGCTGCCACCAACAGTGGTGGGCCTCCCCGTAAAGAGAATGGGTCTTCTGAGAAGAGGAAGTGGAACCATGGTGGTGAAACCTCAAAGAAGAGAAAGAGACCTGAAGAAACTGCACATGAGGCCCCCAACCCTGAACCAATACCCTTCAACAACCTTGAACAAGAGGAGGGACCGGGATATGAGGAAAAACATGTGTACGAGGAAGTAGCCCAGATGGAGGAGGACCAGGCTGGTGGTTTGGAACCAGCTACGGTAGTCCACACTAAGGATGCAGTGTGGATGGAGCAATAGAAATGGTTGACTGAGGCTATCCATGCCTTGGCCCTTAGGAACATAGCTAGAGATGAGAATGGTGAGCCACTTCCTGTTCGTCCTCGATTGGGATCCACCATCTTAGACTTTGTCAAGCTAAACATCGAGAAGTTCTGGGGAGAAGATAAGTCTGAAGTGGTCGACAAGGTGGAGGCTTGGCTGCTTGCAGTCGAGAATGGATTCCGTATGCTCGAGGTGCAGCCCAACAAGAAGGTTCTCTTTGCTTCTCACCTTTTAGAAGGTGCAACCAAGATATGGTGGGAGAACCATATCATAGGGAGAGACTTGAGAAAAGAACTTATGGCATGGACCGATTTCAAGACCATCTTGACCACCAGATTCATCCCCGTCTCAGCCAAGAAGGAGAAGGAAAGAGAGTTCACTAACATGACTCAAGGAAGCTCATCAGTTGCAGACTTTTGTCACAAGTTTTGCATCCTGGAACATTTCAGTCACAAGATGGATGAAGAAAGGAGGGTGGACCACTTCATAGAGCGTCTGCACCCTGCCATCAAGCCCCATGTGATGGCTAGTAAGGCGAAGACCTTCTCTGAAGCCTACAACACCACCTTGGACAGGGAAAGGACGGTGATGCCTGCTCAGAGTCCCCCAAAGGATACTTGGGTTTCACTAAAGGAGCTCGGGGGTAGAGGAATGAACACAAGAAGGGGTAAGGGCGCAACCACAAAAAAGCAACCATGGGCACAAAGGCAAGCCCCGTGGTCGCCTCCAGCAGTGTCGCACCTGCATACGGACACATCCCGAGAAGTGCCTCTTTGAGAAGAAAGTGTGTTTCAGATGTCAACAAGAAGGACACTTCATCACCAACTGCCCTCTGCCCGACCCAAGAGGACCTTTGGGGTCACAGCCTATGGCAGCACAACCGATAGCTGCATCACCTCCAGTGGGAGCACCAGTCAGAGCACCCCCAACTGGAGAGAGGAGGCAAGCTAGAGTGTTCGCCATCGATAATGAATAAGCTCAGGAGAATACTAATAGGCTAATCGAGGGTAATAACCCCTAGAGTTTTCCTTTTAGTTCAGTAGATCATGTAATAGCCTTCTAATGTGGTATAAACTATGTAGGCCTATTGGAAGTCAAGGGACAAAATGTAAAACCCCTCCTTGATTTTGGTTCTTCTAATACTTTTATTTTGAGAAATCTGGCAACTATGCTTTGTTTGGATATCAAGGATTTGGGTTATGTTTTAAATGTCACAACCCCGAGTGGTCATATTTATACATCTCTTTTGAAAACTCCCGTCTTGCTAGTAAAGTATCTGAACCATGAGCTTCCCACTAACTTCATCCTTCTCGATATGAATGATTTTGATGTAATCATCGGTATGGATTGGCTTTCCACCTACAGAGCCCAAATCGACTGTAGAGAGAAGAAGATTCTTATTAGGAAGTATGGCCATCCACACTTCACCATTTGAGGAAGGAGGGATGCGACAACCAGCCTTTGTGTGTCCTCTTTGAAAGCTGAACAGATGCTATCCAAGGGTTGTCGAGCTTACCTAGCCATAGTTACTGTACCTAAGGTTAAGGGGCGATCCTTAGAGGAGATAGAGGTGGTTTGATAGTATGCGGATGTGTTTCCGGACGATCTACCAGGAATTCCCCCTGAGAGGGAGGTAGATTTCTCCATCGAGTTAGCTCCTGGGACTAACCCTATATCTAAGGCACCCTATAGAATGGCCCCTACAGAGTTGCTTGAGTTAAAAACCCAGTTGCAAGAGTTGTTGGATAAAGGCTTTATTCGGCCCAGTACATCATCTTGGGGAGCACCAGTCCTTTTTGTGAAAAAGAAGGATGGGTCGCTTCGGATGTGTATTGACTATCAGATGATCAACCAGGCAACCATTAAGAATAAGTATCCTTTGCCTAGAATAGCTGACCTGTTTGACCAACTCAAATCAGCTCGAGTCTTTTCCAAGATTGATTTGAGGTCAGGATACCACCAGGTGAGAGTAAGGAGTGAGGATATACCCAAAATGGCTTTTCGAACCCAATATGGTCACTATGAGTTTGTGGTCATGCCATTTGGATTATCCAATGTACCTAGTGTCTTTATGAACATCATGAATAATGTGTTCCAACCTTTCCTTGACTCTTTTGTGATAGTGTTCATAGATGACATTTTGGTGTACTCGGATGACCTAGACCAACATCGTGAACACCTAGGTAGAGTCCTTGATATCCTGAGAAAGCATAAGTTTTTCGAAAAGTTCTCAAAATGTGAGTTTTGGTTAGACCAAGTCATGTTTCTTGGACACATCATCTCAGGAGGAACACCGCCATAGATCCAGCCAAAATATCGGCAGCTCAAGACTGGCCGGTACCAAAGAACCCCTCTGAGATTTGTAGCTTCTTGGGGTTGGCTGGATATTGCCGTCGCTTCATCAAGGATTTCTCAAAGACTGCTTTGCCGCTGACCATGTTAACCCGAAAGGATGTGAAGTTTGTGTGGTATGACATATATGAAGCTCGCTTCCAAGAGTTGAAGGAGAAGCTGACCACCACCCCTGTGTTGACTATACCTTCTGGCAATGAGGGTTTCATGATATTCACCAATGCTTTCAAGATAGGACTTGGCTATGTGTTGGAACAAAATCGACACGTGGTTGCATATGCTTCCCGATAGCTCAAACCCAATGAGGTGAATTATCCGACACATGACCTAGAGCTAGCTTCTATTATCCATGCCCTGATGATATGGCGGCATTACCTGTACGGTGCCACCTTCAAGATCTTCACCGACCATAAGAGCTTAAAGTACCTGCTGACACAGAGAGACCTGAACCTATGACATCAACGATGGATGGAGTATATGAAGGATTACGACTTCACCATCTCCTACCATCCTGGTAAGGTGAATGTCGTAGCAGATGCTTTGAGTCAGAAACAACTTAAGTGTGCAGCTGCTTTGTCCAGTCAGTGGAAGAGTTTGGAGGAGCTGGTGGAGTGGACTCCACAACCGCTAGAAGATTGAGTTCGTTTGGCTAATATCCAGATTCAATCTGAATTGTTGAGTGAGATTATAGAAGCATAGTTTAACCAGTGAAGAGCTGGATAAGATGAAAGGTTTAATGATGAAGCCACAGACTCGTCTATCTGTGGGAGTAGACGGAGGAATCAGGTTTGAGAATCGCATATGGGTTTCGACAGATTCATCGATAAAGGAATGTATCTTGCAAGAGGCTCATGGATCCAAATACACAGTGCACCCATGAACTACTAAGATGTTCAAGCACTTATAGAGGTTTTTCTGGTGGCTAGGAATGAAGAAAGACATTGCGACATGTGTGGCCACCTGTCTTACGTGGCAGATGGTGAAGGCTGAATGCCAATGACCCGGCGGGCTTTTACAGTCAATAGAGATTCCAGAATGGAAATGGGAGCAGATCACCATGGATTTTGTGGTAGGTATACCCCAGACCAGGAAAGGTCATGTTGCGATATGGGTCGTGGTAGATCATCTTACCAAGTCAGCACACTTCCTTGCCTTAAAGACCACTGCTAAAGTGTCAGACCTAGCTGAGCTGTATATTTGAGAGATAGTGTGCTTGCATGGCGTACCCGGATCCATCATCTCAGATAGAGACCCAAAGTTTACTTCCAAGTTGTGGAAGCAAGTTCAAGAGGAACTTGGTACCAGGTTAAAGTTTAGTACCACTTATCACCCCAGATAGACGGCCAGTCAGAAAGGACAATCTAGACGTTAGAAGATCTGTTGAGAGCTTGTGTGCTCGATTGGGGTGGCTCATAGGAGCAATACTTACCTTTAGCTGAGTTTGCCTACAAAAAAAACTACCAATCCAGTATCGGGATGCCTCCATATGAAGCTTTGTACGGGAGACTGTGTCGGTCCCCACTTGACTGGGATGATGTGGGTGAGAGGACCTTGTTGAGGTCAGATGAGCTCCAAGTGTATGCTGATAAAGTTGCTTTGATCAAGCAAAGGATGAAGAGAGCCCAGGATTGACAGAAGTCGTATGCTGATGCAAAGCATACTGACATACATTTCACTGTGGGAGAGCATGTGTTTTTGAAAATCCAACCGCTCCGAGCTATAGCTAAGAATAGAGGAAAGCTGAGTCCCTGATATGTGGGTCTGTTTGAGGTGTTAGAACGGATTGGTGAAGTTGCATATCATTTGCATTATCCCCTCAGTATATCATGATGTATGATGTGTTTCATGTGTCCAACCTGAAGCGATATGTGTAAGATCTGAGCCATGTGCTGAGCATTGAACCTATTGAGCTTCAAGGGAAGCTGACTTATCCTGAGACACCTTTGCAGATTTTAGATACCAAGGTGAAAGAGTTTAAATGTAAGAATATAGAGATGGAAAAGGTTCTTTGGAGGCACCATGGAGAGGATGAGGCCACATAGGAGCTGAAGGAGAACATGGAGAAAGCATACCCTGATTTGTTTGTTTGATTGTTTGAATTTTGAGGGAAAAATTCCTATAAGGAGAGGAGGATGTTATAACCTCAATTTCCTGAGTATGTAATGAAAATTGTAATTATCTTTTAAAGGATAAATGAAATCTATTTCTTTGATTTGTGATGGATTTCTTGTGAAATGGCCTTGATTGATTGATAATGGGCTTTGTTGGACAATGAGCCCAATTGAAAAGAAAAGAGAAATAAAAAGGAAAAATATTTAATTAAATAAAAGGAGAATATGTGAAATAGAAATAGATAAGAGGATAAAGGCAAGTAAATATTCCCCAATATGGGAATTCATGCCTTTAGGATTTTTTGAGGTCCAAGGGACCCAAAATAACAAGATAATGGCAAAGGGAAAAGAAATACTAATTAATTTTGGATTAATTAAAGGATAACTTGGGAGAGAAGGAAACCTTCTCATCCATTGGAATTTGTTTCCCAAATTTCGTAAATAGCTAGATAATGTCACGACAAACTTTCCCTTAAAATTTGGGATAAAAAGGAGCTATGGATTAGGAGATATGAATTTCTCAAATTATCTCCAAGTATATAACATTAATTTTGCAATTAGGAATATACTTTTCTTTTTGGTTGATCGTAAGCAAGGAGGACCGTTGGATCTTGATCCGACGCCTAGCGCTCATTGTCTAAGTCGCACAAGGACTGGGACTCTGTGAGTTACAGAGGGATTTTCCCTCTCAAATTTTCTCACGATCTAGAGAGTGTGCAAGCCCGTTGTTGGTTCCTTTGGACTCAGAAGAGTAAACTGAGGAAGACCATCCCTACTTTGAAGGAGATTGGTCGCCGATTGGGAAAGTTCCCAATCCAGTAGGGACATATCTCGACCCTATATATAGGGGAGGGTAAACGAGGGAACCAGCATGCATATTGGCTACCCTAAACTCTGCGGTGGATCGAGAGGAGTCTTCATGTGTGCTCAATTCGAAGAACCACCCTACCCTACACCCCTATCTTCTCGGCAAGCCTCGCCGGAGTTCGACAAGTAGGAGGAGGATAAAGCGTGGTCATGGCACACAATTGGAACTGTGGTCGAGTTCAGTGGAGGAAGACGAAGCTCCCTGACCCCTTGGCGCACTCGTAGGTGGACGAGAGCGAGAAGTCAACTCCCATGTTGACCGTAGGAGTCTCTATGCTCGGACGTGAGGTAGGAGAAGACCTCGTGGTCTTTTACCAAACTACCCCTCCATGCCTTCAGTCCAGGTAAGGACAATCCTGTCCATCGTGTTCTTCTGATCGCAAAAATAGGCACATGCAACCTTGGTCGTTGGATCCTGAGTGGACCAGCGGACCATGAATCTAGCGATCCTCGTTTTTCTGGAATTACCAAACAAATCAGTAAAAAGAATTTTACTTACAAAAATTGTAACTTTTGCTAAAAAACTCGGATGAGGAAAGTTGATACATGAAAATTGATCAGAAAAATACAAGGGATATGTTAAAAATAGTTTGGGAACCTAAGTCAATATATTTTTGCAAAAGTATATATATTTTGATGGAAAAGTATTTAATTCTGGTTAGAAACCCTAATTAATGATAAAGGATAAATTTAATCTTGCAAATCAGTTAATTTGAGCATTATTAACTTGTTTAACGATAAAGATGGATTTAACCTATTTTGAAGATGAAATTGCAAGGTTTAAGGTTTTAAACATAATATGATGATTAATATGCTTAGAAACCCTAAATAAGAGAAAAAGAAAAGAAACGTACTTATAATATGAAATTATGGTTTCATGTTGCTAAAAGATGATCTTAGGATCTTTTGTGACAGAAAGATGAAATAATTAGGGTTTGTAAGTAATTTATAAAATTAGGGTTTAAAGTAATAAAAATGAAGTGGAACCCTAATCGTACTCAAAACCCTAAAAAGGACTAATAACCCTAGGAAAAAACTAGGATTAATAGATCATGATGACATGATTAATGATAGAAAAATTGGATGCCTTTTTTAGGATCAACTTGTGTGTGCTTGCTTGGTTTCTTGCTTGATTGAGTTATTTCTGCATTCAAGTCAGCTTGACAGGTATGTGGTTAATTATGGTTAATCACATTAGTTTCTCGAAGGTTTTTTAGATGAATTGATCACATTGAATGCAACCAACCAGTTTGTATGTTCATAATTGCAAATTATAAAGTCACTATGATTATCACAACTATAAATAAGTGTACTCTCACACCTACATGCGACCCTGATGGATGATGCAAAAAGGTCAAGCCCAGGAGGGAAGACCAATGGGCACCATGAGAGGTGACCCTAGACACCAAGCTCGTGAATGAGAAGGTGGTCTATGTTGCATGACTATGGGTACCATGAGAGGTGACCTCAGACACCAAGCTCCTGATTGAGAAGGTGGCCTTAAGTCAATCCCTAGAGAGGGTATTCCAGGGTTAGGGAAAAAGCAGTGGAGATTGACACATTGAAAAAATAAATTGATTTTTTAATTACCTCGGTTGTGACAATTAGTTTGTTAGCCATATTGGTGAACATGTGGTTGTCCCCACATACCGGCATATTCTTATATGCTGAATGTCATTTTCTTTGTCGGTGTTTTAGGTACAACCCTAAAATGAACAAATAGTAAAGTGACACATTGTGAAAATAAGAAATAAAGTGCAAGGAGGATTTGATAGAATAGATCCAAGTTGTGGATAGAAGTAGATTTCCAAAGTTTTTAAAAGGTATGCGAAATTTTATTTTATACCAGATTTCAGTTTAGTTGGTAGAATTTCATAATTATAATTGGTTAATTGTCGAACCTTTGATCCAGTTTATTGGGATAATGACTCTGACCTCTTGGTCTCCCTTAATTGGGGGTTACTGGGAGGTGGGGTTGTTACATCTAATATGTGAAGGAACTAGGGTTTCTATCCTTGTTCCTCGTCCAAACCCAAAAAACCCCTAAACCCTAGATTAGAACATGAGTAGAGTTTAATGAATAACATGATGGTGAGACATTGGGATTTACATATTTCAAGATTAATTGTTCATTTCTTGGATCTATTGATTTAATTACATGATTTTCATGTTTCTACGAAAGGTATATGGTTATGATTATGACTACTTGCAACATCAATTGTTGAGCTTTGCCATATGTTTATTGAAGATTTTTCTTGTAAGTTGTTGGTTGTTTATTTACACTATATTTAATAATGATGCCAGTGTGAGTATCACATAAAGATGAGAATATGTAAATAAAATACTAGTTTTTATTTGCAAATAATTGATGCATTATTTGTTTATTATATTACTTTCACACTTTTGCATGCACCCCACCTACACAATATATTTTGATATATTGATATGTGGTTTTGTTTTACGCCATTTTACGTAGATGTAATATACAAGACTAGATGAATCAATTGAAATCTACCAGAAGATATTAAAGCTATGCAAACAAGGATTTTCTGGATACTATTGACCTAAAGGTTATACATATTCCATATTTTGATAATGACTCAACCATTCCTTTCATATGTATCTAATATGTGTATTCAAGATTGATCTCAGGTGTTATCTACATGAAAAGAATCAATTTACACAAGCCCTAGCTTGTCAAAGTTTAAGTCAAAAGCAATGCAAGTGTGTTAAATAGAAAATCCCTTCAAATGATCTTAGAAGAATTTTGTGATCACTTGTATTTATGATATGACATGTAACTAAGATGGGAAAATTATGTGGAACACTTAGTACCAAGTTTTAATGACTTTTTAATGTCTTTAGAAAATTGATCACAGATTGCTGATCGGTCGAGTTACAATCTTGACCAATCCCTTATATCAATTCTCTGGTGAGTGCATCGATCGAGTTGTGTATTCACAGAACTCGACCGATTGAGTTACTGACCAAATGTGATTTTAACTGATCGATCGAGTTTTCCAGGACAAACTCGACTGATGTTTTGAAAATTGAGTTTGTCTTTTAGCCGATCGGTCGAGTTACCTTCATTGAATCTTGACCAAATGTACTGTACGAAAAATGTAGAAAAAGTGATTCTAACCATTGGTGACTTGTTTGGATGAAAAATAGATACGTTGCACTGTGCAAAAATGGCTATAATTCGAACCTAAGTGTTCCCCAACACATGGGAGCACCCCCAGCTATAAATAGGACCACTTGGAGTTCATTCCAAGGTTTCTCATTCACTATGCACAAGGTCGTTGCTATAGTTGAGTGTGCTACCATCCCTTGAGCCCCTTTCTCTCTCTAGTTTACACTTCATTTCGTGATTTATGAGTAAGTTAGGACTATTTTAAGAGAGCTCCACCTTTGTGCATGTAAAGCTCTCAATCTTCCACCACTTCCCTATCCCCTTCTTTCATGAAGACAAGTCAAAGCAAGCAAGCTCCATCGAGTGAAGAAGGAGCTGTAGCTGCTCCTATTCAAGGCCGATGAAGAGGTGGTGATCCTCTCCAGGTGAAGGAGAAGGCAAAGGCAGAAAATCCAAGAGAAGAAGAAAAGTCCTTCAAGGCGGAAGACTTGAGCTTGAATGGGTAAGACCTAGGTGAAGGTTGGAGATTCAAGCTAAGTTGGTAAGTTCCTTGTTAAGGTGGATATCTCCTTGTGATTTTATGGGTAAGTCCTTTGGTGGTCTATTGTTATAAATATCTATGGTGATATAATAGAGAAAAGCATTTGCAAAGTACTAAAAGTACTAGAGGTTGACCTCTCTAGGTAGTGGATTTACTCACTTCTAGTTTGAAGTGTGGAACCACTCTACATCCCTTTTTCAACTGCTTGCTATCAATCTCTCTCATCATTGCTATGCTTGTTAGATAGGACTTCAATTTTCCATTAAACTATTGCTCCTAATTGATATAATTTGAAGGTCTAATCTATTTTGTTAGAAATTTTGTAGCTCTATTCACCCCCCTCTAGAGCCCTTATATTTAAACAAGTGGTATCATAGCTAAGGATCTTCTCCAACAATCTCCCATGAGACGAGAAGAAGGGCGACAACCTACTTGGTTCACTCAACCTAGAGGGAGGCTTCTCCATGTGTCCTTTGGTCTTTGATGACACCAACTTCCTCTATTGGGAGAGAAGAATGCAGTTCTATATTCAAGGGATGAACTTTGACATGCGGAAGGTGATGGTCACACCTTACAAAGAGCCAATCAGAGTTGTTGCAACATGGAGTGAATCTTCTCTCAAAGAAGCTCAACTAAATGCAAATGCCATTAGCATCCTCTATGTAGCCCTCACTCCCACGAAGTTCAACCGGATCTCATCATGGGACACCACCTATGAGATTTGGGACAAGTTGTGCATCACATATGAAGGCACAAAGCAAGTCAAGGAGGTATAGATCTACATGTTGGGTAGCCTGCTAGAGAACTTAAAAATGGGAAATAAACAAGGCATTGTAGAGATGTACTCAAGGTTGAATGTCATCGTCAATGGGCTGGCTGCTTTGGGCACTCCTTTGGAAAGAGGCATAATCAAATTAAAGATCTTGAGAACTATTCCAAAGAAATGGGAGTCAAAGGTCACCTCCATTGAAGAAGTGAGGAGCCTCAGTGACATCCCAACTGAAGAACTCATTGGCAATCTTCAAGCCGATGAGCCAAGACTTGACAAGCAAGAAGAAGAAGCTAAGAAAGAAGATAAGGAAGCCAAGAAGATCAATGTTAGTGCTTTCAAAGCATAAGTGAAGGCTGTCATCCTTCAAAAACAACATGCTTGCTGGACTCCCTCCTCTAGTGAAGATGAAGGCCCTAGTGAGCATGAAGCCAACTACATCAAGGGCAAGCACTTCAAGGGAAAGCAAGCCTCCTCCTCATCTACTCTGAGATGCTACAAGTGTGGTCAAAATCGGCAATACAAGAGTGAATTCCCAAAGTCAAGAAAGTCTCACCACAAGAGCAGCTCAAGGAAAGAAGAGGATTACAGGAAGGAGAGCAGGCACAACATGAAGGACAAGAAGGAAAAGAGACACAAGAATGCAACCAATGTAGCTTGGGAAGCTTCATCTTCAAGCAACTCTAGATCCGAAGAAGATGGAGAGTGACAACTTGCTATCATGGCCTCAATAAGTGAAGACATTAGTGAGGGAAAACATAGATGTATTGTTGATAGTGGCTGCACAAAGAACATGACGGGTGATGTAAGCCATTTTAACAATTTCACAAGGAAGAAAGGAGGATCTGTCACCTTTGGGGATGACAAGAAAGGTAAAGTCAAAGGTGAGGGTGATGTAGGTGAATCCTTATGCATCAATAATGTTCTTTTTGTGGATGGCCTACATCACAATCTAATAAGTGTTAGTCAACTTTGTGATAATGGTTACCTTGTTCTATTTAATTCTTTTGAATGTTTTATTCTAGATTCCCTCACCTACCAAGCTATATATAAGGGAACTAGAAGTGGTAATCTTTATGTTATTATTCTTAACTCTTTTAAGCATGTGGTTGGTAGATTCCTTGTAGCCAATTTGAATGATATTCTTCTTTGGCACCGCCGGCTTGGTCATGTAAATATTCATCAATTAAAGAAGTTGAGCAAAAAGGACATAGTTAAGGGACTTCATGAACTGGATTTTGAAAAGGATGAGAAATGCCAACCTTGTACACAAGGAAAGCAAACCAAGTCCTCCTTCAAATCCAAAGGAGTCCTTAGTACTAAGAGAGCTCTTGAGCTTCTTCATATTGATCTATTTGACCAATGAGAATGCAATCGCTTCGTCGTTCCAAGTATTTCCTTGTTATTATTGATGATTTCTCTAGATATACTTGGACCTTCTTTCTCGTTTCAAAAAGTGATACGCTTGATGTTTTCTCTAGTTTTTGTAAACGAGTTGAGAACGAAGCTTCGTGCCAGATTTTTCCCATCCGTAGTGACCATGGGGGAGAATTTGAAAATGAGCTTTTTGAGCATTTTTGTCAAGAATCGGGTTATGTACACAACTTTTCTTCACCTCATACACCTCAAAAAATGGGGTTGTAGAAAGGAAGAATAGGTCTCTACAGGAGATTGCTAGGACCATGCTTCTTGAGTTTGGCACTCCTAAGAAGTTTTGGGCTGAAGTTGTCAGTACATCTTATTATGTGCAAAACCGTGTTTTCATGCATCCATCGCTTAAGAAAACTCTCTATGAACTATGGCATGGTAGGAATCCTTCTATCGAGTATTTTCATGTTTTCAGATGTCCTTGTTTTGTCTTGAACATGAAGGATTCTCTTGACAAGTTTGATCCAAAATTGTATAAGGATTTCTTTCTTGGCTATATCACTACTAGCAAGGCATATAGAGTTTATAATGTTGATCTTGATAAAGTAGAAGAATCTATAAATGTGAAGTTTATTGAGACTAACCCCTCTATTCCCAAAGATATTGTTTCAAATGATGATGTTGCAGATGAAGTAATTCCTATTCTTAAAGAACCCAACATCACTCAAAAGGGAAAAGTGGCGACTGCTCAAGAAGAAGAAAAAGATGATGAAAAGAAGGATCCAACTCCCCGATTTGCAAAGAATCATCCTAAGGAGCTGATCTTAGGTGATCCATTTGAGAGAGTGAAGACGCGGGCTGCATTCAACAAAGAACAAGCCAACAATGCCTTCATTTCACAACTAGAGCCTAAAGTTGTCAAGGAAGCTCTTGGGGATGAAGAATGGATCCTAGATATGCAAGAGGAGATGGAAAAATTTGAGAAGAACAAAGTTTGGACCCTTGCGCCAAGACCAAGTGATAGAAAGATCATTGGCACCAAATGGGTCTACCGCAACAAGCTAGATGAAAGTGGCAAAGTGATAAGAAATAAAGCAAGGTTACTGGCTCAAGGCTACAATCAACATGAAGGTATTAACTTTGATGAAACATATGCACCTATATCTACACTTGAGTCCATTCATATGTTGCTTGCTTTTTCTAGTCATAAAAACTTTTTCTTGTATCAAATGGATGTTAAAAGTGCATTTTTGAATGGTTCAATTGAGGAGGAAGTGTATGTTGCACAACCTATGGGCCTTGAACATGGTAATCTACCTAACCTTGTTTATTTGTTGCAAAAAGCTCTCTATGGACTCAAACAAGCACCAAGGGATTGGTATGATAAACTAAATAACCTTTTCTTAGATCATGGTTACATCATGGGCAAAGTGGATTCTACCCTATTTCTAAAGCACACTTCTAACAACTTTCTTATAATTCAAAAAAATGTTGATGATATCATTTTTTGCAGAACTAATCTTGATCTTTGCAAACAATTTAATGATCTTATGCAGAGTGAATTCAAAATGAGTATGATGGGTGATCTCACATTCTTCCTCGACTTTCAAATCAAGCAAACAAAAGATGGGAACTTCATCAACCAAGGCAAGTACACCAATGAACTACTTAAGCACTTTGGTATGGAGAATACAAAGCCGATGGACACACCAATGTCAAACACTGCCAAACTTGATAAAGATGAAGAAGGTGAAAAGGTAGATGAGAATATCTATAGAGGTATGAATGGAAGTTTACTTTACTTTACTACCTCTAGACCTGACATAATGTTTAGTGTTGGCTTGTGTGCAAGATTTCAATCAAATCCTAAGAAATCTCATCTTATAAATGTTAAGAGGATTCTAAGGTACCTAGCCAAAACTAAAAAATTTGGACTATGGTATCCAAAGTCAAACAACTTTACTCTTACTGCCTATAATGATGCCGATTATGCATGCTGCTTGATTGATAGAAAGTGCACAAGTGGAACTTGTTTCCTCCTAGGACCATGCTTGGTGTCTTGGTTCTCCAAGAAATAGAGTATCGTGGCATTATCCACCATCGAGGCTGAGTACATTATAGTCGAGAGTTGTTGTGCCCAGGTCCTATGGATGAAGCAAATGCTCGAAGACTTTAACATTCATTTTGATGCTTCTCCTATCTTTTGTGATGATACTAGTGCAATTAACTTGACTTACAATCCTATATTACATAGTAGAGATAAACATATAGAGGTTCTTCATCACTTTCTTTGTGATCACATTGCCAAGAAGGATATTTATGTCATGCATGTGGACATGGAAAATCAGTTGGTGGGCATTTTTACTAAACCTCTAGCTATTGAGCAATTTAATTTTATTAGATCAAAATTGCTTACAACTACTTTGTATGAATCTGATATGCCTTCTAGCTAGTAGTCATCTATCCTATATGTTTTGCATCTATTTGGATCATCTTTGAGTGCTTATATGCTTAAAATTGCTTTTTCATGTTCATTTTGTCTTTTTTTTTCTCTTATTTTTGGGTATTTTTCATAAACGCTTGTTTTATCACAAAATAGTACCCAATGATGAATGATATGTGTCTAAGTATGTTTAATATACATAATGGACATGAAAAATAAATTTAATTAGCATTCAATTGGCTAGAAATTAAATTTGATGGTTTTAGGTTAGGTTGACCATCTGTCGAGTTTCCCCCAAGACAAAATCGATCGATCCCTGACCGAGAGCTATTCTCAAATGGATCAATCGGTCGAGTTTCTGAGTCACATAACTCGACCGATCAGCGGGCTGAAGCCAACTTAAGTTGGATTCGGTCGACTATTCTCCCTCTCAACTAGATAATAGTCGATTGATTCCCCTTCTTCTAGCCCTAATCTCTAAACCCCAGATCTTACCTTCCCTATCCTAGCCCCAATCTGACCTAGATAGACCATCTTAGACCTTCCCCCTTGCTCTACCTTGGTGTGTGAATGGTTTCAATGATTTTTTTTGTGCGTCAACTCTCTTCTTCTCCTTCTTTGCGCCTCCATGGATTCTCATAGAAGAAAGAGACCCCCCTAGCAATGCATCATCCTCTTCTTCGTCCTCTCACTTGATTCCGTTTGATGAGACCCTCTTTGTCTCAATAGAGGCTGTAAATAGGTATACAAACCTTCTTCCTAGGAGTCCTTTTCCTTTTTGAGCCTTGTTTGAGCCTATCCTTAGGTATCAAGCCGTCATTGATCAAGTGGCGAGGTTGCTATCCATTCATCACTAATCTGCCCTAGTTGTCGAGCATGATTTCTTTCATAATTTGATGTCTAGAATGAAAGTAGTTCACAGATTCTATGCAAATTTGCGTTCGAATTATGACTCCCTTATACCCCCTCTGAATACTCAAGTAATCCTTACTTCGATGATCGTCGATAAGAGATTCCAAATCTCTGAGGATATCCTGAATGTTTTCTTTTCAGGAGCTAATGAGAATGACACCTGGCGTAAGGACTATGGTGAGTATTTTGACCTTTTGGACCCTGAGGGTTTCTACAAGTAGAATCAGATCACTCTTCCTGATATCCATCACTACTTGAAGAAACCCGATGTTCCCTATAAGAAGAAAACATCCTACCCTTATCCTCCTTAGATCTCAGGAAGCGTATATTAACCCTAGTGGTCAGCTACAACATCCATCCAAAGAAAAATAAAATGGATATTGTAGAGAACACTACGATGATCATGTACTACACCATATGACTTTCTTTGACTCTGGCAAGAACACCCGTGGCACCCATCCACCTTATCCTACACTGATTTGTGGGCTTTTCCAATTTTCCACTGAGAAATCACTCTTCTTTAACTTCCACTATAGACTTGCCAGGAAGGGAGTGTGCATCAGTGAGACCACAATTCAGAAATATGTGCCTATCCTTTCCTCCTCCACACCTGATGCTTCACCCTATGCCTCTGCCTCAGCTGCCCCTACCTCTACCTCTACCCGAGCTCCACCTCCTCAGCCGCCCCGACCTAGACGTGCCTCATTTTGTGTATCCAATGATGCTCTCATGGGTTACATGATGCACCAATAGGTCCAGGAGCACCTGCACTAGGATTTATGTTCAATCATGTCAAACATGAACTTATCCTCTGCACACCCATACCCCACTTACTAGACATACCTCGGTAGTGATTATGCATCCTATGCATACCATCACTACTACCCTACCCCTGATCCTTACGCTACTACTCCCACACCCTCTACTACTGGTGTTCCTGCTCCTGTCTTCCTGTCGTTGCCTACTGGCCCCTTAGCCACCCTGCTTGCCATTCTGGGTGATTCTACTCGCTCCTTCCCTCAATGCAATGAGCTTAATGCTCTTGGTATGACTTGAGATAAGCATAATGCTCGTTGGCTTGATCGTGGCATCGATCCTTCTATGGACGAGGAGATGCCTGACCAAGCTGATGCTAAGATTGGTGTTGCTGATGAGGATGATGGTGATGGTGAGGATGCATCTGATGATGGTGATGGCTCTGGTGATGACTCTGGTGATGCAGGTACTACTACTACTGCACCTTCAGATGGAGACAATGACTACGAGCTTGATGTCGAGGATGATGATGATGTTGTGGACATAGATACCTTAGATGTCTACTTGTTTCTTAGTTTTTAGTCCCGCTTGTCAATCATATTTATCTTTCTAGGCTATTTTATATTAGAAACATCTGGGCACATTATCTGAGATGTACTATTTATCTTTCACTTTCATCGATTCTCTCTTGTAGTTGTTTTCATGAGAACACGGTTCATAGATTGTAATCTATCTTTTATGCACTCGTACTCTTTGATTAGTTATATCTTATGAGTTGGTTCCATATTTCACCATATTTTTATTATGACCTAGCGTGTATGTTTCTCTCGTCTCTGTTTGACATATGTTATGGGATTGTATGTTTGAATATATGCTTGGTTGTGTCTGAGAAGACCTATTTGTATGCTCTTCTACCACCCTTCATTTTTGATAATGTCAAAAGGGAGAGAGAAATTTCAATATCATGAAACTCAATCATATTGCTATTATTGCTAAAGTGATTCTTTTCTTGTTCTTTATATGCTTTATCATGTGACTTGCTAAAGAATCATATAGTACATGCATGTTATATTTCTTTGTGTAGAAAGAGAAACTATGCAAGTTAAAGTAAGCTTAGATTGAGGGGGAGAAATTCACATTGTTCAAATCTTGAATCTCCATAATTCACAAGGCAAAGGTATACTTTCAATATTGTTTTCAATATGTTTGAGGAATGGTTTGTCATTGTCAAAAAGGGGGAGAATGTTGACCTAAAGGTTATACATTGTCCATATTTTGATAATGACTCAACCATTCCATTCATATGAATCTAATATGTGTATTCAAGATTGATTTCAGGTGTTAGGTACATGAATAGAATCAATTTACACAACCCCTAGATTGTCAAAGTTCAACTCAAAAGTAATGCAAGTGTGCTAATTAGCAAATCTCTTCAAATGACCTTAGAAGAATTTTGTAATCACTTGTATTGATGATATGACTTGTAACTAAGATGAGAAAATTATGTGGTACACTTAGTACCAAGTTTTAATCACTTTTTAATGTCTTTAGAAAATTGATCACAGACTGCTGATCGATCGAGTTACAATTTCAATCGATCCCTTGGATCAATACTCTGAAAAGTGCATCGGTCAAGTTGTACATTCACATAACTCGACCAATTAGGTTACTAACCAAATGTGATTTTAACTGATCGGTCGAGTTTCCCAGGACAAACTCGACCGATAGTTTGAAAATAGGGTTTGCCTTTTAGCCAATCGGTCGAGTTACCTTTATTGAATCTCGACCGAATGTACTATACAGAAAATGCAAAAAAAAGTGATTCTAACCATTGGTGACTTATTTGGACAAAAATAGATCTATTTCCTTGTGCAAAAATGACTATAATTCGATCCTAAGTGTTCCCCAACTCAAGGGAGCACCCCTAGCTATAAATACGACCACTTGGAGTTCATTCTAAGGTTTCTCATTCACTACACACAAGGTCCTTACTATAGTTGAGTGTGCTACCACCCCTTGCCCCTTTCTCTCTCTAGTTTACACTTCATTTCATGATTTGTGAGTGAGTTAGGACTATTGTAAGAGATATCCACCTTTGTGCATGTAAAACTCTCAATCTTCCACCACTTCCCTATCCCCTTCTTTCATGAAGACAAGTTGAAGCAAGCAAGCTCCATCGAGTGAAGAAGGAGCTATAGCTGGTCCTCTTCAAGGTTGATGAAGAGGTGGTGATCTTCTCTAGGTGATGCAGAAGGCAAAGGCAGAAGATCCAAGAGGAGAAGAAAAGTCCTTCAAGGCGAAAGACTTGGGCTTGAATGGGTAAGACCTAGGTGAAGGCTGAAGATTCAAGCTATGTGGGTAAGTTCCTTATTGAGGTGGAGATCTCCTTGTGATTGGATGGGTAAGTCCTTTGGTGGTCTATTACTGTAAATCTCTGTGGTGATATAGTAAAGAAATCACTTATAAATTACTAGATGTGAACCTCTCTAGGTAGTGGACTGACTCACTTCTAGTTTGAAGTGTTGAACCACTCTACATCACTTTGTCAAGTGCTTACTATCAATATCTCTCATCCTTGCTATGTTTGTTAGATAGGACTTCAAATTTCGATTAAGCTATTGCTCCTAATTAATATAATTTGAAGGTCTAATCTAGTTTGTGAGAAATTCTTTAGCTCTATTCACCCCCCTCTATAGCCCTTAGATCCAATAGATACTTCTTCTCATATGTACAATTCTACTGATAGAAATTCATGTTACTCCTTGGAGGAGCATCTTGTAAAAAATATTTGAATTATTGGAAATTATTTTCTATTATTTGTTATTTGGTTAAATGTGGATCCTTGGGAATTTTAGGTAAGCCTCGTAACTTTTTAGGTCCTTCCTTAATCTGGGGATGATGAAAAGTGAGGTTATTACAATTTTGTATTGGAGTCATTGATTTTTCAAATAATATTTAATAGTTCATAATTTGAAATAGTCCATAGAAATCTAAGAAGAACCACTAAGGCATAAATTAATGGTAATGGTGTCTAGAATGGATCATTCTTTTGGGAGCTAGAAGTACTTTCCTCTTCACCATTAAGTTGGTATATGAGGACTCCCTTTACAAACTTGATGTTGACCGGGCCAGAACCTTAGGTTTCCATCAAGTGATCTTTCCTATAAGTCCTCTCATCTCTAATTTCATCCACTTTTCTTCTTCTTTACTAATAGACCCCAAAAGATACTTCCCTACTCATATAAAGTTAGGGTTTTTAAAAATAAGTAGCATTAAGGTGTCCTCTAAAATTTAATATACATGTAATGTAGTCATAATGATGAAGTAAAGAAGATTTTTTTATGGGTTTTTCCTGACAAGAGTAAACTCCATATGAGACAAGGGATGGCTTAGGAGAAACCTTAGTGGATCAAGGGACATAGAAACCCTAAGGTGTAGGGATAGTCCCTAACCCGAACCTTAAGACCTAATCTTAGAGAATGGGAGTAGTCTGGGTGGATAGTAACCCTATCGATATGAACCTTAATTAGGACAAATAGGAATAAGAAAATTCAAATGTGTTTCGATGACCATAACTTCCTCAAAGCCCAAATTCTATCTCTAGAGGAATGGATGAATAAAGAATACCTCAAGCGAGTGGATATGTTAATGAAAATACCCCCCAGCGAGGGGGTATGCAATTGAAACTATTTGAAACGAGTGGGTAAGTTATTGACAATACCACCAGTGAGTGGGTATGCTATTGGAACTACCCACAATGAGTGGGTATGTTATTCAAAATACCACCAAGGAGTGGGTAGGGTACCCCCAGTGAGTGGGTATTCCACTGAAATACTCCCAGTGAGTGGATGATATTATGCTACCTCCAATGAGTGGGTATTCCATTGAAATGCTCCCAATGAGTGAGTATGATATCATGGAAACCCCCAATAAATGGGTATGATTAGTGATTACCTCCAATGAATGGGTACATCATTAAAATACTCCCAGTAAGTGAGTAAAATATTATGAATACCCCGATGAGTGGGTATACCACAAAATTGGGAAAATACAAGTGGAGAAGTTATAACTAATATGTTAGAAAATATGGAACCCTCAAATCAACTTTTAGGGTGGGTGTCCCGAACTCTGGAGAATCAACCCAAGAGTGGGAAATGGACCTATAGGGGAGGCAAGACCCTAACCATATGTTTTTGGATTGTGGCTGTAGATCCTAACCTCCTCCTATGAATCAAGAAGACACCCTAGGTTAAGCCCTTCCCTATGTCCAATCATTTGGAGAATTGAGGTAACCTTGAATGTCACATAAATATTGAAGTAAAAATTTTAAGATATGATATATAAATAAAACCTGGGCAGGATAGAGTCCTAAGCCAATACTAAGGTTGAGTAGGGAGGATTAAAGGCACGTAAGACTGATGAGATTACAACGTGATCATTCCCTGAATTCATAAGGCCATAGCGTAAGGAGGTAGCCAACCATTTTTGCCTGAGGCCCATGGTTCAGGAGATTGGATATCTTCATGAATTCATGAGGACCAAGGGGTAAATGTGAGAGGCACTCTCTAAGTGCATAAGGCATGCATGTCTAGGATGAGATCACTCCAAAGGTACCTATTCCCTCTAGGTACCATGATGAAATGACTAAGACTAATGTGACATGAAGTGTAAATATAAAAGATACAAGAAGTCATGTAATATGAAATCTTAAAGGGAAAGACACTTGAATTCATGAAATATAAGAATCCCATGGAATTAAATAGGTATTTATGGTTCTAAGTCATTACTGAGAATGATTCAACCTAAAGATATGAGATTTTAAGATGATGCATGGTTACACCTTCTATACTATTGGAATGGGATGGACTTTTTATTTGGGCTGCAACCAAATGCTTATTTCATCTTATTATGAGTGACAGAGATTGGGTAGACACATGATATGCTTAAAAATTGACATATTAGAATGAATATCCTATGTTGAATTTGTTGGTATGTATGCCCTGAGAGCCAATCATGGGATGATTGGTGGGATACATTAAGATTGATTTGATAAACATCAAAGGAAAGCTTCCAATTCTTTCTGGTTCAGTCATATGAGATAGTGATAGAACAAATTGAATGTCTAGAGAATGACAATACTCAATGACGTATGCCTTCAGGTTCATGACTTGAACGATGAGATCATACATATGCTAAGAGTTTGTACATTCTTGTTATGTCCCTAGTCGGATGTCATTTTGGAAGGTAGATAGACAGTAATGATACACAAGACTAGATTGTGGTGTTGGTTGATGACAGAATCTCATTAGTCATGATATAGAGATATCAAACCAAACACATAGGTACTTGTTAGAGAACAAGTGTACCTGACAGACCCACAGTGAGTTTGACACATGGAACCATGACATGGTAGTCACAGTCAGTACTCACAGTGATGGTGGTGAGTGTGATTCTTTGACCTGAAATCACTACACTGAACACATGTCCTTGGGCACACTTTGACATCATCAAACGTAGTCTTGAAACATGGGTTGTTATAAAGGTGATGATTGGGTGGCTTTGACACATGGGGCTTTTGAGGGGTGAGTGATAGATATGGGATTTGTCCCTCCTGAGGGAGTTTGATATCCATGGCCACTTGATGAGTAGGATTGAGAAAGGCGTGTACGCATGTGTGAATCAGTATGTGATATTGATGTCATACATATCTCTTCCAGTCTACTCTGAGATCAAGAAAGTGAATGAATGTTGATAGGATGACTGTTCCATGCCTCGAGTTCATTCGGGATATCAGTGACAAAGGAATTATACATTCACTGTAACACCATTCATGGATTGTAGGATTGAAAGTTGTTCTCCAACTTTCTACTTTCACTTGGGTAGCACTGATGTGTGACTAGGCACCGCTCTTTGCTTGTGAAGTCACAAGTGTTATGGACTTTCACTGCCAGCATGAAATGGACCTGCAGGGTCACACACATAGGATTTAACCTTGAAGAGGAGTTTTGTCCACAAGTAATGTTTAGATTGATTAATAAAGGAGTTTAGTAGTTCAATTAAACACTCAATTAATTGATAGCTCAATATCATAATGTTCAAGGTGTTGGACATATTGATTGGAGTATCGGGATTGATTGAAATCGCAATTGACTGATTTTGCACAACCTGCACTCCCAACTTATCGGTTCATGTGATGAACCAGTCGGCTGAGGTTGCTGAACCGGTCGGCTCAAGTGTTGAACCGATCGGCTCATGTCCAGGTTGAACCGATTGCTTCAAGTGTTGAAACGATCGATTCAACTGGTGCAACCCAGCAAGTTGGGAAAGTTGGATTGGTGAGAATTTTCCTTGCGTTTCAGTTTCCCAATTTGATTGGAACAAGGATTGGTATTCGATACCAATTAGAAACAAAAGAAGGAAAGTCAATCAGGAACCGACCAGGACCACCAACCGACTGGCTCACTTGTGAGCCGACCGGTTGAGGTGTCCCAACCGATCGGTTGAGGTGTCAACTGACCAGTTCAGGTCCCCAACCGACCGTTTCAGTTGTGAAACGATCGGTTTAGGTTGCGAGTTGGTTGCTTTTGTGGAAAATCTCAAACCCTTCTACTCCTGCTTTTAGTCCCGCATTGCCCGGGATGGAGAACCCTGTCCCATGACCCTCCTATATATAGGGGTATTGGGGGCTTCTCAAAGTACAACTCAGTGCAACCAGTTGCTCTGCAAAGTTGTCGTTCTCTCTGGTTTTGGTAACCGAGAGAGCCCGAGCAAGTGCTTCCCGCAAAGGGAGGTGCAGCAAGGGAAGGACAACTGCAGTTGCAACTGGAGGTAGGAGAGTGTGTTGGAGACTAGTACGTCAACAGGAGGGTGCGTCTCCTTCCACTTCCATGTGGGACAAGGAGTGTGGAGTTCCAGGTGGTCCGTGTGGACTACTTCAGAGCCAGGAGGTTTGTGCCGCTCAGGAGGACAACTGTCAACCCGACAGTCCGGTGTGACCAGGAGTCGTCTGTCGTGGTGTGACCAGGAGCTGCACAGACACCTTTGAAGACCGGATTTGAAGACCGCACATAGTGCGAGGTATTGTCGCCGAGCAAGCCTCGGGATAAGGTATGATTCCACAAACCATCCTTTCCTATTATATAGACGTTGACGCGTTTCCTTGTTCCGGGTTTGGGGAGAAAAGTTTTTGTTTCCGCTGCCTTCTCTATCTCCCCTAAACCCCAACAGTGGTATCAGAGCGAGGTTAACTGCTCTATATTTTAGGAATATCGATATGATCGATTTTGGTTTGTCGCCTTTATTTATTGCATGCGATGCGAATAATATTGGCTTTATGCTTGTCCAATCCTAAATCCACAAATCCCAAATTTACATATGTGATATGTATTATTAATGCACTCAATACGCGTCGCCCTTAAATGAGTTTTGTGGTGGATGTATAGCGTGGTTATGGCCAATAAACCCTATCTGTGTATGGTTGTATCTCGGTCTGCGCACCGATCTTCCTTCTCCTATTCCTGATGTAACTCGAACTAATTTGAGATTTCTCTCCTACCTTTGCTCCCCTCGAATGTAACTTGAGGTTTCTCTTTATTCAATGTAAAATAGGATATATTTTATTTCCTGTTATGTCAAAGAACGGAGTACATCGTGATGACAGCTGAAACAATCGGTTCAAGGCGTGAACCGATCGGTTGACGTTCCAGACGATCGGTTCAAGGAGTGAACCGATCGGTTGATGACCGGTTTGAGGAGCAAGATGAGCGGGTGGCGACCATGATGAGATGCACGACGTCCAAGCGAACCGATCGGTTGGAGGAGCCAACCGATTGGCTGGTGGCACCCAGACGACCGGCCAGAGAGAGAAGATCATTCATGGGATGAGTTGATCAACTCAGATGGCAAAGCACAAAGTTCATCTTGTACATGTTGCATGTGATGTAGACCTAGATGACCGTGATTCCTCTTGGCTCGAGGAATTAAATTAGGATGGCCATAATCATCACTTTTATCGTTTGTGCATGTTTTCTGTGGGATATAGCATGTATATGATACGTACTATGTATTGTAGTGATTGTATATGTATATGTATATAAAAACCAAATCCCTCATTAAATATTAAGTTTTAGATGCCTTCCAAATGCGACACGTGAAAATCTTGACGACCAAGTGTGGGCACGCCCTAGCGTGGTGCACTGTATATCTTGTGGAAGCGTGAAGGATGAATGTGTGGGTCTTCCCTAGTAGGGTGCATATTCATCGTGTTTGCTTTGGGTCGGACTTAACAAGGTGATCTAGATGGGATCTAGTACCTTGAGGCATGGAGATGATCATGGCAATGAGTTGCATATGAAATCTTATCAAGAGTTGCATATGATGCAATTGGCAAGAGTTGCCTACCTGAGAGATCTATGTTGTGGGTGACAGCCTTAGCTGGTCCATGACTTGGAGGATTTTAGGATCTTGCCCACTAGAAGGTTGTACGCTGCTATCTTCTGAATTGATGGTGAGGGCTATCAATTTGAAGTAAAATAGTGGGAGCGATAATTAATTAAAGGCCTAATTATATCGCCACATTTTTAAATCAATCAAATAAGTCAAAAATGAGTTTTTGGACTAAAATTGCATATTTCCATTTGTAGTAAAAATGACGACAAACAACAATCACTTCTCTTTGTGATCGGTCCTTGAAAAGGACAAGCTAAATGGGACAAACCTCCACGACTGGTATCAGACATTGAAAATTGTTCTCACTCAAGAGCATAAGCACTATGTCCTGGATACTCCAATTCCAGAGGAACCCGCTCCTAATGCACCAAAGATAGAAAGGGATGCTTACAAGAAGCATTCTAATGATGCCATTGATGCAAAGTGCTTGATGTTATGTTCTATGAACCATGAGTTGTAGAGACAACATGAGAACATGGGTGTCATTGAGATGATTCAGCATCTCAGGAACATGTATGAAGATCAGACACGGCAAGAGAGATACAATGTTTCTAGGGCATTGTTCAAGTGCGTCATGACAGAAGGAGATCCAGTTGGTCCTCACACACTCAAGATGATTGGGTATGTGGAGAACCTACAAAGACTGGGATTTCCACTGAGCCAAGAGTTGGCTACTGACGTAATACTGCAATCATTGCCAGAATCCTACAGTCAGTTTGTGATGAACTACAACATGAACAACTTTGATAGGCCAATGTCAGAGTTGTTGGGCATGTTGAGGACAGCTGAGATATAGATGAAGAAGGACAAGCCTAAGCCTGTGATGGTGATCACAAGCAAGAAAGGAAAGTCCAAGTCCAAGCACAAGGGCAAGGGCAAAGCTAAGAAAGGTTCTGATGCTAGCCAGGAGCCCAAGTCGTCTTCAGCTCTCAAGGCCAAGGGAGGCATGACCAAGTAAGGAAATTGCCACCATTGTCAAAAGCCAGGACATTGGAAAAGGAATTGTCCTCTCTATATGGAAGAACAAAAGAAGAAGGAGGCTACATACATCTCTACTTAAAGGTGTCATGAAAGTAATCTTGTAACACTTTTTTAGGTATATGATACCAAGATGTAAAGTGTAAAGCACTCATAATTGGGGCAAGTGTTGCCGCCATATATAGGAGTACTTTAGTTTATTTTCATCCTACAAGGCATGTAATACAATTATGAACTGCTATTTCATTTTGACAATAGATAGAAACACTTTATTTTTGCATATTGTATGACAATGATGGCAATTAATAAAGGGATGTTTCAATTTATAAAGATGTGATCTTTGTGGCAATGCCATATTTATCTTGTGGTATTTGATATGCATAAGATAAAATGATACCTGAAAGTTATAGATAACTCAAACAATCTAATTAGCATCAATCATGAGAAATTCAATTCTAGTTTCCATATGACGGATAAATCTAGACTCTTTTGGTTAAAGAACCAGTAAGAGACATGAATGTCTTGGACATGATTAATCAATCTTCACTAATGGTAGTGGGAGAATGATTATTCTATTAGGTATAATACATGTGATGTATTTACATACCTATTGGAACAAATGTTAATACTTCATATGGTGTTTAGAGAAATACCAATATGAATATCTTGAAGTGTTCAAGATTATCATAGATGAAGTGAAAATTTGGTAAAGTGTTAATTCTTGATGAGATCAATGAATGAAATGCTTGGACCAAATGTTTGAGATCCTTATGAGTGATTATGATAATGTATCATAGTGAACTCATGATTAAGGCATGGTGATGTCTAAATAAAGAAGGAATCATACGCTAAAGAGTTAGAAAATGATTATCGAATAACTGAATTCTTCTTAATAAATGAATACCCCACACTAATAAAAGAAATTAAGAATCATAAGGATTGTGAGTTCTTATATACTTAACAGATACACCTCAATTATCTTTGAGTTGTTCATATGATGAGTCAACTATCTAGATGAATATGAGGAACCGAATTTTGAGTTATGGTTTATGACCATTACATCCTAAATGACATCCATGTGAACCATAAGGTATGACCTTGATGGTAGCACCCATTGGATAAAATACATAAGTCCAAATGAATCTTAAGTGTTAAGATACATGGACAACATTTTGAGAAGGATGATGCTTGTTGATTGCAACTTAATGACTAAGACATTTGGCATATGGATACTAAAACCGCATTCCTATGAGGAATAAAACAAGGATGTGTACGTGACACAACCTATAAGGTTTATGAATCCACTAATGCAAATGAAGTCTATAAGTTACAATGGACTAATCAATGTGATTGATTGAGTACGAGCAAATCAGAATTGGATATTTGCTTTGATGATATAGTCAAAGGGTTTGACTAATATATCAAAGACAATGAAGGGATCTGTGATTTAGTGGGAGCGTGTTCACATTCCACATGTTGATGTGAAATGGAAATGTTCTAGAATGGAAATACAAAAGTGGAAATTATCTTTAAGGAAGATAGAGATGTTTCCTATGAGATAGGAATAAAGATCTATAGAGATAGTTCTCAAAAAACCTCTTGACCTGAAAAGAGAAAGCATACATTGGCGATCTGTACTGAAGGGTTCGGTATGCACAAATTCAGTGGGAGAAAACTTGTCTATGGAGTTAGTATCCCAAGGACGAGTGTCCAAATCTTATGAAGAATGGGAACACTAAGAATAGATATGGATCTATAATGTATGTAATCATCCCATTATCTTGCATGTATGGACATGGCAAGAATAAAATGCATTCATCATCTTGTATGTATGACATGAAAATATGATGTGCTCATCCTGATAACTCGTATGTGGGACATGACGAGAGGATGTCTGTCTACTTCCAGTAAGGGTTACTGGAGTACCATAAGAACTTGATAAGTACTTGAGAAGTACTAGTTCTATGGAGATAAGGAAGAGTTCGATGTAAAGAGTTACATTGATGCGAACTTCCAAAAGGATAGAAAATTAATCGCAAAATATACATAGGATGTATAAAAGTGAAAGTTTGTTGATAATTGGAAGTGTTCCAATAAAACCATTTAAAAGGAAATGTCGAGTATCTATGTGTTAGAGAATAGCAGTAGATACTATATGGATCTGAAAGTTCATGAGATGAACTTATAGATATTCCTCACATTGATGACAAGTATGGAATCCTTGATCATGCAATGTGGCTAAAGGTTAGCAAAGGAATACTAGATCGCATATTACGGCAACTCCATCTCATACGTGTGACATACAACGAAGAGATGAGAGACATGTAATTTATACTGACTTTCACAAGCTGTTGCCATTTCTCACTATGTTCGCACTAGAGCACAGGAACACGTGGGACATGTTTGGAGATCACTATGAATATGATTCAATGGTGATTGGCTCGCAGTGCAAGTGGGATTCTGTTGGTATGTATGCCCTGAGAGCCAATCATGGGATGATTGGTGGGATACATTAAGATTGATTTGATAAACATCAAAGGCAAGCTTCCAATTCTTTCTCGTTAAGTCATATGAGATAGTGATAGAACAGATTGAATGTCTAGAGAATGACAATACTCAATGATGTATGCCTTCAGGTTCATGACCTAAACAACGAGATCAAACGAATGCTAAGAGTTTGTACATTCTTGTTATGTCCCTAGTCGGATGTCATTTTGGAAGGTAGATAGACAACAATGACACACAAGACTAGATTATGGTGTTGGTTGATGACAAAATCTCATTAGTCATGATATAGAGATATCAAACCAAACACATAGGTACTTGTTAGAGAACAAGTGTACATGACAGACCCACCGTGAGTTTGACACATGGAACCATGACATGGTAGTCATAGTCAGTACTCACAGTGATGGTGGTGAGTGTGATTCTTTGACCTGAAATCACAACACTCAACACATGTCGTTGGGCACACTTTGACATCATCAAATGCAGTCTTGAAACATGGGTTGTTATAAAGGTGATGATTGTGTGTCTTTGACACATGGGGCTTTTGAGGGGTGAGTGATAGATATGGGATTTGTCCCTCCTGAGGGAGTTTGATACCCATGGCCACTTGATGAGTAGGATTGAGAAAGGCGTGCACGCATGTGTGAATCAATATGTGATATTGATGTCATACATATCTCTTCCAGTCTACTCTGAGATCAAGAAAGTGAATGAACGTTGACACGATGACTGTTCCATGCCTCAAGTTCATTCAGGATATCAGTGACAAAGTAATTTTACATTCACTGTAACACCATTCACGGATTGTAGGATTGAAATTTGTTCTCCCACTTTCTACTTTCACTTGGGTAGCACTGATGTGTGACTAGGCACCGCTCTTTGCTTGTGAAGTCATAAGTGTTATGGACTTTCACTGCCAACGTGAAATGGACCTGCAGGGTCACACACAGAGGATTTAACCTGGAAGAGGAGTTTTGTCAACAAGCAATGTTTAGATTGATTACTAAAGGAGTTTAGTAGTTCAATTAAACACTCAATTAATTGATATCTCAATATCATAATGTTCAAGGTGTTGGACATATTGATTGGAGTATCAGATTGATTGAAATCACAATTGACTGATTCTGTACAACCTGCACTCCCAACCGATCGGTTCATGTGATGAACTGGTCGGCTGAGGTTGTTGAACCAGTCGGCTCAAGTGTTGAACCGATCAGCTCAAGTGTTGAACCGATCGACTCAAGTCCAGGTTGAACCGATTGCTTCAAGTGTCGAAACGATCGATTCAACTGGTGCAACTGAGCAAGTTGGGAAATAGGATTGGTGAGAATTTTCCTTGCGTTTCATTTGCCCAATTTGATTGGAACAAGGATTGGTGTTCGATACCAATTAGAAACAAAAGAAGGAAAGTCAATCAGGAACCGACCAGGACCACCAACCGACCGGCTCACTTGTGAGCCGACCGGTTGAGGTTTCCCAACCGATCGGTTGAGGTGTCAACCGACCAGTTCAGGTCCCCAACCGACCGTTTCAGTTGTGAAACGATCGGTTCAGGTTGCGAGTTGGTTGCTTTTGTGGAAAATCTTGAACCCTTCTACTCCTGCTTTTAGTCCCGCATTGCCCGGGATGGAGAACCCTGTCCCATGACCCTCCTATATATATAGGGGTACTGGGGGCTTCTCAAAGTACAACTCAGTGCAACCAGTTGCTCTGCAAAGTTGTCGTTCTCTCTGGTTTTGGTAACTGAGAGAGCCCGAGCAAGTGCTTCCCGCAAAGGGAGGTGCAGCAAGGGAAGGACAACTGCAGTTGCAACTAGAGGCAGGAGAGTGTGTTGGCGACTAGTACGTAAACAGGAGGGTGTGACTCCTTCCACTTCCTTGTGGGACAAGGAGTGTGGAGTTCCAGGTGGTGTGTGTGGACTACTTCAGAGGAGGGAGGTTTCTGCCACTCAGGAGGACAACTGTCAACCTGATAGTCTGGCGTGACCAGGAGTCGTCAGTCCCGGTGCGACCCGGAGCTGCACAGACACCGTCGAAGACCGGATTTGAAGACCGCGCATAGCATGAGGTATTGTCGCCGAGAAAGCCTCGGGACAAGGTATGATTCCACAAACCATCCTTTCCTATTATATAGACGTTGACGCGTTTCCTTGTTCCGGGTTTGGGGAGAAGTGTTTTTGTTTCCACTGCCTTCTCTATCTCCCCTAAAACCCAACAGAATTTAATTAAATAATCTAGGGTTTGAGGTGCTACCTTACCCTTATGCAGAAATAAATAAATAATAGGTTGGGAACCTAGGTGAAAAAGGTAATCATCAATGACATTGAAAATACAAATGAAAAAGTAATCACCAAGAGATTATATCATGTAAATACTAAGAATGTGGATATACCTTGAATTGTATTCATCTACCAATCTTAATAATCATGTGAGGAATATGAATATCAATGAAATATGTAAAGATATCTATGTAGGGTAGCTAACCCTAAGGTTTTAAACTAAGATGAGATACCATTCACCTTAACCTTACTAGGCTTGAATTTTAGAGACAAAATACCTTTTATGGACGGGATAATGTAATATCCTAAAATTTTGGTAAATTTGGAATTATATAAATATGAGACTTGATTTGATTAGAAAATTCCCTAACTTCACAAATATTATCCACTTTATGGGATGGGTGAAACCCATGGACCATATATAGGTCCATGAAACTATTTTCTATGTAAATAAGTTCTTGTACCACAAGATATGAGATTATGAACAAGTTTCCAAAGTATTCTAAGATAAATCTAGAATTTGAGATGGTAAAGTTTCTTTAGAAGCACCTTGGTGAGGCTTAAGCCACATAGGAGCTAAATACGGGCATGGAAAGGTGTCATTTTCACCTTTTTCAATTACTCATCAAATTTTGCTGACAAAATTCTTCTAAGAGGGAAGGGGTGTTATAACCTATATTTTGGAATATTTGAATAAATCATGAATTGCTAAGGACATATTAGAAAGATTGGTATTTTCTTTATCTTGTTTGGAAGTTTTGGTTTGAGAATGAAATTTCTCCTATGCAAATATATTTTGTGGTTTTACTGTTTTCAATAATTCATTGATAAATATGGGCTAAATAAAGAGTGGAAAATCCAATACATAGGCGTCATAAAAATTATTGGAAAATTGGTAATTAAATATGGAATTGTGAGGTAATCTATAGCAAAGCTAAGATGAAGGAAATTAATAAAAAAATTTCCCCTTATGTTGCATTCAATGAGAAATATATAAAAAATAGGATCCATTGCTAAGTTTGAGTGAGAAAAGGAATTATTTAATACCTTAAATAATCAAAATAAAGGCAAAACTTGGAAATAAAGAAAGTACTCTTAGTTATTATATCTTGGACCCAAATCTTGGCCATAATGAGATTGAAGTGCTAAAAGATTTACATTAAAATATGGGATTATTTAGATTAAAGGAGAGAGATATATCAATTAATGGACTTTTCATAAAGTGAAAAGGATAAACGGGAAATCATAAATGTCATAAATAATTTTTAGATTTAGAAAACAAGGGTCTGACCCCTTCAATTTTTGCATGATCTACAAACTGTTCATCTGGGGATTGATGACATTTGTGTCATCTTCTACCCAGAGTCAGTTCTGGGAAGGAGCCTTGTAGACTCACAATATATCCAACACCTCTTTCTTCCTCTCCCCTCCATCTTTTCCTCCAATTCTTTGCCAAATGAATTTGGGAGAGATATACAGTTCTAGCAAGCCTTTACTCAGCATTTATATTGTTGATCCCCAGAAATGCCCAATCCTAGGTCTACTTGGATTTTTGATATGGGATACAACCATTACGTCCCGCAATATTGTGAAA
Source organism: Alisma plantago-aquatica (assembly GCA_963693085.1). NCBI lineage: Eukaryota > Viridiplantae > Streptophyta > Magnoliopsida > Alismatales > Alismataceae > Alisma > Alisma plantago-aquatica. The sequence continues at coordinate 125,633,033 of OY856411.1, forward strand.
GGGTCAATATCCTCTCACGAACTTAGGGAACAACCCTTGTGAACCTAGGACATGAGAAACCACACCCACAACTATCTCTATTCCTCCTCAATCCCCAATTTTGTTATCAGCTAGCCAAACTTATTTGTCCATGTCCCTTCTTCCTCTGACAAAATCGAAGCCATCACTGAGTTCGAAGGAGCCCGATGGAGGTTGCAATTTTTATGATTTGGGATTAGACACTTATATTATTAAATTCAACATTAGGTTGACTAGCTAGACATTAGAAGGAATTATCATGAGTAGGAAGACGACCACTCACAAACGGTCCACTCGACCCATGGGTTTGACACAGAAGGGTAACAGTATGGTTGAATTTTACACTATTTTCTTGTCTTATCCATGCAATATAGACCGCTACCCACACACAGCCTGATTGGTTCAGTCAAGGCCAATGGCTCCGGCTTTACCCAGTTGGCTGCCTAGGTGGTGTACCTTGATTGGTCCGTAGGTAGTTGATTTAAAATAATTCTAGTGATTCATTGGTAGGTCCAAAAATAGTGAACCTATATATGATTTTGATCATAAAAATCCTACATATCCAATAAAATTGGTTCCAAGACCTAGTTTTGTCTAAAATATTATACGTGCATAAAGATGAAATATTTAATGTAATAAATGCCTAGAAACCATAGTTCCATGATTTTAATGGTCATCACTTGTTTAAGTGATCTTAATGTATAAGTCTAACCTTTTTGGATAAAAATATCATCTTGGACCTATTTTAGGTTAAACGTTTGTATCCTACCAAACTTAGGGTTTGTAAAGTGGATAATCATTAATATGTGTAATTAGGGTTTTGAAATAGAAGATTATAACTGGCTAAGTTGTTTATGAAGTTAATCTGATCTATGTATTCAATAATGAAAGGATATGATGGATACAAAAATAGGGTTTCACTCTATGTGTAATGTGAGAAGGAACTAGGGTTTCTATCCTTGTTCCTCATCAAAACACAAGACATCCCTAAGCCCTATATTAAAACACAGTAGGGTTTAAGGTAAACTCCGTTGTGGTGACACTTTAGGATTTATAGTTATGCATATTAACTGCTGATTGCTTGGATCTGTTGATTGGATTTCTTGAATGTATTTTATGTATAATTGAATGATCTTCATGGTTCTAGAAAAGTTACATTCTTATTATTAGGAATAGCATCAATATATTCTTGAGGCTTCCCGAGTGTTTCTCAAAGATTGTTCAAATTAACTATTGGTTGTTAATTTATATTCCATTCAATTGTAATGCCACTATGAGTATCACATAACAATTAGAATATGTGAATAAAATACCAGTTCTTATTTTCAAGAAATTGATGGATTATATATTGTTATATCATTTTCACACTTTTTCATGCACCCCACGTACATAGTATATTGTGATATACTGATCTGCATTTTTGTTTCACATCATTTTAGTTAGCTGCAATATATGAAGATATCAAGACTTTATGAATTAGGTGAAATCTACCATAATATATTAAAGCTAATTAAAGGACGATTAGCTAGATATTTTTTCTCATATGGGCAGTTCTGATGTTAGAAATTCATGTAACTCCTTAGAGGATCATCTTGTAAATAGTATTTGAATTAATGGAAATTATTTGCTATTGTTTGTTATTTGGTTAAATATGGATCCTAGGGAATTCTTGGTAATATCTCTTAATTTTTTAGGTCATTCCTTAATTGGGGGATACTCAAAAGTGAGTTTGTTACAAAATATGTGCATGTATGTTACGCAACCACGATGCAACCAAAAAGAAATATTTGTGAAAAAGTAATCGATGAGGGTGTAAGTTTAAGATAATGACCGCAAGAAGATTGAGGGAAGAAAAATACTAGATTTTTATGTGGAAAACACTCACAATGTGTGAGGGAAAAACCATATGGAAAATCCACTATAAGAAGCAATGATATAATGTTTCCTCTCAGGTCTTGATCCCAAACTCGAGATAGTATATCAAGAAAGAGAAATAAGAAGCTACCACCTTGTGGAGAGATCCCTACAGTTCTACCACCCCATAACTGCTCAAGAAGATGCCCTTCCACAAAGTGCACTATAGTAGATGGCCTGAAGAAGAAAACATGGATGGCTTGGCACTCCTTCCTGGTTTCCTATCTTTTGCCATTTCCTTTTCTTTCCTTCTTCCTTTGCTTTCTTCCCCTCCCCCAAGCTAGTTCCCTTTTCATTTCTACCTTGGAGGTAAGCTTTCCTTGGAAATTGATGGCTATTAGGTTTGCCTATTGTGATTAGAGGTTTCCCTCTTATTGGATGCATTGTCTTGGCTACCAGTTCTTGGGATTATATCACACTCAACAACATTGACACCATAAGAAGCCCTAATGGGCTGATTTCAATGGGTTAGATTATAGGCCCAACAAAAAATGAAGGTGTTTAATCTATATTGTACTGTTATGAAAATAATAAATCTACTAAACATATTCCTAATCATAACCCAAACATATAAAGAAGGTATATGAACAACTAAACACCAAACATATAAAGAATGTATAAGAAGGAACCAATCATGTAATTAAGAAGAAAAACATGGTTAGGGTAAAGTAGGAAAACATGCTCTTCCATTAGAGTATCACAATATGTAACTATGTCAGATAATTTATGTTATCAGTAGTAGTCATATCATATCCTATAGATATGGGTTGGAGTCTTTTGGTCCACATATAGTCTAATTAGATCTGGAAGTCTCTAGAGTTATGTCCACTACTTTCTACATAAAGAAGATGGTTTCTGTTGGATGACATTGTCCATACACTCTTAAATATCACCCATATCATTCCTCTTCTATGATTTCAGTATAACAATTTTCAATTATGTGTTTGATGAAATAAATATCTAGTAGAAAGGTGTTCAAGATGATAGAATATTTAAAATTGAATGTTTTGACCTAAATTTAATTATGCTCACTCCTAAAACCCACTATGCTTGAGGGAGACTCAATTTTTGAAGACTACATTTGTACCACTTTAATTCCTATAAGAATGGAAAGGGACACATGGGCACATCGAGAAAAAGCATGTATGTTTTCCTTTGTAATTTTTTTTGGAATGTGTAAATATTTTTCCAAAAGTACTGTACACAGACCCTACAAACCAAAAACTTTTACAAAATATACAAGGGGATTTCTAACTACAAAAACCCCAGTATAGTTTAGCTCTATAGGTTAACCCTACAACAAGGCCTTTCTTGGCCCTCAACATACTATCAATGTTGGAAAAAATCTTTTTAAACACTATATCTTAGATGTTACAAGCATTGTTATGAAGCATGTTGTTCCTTTCTTCCCATACAAAAAAGCAAAAAGCCGATAGAAGGGAACCAACAATCCCTAGTTGAGCTTTGTTTGTACGCAAAGTGTCCAGCCTGGAGGCTTTAGTCAACAAATTACTACTATTATCCATGCCCCAAGTACTCTTCATGTAGATGACATCCCATATAAATTTGGAGAAGTTGCATTTGCTAAAGAGGTGGTCATGGTCTTCCTCTTGAGCTTTCCATAGAAGGCATATTAGATCCATCTGCAGCCCCCATCTCTTCATTCTATATTTGCTAGGCCACTTCTTGAGGATGGCTTGGTAGAGTAATGTACTCCATTTCGGAGTGTGGAAGGAGTTCCAAACCACACTCATCCTGAGTAGGTTCATGCTAGTATCACTATTGATCCATGGTTTCACAAGCTCATCCTCTAGAGCCACGAAACCATGAGCATCCACAATATACAATGTCTTTTCCCTGTTCCAATCCTTACACATTGTCTTCCAAGTTCTTGATGTAGCCGCGTCCATGTGAATAGGGAGATCACCATACCTAGCCCTCATCCAAGTAGATCAGGAACTACTTCTCTCTCTCAATAATCTATCTAACCTCTTTATATTGTAGGCAACAAGAATGTTGCTATGTTGGATCAGGTTGAGCCCACCTTTGGCGTACAGTTGAGTGATGGTTTCCCATGCCACCCCATGGCCTCTACCAGCCCACACAAAGTTATCAATGATCCTCTTCATTCTATCTACCACAGAGTAGGGGATGCCACACACATCACCCAAAACTGTATAATGCCATGCAAGGTAGTTCTAACAAGCACATGTCTACCTGCAAAGGACATCCTCATAGAGGACCAACCATCTATCTTCTTCCTTAGCCCATCAAGGCAAGCCACAAAGTCAACCGTAGTTCCTTTCCCACCTGCAACAGGGGCACCAAGGTATCTAGTCAAGAACCTACAACCCTTGATCCCCACTACAGCTTTAAGCCTGCCCATACGGCTATCACATGATTTTGAGAGATAGATCCTAGACTTGGTTTCACTAATGTATAGTCTAGAAATCAAACCAAAGTTAACCATGACTTTCTTATACTCCTCAAGTCTGCTTCCATGCCCAATGAGAAGAGCATCACATCATCTATGAAGATGAGGTGCATCTTCACCTTTGTACCTCTGATGCAATAGGATTTAATTTGGCCCCTGTTTTCAGCCCTCTTGATCATGCATGTCAGTCCTTCCAACACCAATGTGAACAAGAGAGGGGAGAGATGGTCTCCTTGGTGTAAGCCATTTGTGCCTCTAAACAGCCCTAAAGGACCACCATTGATGAGCCCCGAAGCAGGAACTCGTCTCAATACATTGTTTTAGAATTAGGATCAGTTTTTCAGCAAACCCCATCGCCCTCATAATGGCCCATAATGATTCCCATCTCACATGATCATAAGATTTATTAAGATCCACCTTGACACAGGCTTTGGCATTGGACATACTAACTTTGAACCCCATAATGTACTCAACAACAAGAAGGGTGTTGTCAGATACTCATGCGCGATGAATGTGCTTTGTTCATTAGAGATGACCAGAGGTAGAACGTCTTTGAGGTGATTCGCAAAGAGCTTGGCAATAGATTTGTATAGGACATTACAACAAGTAATAGGTCGGTAGTCCACCATTTTAGTATAATTGTATAAATAAAAACTATGATAGAATAATAAGTTGTCTTAGCTAAAATTAACTATAGAACTGACAGAAGTGTGAAACTTGGAACCTTTTTTGTTTGTGTCATCATAATAAATATAGAGAGATTGTGCTTTATCATAGAAAATATGGGTCATCTTAGACCATTTATCAAGAGAAATTAGACATTATAGTTATATTTCATAGAGAAATATCAAGTAACTCATTAGCAGTCAAGAAAGTTACAAAAAAAGTTCTTATCATTTATAAATTCTAATCAAAATAAAATGTATAATAAATTATTTTTACATTTTTATTTGAAGGGTGATATGTGTGGGGCCTAAAATGAACTCCTTTTCAGTTGATGAACATTGAGGCACATTAAGACTCATATTTAATACTTGCAATGGATAGATAAAGACTATAAGAAAAGAAAATATTGTGTTCATTTTATCCAACTAATATATATAGTTCAGTAGCACATGTCTTGATTCCATAAGTCTTTCTATCTGTCACACAAAGAGGATGTCTCTTTGATGTCCCAAAGACAAGAATGTTATATAGAAGTGACTTAAGTGTAAATTATTGACGGTACTTCTCATACACCATTACTCATATAATTATCTATTATATCCTCATTGTGTATTTTCTCAATCTTGAAGGAAATAAACATCGAAAAAACATATAAAATTAGAAAAAAGAGGAACAAGAAATGGATATGTACTTGAATGAAAAGATGATGTCTACAAATAAGATATTTCCTTTTTTCAAAAATACAACCCTATTACTTTGGAGATTGGGTGGGATAATGACTTCCTAGGTCCACTTTTCCCTCAATGGTTGGTTTTCCTCTACAACCAAGATGTAAGCAACCATTCAACCTTCTACTCTTTCACTTTCACCTATCCCTAAGATTTTAATTTTGTATCAACTTCTCTAACATAAAAGATATGTAGTCTCTTTGACCTATTATTTTAAATGGTTGTCTCTATGGAAAAATAAAGAAGACCATAAAATTGATATCAATACAACCATAAAGAATGTTTACGATGACCCCTCCTCTTGTTATCCCTAATGAAGGCAGGACAATTAGGAAAGTGCATTTCTAGGATCAAGATTACATACACAATTAAGGATATTCAATAATCTTAAATCATAACATGGTTGATAACAAAATTGGAAAGAAAGATCCTCCTCTATATAGTTAGATAAGTTTTCAAAAGAAAAAATATGCTCTTATAATGGAATTGAAACTGATAAGGTAATACCACTTTATAGTATTTTGGTGCATTCTTATGAAAGTCTATTCCTCCAATACTTAGTAAATGAAACTATCTTAAACACCAAAAAAATAAAACACGATCAACATATTTCTATGTTGCGTACGTGGGTGCTATAAAAATTATATGTACATAAATGTAACAATATATATGGCATATGAGTCACCTATTCATAATAATTGAACTTTGTATTTTTAGTTTATTTCTCTAACATATATATATTCTATCTCCATAACAGTATCCACCTTTTTCACCAACTTTTGATTTCGTGGAGTTGATGCCAAAATTGGATTCCGTAGTGATTGTATCCATGGTTATATGTTAGGCTATTTACTTTGGTTTGTAGTCACATTCTTAGTGATCAACCCATAATTATTAGGGAGGGTTTATTTACATATACACCCATATTTTATTTAATATTTAGTTCAAGAGTTCTTATTATCAGATGTGATACACATAGTACTTTTTGAATTTTTAGGAACTCAAACAACTAGAAATTTATATGTATAGATCAAACGTCAAGAAAACTCTAGAAATCATCAGAAGATGATAATGAGAGATTATTTAGAATGTAACTCACATACCTTTTTTGGTGAGACATTATGTCAAAAAAATTAAGATATGGATCCTAAAACAACTTATTCAAAATAAATATGACAATTGGCCCAAAGCACTAGGGTTTTACGATCATATTCATAGGATCGGGACTAGGATTTAGTTTAGGTCAAAGGGTTTTTTGACTGAGGGATGAATTATAATGGAACTATGAACCCTAAGTTTCTCATATTATTGATCCTTTGAATAGGTAAGCCTAGTTTCTTTTTGGTGACCCAAGAGACCCATAAGGCTTGCATCGGGCTCATCCCGGGGGGAAGTTTAGCGGCCACTCACCAAACCCCCTCATTTACTTAGAGGTCAGAATTGAATCTGGGACCTCTCAATGAGAGACCCCAATCCACTCCACTAGGCAATAACCCTAATTGTTCATCAAAGTAACCCTAATATTGTATAGATCATGAAATTTTATTACTACTAAGAAAGACTTGATTATGTCTTAGAGTAATCTATTCAACAAGATAAACATATTACTTATCAAAATTAGTATTTTCATATTATGTTATATTATATGTATCCAAATCATACCTTTGAATCTTAGGATGAACTAGGCATTGAAACCACTATTTTGCGATCTATACGTTGAACTGATAAATTTGACATATTGTTTGACCATATTTGGATCAAGAGTTTATTTTCTATTTTTTTCCAATTAAGCATATGATGGTCAACCCCAACCTACCACATCACTCAACCTGGTGTAGATTGGTTGGGTATGAAATAATGAGAATTCCCCATTTGACCCTATGTTATGATCAAAACTGGCCACACATATAAGCGGCAAGAAAGTAAAATCCTTAAGGGGATTACTCTTTATCGGCACTAGCTATCACACATGAGGCCATACATGCATGGGTCAACTCCATGGTGAAATTCGGTTCATTGGCCTCGACTACTACGAACAAGGTTTTTGATTCCTCATCGTTACTCTATCATACCTAAACAACACCATAGGAACATCAAAGGTGGCATGTGAAGATCGGTTCTAGTTTCGGTAGTGATTAGTAAAATGGATGCTAAGTTGGGGGGTTTCACCTTTTTTGAGGGCTCTAAAAATATGGGAACTCCTTCATGGGATTTCTAGGATTTTCAAGACCAAGGAAATTGGTTAGGAACACCTTGTATCTAGGATATAGGTTCAGGGTTACCATGAAGATGGTTAAGTTCACCATCGTGTTTTAGGGATCTTTGAGAGAAACTAAGAGTAGGGTCAAGTTGTGGGGGTCGGGGTGTTCCATATGGGCTATGAATTTTGAGATAGAGGGAACTGGTGGCATTTCCAACCCTCAATATTAGACTAAAGTAGGCTTTTCACATTATCTCAACACGTGGAGATAATAGAAAATTTTTGATTAGTTGAATTTGTAATAAACTATTAAATGTAATAGTGCAACAACTTTGCTATGATAAGGATCAGAGAGGGAAAGTTAAAGATAGATGGAGTTTATGAGATCCTTGAGTCTACATGGTAGAGGGAGTCATGGTGATATAGGACACTATGTATCATGAGATTTTGGTAGGATATAATGTACGAGTCTGGGTGGACTCTATTTTTTAGATAATCTCTATTTTGTGGTTAACTAGATTTGGGGAAAATATCAAACGATATTAACTTATTTTTTAAATCTAAAACTTGGTTCCCAAGTAATTACTAATTAAATAATTAATTATTTGGGATACTTACCTACTTGGCATTTTCTGATCTTGTTTATTTTTTCAAAATTCCTTTACCAATCAATTAAAAATATCCTTGTAATTCAGTGTATGCACTAAATACTGATTTAACAAATTTTGCACTTCATACACATGCAAAACACAAACTTATAAGATACTACTTCTAGTTATATCAATTGAATCTTATTATAAGAACTTACTTAACCTTCTAAATTCCATATTTCTACATCATTCCCTCCTTATTATGAGTATTAATGTAAAGATTGTCCTATCTAGAGAAAAATGTGGATTTTATCTCTCTGATAATTTTCTGCTCCGATGTGGCTTCATCCCCGCCATGATGTTTCCATGCAACCTTAACAATCTCAATTATTTTATTCATGAGATCATTCACCATTTAATATAAGTTCCCAACTTTTGACTCTGGGTGTTTCAAACTACCTTGGATCTATAAAGGTTCAACATTTAACGCGGGGGTAAGATTTTTCACATATAAATTTAGATCAGACAATCAGAACACATCAAGGATCCAACTGTATTGAAGTGCTAGGAATAGAGGATAAGATATCCCACAAATCGGTTCTAAGATCATGAGTGGATCCATATCTCAAGGACATAGTTTGGCACAAGTTTTAGCTATGGCATGAAGGGGTCGGACACATGATCTCCCATAGATAAGTGGAAATCCATTAATTTTTCTTTTGTGTAAGATTTCTACTAACCATGGGATTCTTCAGCCTCTACTTGATCATGTTGATGTTATCCATTTATAGTTGTAGTTCTTTTGACTTAAATAAAGTGATTTATCATATGAAAACTTAGTGAAATATTTTTAAGGGGTCATCCCAATTTGGTTTGGTAATTATTATTATAAGATAACTCAGCTAAAGGAATATATTGTCCCCAAGATCCACCACAATTTAGTGCACAAACCCTGAACAAGTCCTCTAGGGTTTTTATAATGCATTTTGACTTTTTTTCTACTTGAGGATGATAAGAAGGACTAACTTTTGTCTTGTGTCGAGTTCATCTTGAACTTGCTTACAAATCTTATATGTCAACTTGGGATCACGGTCAGAGATGATGGATCTTGGAACTTCATGAAGGTGTACAATCTCTTAGATGTACATCTCATCTTGGTCAGACACCTTGGTGATGGTTTTTTAGGCTAAGAACTGTGTTGACTTTGTGAAACAATCCACTATGAGCCATTCTATGTTGTATCCTTTCTTGGTTCTGGGGAGACCTGCCACAAAGTCCATGGTGATCTGGTCCCACATCCATTTGGGTATCTCCATGGGTTGTAGTAAAACATTTGGTCATTGATGTTCAACCTTCTCTATTTAACATGTGAGAGAACTAGCCATGAGCATAACTATCTCATGTGATACCATGCCACTAGAAAAACCATTTCATGTATTTAAACATCTTGGTGGTGCTAGTATGTAAAATATAGTTAGATCTAAATTTTATATTTATGAAGAAAGACTTCTACGATGAATTTTCATGGACCCACATGTGATGCTTGTATTAAAATCCTACATGGAACCCATAGAGAGGTGTATTGGAGGAGAATGAGGGATGGGTCTTCATTTTCTCAAGGGTAGGTCTAGACAACTAAATTTTAATAGCCTCCTAAAACATAATAAGAAATATCGATTAAGTTTTGCATAATGTAAAGGTGCCACAAGTACTTTATTTTAATGTATGGACTCTAATCAAAAGGAAGGATCTGAAGTTGGTTGGTCTTAATACCATGACAAGTAAATATGTCATATTATGGAATAATCAAAGCTATTTGGAATAATAAAGATATTTAGAAATTTAGTATAGTCGATCAATAGTTCTAGTGTATTAAAGCAATTGGATTCAAGCAATATTGGGATCAAAGCGGATGACCTTGGATTCACTTTGGTAAGTTTTGAAAAGCTAGCCAAGAAATACAAACCATTTATCTTGTCATATAATCCATTAAGTTCTTTTACATCACGATCATGGAAGTAAGAATTGGTATGTTATTCATTTCATCAAATGTCATTTATAAAAGACTCGACCAACAATGGGGAATACTATGAAAAGTTTTTGGATTCGATTTCTTACTCTATTGACATGCCAATTGTTACCATTGTTATATAAATAATTGTATATCAAAATTAACCATGAGGAAGGAATATCGGTAGTAGTGCAACAAAAATGCTAAATATTTATGGTGTTCTCTTCAAACTATATCTTATATTATCAATTCTATAATTTTAAATGGTGATAACATTAATTGTATATTATTATAATTCATTTTTGAATGCATTTATAATATTTAAATATGACAATTATTAGTGCATTTTATCTTCTTGAACATATTGTTTTTTTTCTATCATCAATAAATGCATATTGTCTTTTTAACCATATTGAAATTTCATTTATGTTATCAATAAATGTATATTGTCCTTTTGACGATATAAAATCTTATTTAAGATTTCATGTTATGGACTGCTCAGAATGTGACGCCATGACATGCCTTACAACCACATCGAGTAGGAGATTGATAGTGACAAGGCTCCTAAACATAGATGTATGAGAGGCCCAACTCTCATGGGCTAGATATTCAGAAGGCATGGTAAAAACCTAACCAAGATTAAAAGATTACCATATAATATGATTAATATGATACATGTAGGGATAATGCCAATACTATTAGGCATTATCTTGGTACAAAACTCTAGTAAAAGGTAGAAATGGAAATTTAATGTTGGTATTATGCACCCATGCAATAAAAGGAGCTATGTTGGATAGAAACTAACGTAAGTCATTACTAAAAACACTTCTTTGAACTTGTTTCCTTATAAATATGGAAATCTAATGCATGCTTTTGTAAAGAAAAAATTATTCCATTTATAAGGCAAATTACTTGAAAGGCTTGCACAAAAATGTATGGGTATGATGTAAAGACACTGGAAGACAAACTCACATGGCTACACATCATGAATCATGATTCTACTAGATTTGGAAATAATACATGTTTTGTATAACTTTTATTTAATTGGAAGTGTGGAAATGTTCAAGGAACACCACCTATCAAAAAGGTTGAGGTAAATTCCTAGCCTTAAATCTTATGAGAAAGTATTGCAACTTACATTTTTTTCATATATATCTTGGCAAATACATATTCTATGAGTAAGAGTTTATACAAAAGAGAGAGAAATCGACATGAACACCAACTATACTATGGAACAATGCAATAGCATGAGAAATATGTTGAAAAGGAGATAAAGACTAGAATGATAGAGTATATGGAGTTAGAACCATGCATGCCTCTTAAGAGTATAGATTTGATATAGTTATTGACATACCCATGCATCCTTAATTTTATATGTGGATCTATTTTTACATAATCTGCACCACTGACCAAATATCCAACCCAACAACAAAAGAAGTGGCTGAAAAAGTGGTATACATATCATATTTGACATTCTCTATTCGATTACTTATATTTTTATTTTAATGTCAAATATGTCATTTCTATTTGAAAAAAAACTATATGAACAATCTCTTATGGGGAGCGTCATCCTTAAGGGAAAAAATAATGATCGAATAGTTCCTGTAGAAACCAAAGAGCATCTTGACTATGTTTGAAACCTTAGAAAAGTCATAGGATTAAAATCTTTCTTTTGACATTCTTAATGGAAACACCTAATGGAAACATTGATGGTTCACAAGATATTACATGAATTTCAAAATAAAGATAAATATGCAACAAAGAAAAGAGTTTGATAAACTCGTTCATATACAAACAAAGGAATATGTGATGGGAAGTATAATTGTCTTGGAAGAAAACATCATCCCACAATCTAAACAAGACTATAGTTGCTGGGTAGTTGCTTGGTAGGTGAAGTATCGACTATGCCACCTGATGTAAGTTTTGAGCACTGACATACTTTCTAGTTTATACAAAAAAATTTACAATAATTTTAATTTGTACACCAACTTGGTACAAAATTCAAGCTTTAATGGATTACCCAACAATAATTTTAATGTATACACCAACCTAGTAAATATGAGTGCATTCTACCAATATTAGTTTGTATAATTCATTTCTCAACACTAATGCCTAACATCTATTGTTTATTAATAACTCAAATATTACAAGTTATGGAAGATACAAACTTTCCCATCAATATTTTTGGTATGGTAAGTTATGGTAGTTTTGTTGGGTGGCCCAAATGTTTGGTTATCTGGAGCTAGGTCAAATGATAATTGTTTGTAAAGAATTTTTTTCCTCAAAATTAAATGTAGTCAATTGGATTTTTTTACCAAAAAATGAGCAAAAACATCAAAGAAATATCCAAAAGCTCCATTAAAGGACGATCACCCAGACATGATGGATCTACAAGTTATTCAAGCCCTATAAAAAGTAGATTGGTGATGAATTATCTAAGACAATATTAGATGATACAAACACTCACAAATGTTATAAATTGAAGTCGTAGGAGAGGATACAAATATCAATGTAGCAATCTAGGATTGTGTGTAGTTCTTTAGTCATGACTATTTAAAAAATTCAATAATATATCTATAGATTGGTAAATATCTCTTCAAGTTTAGTCTTTTACTATATGACTAGATACATATATCATATATCATAGATATTGAAACTATCTTTGTAGCTATATGTAATACCAAGCTTGATGTTTGTAGTGTGTGACTTTTTATCCTTATTTTGTCACCCATTTATATAATTAGGATAATGTGATTTAGTTAGGATCCTACCTGACAAGGAATTTGATTTCACCAAGAGTCAAAATAATATTGACATTTTTTCTCTTTCTAATGTGAATAAAGTGTATCTACTCTTCCATCAAAATAGAATTTTAGTTCTCTTACAAAACTTTTACTTCTAAAATTATCAATGTGCACATGATGGAGTAGTGGTGCGTCCCACCAAAGGTGCACACTAATCAATTAGACTTGACTAGATGCATCCCACGAGCTCGGAACACACGAGGTATCTTTTAAATTTGTATTGGGCCTATATAAACACACTCACATAAACCAAAATACTACACCCACAAGCACATGGGGTTCTGTTGTAGTATTGGAGGGCAGCAAGTATAGCGTCCATCCATAGAGAGAAAAGGGGGCACTAGTGCTAGGTTAGTTTTAGGCTAGGTTCTTACTATGGAGTCTACGATGGAAGGGTTTGATGGTTTATTGTTGATTACACTAATGGTTAGAAAGCAAGAAAATGAAGGAAAACAAACATAATAAAAACCTAAATTAACTCTAGACATGTAATTCTAATGAACAAGAAAAGATAGGGCAAGCAAGAAAAGAACAAGCTATGCTAGGGAAAATAAGAAGAAGCCTATACTACACTAAGCTAGAAAACTAGGAAAAATAGAAATTAAACATAAAAAATAATAAGATCAAAGAAAGACCAAGACAAGAGGATAACTAAGCAAGTAAAGATCTAACTAAGCTAACACTAGCTAATCAAGAAGGCAATTAGGGTTTTAATGCAATAAAGGGAAATGTGAGCTGTTTGGGGGATGCACTTATCAATTTGGTTGAGGGTGATGACATGTGAACATTATGCATTCATATTGATTACCAAAACAAACAATGATCTAGAGGCCAATGAATTACCCTAAACTACTAACTAGACATGGATATGATAGGTTTTGTATAAGGGAATTAGTCCATAACACATCTTACCTATCCTTATGAGGCTTAATTGGGTTAGGTTTTAGGTGTAATTGAATTAGAATTTAAACAAGCCTAGGCTTCTAGGTTATAGGATCTTAGGGTGATTATGGGATGAGGGTAGTAATGGGAGTGGAAGTGAGGTTTTAGGCCTCACATTATTCATATTCTAGCCTTGAGAAAGCTCCATGCTAAGCAAACTAAATTCAGCTAAAATAGATGTTTAGATATCTCAACTTGGGTAAGAGGGATTGATTGCCATGTAGGAAGATGGGTAGCAAGCTAGGGATCGATGAATTGGACCAAGGAGCAAATCCCAAAATTTACACATATATGAAATTTCTCTAAATTCATACATGATTTCAAGCACAAACCAACAACAAATTTATGAAGAATGATATAGAAATAGAACATAATCATTGGCAAACGAAATTACAATATTTACATATATTTTCCCCCAACATGGTAACAAAGTAACATTTTGAGCCCAAAACATCCCACCAAAGGGGCTTAGCTACTCATAAAAATGGAAAAATACAAAAAGAGAAGAGAAAGAGGGAGAAGTAGACATGGAGCTCGGTGTAGATGGAGTGATCCTCCTCTTCAGTTGCTATAAGGTCATACTCCTCCTTCCTCCAAGGTGTAAGGGCATGGAATGATGGTGGAATAGGGTCAAAACACTAGGAAACCAGGGTTTTGGCGTTGGAAATAGTGAAATAGAGGTGGAATGAGGTGGAACGGTGAAGTAATTGATGGAATACATAAGTGAGGAGCTAGGAGGGGGTATAAGGTATCCAACCCCGTGCCCCATCCGACACCTATGTATATAGGTGGCGGGGAAGCACTAGGTCAAGTGGGGGGGGGGTAAAATAGGAAATGCAGTGGAAGAATTATATGTAGCATGACTGTGGTGGTGTGTGAGTGGAACATCCATGGTGGATAGGGATGGATGTAGTGAAAAATGGAGAAAATGATTAGGGAAAGTGGTGGTTTGGGACTGAGGTAGAACAACGGTGGTTAGGCAAGGGTAGCATGGATGTGGTAGACACCACGATCATGGTGTCTTGGAGAAGCTCTACCCATTCTTGGTGGAATGGCCATTCTGGATCTACTGCAACATGGTTGTGCAAGGCTACACGACTATTCTGGGTCAATGTGGCACATCCATTTTGTGTTGCACGACCACGTTGGTCTCTACACTTCTTCAATCTTGATTATATTGATTCTGAGTTAGCCAAAACGACTATTTTGTGGCACCATGGTCATGGTGGTCTATTCATCAATAGTTTGAGCTTGTACCTGGTTCATTCTTGTTCGTATTTGCTTCAATTGATCTTTGTCCACTAGGGGTAGGTTGAGGGAACCTTGGACTTCACTTTTGGCCTCTCTAAGGGTAGAGAAACCCTAGGATCATTTTCTCTCTCTTTTCCATCTTAACATGGTGCAAATACCTAAAAAAATGCAAATAATGTCCATAAGTGCATCTTACAAAAATATGTATATTAAAGGAAATAACATGTAATCTAGAAGGTATAGATGTGATTTTAGTGCAATAAGACATAAGATGGATCCCTAAAATAAGGTTGCATCAAGTAGGCACTACTTTTTCTATTCATTTATCCTAAACAACTTATGCTGGCTGTTTTAGGTTCTAGTGGTAATCTATTTGACTTTAGAGTTCTAAAATTTACATTAGCATTGTGCATTTATTAAACTCATCAATACATGTTTTAAACTTTCTTTGATCATCAAGAAAAATACATCAATTTTGGTGTTTTAGACTCTAATATCTACCATCCCTTCTCCCATGGGAAGAAGGAAATATGCGACTAAGACAAACAAATTGTCTAAAGACAATGTAAGTATCTAGTTAGATTTTTTTACAATGATATATGGCTTGATGTTCTTATATTTTTTTCAAATTCATTGTAGGAATTTCATCTCTATTTATATAGAGTCTCAGTATTTTATTGCTACCCCTTAAAAAGGATGGCTCATTGTGCAAATACTTTGTTATAATGTACATGTAGTTTATATAAATAGAATATTGTTGTGTAACAACTTCAATTAGAATAAGGAACTATACTTGATTTTCTTGTTTTTGTTTCATTGGAAAAATTAAAAATGTGTTTGAACTCTAAAAAACTCATGTGAATATTGTAGTTTCTCAATGGTGAACCATATCTGACAGATACATTATATCAACTTTAAGAAACTTGGTGCGAGATCATCATCAGACATGTACAATTTGGTACATAATGAAGATGTATAAATGTATTTGACCCACTTGGCATCATTATTGAATTATATATCTTTTATTATTGAGATTATGTAATTTATCTAGGAAAGGATGTGGTTTGTACAGTTTACAATGAAAAAGGAATTGGAATGTACATTTTCTCAGTAATGTAATATATGTTTGAGGTGCATTATTTAAAAGGAAATTAATTATCTCATTTTTACGTGAATTTATCATTTATGGTATTCACAACATGATAATGTCGATGTATGAATATCATTACTTTAGGTTGTTCATTTGTTGATTTATGTCCATTGCATTTAGTGGGTCTATTAAACTTCTTTTAGTATTTCTAAATTTCATGTTACATGCATTGTAACAAAAATATCATATTAGTCATTTAAAAATGATGGTTTATTAGAACATGCAACATATATATTTGGTCATAAATTACAATCACTAATACCACCAAAACAAAAATGAAATAAATAGAGTATATTTTCTTTGAAAAATCAGGCATGATTATTTTCTTAAACAATAATTATCTACTAAGGACCTTCAGAAAAAACTTTAATGCATGATTTCCTAACAAATGCAGGCTTTGTGATATCATGCGGCACTCACCTTGGCATTAGAATAAAATTGACTTCTAGTACTAGTTTTAACATCTATAAAAGCATGTTTCTATAGTAGTGAATGAACGTTGTTATATCCCCAATTTTAGTGAAATTGAATGATATAAATATAAAGCATGTTTTGATAAATAATTTCCTCCAATAATATTATTGGTAGAATATAATGTTGTTCACCATTTTACATGGGTACTTGTGGCACAAGTTAAATAAATGGTGAATTTTCAATAAATAAATAGCAATGGCTTTATGAATAAATGAATAAGTGAAATATGATACAATTGTAAGTTTCTAAGGGAAAATATAATGCATGGCGTTTTAGATAATTAAATGGGTAGTTATCTATCCATAAGTGGAAACACAATGTTGTGGCACCAAATAACATTATCTTGATTTAATCTTGGTATACTTGAGAATAATAATGAAAAGAAGAATATTCCAAAAATTGAGAAGATCATGATGATTCATAAAGCAATGGTAATTGCATTAATGAGATGATTAAAAGAGTAAGAGTTGTGTCCTAATTAAATGCCCCACAATTAGATAAAAGTTGAGAAATACCTTTATGTATACCGATAATGGATTTGATAAATTCTTGAAAGAAAGGGAGAGACTAATCAAAGTTCCATGTTTTCAATGTGTTCTTTAATGACCTTTAGTACACCAACTAATCAAAGTTCCATGTTTTTAATGTGTTCTTTAATGACCTTTGGTACACCAGCCAATTAAAATTGGGTAGTGCAAATATATGATTATATAGATGGAAAGATATTAGTACTATCCTTCAGAACCATGAGGGACAGAAAGAGACTCATGGCAAGAAAATATCCTTTTAGCAAGTCATGTACCTACATACATGTATATTTAACCAACAGGCAATATAATCGAGAAAGAGAGTTACAAAGAAGATTCAAAAGGCGAGAGACCATCAGATGGACTCTGTGAAACCATGCATATATATAGGAGTAGATCATTCTCAGGAGGTACTCTTTTCCCTCCATATTCATCGACCTCTTCCATCTTACCCTAGGCTTTAGTCTAAAACCACATAGGAGTACATGAGTACATGGAAGGCCTCACCTCCATTTGGGACATGATAATCCCATGCACAACAATGTTAATGTGCAAAAAAGAGTAGACATCAGAACCAACGTTGGTGACCAACTCTGCAACAACACTCTGGTTTGTGGGAGGTAGAAAAAATGGTAGGACTTCTTTCCCTACTGATATACTCGCCATACTGGGAGCGTGAGGAAGAGAGCTCCAAATTACCTAGGCACCACTACATAGAACAATGTATGGCCTTATCCGTAGGTACTAGACCTCCTAATTTACTACTTTATTTCTTCATTTTAGAATCTTAATAGTGGACCTGATGCTGGCATTCATGATCACCGTTGACTGTGTCCATGTCCTGGATGGGCCAACGAGGAATAATGGATCTGCCCTGACTCCCTCCAACCTTCATTCCTAGGAATTGGAGGTAGGTACAAAACAATAGGGTGTGAGGGTTAGAAATTTTCCTCGATCAAGAGGTTGAGGGTAAAACAAAATGAAAATACTAGAACACTCCAACATATACACATACATGATAAGGGCTCCTCAGTATTTTTGTGGGTTCTAAAGGAGCCCCCGCATGGAAGTGGCTAGCTTATATGGACTTCGACCATTGGCCAAGACAGCCCACATTGATATAAGTAGAAGTTAATATGCCAACATGGCAGTCTGCTATTGGCCCAAACATCAATATCTTATAAAATTCATAGTAATTGATAGGATGATTAGATTAGGACATATTATATATGAAAAATGATCACAACAATGAGAGGAATGCATGTAAAATATCAGTGATATATATTTATGCTTTCTTTTCTAAAAAGTATAAAGATACAATCTTCATTGTAAAATATGCATGGAACCCAAGATTTTTTTTATTAATGTGCTTAAACAGTAAATTTAGTTATTTTGAGATGTAATCTGATATTGTTGAATAAGATGAGAAATCAAGGTTATCATGATAATAATGATGATAAACTAGGATTTCTAGAATGGTGATCTTGAACATGTGTAATTAAGATCTTGAACATCAATGATATAGCTTGCTATAACCTTAATGTACCTTATGTGATATAAGTGTTCATGATTCTATAACATGGTATATTTTATAATCATGGATACACTTACATGAATTAGGGTTTCTGAGTCATTAAGTCAATGAATATGAGAATTAGGGTATTGAAACCTAACACTAATGACTACTCAAGGACAAGGAAACCTAAACCCTAGATCACGACCTAAGCTAGGTTCAATACAAATAACATGAATATATAGTGATACATATGTAGTATGCATGTTTCTAATACTATTTATTAATTGTGGATTGTCTTGATGTTTGGATATCATAAAAAGTGAACTCCAAATATTCTACATGAATTCTACATGTCAAAGGTACGTTGTTACGCTTATGATTACATGTATCGACTTCTGACTTTTGGAGAGATTATTGAATGAATGATATTTGTTGGATGCTTATTTATTTCATGCAAATTATAAAGTCCCTATGACTATCACATAAATTAAATAATGATATTCTCAACCCTAGGTTACACTAATTGAAGGGCAATGTACATAAGTCTGATGATGGATAGTGGATATACCTAAGAGAGTAGACCAGAAATGGGTTAGAATATGAAAGAAAATACATGTACATATGTGAAAATAATTTATGTTTGATTATATATACTATTATTGGTTATTAGATGAACCCACGTACCAATATAAAAATATGTTGACTGCATTTTTTATTGACAGTTTAGGTAGTTGATACATTAGATACAAACATGAAGACAAAGATAAAATCCATGGAAGGTATTAAAGCTATGAAAGAGGACTAATTAAGTTTAGTATTTCATCTCATGTATCAGGTAGTTTCTTCTGTTAAAAATTCATGTAACTCCTTTGAGGAGTAAAATTTGAAGTTATGTATTCATTCAATGTTAATTTATTGGAAATCATTTATTGTTATTTATTTTTTGTTAAATCTGATCCTAGAAATTAGAGTAATGATCCTCAACTTGAGTTCCTTTGGAAACTCAACAGTGGGGGTCATTACATTTGGTATTAGAGCCCTAGATTTTTCAAATAATATTTAATAGTTTATAATGTCAAGTAATATGTGGAAATATGATGGAATTATTTGGGCATTTTCTAAAGGTGATTGTCTCTAGAAGGGACCATGGCATGAGGCTGGAAAAATCCTCCACACTGCTAGTAGGATTACGAGTACTCCCGAACTTATGAATCCTGCCTGGCCAAAGTAGAAAGTCTTTGCCCGAAGTAAAATACCTTTAGGGTTTCTTCTCATCTATTTCATCCACTTCTCATCCTCTTCCTTAATAAACCCTAAAAGGAACTTCTCTCCTCATCTGAATTTAGGGTTTTTGAGACGTAGTAGGATTAAGACATCCTTTGCCAATTAATGTACATGTAATATGAAATGATAATGTTCCTATAAATGTGGAAATAATAATCTACATGTCATGTGGAATAATAATGTACATGCAAAGTGGAAATAATGATGAGGTAAAAGAACATATTGATGGGTTTTTCTTAGAAAGGGTAAACCCTAGATGGGACTAGGGTTGGTTTGGAAAACCCTAGTGGGTCAAAGGACATGGAAACCCTAATAGGTAAGGTGTAGTATTCAACCCTTATATAAAAACCATAATCTTGAGAAATGGCAGTAGGATGCTAATTGAGAAGAACATGATTATTCATAAATAAATGGTAATAGCTTTGATGAGATGATTAAAAGAGTAAGCATTGTGTCCTAATTAAATCCCCCACAATTAGATAAAAGTTAGGAAATACCTTTATGGGTATCTGTAATCGATTTGAGAAATTCAGGAAGGAAAGAGAGACAATAATCAATGTTCCATGTTTTCATTGTGTTCTTTAATGACCTTTGCTACACCAACTAAGTAAAATTGAGTAGTGGAAATATGTGATTATATACATGGAATGATATTAATACCATCCTTTAGAACCATGAGGTAAAGAAAGAGACTCATGGCAAGAAAATATCCTTTTAGCAAGTCACGTACACACGTACATGTATATTTAACCAAGAGGCAATACAATCAGGAAGAGAGTTACAAAGATGATCCCAAAGGCATGAGACTAGCAGATGAACTCCGTGAAACCATGTATATATATAGGAGTAGATTGTTCTCTGGGGGTACACTTTTCCCTCTATCGTCATCGCCCTCTTCCTTCCTACCCTAGGGTTTAGTCTAAAACCACATAGGAGATCATGGAAGGCCTTGCCTCCATCTAGGATATGATAATTCTAGGCACAATAGCATTAATATTTGAAAAAGATTAGAGATTAGAGTCGCCTCTGGTGAAAAATTGTGTAGCCGCACTCTGGTTAGTGGGAGGATGTGAAGATGGTAGGGCTTCTTCCTCTTCTGACCTGCTAAACGCACAAGGAGTGTGAGGAAGAGAGCTCTGACTTAACTGGGTGCCACCACATACAGTAATGTATGGGCCTTAGCTACAAGAACAAGACCTTTTTTTTTTTGAAAATAGCTCAATATCATTAAAAGTAAGCCATACGACATCTACAAGATAGACATCTCTCATCAAGTAAACAAGCAGCAACTCCTTTTGCGGAAAGACATAGCACAAGGCTCAGATTGGGATGCGATAGGTACGCTTCTGCACCGTCCACCTCTTGTCGTGGCTGTCTAAAGCAGCTATCTCGGATGGAATTCGTCAATCTACCAGAACCTATGAGTACATCTTGAAAGAAGTATGCGAAGCCACTAATAGAGATTACCATCATGAAGACAACGAAAGATTACAAGATAAAGAGCTTTACCCAAAAGCAACGACTCAAAACTAACAACACAGACACAACGCCCCACCAAACAGGACGAGAAACACAAAAAAACCAGCGACGCACTA
Source organism: Alisma plantago-aquatica (assembly GCA_963693085.1). Lineage (NCBI taxonomy): Eukaryota > Viridiplantae > Streptophyta > Magnoliopsida > Alismatales > Alismataceae > Alisma > Alisma plantago-aquatica. The sequence goes on from OY856411.1 coordinate 125,655,137, forward strand.
AGGTTGCCAACCAGCAGACCCGGGAAGGAGGCCAAACCCCAGCGATGTAGGTACAAAGGAAGGATGGGTCATGCGGATAAAAGGGCGGGGAGTAGAGAGTGTCGGGAACTCCACCGCCACTCCCAACACCACTGCGAACAGGGGGTGGAAGATCCGCACGAAGCCCAAAACCCAGCTTCCTCCTCCTCTACCTAGAGCACCAAGGGGTGCCCGATCCCACCGTCTGCCCAAGAAGGAACCTGAGGAGACGCTAAACAAGACGTGCTCTAGTCAGACTAGAAGGAAAATGCCACTCAAAACGCAAGGAAACAACTACCACGACGAAGAAGAAAGACGACAACCAAGGATGTGAACCAGCGACAACCCAACAAAATGACCTAAACCTAAACAGAAAAAACAAAGAAACAGACAGGGAAGGAAGCACCAAGCCGCTTGATCCGGCAGCAGGGAGAAGCGGTGAGGGCGCCGCTCACAGGGGAACTGAGGTGGGCCTTAGAATCCAAATGCATCCGGCGGTCCGACACCCCCACGCCGTCAGCTCCAGCAGAACCACGCCGCTCAAAGGAGTCCACCGAGCCTCCACCGCCCGCTCCTCGTCGTCGGATCTCGAACGTGCCTGAGCGAGAAAAGCCTGGGGGGAGTGGGGAGGCGTGCACTAACCGCCAGAACCCCCTCCCCCAAGGCCGCCTCCGCCTACCGGAAAACCTAGCCGAGGCGCCCAGAATCGCCAGAGCTCAAAACGCAGCTGCTCAGACCCTGTAATTGCAATATAAACAAGAATCAAACAATAGCTACAAGAACAAGACCTCATCTATTACTAATTTTATTTCATTTCTTTGTTTTAGAATCACAAGATTAGACCTCATCCCCACATATGTTACCACCGTCGGCCATGTCCCTATCCTGGAAGGGACCGGCGAGGGCCAACAGATCAGCCCCAACACCCACTAGCCTTTGGGCCCATGAACCTGGGGGTGGAACAATGTGGTAGGGTGCGAGGGTTAGAAATCTACCGCTGTCATGAGGTTAAAGGAAAAATAAAATGAAAAGACCACAACACCCAAACATATACACTTGCATGATAAGGGCACCTCACTCTTTTCTACGGTTCTAAAGGGGCTCCCGCATGGAAGCGGTTGCCTAGATGGCATGCGGCCATTGGCCCAAGACGACCCATGTGGTTGATATAAGTAAAAGTAAATATGCCAATGTGGCAATTTTCTATTAGCCCAAGCATCAATATCTTATAAAATTCATAGTAATTGATAGGATGATAAGACTAGGACATATTATGTATAAAAATGATCATGAGAATGAGAGGAGTGCAAATCAAATATCAGTGATATCTATTTTTTTTTATCATAAAATGTATAAAGATACAATCTTCATTGAAAAATATGCATGGAACCCTAGATTTGGAGATTATGGTGCTTAAAATGGTAAATTTAGTTATTTTGAGATTAATATGATATTGTTGAATAAGATGAGAAATCAAGGTGATCATTATAATAACAATGAGAAACTAGGAATTCTAGAATGATGATCTTGAACATGGGTAATTAAGATCTTGAACATCAATGATGTAATTTGCTATACCATTAATGTACCTAATATGATATAAGTTTTCATGATGCTATAACATGATAGATTTAATAATCATGTCTACACTTACAATAATTAGGGTTCTTGACTCATTAAGTCAATGAAAATGGGAATTAGGGTATTGAAATCTAGCACTAATGACAACTTGAGGACAAGGAAACTTAAACCCTAGATTACGACCTAAGTAAAGTTCAATATGAATAACATGAATACATAGAGACACATATGTAGTATGCATGTTTAAGATAATATTGATTGATTGTGAATTTCCTCGATGATTGGATATCAAAAAATGTGAACTTCAAATATTCTACATGAATTCTGCATGGCAAAGGTATGTTGTTATGGTTATGTTTACATGTATCGACTTACAACGTTTGTCGATGTTTCTTGAAGATTGAATGAATGTTATTTTTTGGATGCTTTTTTATTTCATGAAAATTATAAAGTCCCTATGACTATCACATCAAGTAAATAATGATATTTTGGAGCCTAGGTTACACTGATTGAAGGGTAACCTACATGAGTCCAATGATGGATAGTGGATACACCTGAGATAGAAAACAAGATATGGGTTAGAATATGAAAGAAAATATTTGTTCATATGTGCAAATAATTGATGGTTGATTATATGTACTTGTGATTATTAGATGAACCCGCGCACCAATATAGAAATATGTTGATCATGTTTTGTCTATCAATGTTTTAGGTAGTTGATACACAAGATACAAACATGAAGATAAAGATGAAATCCATTGAAGGTATTAAATCTATATAGGAGGAATACATAGTTTAGTATTTATTCTCTCATATATAAGGTAGTTTCTTCTATTAAAAATTCATGTAACTCCTTTGAGGAGTAAAATTTGAAGTTATATATTCATTCAATGTTATTTAATGGAAATTATTTATTTTTATTTATTATTTGTTCAATCTGATCCTAGAAATTAGAGTAATGATCCTCAACTTTAAGGTCCTTTGGACACTCAAAAGTGGGGTTCGTTACAAACATAGAGGAGGAAAAATCATTCAAATACTTCTAATAGATAACTAATATGTACATGATAGATTACATATTCTGGAACATATTGTCAACCACTTCAAAATTATTTTCAATGAAAAGTCTACATGCTCTGGTTTATTCCCATGGATTCATACTATCTTTGTAAAGACAAAATCGCTGACCCTAAAATACTTGTTAAATCCTATGAAATTTAGTAAGAAGAGATCTCGTCTTAATCATGGGTAATTATAAGTCTCATAGTCCATATGCCTTGAGCATTTTCATTTACCCCACTTTTGAAAACATGATTAATATGAGTTCACAATAATATTGATAGTAATACTCTAATGTGAGTATTAAATAAGGCACATGTATCAATTATTAAAAAGAAACAAAATCTGAATCAAATAAATAACTTACTCTCATTATCTTACTAAATTTTCCATTCAAGATCATAGCTACATTACTGGACACGAATATCAAGCAATATTTAAAAAACATCTCTACTAGATCTTTCATATCAAACAAATTACCTTTTAAGATGGTATAATCATATGGAAAACACACTTCTCATCACCACATTATTCTTTTTCTTACTCTAAAACTTGATTTTTTTAGATATTCTCAATGTTTTTTCAATTTCCCACAAGAGTGGATGAAATGGACACAGTTATTTTCAATAGAATCTTTATCCTAACTAAACACTTAAATAGTTCAACTTAAGGCAAGGTGACAATTAACACCCCAAACTTCTTGGATATACATGAGAATAAGCATTCGTTTGTGACTCATATCATTGAGGGGTATGATAGACATCGAATATCATGCATAAGGATAATTAGAGACAACCAAACTAGGTAAATCAAATGTGCATCTATTTCTCTAAGCTTAACAATAACAAAAACTTATTACATAATTGGGACAGGTCCAACATAAGCATTCAATGAACTAATCCCATAACATAAACAAAAGAACTAAGGATAAAGTCACCCAACTAGTGCACTCTCTACTCTTTAAAAAATCATTGTCATGATCCTTAAATTGCTCCTCATGCTCAATGCATATGGACATCTCTGTTGGCTAAATTGGAAAATATTATAAATCCCTTTGTTTTGATGATGACAAACATTTTATTCTTGTGGTTTTAACGTGCTATTTGAGTGTTTCGGGAATAAGCATAAAAGGTGGTGGATAGCAAAGACTTGGAAGATCCTTATGCTCAAAATTGCTTTATTTTCATGATTGTAATCAATGTAAAAACTTGTACAAGTTTATAATGTACAACTACTTAGATATCATGTAAATTAAGCATTTATATCTTCCCCATCCACATACAACACTTAGACAGGTCATCCTAAGTGAGCATCACAATTTCACATTCATTTCTTACTCTTAGCATATGATTTAAAGTATTGAAACAGAGTTTATCTCGGTCAAAACACTTCTCGACTGAGATACTTTCAGTCAAACATTTTCTCGACTGAGAAACTCCTAAGTCTAATGCACAAACACCTTTTCATAACCGGCTCAATGCCGTCACTGAGAGAGGTTCGGTCGAACTTTACTTTGACCGAGAATGAGTTACTAGTAGGTTCTATAGTCGTTAGACTTGGTGGGAAAAAGTGGTTGGGAGTTGAGTTGAACGTTGCAATACACTTACTCCAGGCTTACCCTCGGTCGACAAAATGTTCGACCGAGAGACACTCAGTCAACAAACTGTTCGACCGAGAAGGGTTTTGTCTGCACTTTTCAGAAATAATTAACTAGCTGTTACAAATGCAATTAGTGGATATCTAATGTCTAGTTGAGCACTAAGAACCCCCTACAAAGTATCTAGGATGTCCCTAAGTACTAGTAGGTCATTCCTATAAATAGGACATGCCTTAGGACACCCAAACTCACTTGAGCAAACATACTTGCAATTGAGAATCAACTCTTGTGAGCAATTGAGCAATCTTGCACTTGCAAATCATTCCCATAAGCTGAGATTTTGTGTCCTATAGGCTAGCATCTCCTACCCACTACACTTTCACTTTCATATACATTGGATAGGAGATCAAAACTCTTGATATAGGATTCAAGCCTTGTGCTAAAGTGGTAAAGTGTAATTTCCTTCTTCCCTTCTTGTTCTCTTGTATTACTTGTGTTTCTCTTTTGCTACTCCTAGGTTGGAGGCTGCGGAAAGGAGGTTGTTAGAGCTTCTTCAGGTGGTGAAGGTAGCTTGATGTGACTTTGGACTACTTCTAGAAGGTCTCAACTGGAAGCTACTTCAAGCAGGAAGGCTACTTCAAGGGGAAGCTTTAAGTTACTTCAATGGAAGGCTGCTTCAAGGTTGGTGAGACAACTTACGAGGTGAAGGCAATCCAAAGGGTTGGGAGGTATTTGTAATTTTATGTAACATCCTTGCGAGGTAATAAAATTCAAACACTTTCAAAATCCCAATTGGAAACAATTGGATAGTGGACTGACTCCCTTAGTTTTTTCTAAGGGTGGAACCACTCTAAACTCCTTGTCTCCTTCTCCAACATTTTTGTAGTTGCTTGGTTGAATTAATTTGAAATTATCATAAAACCCTATTCACCCCCCTCTAGTGTTTTTTCAATTTATATCAGAGCAGGCTTCAAGGAACCTTAACAAGTCTTGAAGAAAATGGGTGATGGGCTACTAAACAACCTCAACCTGTAAGGAACACTTGTGGCTTGGCCTCCACCATTTGATGGCACCAACTACACCTATTAGAAGAGGAGGACACAATTCTACTTTCAAGGAATCGGCTGGGAGCTGTGGAGAATGGTTTCAAATGTCTGTGATCTTCCTCAAACTGAATATGCTACATGGGATGCAAATATGGTGAGATTAGGCCAATTAAATGCAAAATCTTTAAGTATCCATTATTGTTCAATTTCCATATGTGAGTTTAATAGAATAACAAATTGTGAAACTTCATATGAAATATGGCATAGACTCTCTATTACTTATGAAGGAACTATTCAAGTAAAGAATTCTAAAATTGGTATGCTTAAACAAAAGTTTGAACAGTTTCATATGGAACCAAATGAGTCTATTAGTGAAATGTATGCAAAGTTTTCTTCTATTGTTAATGGTTTGAATGCTTTAGGTAAAGCAATTAGTGAAGAAGATCAAGTGTCAAAAAGTCTTAGTTCTCTTCCTCCCAAGTACAAGCCAAGGTAACTGCAATTGAAGAAGCCAATGACCTCACCCGACTAAGGATGGAGAAACTCATTGGCAACTTAGAAGCACATGAGGCAACCTTGGAGGAGGAAGAAAGATGAGAGTGTGAACTTCAACAAGGGAGAAAGAAGGATATGACTCTAAAGGCTACAAAGGTCATCACTCAAGAAAGTGATGAGATAAGTGATGGAGATGAGGGAGAAGAAGCTCTAATTGTAAATGGTAAGAAATATAGAAGATTTAAATCTAACAAAGTTATTGGTTCTTCTTCTTCCCCTCCTAGGTGTTTTGAATGTGGAAATAAGGGACATCTTAAAAATGAATGCCCTAAAGCAAAGAAGGTTAAGAAAATCTCATCCAAGAAGAAGGGAGAAAAAGCATACAAAGTTGCATGGGATGATTCAAGTGATAGTGAAAGTGGAGAAGAGAATGTGGAGTGTCTCATGGCAAGAGAATATGATAGTAATGAATCACAAGAGGTAAGTCTTTTTGATTCACCAAAAGAAGATCTAATTGCTAGTATTCAAGATACACATGACAAATATGTTGATTGCAAAAAGAAACTAAAAAGGATTATCAAAACTAATGAGGATTTGTATGCTAAATTAAATGATCTTTCTGTTGAAAAGGAAGGAATTATTTCAGAAAATTATACTTTGAAATCATCTCTCAATGATTGTAATATGAAGTTGCTCACTCTAGAAACAAACTATGATTCACTTTCTCAAGAAAAGGTTGAATTTCTTACAAAACTAAATAATTTTCAAACTCAACCTATCTTGTGTACTCATCTAAATTATGATGCTATTGTCAAGGAAAAACATGATTTATCATCTTATCTAGATCAAGCAAAGTTAGATATCAAAAAGAAAATGGATGAGATTGCTAAATTACAAAGTGAAATTAGTAGCTTGAGAAATAATGATGTTCTTGATAAGATTTTGAAAAATTCTTCTAGTTACACTACTACAGAAATAGCATTCAATGTCACTTTTCTGGGCGTCGGTTATTAAGGAAAACCGACGCCTTATATGTTAGGCATCGGTTGTTTAAGCAAACCGACGTCTATATTCAAAGACCAGCCAGACACGGGTACCGCTTTGTATTCAGCGTCGGTTGTTTATAACAAACTGACGCTGAAAGTCGGCCACGAAATCCAAATTTTGATAAAAAAAAAATAGTGTCATTTTCAGCGTCGGTCATGTAGGTAAAAACCGACGCCTATGTGTGATGAAAATTTGCGCAAAAAGTGTCACTTGCAGCGTCGGTTATCCTTTGATAACCGACGCTGAAGGTGGTTCCCGCCAAACAATTTCATGAAAATATCGTCCAATTGGACGTCGGTTGTTGCAAACAACCGACGCTAAAGATTTTAGGCGTCGGTTGTTAAAACAACCGACGCTATTTGGGAACTTATACTCTGCGATCGCCCGACTCTTCCCCTTTCTTCTGTTTCATTGTGAGCAATTACCCTATTTCTCTGCTGCCGGCGATTTCTCTCCGGCGATTTCTTCTCCAGTGCCATTTCTCCGGCTATTTCTTCTCTGGCGCCCCCTTCTCCGGCGCCCCCTTCTCCACCACCACTCCTCCTTCTCCGCGCCCCCTTCTCCGCCGCCCCTACTGCCCGCCCCTGCTGCCTTCCCCTGCTGCTCCAAGCGCCTGAGGCCGCCGCCACACCTGACTCTTCGGCGCCGCCTGGTGCTTTTCCACCGTCGTCGCGCCGCCGCAACCACCGCCAGAGCCACCGGAGCTGCTAGCTGCTCCTCCACCGCCGTCGCTGCTAGCTACTTCTCCAGCCAGAGCCACCGGAGCCTCTGCCTTCTTCCCTCTGACAAGGTTGGTCTTCCCGCTGCTAGCTGCTCTGCTTTTTTATGCATCGATCAAATTGTTATGATAAAAATGCATGTAATGTATTTGATTAGAGTTAATCTAATCTGGATGTTCATAATAATGGTATGTTAAATATGATGATTAGGGATAAATATAATGTCTAGTACACAAATATTAGATGATATTCAAGAAAACCCTAGTTTGATGAGCATGTTGTTAATCATGTTAATTATGATTCTTCTATATATTCTGATGTCATTATATAATAGGGTTATTAAACCAATGGTTATAACATAGTATGATCTTAATCTGATCTGGATGTTCATAATAATGTAGTATGTTAAATATGATGATTAGGGATACATATAATGTCTAGTAAAGATTCCTAGACCTTTTGTTTGAAACTATTGATTTCTTGATTTATTATTTAATAATGCTCTATTGATTAGGATTAACCATGTTTCCTGTACTTTATAGACATTTATTATATATAAGAATGACAACACATGTATTTGTTGGCCTAGAAACTCGTCCAAGATTGGCTCATTAGGAGTAAATCTTGGATAGTCCCCGGTTTGGGACTGTTCTTGAACACCTAATCTCACTTAGGATGTAAGTGTATAATGTGTATTGGGTTTTCGAGAAAATTTCAGTAGCATTTCCCCGTTTGTTCTCTAAGTACATATGTACTTAGAGAACAACGGGGAAATGCTGCCGAAATTTTCTTGAAAACCCAATACACATTATACACTTACTAGTGAGATTAGGTGTTCAAGGATGGGATAGGTGGTACACATTTATTATATATAAGAATGACATCAAATGTGTTTGTTGGCCTAGAAACCCGTCCAAGATTTACTCATTAGGAGTAAATCTTAGATAGTCCCCGGTTTGGGACTGTTCTTGAACACCTAATCTCACTTAGGATGTAAGTGTATAATGTGTATTGGGTTTTCGAGAAAATTTCGGTAGCATTTCCCCGTTTGTTCTCTAAGTACATATGTACTTAGAGAACAACGGGGAAATGCTGCCGAAATTTTCTTGAAAACCCAATACACATTATACACTTACTAGTGAGATTAGGTGTTCAAGGATGGGATAGGTGGTACACATTTATTATATATAAGAATGACATCAAATGTGTTTGTTGGCCTAGAAACCCGTCCAAGATTTACTCATTAGGAGTAAATCTTAGATAGTCCCCGGTTTGAGACTGTTCTTGAACACCTAATCTCACTTAGGATGTAAGTGTATAATGTGTATTGGGTTTTCGAGAAAATTTCGGTAGCATTTCCCCGTTTGTTCTCTAAGTACATATGTACTTAGAGAACAATGGGGAAATGCTGCCGAAATTTTCTTGAAAACCCAATACACATTATACACTTACTAGTGAGATTAGGTGTTCAAGGATGGGATAGGTGGTACACATTTATTATATATAAGAATGACATCAAATGTGTTTGTTGGCCTAGAAACCCGTCCAAGATTTACTCATTAGGAGTAAATCTTAGATAGTCCCCAGTTTGTGACTGTTCTTGAACACCTAATCTCACTTAGGATGTAAGTGTATAATGTGTATTGGGTTTTCGAGAAAATTTCGGTAGCATTTCCCCGTTTGTTCTCTAAGTACATATGTACTTAGAGAACAGCGGGGAAATGCTGCCGAAATTTTCTCGAAAACCCAATACACATTATACACTTACTAGTGAGATTAGGTGTTCAAGGATGGGATAGGTGGTACATATTTATTATATATAAGAATGACATCACATGTGTTTGTTGGCCTAGAATGTGAACAATCATTGTTTTTTATATTACTTGTACATTGAAGGATTGCTAATTGATAAAAGATCACAATTTTAGAGACATGTATGTTTATACAAATGCTAAATGTTTTCCTTATTCTAGTTGATACAAATGCTAAATGTTTTCCTTTTTAATGAAATTTTCAGATGGCTCACCATGATGAGAATGATGTCCATGATGAGCATGAAGTCCATGATGAGCATGCTGTCCATGACGAGCATGACGAGGATACCAACGTAAGTTCTAAAAACATATCCCGTATTTCTATAAAATTCATTATCTTCTAGTTATGTCATATATCCTGTATTTCTATATTGGCTTAATTCGGTGTGTTTATTTTTGTCAAATTTTAGGTTGATGATGCACAGCTACCCACTGAAGCAATTGAGCAACTTGATGCGCAGCAACAAAAACTTAACAAGAAAAGGGGTATCACTCTGTTGAAAAAGTTACTTGCGCTGAATGGCAGTGGATCCAAATTGGTTGTGGAGTTTGATAATGGAGGGAATGCAATTGGAGTGAACCGCAATAATTTTATAAACTATCTTGGGGTTGTCACTCGAAGCCATTGTGGTGTTAAATATGATAATTGGCATAAAGTTCCTCAGGCGAAGAAAGACTTGATATGGAAAGATTTATGCGTGAGTTATTATTATTTGCAATTCTATTTTGTAGATTACAAATTCTATTATTTGCAATTATATTTTTGGTACTAGTTAATAACATTTCTATTTTACAGAATCTGTTTGCATTGGATGAGATGTTGCATCGTAAAAGTGTGATGCAACGCGCTGGAAAGATGCTTAGGAATTACAGGACAAATCTGAACAGAGAATACATAAGACAGGGTGATAAGAAGAAGAAGTCAGCCCTTGAACAATGGAACTTCTTGGACAAAGAAGATTGGGACAATTTCGTTGCTTCAAGAAAATCTGAAGAATTCAAGGTATTAGGCGTCACTCCCATTTTAATTAATATACATTGTATTCACCTATTCAAGATTAACATTTAGTGCTACTAACCTAATTATAAATGTTCATACTAACTAGGCCCTCAGTGACGCACAAAAAGCAAGGTGTGCACTGAATGTACATGACCATACTATGGGTCCAAAAGGCTATGCAAGCGTTCGCCAAAGACTACAGGCGGAGTCTGCGGCTACTCAGGAGTCTGCGACTACTCAGGAGTCTGCGGCCACACCCTTCCCTCGCCATGATATCTGGATAGCTGGCAGGAAAAACAAGAAGGGTGAAATAAAGAAGCCCGAAACTGCTGAGGCGGCTGCAAAAATGGTAAAATACAACTCTTAGAGCAATCATTTGAATATTGATTATTTGTGGTGTTAACTTACCAATTTTTGTTTATGGTGATTAGCGGGAGCTGCACGAGCAGAGAAAACAAGGCACGTTCATCCCTCAGGGCACAAGGGATGAATTGACAGTTGCTCTGGGTAACCCAGAGCATCCTGGACGTGTTAGAGGTGCCGGCGCTGGTGTGGGCATCAAAGCATTCTTTGGGCCATCCCAGCGCAAACCCAGAGCGGGACTTTCTCAAAAAGAGGTAACATATATATTCTATTTTTATAATGTTACTGCAAAAGGAAATTCATTAATAAAAAGCTAATATTTGTTTTATCCATGTATAGGAGAATAAGAGAGTCGAGGATATAGTTGCTAAGAAGCTCAACGATGTGGTTGCTGAGAAGGTCAAGGAAGAATTGCTGCGGTGGCAGACATCTCAGGCTTCCAATCAGCCTATGCCGACCCACTCTTCTCCTGGTGCACAGACTGCAAGTAATCCTGGAGACACATCGCCTAACACGTCTGCTGTAAGTATTGTTTATGACATTGTAGCTAGTCTTTTCAAGATGATATGTTTTCAAGATGATATGTATATATGTATAACATTCTTTACGTAAATTTGTAGGCATTGAAGCCATGCCGCTTAAGAATGGAAAACTATGTTGTTGCAGAGGCGCAAGCTTACCAGTCCCTTCCTGGGGCAACGTTTCATGGGACTCCAATGCCGCAGGGCTACATTCGTGTGAGCCCGATACATGTATTACCCGATTGGAGGGAAGTTGCGTTGCCATATGCCCACCCAGATATTGATACACTTGGTGAGGCAGAAAGCGGGGTCATATTGTGGCCCAAAGCAGATGTCCTCTACACGACTGAAATTGTAAGATAAATTTACATTGATTTAGACTGTTAATGTGTATATATGATGTCAACTGATCTGAAATTATATATACAGGTTAAAAAGAAGACACCAGGAGCACCTAGGCCTCCACCTCCAATTCCCGCATTACCAACTTGGGTTCCAGCTGACCTACAATACCCGTTAGGTCCTGCTTGTAGGGGAATGGCATGTTGGCTACGGGCACATAATATACTTTGCCCTATAATTGTTTCTTTAGATGCAGATTATGCAGGTCAATCATACGACAGCTCTTTATTTATACAAGATATTATTGAGCTGTTTATGTATGATTGGTTGAATACATCAATGATAGAGACATGGATAAGGTGAGATCTTGTTTATACATCCATATACCTTGTGTAAGATCCGGTGATCTAGTTTCTTATATATTAATGCATACGTCTATATGTTTTGCAGCTACTTAATCGAAGATCATTGCAAACAATTTGCATATGATCATGTGGGATTTTTTATTCCATCATTGATTAGTATGGTAGCTAAAGACCCTGATAGTGTTCAACAATACTGTATAGATGCTTTTACAATTTTTGGTCATCAAATGAAGACGATAATAATAGCTCCATTCAATGTCAAGTAAGTTTTCTTTATTTATAATTTGGACTTAAGAAAATTCCATTATTATTTTGCATTTTGAGTTATTAATTGTTAACTTTTTACCTCTAGTGGTAGACATTGGGAGTTACTAGTTATTGTCCCCGGGACGTTCATTGTTTATTATCTAGATCCCGCAGGAAGTACATTAAACACTAAAATTGGACACGTAACCAGAATGGCATTATTCTGGTGAGAAATATTTCATTTTTTATATCCGTTAACATCTTTTATTACATTACTATTTACTTATGCAACTTAGTGTGTTATATTAACATGTAGGGGTTTAGATGCATTCAAAAATGCTGGAGGAAAGGTCCCAAGGAAAAAGAACCAGCCATTGTCTTGGGAGAACGTAAAAGTAAGTTCCCGACTCCCCGACTCCAATGTATATATTATTGATGTGAATTGTGCTTAGTTGTATTAATTTGTATGTTTCAATTTATAGTGCGCTACACAAGACAATGGCTGGGCATGCGCATACTATGTGATGCGATTTATGCAGATGATTATCAAACATGTCGCATTGGACATCGATACCATACATGAGGTATTATATATAGTCTCATTAGTTAGTATGAAATATATCAATCTTATTTTTATATTATTACTTATATATATACATCATTCTCTTTGCAGGTGTTTAAAACTGACCACACTATAGGCAAACGCTTAAAAAATGTACATGCTCCATATACGAGGGAATCATTAAATGAAGTAAGAGAAGAATGGGCAATAGCTGTACAAACAGTGGCAACTGTAAGATATAATTGGGATGTTGATAGTAATGATGAATGATACTTTGTAAATGAATGTTTCTGAATGTTAAAACATGTATTTGAATGATTCTATATGTGTGAACGTGACAATTGAATTGATGTCTGAATGTATCTACTTGTGTGAATCTTTTTATGTTAATTTTGCAGGTTTGTGGCCTGTTTGTAGGCTGATATCAATGGATGTCGTAAACCTGCAGTTCAGAAAACTGAACTGCAGGTTCTCATCCTGCTGACCAGCCACAGCAGGCCTGCAAACAGATTTATAAAAAAAAAAATAGAAATAGGCGTCGGTTATTTACCGATAACCGTCAGCACAGACTTACAGCGTCGGTTTTTTGTTGAACACCGACGCCAAAAGTGTTCGCGCTACAGGAAATGGGAGTCATCTAGGACACTTTTTTGCGTCGGTGTTTTAGTATATAACCGACGCAAAAAGCGTCCTAGATGACGCCGTTTTCTGTGGCGCGAACCCTTTTGGCGTCGGTGTTTTATAATCAACCGACGCCTTTATGTTAAATAGGCGTCGGTTTTTTAACCGACGCTGAAGTGTCCAACCTTTTAGCGGCACCCACATAGGCGTCGTTCAGAAACCGACGCCAAAGGGGGTTAAACAACCGACACTAAAAGGCACTTCTGTAGTAGTGTTATAATGGAAGGAGAGGTTTAAGATATGTTCCTAAAGAAAAATACTATTAACCTAAACCTAGAAGAACACAAGAACCCAAGACCAAGATCATGTATGTACCCAAGCACAAACCAAAGAGAAATGAGATTGATTCTATCTATTGTCACTATTTCTTGCGTGTTGGACATTATTCCTTTTCATGCCCATACAAGAAAAGGGATGTTGAATTAGTTTGGTTTCCAAGACCCCAAACATAGCAAATTTAATTAAGTTGAGATGTGACCCAACACCTCATTTGAACATCTTAATGTCTCATCTCAACTGAATAGATTGGTAATTTAGCTTATTACAATAACTTAAGTTCAAAACTGACATAAACAAATTACTAAAAACAAACAGAAACAACCTCGGTCGAGAAATAGTTCGACTGAGAAACTCCTCGGTCAAGAAAGTATTTGACCAAGGGAATGCCTATATCAAACATGTAAAAATCTGGAAAACCAGAAATCTTTCCGGTCAAAAAAGAATTTGACCGAGCTGGTATCCGATCGAAGAATAGTGGACCAAATACTCTATTTTTAACTGATAAATAACAAATCAGTCGATCGAAAAGAACTTCGACCAAAAAAATCGATCGAGACATACCTTTGACCGATGCAATTTCTAGAAAACCTATTCAACTGCTTCAATTTGCTATCAATTTAGCAACCAATGAAAATTTGATTTAATTGGAAATCAAGGATAAATCACAAATCTTGGAGACCATTTGATCTTTACATCATGATTTGTTGAATGAAGGAGCATTTTGGATATGACATTCTGATTAAACATATTGCAAAACTACTATATGCAAATTGATATTGGACATGCTTTCTCAAAACCACTGATTGAAGATTCATATTTTTGAAAAAGTTTATTAAGCATGCTCCTTTTCATGATTTGCCTGAAATTTGAAAATTGATGAACCATGATTTTCTTCCTTGTCTATCTTAAATCCAAAAAGCATGTTGATTTGAGAAAACTTCATCAAAGAAATTATGGATATACTTCTATTGTGAAATTATGGATATGTTTCTATTGTCTCATCATATTCCACATGGTTTGTTTAAAATAATCCCTGGTCTATGTCTATAAATAAACCATGTGTTTTGAAATTCCATTGAAACTTATGAAATGGAATGAATACCTCTTATCATCAAAATGATTATAGTAATTCAGCTCATTGCATATATAGATGATGCTATAATTGAAAATGCCATTATTGCAGTAAAGTAAATCTCTATGGCACAAATGCATTTTGACATATTAGTAAATGATTATATTATGGAAAAGGATATCATATTTGTGATACATGAATATTTTCACTATAGACTGCAAGTTTTATATTTTGCATATAAAATCTTCTATGAGGAAAAAGGCAAGCAAAATTGTTTGAATATCTTGGTTAGAACAAGAATATTAATGTTTTATCTAATTGTTTGTTCTAAGAGAAAAAATGTTACAACTTATATGAATTAAAGATCTTGGTTCAAGTCAATAAATACTATAAGAATCAAACCTATTTTTAAGGTACAAAGTTTTCTATACATAAAGGATTTACATTCAATCAAATGAATCATTGTGAATGCTTAAATTGGAAATCTGCAAATATTGCCTCTCGGTCGAAATCAAGTTTGATCGAGGGGCGCTGAGGTCGAAGTCAAGGTCGACCTAAAATAAGCTTGACAAAATGCTTAATTGTAAATCATTTCCTTTCACGCAATCTTAGTATATTGATCTAAAACTTGTTCATCATATTAAAAACAAGATTTTAGTGCAAAGCACTCATAAACGTTTAATCTATTATAATCCAACTCTAATGCTTATTATGACCTTAGAATTCTTAAATTATCTTGATTATAAGATTAAGGGGGAGCTCACAAAATTTTGTAAACATTTTGATAAATATTGATCAAATCAAACTTTAAAAACGAGCTATGACCTTAGGATTGTTGAATTATCTTGATGTAAAATGGACTCTCTATATCAATATGGGCTTAACATCCCTCTTTATTGATTAGACACTACTACAGAAACGGCCTTTGGCGTCGGTCGTTTAACCCCATTTGGCGTCGGTTTCCGACCGACGCCTATGTGGGCGCCGCTAAAGGTCGAACACTTCGGCGTCGGTTTTTTAACCGACGCCTATTTAATCTATAGGCGTCGGTCGTTTAGTAGAGAACCGACGCCAAAAGGGTTCGCGCCACAGAAAACGGCATCATCTAGGGCACTTTCTGCGTCGGTGTTTTAGTAAATAACCGACGCCACTATGGAATATAGCGTCGGTCTTTTAGTAGATGACCGACGCATAAAGTGCCCTAGATGACGCCATTTTTTGTGGCGCGAACACTTTTGGCGTCGGTTATATACTAAACGACCGACGCCTATATGTTAAATAGGCGTCGGTTTGATATGAATATCCGACGCCATTTCCAGGACTGCTTTGGCCACATCAGGCGTCGGTTTATTGAAAAAAACCGACGCTGTAGGTCTTTCCTGACGGTTTTCTATAAATAACCGACGCCTATTTATATTTTTTTTTTTTTCATATCAGTTTGCAGGCCTGCTGTGGCTGGTCAGCAGGATGAGAACCTGCAGTTCAGTTTTCTGAACTGCAGGTTTACGACATCCATTGATATCAGCCTACAAACAGGCCGCAAACCTGCAAAAGTCACAAGCAAAATTCTACACAAGTACATACATTCAGACATCAATTCAATTCTCACATTCACACACATATAGAAACATTCAAATACATGTATTAACATTCAGAAATATTCATTTACATAGTATCATTCATTATCGCTATCAACATCCCAATTATATCTTACAGTTGCCACTGCTTGTATGGCTTTTGCCCATTCTTCTCTTACTTCATTTAATGCTTCCATCGTATATGGAGCATGTATATTTTTTAAACGTTTACCTGTAGTGTTGTCAGTTTTAAACACCTGCAAAGAGAATGATGTATATATATAAGTAATAATATAAGAATAATATAAGATTGATATATTGCATACTAACTAATGAGACTATATATAATACCTCACGTATGGTATCGATGTCCAATGCGGCATATTTGATAATCATCTGCATAAATCACATCACATAGTATGTGCATGCCCATCCATTGTCTTGTGTAGCACACTATAAATTGAAACATACAAAATAATACAACTAAGCACAATTCACATCAATAATATATATATTTGAGTCGGGAACTTACTTGTACGTTCTGCCAATTTATTGGCTGGTTCTTTTTCCTTGGGACCGTTCCTCCAGCCTTTTTGAATGCATCTAAACCCCTACATGTTAATATAACACAATAAATTGCATAAGTAAATAGTAATGTAATAAAAGATGTTAACGGATATAAAAATGAAATATTTCTCACCAGAATAATGGCATTCTCATTACGTGTCCAATTTTAGTGTTCAATGTACTCCCCGCAGGATCTAGATAATAAATAGTGAATGTCCCGGGGACAATAACTAGTAACTCCCAATGTCTACCGCTAGAAGTAAGAAGTTAACAATTAATAACTCAAAATGCAAAATAAAAATGGAATTTTCTTAAGTCCAAATTATAAATAAAGTAAACTTACTTGACATTGAATGGAGCTATTATTATCGTCTTATTTTGCTGACCAAAAATTGTAAAAGCATCTATACAGTATTGTTGAACATTATCAGGATCTTTAGCTACCAAACTAATCAATGATGGAATCAAAAATCCCACATGATCAAATGCAAATTGTTTGCAATGATCTTCGACTAGGTAGCTGCAAAACATATAGGCGTATGCATTAATATATAAGAAACCAGATCACCGGATCTTACACAAGGTATATGGATGTATAAACAAGATCTCACCTTATCCATGTCTCTATCATTGATGTATTCAGCCAATCATACTTAAACAGCTCAATAATATCTTGTATAAATAAAGAGCTATCGTATGATTGACCTGCATAATCTGCATCTAAAGAAATAATTATAGGGCAATGTACATTATGTGCCCGTAGCCAACATGCCATTCCCCTACAAGCAGGACCTAACGGGTATGTTAGGTCAGTTGGAACCCAATCGGGTAATGCGGGAAGTGGAAGTGGAGGCCTAGGTGCTCCTGGTGTCTTCTTTTTAACCTGTACATATAATTTCAGATCAGTTGACATCATATATACACATTAACAGTCTAAATCAATGTAAATTTATCTTACAATTTCAGTCGTGTAGACGACATCTGCTTTGGGCCACAATATCACCCCGCCTTCTGCCTCACCAAGTGTATCAATATCCGGGTGGGCATATGGCAATGTAGCTTCTCTCCAATCAGGTAACACACGTATCGGGCTCACACGAACGTAGCCCTGTGGCATTGGAGTCCCGTGAAACATTGCCCCAGGAAGGGACGGGTAAGCCTGCGCCTCTGCAACAACGTAGTCTTGCATTCTTAAGCGGCATGGCTTCAATGCCTACAAATTTACGTAAAGAATATTATACATATATACATATCATCTTGAAAACATAACAACTTGAAAAGACTAACTACAATGTCATAAACAATACTTACAGCAGACGTGCTAGGCGATGGGTCTCCAGGATTACTCGCAGTCTGTGCATCAGGAGAAGAGTGGGTCGCCATAGGCGTATTGGAAGCCTGAGATGCCTGCCACCGCAGCAATTCTTCCTTGACCTTCTCAGCAACTACATCGTTGATCTTCTTAGCAACTAAATCCTCAACTCTCTTATTCTCCTATACATGGATAAAAGAAACATTAGCTTCTTATTAATGAATTTCCTTTTGCAGTAACATTCTAAAAAAAGAATAGGTTACCTCTTCTTGAGAAAGTCCCGCTCTGGGTTTGCGCTGGGATGGCCCAAAGAATGCTTTGATGCCAACACCAGCGCCGGCACCTCTAACACGTCCAGGATGTTCTGGGTTACCCAGAGCAACTGTCAATTCATCCCTTGTGCCCTGAGGGATGAACGTGCCTTGTTTCCTCTGCTCCTGCAGCTCCCGCTAATCACCATAAATAGAAATTGGTAAGTTAACACCACAAATAATCAATATTCAAATGATTTCTCTAAGAGTTGTATTTTACCATTTTTGCAGCCGCCTCAGCAGTTACAGGCTTCTTTATTTCACCCTTCTTGTTTTGCCTGCCAGCTATCCAGATATCATGGCGAGGAATGGGTGTGGCAGACTCCTGAGTAGGAGCAGACTCCTGAGTAGGAGCAGACTCCTGAGTAGCCGCAGACTCCGCCTGTAGTCTTTGGCGAACGCTTGCATAGCCTTTTGGACCCATAGTGTGGTCATGCACATTCAGTGCACGCCTTGCTTTTTGTGCGTCACTGAGGGCCTAGTTAGTATGCACATTAATGATTTGGTTAGTAGCACTAAATGCTAATCTTGAATAGGTGAATACAATGTATATTAATTAAATTAGGAGTGACGCCTAATACCTTGAATTCTTCAGATTTTCTTGAAGCAACAAAATTGTCCCAATCTTCTTTGTCCAAGAAGTTCCATTGTTCAAGGGCTGACTTCTTCTTCTTATCACCCTCTTTTATGTATTCTCTGTTCAGATTTGTCCTATAATTCCTAAGCATCTTTCCAGCGCGTTGCATCACATTTTTACGATGCAACTTCTCATCCAATGCAAACAGATTCTGTAAAATAGAAATGTTATTAACTAGTATCCAAAATAGAATTGCAAATAATAGAATTTGTAATCTACAAAATAGAATTGCAAATAATAATAACTCACGCATAAATCCTTCCATATCGAGTCTTTTTTCGCTTGAGGAACTTTATGCCAATTGTCATACTTAACACCACAATGGCCCCGAGTGGTACACCCAAGATAGTTCACAAAATTATTGCGGTTCACTCCAATTGGATTTCCTCCATTATCAAACTCCACCACCAATTTAGATCCACTACCACTTAGCGCTAATAACTTCTTCAACAGGGTGATGCCCCTTTTCTTGTTAAGTGTCTGGTGTTGCGCATCAAGTTGCTCCAGTGCTTCAGTGGGTACAGGTGCATCAACCTAAAATTTGACAAAAATAAAACACACTAACTTAGCCCAATATAGAAATATAGGATATATGACATAACTAGAAGATAATGAATTTTATAGAAATACAGGATATGTTTTTAGAACTTACATTAGTATCCTCGCCATGCTCATCATGGACTTCATGCTCATCATGGACATCATGCTCATCATGGTCAGCCATCTGAAAATGTCATTAAAAAGGCAAACATTTAGCATTTGTATTAACTAGAAAAAGGCAAACATTTAGCATTTGTATTAACTAGAAAAAGGCAAACATTTAGCATTTGTATTAACTAGAAAAAGGCAAACATTTAGCATTTGTATAAACATACATGTCTCTAAAATTGTGATCTTTTATCAATTAACAATCCTTCATTGTGATCTCCGCGCACATATAAGTCATCATTAGCTTCAATATTTTGTGGAGTTGGCAACCCAACTGAGAATGGACTGGAGTCATCATACTTATCATAGTACTCTTCTTCATCTATAGGATCTTCAATGAACTGTCTTTTACCATGAAGAACAACCGACCATTTATCATTTGCAGGATCATCGATATAGAATATTTGTTTCGCCTGTGATGCCAATATGAATGGTTCACCCTTCTCGCCAATCTTTTCAAAGTTCACCAAAGTGAAACCCAATTCATCCACTATAACTCCTTTGGTGTTATCAACCCAATTACATTTAAAGAGCGGAATTTTGAAATCTATGTAGTCAAACTCCCAAATGTCCTCAATGACACCGTAATATGACATTTTAGCTTCACGTGGACTCTTATCCTTTGCACTTGCAAAGTACATAGTCGACGCTTGAAGAGTGACCCCACTATTTTGGACGACACTCTTATCATCTTGGCGCTTTGTGTAATATGTGAATCCATTAATGTCAAACCCTTCATAAGACATAACATTCGGTTTTGGTTTAAAGGCGAGGCATTTGATAGTTTCTGTAATATCATTTGGTGTTTGAGATAGTTGATGTAAGACTTTATCTTCAAACCACTTAGTAAAAGTCTTATTATGCTCTCTAGCAAGCCACATTGAACTTGCTCGAGGATGTTGTCTCTTTATGAAATTGGTATGTTCCTCGATATAAACACTCACTTCATCCATATTGTGTAAAATATACAAGTGAGCTTGTTCCAACTGCTCACGGCTGATTACTTTCACCCGTAATCCCAAAATTCCTTTGCCCTCCTCAATATTCTTGTCATTATCAGGAGTGTCATTACCACTGAGAAAGTCATTACAAAAATCCATAACCTCTCTCGCCACATAACCTTCAATAATACTCCCTTCAGGCCGATAACGGTTTCGGACATCACCTTTAAAAACGCTCATGTATCGTTCAAAAGGATACATCCAATGCAAGAAAACTGGTCCCAACATTTTCACTTCCCTAGTCAAGTGGACAACAAGATGTACCATGATATCAAAGAACGAAGGAGGGAAATACATCTCAAGCTGACATAGGGTAACAACCACTTCTCTTTGCAAATTATCGAGAGTATCAGGGTCAATAACTTTGCTGCATAGACTATTGAAAAAGAAACAAAGTCTGGTAATTGCAAACCTTACATGCTTCGGCAATATAGATCGAATAGCCACAGGCAATATTTGTTGCATTAGAGTGTGACAATCATGAGATTTAAGACCTATCAACTTCAGATCTTTCATTGATACCAATCTACGGATGTTGGATGAGTAACCATGTGGCACCTTAACATTTACCAAGCATTCACAAAAAGTTTTCTTCTCCTTTCTAGACAACGTGTAACAAGCGGGAGGTAAGTATGTTCTTTTATTACCCATTTCACGTAATTCTGTTAATTCTGACCTTATTCCCATTTCACGTAGGTCCAGTCTGGATTTTATCCCATCTTTAGTCTTACCTGGTATATTTAATAGAGTACCAATGATGCTATCACAGACATTTTTCTCAACGTGCATTACATCGATACAATGCCTGACTGTCAAAGAACTCCAATAAGGAAGATCCCAAAATATTGACTTCTTCTTGAATGAAGAATTGTCACTCCGTGTGGCCATACTACATTGTGATTTCTTACCAAATTCATTGACAATGTCTTTTACTCTTTCATAAACAACATCCCCTGGTATAGGTTTAGGTGCACTCCGTTCATCATTCCATCCATTGAATGCTTTGCGCTTCCTACGATACGGATGGAATTTTGAAAGAAACCTTCGATGACCAAGATATACAGTCTTGCCGCCATGTTTTAGTCTTATTGAATCAGTGTTTTCTTCACATATAGGACACGCTTTAGCTCCTTTGACACTATATCCAGACAAATTCCCATATGCTGGAAAGTCATTAATAGTGCAAAATAACATAGCGTGCAAACGAAATGTCTCTTTTGCTGAAGCATCATAGGTCATCACACCTTCAGCCCAAAGTTTCTTTAAGTCATCAATCAAAGGTTCAAGATAAACATCGATATCATTTCCGGGTTGTTTAGGGCCCGATATCAACAATGACAACATAACGTACTTATTTTTCATACACATCCAGGGAGGAAGATTGTATATAACAAGCATGACTGGCCAAGTGCTATGTTGGCTGCTCAATGTCCCGTACGGATTCATCCCATCTGTACAAAGCCCAAGTCTTAGATTCCTATCTTCTTCACCAAATTTAGGGTACAGTAGATCAATCTTCTTCCACTGTGGGGAATCAGACGCATGTCGTAGGATCCCATCATTATTTTTCTTAACATCTGCATGCCACCTCAGATTCTTCGCATCTTTCGGATTTGCAAACAAGCGTTGAAACCGTGATATTATAGGTAGATACCACAACACCTTGGCAGGAGAACCAGTTTTGGACTCCCCCGAAGTCGTCAATTTATACCGTGACGCACCACATTTTGGACAATCTTTCAAATCTACATAGTCCTTTTGAAATAATACACAATCATTCGGGCATGCGTGTATCTTCTTGGCCTCCATTCCCATTGGACACAACATTTTCTTTACCTGGTATGTTGAGATTGGAAGCTCGTTTCCTTCAGGAAGAATTTCTTTCAACAAAGTCAACAATGAAGTGAAGCTTTTGTCGCTCCATCTATTGTTAGCTTTCAACTTATACAATCTCAAAACAGCGCTAAGCTTCGTAAACTTAGCACAGCCTGTGTATAACGGTATCTCAGCATCATGCACAATGTTTGTAAAGATAGGAGGTGGATCGGTGTGCTCTACCCTACAACTATCCAGCATCGCATCAACGATGTCTGCTGGAACTGGTTCGTTCACATTTACGTCATCGGAGGCAATTTCTTCTTCCACCCAAGCACTACTATCGACATCTACTGGTTTCGATTTTGAAATCTCTCCATGCCAGTGCCATTCTGTATAGCCTTGTACAATCCCGTTGCACATGACATGACTTTTGATTTCCTCACCAGTGTTGACTTTCAAGATGTTACCGCAATGCCTACATGGACAGTAGAACCTATCTGTAGGTTTTTTCCTATGTTCCTCGGCAACTCTAATAAACTGATCAAGACCAGATATAAACTCTGGGGTGCAACGATTACGAATGGACATCCATGATCTATCCATTCTATGATCAGAGAAAACAAGTATATATTAGGAAACAAGTATATATTAGGAAAAGATTAGGGTATACACTTACATCCTAAGCGTATAATGTGATGTCATTCTTATATATAATAAATGTGTACCACCTATCCCATCCTTGAACACCTAATCTCACTAGTAAGTGTATAATGTATATTTGGTTTTCAAGAAAATTTCGGCAGCATTTCCCCGCTGTTCTCTAAGTACATATGTACTTAGAGAACAAATGGGGAAATGCTACCGAAATTTTCTCGAAAACCCAATACACATTATACACTTACATCCTAAGTGAGATTAGGTGTTCAAGAACAGTCCCAAACCGGGGACTATCCAAGATTTACTCCTAATGAGTCAATCTTGGATGGGTTTCTAGGCCAACAAATACATTTGATGTCATTCTTATATATAATAAATGTGTACCACCTATCCCATCCTTGAACACCTAATCTCACTAGTAAGTGTATAATGTGCATTTGGTTTTCAAGAAAATTTCGGCAGCATTTCCCCGCTGTTCTCTAAGTACATATGTACTTAGAGAACAAATGGGGAAATGCTACCGAAATTTTCTCGAAAACCCAATACACATTATACACTTACATCCTAAGTGAGATTAGGTGTTCAAGAACAGTCCC
Organism: Alisma plantago-aquatica; assembly: GCA_963693085.1. NCBI lineage: Eukaryota > Viridiplantae > Streptophyta > Magnoliopsida > Alismatales > Alismataceae > Alisma > Alisma plantago-aquatica. The sequence continues at coordinate 125,679,128 of OY856411.1, forward strand.
AAACCGGGGACTATCCAAGATTTACTCCTAATGAGTCAATCTTGGATGGGTTTCTAGGCCAACAAATACATTTGATGTCATTCTTATATATAATAAATGTGTACCACCTATCCCATCCTTGAACACCTAATCTCACTAGTAAGTGTATAATGTGTATTTGGTTTTCAAGAAAATTTCGGCAGCATTTCCCCGATGTTCTCTAAGTACATATGTACTTAGAGAACAAACGGGGATATGCTACCGAAATCTTCTCGAAAACCCAATACACATTATACACTTACATCCTAAGTGAGATTAGGTGTTCAAGAACAGTCCCAAACCGGGGACTATCCAAGATTTACTCCTAATGAGTAAATCTTGGACGGGTTTCTAGGCCAACAAATACATGTGTTGTCATTCTTATATATAATAATTGTCTATAAACTACAGGAAACATGGTTAATCCTAATCAACAGAGCATTATTAAATAATAAATCAAGAAATCAATAGTTTTAAACAAAAGGTCTAGGAATCTTTACTAGACATTATATGTATCCCTAATCATCATATTTAACATACTACATTATTATGAACATCCAGATCAGATTAAGATCATACTATGTTATAACCATTGGTTTAGTAACCCTATTTCCGCATGTACATGTTTATCAACTTTAAAACCCTATAATTCATGAAATCATTCTAACTCAATTTAATATGTTGGGATCACACAATTATATAATGACATCAGAATATATAGAAGAAACATAATTAACATGTTTAACAACATGTTCATCAAACTAGGGTTTTCTTGAATATCATAAAAGGTAGAAGAGCATTCTTTTCGGTAAGTTGACCTTTTCATATTACTTTGACCATTACAAACACATGTTTCTAGGCCGACACAAGGTGTAACATGTAGGTGATATACCTAGGTTGACACACCTTAATGAGTGTAGGCCGATACACCTTGAATATAATGAATGGATACACTTGAAATTAATGAGAAGGATACACTTTGAAAAGTGTAGGCTAGCTAGTATACCCTAAAAAGCAGCAGACAATATAACAAGTTAAAGTTGAATCTAATATTCTAGTAAGGATGAAAGAAACTTGTACTAATTGTATGAGAAAGGTAATACCTTATAATGATAATTGATGAAAGTAATCAAGTATAATTGAATACTTAAAGTAATGAATTAAAATCCTAGATGTCGGGGTTATGAATTAGGGTTTGTCTGTTGAATAAAACCCTAACGACCTTAATCGGATACAATAGAAGTCCTAACCCTAATTATGAAAGGTTGTGACTTGATTGATAGATTATTTGTGATACAATTGAATGTAAAGATAATAATATAAGCTCCTAAGAATGAGGAGTTATGATATAGGGGTGATGATTGAACATAACCCTAAAAACCCTAGTCAAGTTCAAAAGAGCAACCCTAACCCTAATGACAAAAGGTAATGTAACTTGAAATGGAATGAGAATAATATTTAGTGGTAACCGTGAATTACTTATGATTATAGCCAAGTAAGGTAAACATGGGTTATAATCTATTATAGCTTGATTATACCTCATGAGAACTATGACATAATAGTTTCAAAAATAATGTATATAGGTCTAATGATCTAGAAAAAACATATATTATAGCTTGATTATAATCTATTATAGCTTGATTATACCTCATGTTTGTAAATGGCAGAGAAAAAATTGTCCCATCATCATATTTCAGTAAGAAAAAATTGTCCCATCATCATATTTCAGTAAGAAAATTTCAACTATGGCAGAGAAATTCATCCCCAAGCCTCACCCCTACTATCGTAATCTCTATTGCAGCAATACTACCCTCGTAATCCCACCAATCACCCGCAAGCATTGTCACACAAATAAAATACATGTACATCAATAAAATACAGAGAAGAGGGCATACCGGTTTGGAGGTCTGGAGAAGACGGCGGTAAAGAGGAGCTGTGGTGGCGGCGCGGCGGAGAAGCAGCTAGCTAAACCCTGGTGGCGGCGCGACGGCGGTGGAGAGCAGCTCTGTCGTCCTGGCGGCGGCGGCGAGACGGCGGTGGAGAGTAGCTCTGTCGTCCTGGCGGCGGCGGCGTGGAGGCACTAGCAGTTGCGGCGGCGGCGTGGCGGGAGCAGTCGGGTGGGGCGACAGCAGTTGGAGGGTCCAGCAGTTGCGGCGGCGGTGGTGTGGAGGGGAGGGGCGACAGCAGTTGGAGGGTCGGGCGACAGCAGTTGCGGCGGGAGCAGTCGGCTGTTTAGGCGATGAAACAGAAGAAAGGGGAACAGTCGGGTGATCGCAGGATATAAATTTCACCTATAGCGTCGGTTGTTTGTCACAACCGACGCCTAAAATAATTTAGCGTCGGTTGTTTCAAACAACCGACGCTCAAATGGACGATATTTTCACGAAATTGTTTGGCGGGAACCACTTTCGGCGTCGGTTATCAACAGATAACCGACGCTATAAGTGACACTTTGCGCGCAAAGTTTTCATCACATATAGGCGTCGGTGGCTATTTAAATAACCGACGCTGTATGTGACATTTTTTCTTTTCGCTCGAAAATTGGATTTCGCAGGAGCTTTTAGGCGTCGGTTTGTTATTGTCAACCGACGCTAAATACAAAGCGGTACCCGTGTCTGGCTGGTCTTCGAATATAGACGTCGGTTTGCTTAAACAGCCGACGCCCTATATGATAGGCGTCGGTTTTTCTTAATAACCGACGCCCAGAAAAGCGACACTGAATGCTATTTCTGTAGTAGTGAGAGATATATTTCTTGATCCTACTATGCCGTAAAGATAACCTCATATCACTTTCAGGGCTTAACATCCCTTGTAAAATGGATGAGAAATCAATGCATGTATCCATCATAAGCCTAAATGGATCTCATATCATTTTTAGGGCTTAAAATCCCTTGTAAAATGGATGAGAAATCAATACATATCATCATATGCCTAAATGGATCTCATATCATTTCAGGGCTTAACATCCCTTGCAAATGATTGAGAAATCAAAACACATATGCCATGAACCTAAAAGGATCTCATATCATTTCAAGGTTAACATCCTTTGCAAATGATTGAGAAATAAATTATGGCTAAATGTGACATAAAAATATGTGGTTTGCATTTAACCCCTTGCTTTTAAAACTAAATATCTCATTAAGGGGGAGCATCAAGGCATAAAATTAAGGGTGTATAATAAAAGTCTTGGTTATATTGGCTATCTTTTTTTAATGACAAAGGGGGAGAAACAATATAAATAAAATAAAAAGAGTTTCATAATCTCTTGGTTTTTTAAAAATGATATTGTTTGAATAAGAGAATAAATGCAAAGGAAATGCAAAGGTAAAATTTCAGGTATGAAACTCATATGATTTACATTACTTTGATTTATATTGGAAATGTTTGCCATCTTCAAAAAGGGGGAGATTGTTGGCTAAATTGGATATTATTATAAATCCCTTTGTTTTGATGATGACAAACATTTCATTCTTGTGGTTTTAACATGCTATTTGAGTGTTTCAGGAATAAGCATAAAAGGTGGTGGATAACAAAGACTTGGAAGATCCTTATGCTCAAAATTGCTTTGTTTTCATGATTGTAATCAATGTAAAAATGTGTACAAGTTTATAATGTACAAGTACTTAGATATCATGTAAATCAAGCGTTTAGATCTTCCCTATCCACACAAAACACTTAGATAGGTCATCCCTAAGTGAGCATCACAATTACACATTCATTTCTTACACTTAGCATATGATTTAAATTTTTGAAATAGAGTTTGTCTTGGTCGAAACACTTCTCGACCGAGATACTTTTGGTTGAACATTTTCTCGACCGAGAAACTCCTAAGTCTAATGCACGAACACCTTTGCATAACATGCTCAATGCCATCACTGAGAGAGGTTCGGTCAAACTTTACTTCGATCAAGAATGAGTTACTAGTAGGTTCTATAGCCGTTAGACTTGGTGGGAAAAAGTGGGTGGGAGTTGAGTTGAACGTTGCAATACACTTACTCTAGACTTACCCTCGGTCGACAAAATGTTCAACCGAGAAGAGTTCTATCTGCACTTTTCAGAATTAATTAACTAGTCATTACAAATGCAATTAGTGGATATCTAACGACTAGTTGAGCACTAAGAGCCCCCTAGAAAGTGTCTAGAACGTCCCTAAGTAATAGTAGGCCATTCCTAAAGATAGGACATGCCTTAGGACACCCAAACTCACTTCATCACACCTACTTGCAATTGAGAATCAACTCTTGTGAGCAACTGAGCAATCTTGCTCTTGCAAATCATTACCATAAGCTGAGATTTTGTGTCCTATAGGCTAGCATCTCCTACCCACTACACTTTCACTTTCATATACATTAGATAGGAGATCAAAATTCTTGATATAGGATTCAAGCCTTGCGCTAAACTGGTAACGTGTAATTTCCTTCTTCCCTTCTTGTTCTCTTGTATTACTTATGTTTCTCCTTTGCTACTCCTAGGTTGGAGGCCGTGGAAAGGAGGTTGTTGGAGCTTCTTCAGGTGGTGAAGGTAGCTCGGCGTGACTTTGGACTACTTATAGAAGGTCTCAATGGGAAGCTACTTCAAGGAGGAAGGCTACTTCAAGGGGGAGCTTGAAGTTACTTCAAGTGAAGGCTGATTCAAGGTTGGTGAGATGACTTCGGGGTGAAGGATGTCAAAGGATTGGGAGGTATTTGTAATTTTATGTAACATACTTGCGAGGTAATAAAATTCAAATACTTTCAAAATCCCAATTGGAAAAAATTGGGTAGTGGACTGACTCCCTTAGTTTTTGCTAAGGGTGGAACCACTCTAAATGCCTTGTCTCCTTCTCCAACATTTTTGTGATTTCTTGGTTGAATTAATTTAAAATTATAATAAAACCCTATTCACCCCCCTCTAGTGTTTTTTCAATCTCATCCCCAGCCATGCAGTGAAATGTGCGAACATGTGAGGGGAACTAAGTATTTATACATGAAAATTTCACATCATTGAAAGGGCATAAAATAACTTGAAAACTGTGTCTAACATAGCATCCATGACATGATTACATGGAAGCTAAAGTTATATGATTTCATCATAATATTTCTATAACATAAGTTGATATAGACACTCTCCATATTACACTCATGGTTCTTATAAGTCTAGTGAAATCACATAATTTCTCCCACAGAGATCATAAGGTAGTTTAAATCTCACATAAGGCCCATTATGGACCACATAAAAGGGACTAAGGCTTCCATAACAAGATGAGATCACTGCATCAACATAACATGATGTAAGCTTAAACAAGTTTTCATGGATCTTTAGTCATGTAATAATCATACATAGTATTTGGATGAAGAGCATAAATATCTAAAAATAGTAGAAGGTATGTGTTTTCATCTTCATTATTAACATGATTTGTATAATTAAATTCAATATATCACAATTGTACTTCACCTAAGAAGCATGATTACATAAATAAAGTAAATCCCTTAAAACCATAATTTATACTATGGGTGAATGAAAAACTCACTTAAGACAGTGAAGGAATACTAACTATAGCTTGAATGTTGATCAAACATAATATAATGTATATAACATAATTATCAATCAACTATAATTTACTAAAATATGGTTTTGGATTTCTATTTAATTTATATATAATTAGGTTGAGAAACAACATCTAGTTATGTGTAAGTAGGGTTCATTTTCTTAAATTCTTTCAAATGACTATTTATGTTTCCTACATCAAGACAATGAGTCTTGGATTTTGTAGATTCTGACCAATCAAGAAGGGGAAAAATAAATTAAAGCCAAATCTAGAAATTGAAAAGTAAAGGAACTCAATTTATGTCACCACATAAATTGTTGGACTATAATTGTATTATGGGAAAACAAGTCCAAAATCTATCCTAGACAACTTGTAATAGTGTAAAAATGAAACATACTTAAAGGGCATATTTCCCAAGGTAGAATGGCACATTGATTGATAGAAGAGGGGACAATGGTAAGACCAGTGCCTAGTTTGTTCTCCTTCATCCTCTATAGTGCAACTACCACCATTGGAGCATTATAGTTTTAATCACACTATCAAAATTGACGATATTAATTCATAGGGGAGAGATCCATCAAGATTGTCATTCCCAATTGAGATTGGGACCCAAGGAACCAGGCTTGTGGTGTCCCATAGCTCTACATCTAGTCAATTCGTGGCTGAAGAGTAGGAAGATAGCCACATCTAGGCTTGCTTCATGAAAGTACGAATCCTAGTATAAACATAACCCTAAGAGAAACTAGGAGTTAGAAAAGTAAATATGAATTGTATTGACCATGAAAACCTAGAACATGGTTGTGACATACGTGATACCAAAATATTAATAGGAAAATAGGGTTTGTATTTGTATAATGGCAAGATGATAAGTGGAATCATTAAAGATATGGATATCCTTACTTATGGATTGGTTGTTATTTCTACAAGGAAATAATCGGTAGAGAGGCCAAGAAACTTTGTCGGTGGAGGTCCTAAATCTTGGGTTTGGGAGGCATACAAGTGATAAAAGGTAAAGGTCCTAGGTGAAAAAAAAGTAGAGTATGGTGTCAAGAAGCTAATTGTATATTTTAAATTAATGGAGAAAGTTGAAGCTCCAAGATTGAGTTCATCAAATCTGTGGTAGAAGATAGACTTTGTGGCTTGTGGTAGCTTTAATTTGTAGAAATTGGAAATGGATAATCCTTCTTGGGAGTATAAGAATGATCTAGGAATTGATGGTTTACAGTGGTATTTTGAGTTGGTGACTAGAGGAGCCACTACATGTTTCAATCAAGGAGGAACAATAATGAAAATTTGGGCATTTCCACTTCAACCATAAAGAGGGATTGAGTAAGGGGTTCCTAGATTCAGAATGTTCTTTGAATTCTATTTAAGGTGGGAGAAATAGGATTCATGGAGGGGATATCATGTTATGTTAGGACTAAACTGACTAAGCTCCACTGAAATTTGGGATCATGTGTCGTAATATGCCAGGGATGGCACGGGTCGAGTGAAGGATCTCACGGTCACAGAGGCCATTACCACCATCATGAGCATTGAGGACAAAGAGATACGGGAGGAGATGATTGCCATCACTTGGGCGGCATGGACACTGCGGAATGACCGAACCTTCAAGAAACCAAACCCAAATAGAGCAGCTACCAAGGCCACCTTGTTGGCCTTGCTACAAGATCACAACAGAATGGGGTCAACGTCGAGCAGTCAAGGAGGTAGGCACACAGTGAGAAGCCAGCGGGTGAGGTGGACAGCTCTGGGGGTCGGCCATCTCAAACTGAACGTAGATGCTTTGGTAGGGGAGGATGGTAAAGAGGTGGCAGGATGGGTCCTTAGGGACAACAATGGTAATATCCTAGGCATAGGCAGCAAACGGTGGGATGGGCTGAAGGATACTGCTATTGCGGAGGCTTTAAGCATGCGTGAGGCCATTCTTTGGATGATATGTCATGGATGGAGCAATGTAGAGGTAGAGACAGACTCGCAGGTGGTGGATACCAACTTTCACAAGACCGGGTTGAGGAGAGACTACTTGGGAGGCATCTTGGATGACATTAGGCTGCTACAAGGCAACATTAGCTCTTTCTCTATTTCGTTTAGGAGTCGTACCAGTAATAGTTTAGCTAATTCTATAGCTAATGATACTCGTCGTGGGTCAGTCACGTCTTTTGATTTGTTATCGTCTTTCCCCAGTATGTATTTGAACCTTGCTGGGGCCGATTGGCCACCGTAATGATATATGGCACGCCACCTTCAAAAAAAAAACTGGCCAAACATTTTCTCCTTGCTACAAGTAAGGTTGGAGGAATAATTCAAAATTTCCTCTTATTGATGGTGGAAAGTGAAACTATCCAGAGTTGAATCAATAATTTAGATCACCTCTAATCAAAGGAGTGTGTAACACCCCAAACATAGGTAATTTAGTAGTGACCTTGATATATAAGGATTATTTAGTTTTATTGCTTAGATAACTAGGAGTGCATGTGTGTAGTTATTCACCATTTCTTCCTAAAATTTGTTAACAGATCTAGGGTTATCAACTCTAATGATATTTTACATATGCTAATTTGAACATGAGAAATTCAGATACCTACTTAGTTTTCAGGTTTGAGCTAGACAATCACATGTTTTAAAATATTAGGTGAAAAGGGTAATAATTATATTAATACAAATTGAAACAGAGTTACACTACCAAAATTTGAGATGATCTATAATATATCATTTCATAGTCATATACCATGAAAGGGACTTTGTTATTGTAACGTCCTAGTATTTGAGGCCTATGATAAAATTATCTTCAAAGGAATGATTGGACTACACATATCACCAAGGTGCACCTCCTTTTCTGGGAGCCCTTCTCTAAAGAACTTTGTAGTTAAGCATGCTCATCTTGGAGTAGTACTAGGATGGGTGCCTAGTTAGGAAGTTGACCCCGAATTGCGTGTGAGTGAGGACAAAGAATGCAGTAAAGACTAGTGGTGATCTATGGGGCCAGTCATCATTCTTGAAACTCTACTAGAGCCTTGGGCAATGGGGACATTAGTTACAAATGGTATCATAGCCAAAACCCCTCCAGTAGGTGGGACCTACATGGGCATGTGGCATGCCTGTCTTGAGCTGAGCGGTCCATGCAAGTTGGAAAGGGTTGTCCCTAGTGATGTAGACACCCTTGGGTTGGTAGTCTGTGATCAGGAGCTGGTTGTCCATGAGCCATTCTGGGTCTGTACTGAAATGGGGTGAGATTATGAGGTTGTATGGTTGAGCCTTGACGAGGACGTCAAGAGTCTAAGTGGGGGATATTGTAACATCCTAGCATTTGAGGCTAGGATAAAATGATCTTAAAAGGAATGATTGGACTACCCATATCACCAAGGTGAACCTCCTATTCTGGGAGCCCATCTCTAAAGAACTCCGTAGTTAAGCATGCTCAACTTGGAGTAGTACTAGGATGGGTGGCCAGTCAGAAAGTTGACCCCGACTTGCATGTGAGTGAGGACAAAGCGTGCACTTAAGGCTAGTAGTGGTATGTGGGGCTAGTCATCATTCTTGAAACTCCACTAGATCCTTGGGAAGTGGGCCCAAGCATTACAATTATGGATATATTTGGAGTCATCTTCTAGTTAAAATCTCATTGTTCATTTTTGCACATTTAGGGATAAGTTGTGCACAATATTAAACCATGGTGTGGTATAAGATTGAATAATCATGCATTGGTGTTTTTCTAGGGTTTTACAACACTAAAATTAAATATATTTGTGTCTTAAGGTTTTGTAGTGAATTTACTTTTCATATGAATTTTAAGCTATTTTAGTGACTCTCTCCCCTTGCTTGTTTGTCACAATAGCATCCTATTCTTAAGTTTAACTTTGCTATGGAACCAATATATAAACTAGATGTAGATACTCCTTGGAAATCATCTAGAGTGCCATTCAATTATAGATGAGACAAATATATTCATAAACCCAAATTACTTAAATATGAATGCCACAATGCATTTTATGGGCATATTCTAAAACCTCTTGGGTCTAAAAATTAATTTTCAAGTATGTGAATTCGTAATTATCAATTACACTAATTATAATATGAGAACATTATTTCACATGCCCGACTGTAGCTAAGAATAGTACCCTCTAATATAGTTATGACTCTTCTTGAAAACTCCAACATCAGTAGAGAACCTCATTATTGGCCTGACGAAACATAAACTATCAACATCGAAAAAGTATTGTCCAAACATTACTTACATCTCACACTTATAAACATTCTATAAATGCATTTATTAATATTTAATCGATTTCAATCCCCCAATAAATGAGTTGAAACTATGTCAAACATGATTCATTAATTTTTATTTATGCATGGAAATGGAAACTTGAAGATTCTCCTTATCGTATGGTCTACTCTCTATCAACCAAAAAACTGTTGTCAAGGTATTCTTTATCTAAGACTACATTTAAAATGAGTGTTTAGAAAGATCTTTTCCATTCATGATTATAGAATCATGATCCCTTGGCTCTACTTTATACCAAACAACTAACACAAAAGTAAACCTACTTCATCTTACATATACAATCAAACGGTCAAAATATATGTATTACACTTTGGCATGTAATTATATCATAGAAGTGACTGTTAAATCCCTCAAATCCAATGACAAATTCAAAATTTTGACATGTAGTAGGTCCTCATAGAGGTGCTAACTACATAGTGTACACAACATAAAACCACCACAAAATATCTAGTTCTTAGACATCAATACAGCTTACATAGCATTTTTTTCACAAAAACTTGAGATGAAGCCTTATTCATCCTTTTCTGTAGTGTAAGAAAAAAATAAGACATGATAATATTTATACTATGTGGCTTCTATGGAGGCATGGCCTAAAAAAATGAAACTGTGATAAATGAATTAAAAATTAGAAATAGAGTTATGAAAAAGTAGGAACATTGGCTAAGAAAGTGAGGAAGAGGCTAAATTTAGGTTCATGTAGCATCATGCAGACAAATAGAACTTGACAATGGGTAGTGGCTCATAGTTGAGAATTGAGATGGATTTCTAACAATTAGTTAATTGAATTAATCCATTTCATATTCTTGTAGGTCCTTACATAACTAACAATCAACTTAATTGCCACCCACATATCATATCCAAAGAAAAGTGTGCCTTTGTTAAGGGAAAGAAGATAGAAAATTGTGTCGTACTTGTTGCAGAGTTCCTCACAAGGTTCATAATCAAGAATGCCACAGCTAAATCTTGCGTCAATATTGATCTCACGAAGGCGTATAACCATGTTCGGTGGGACACAATGTGGGAAATCATGTCTCCGTTAGGCTTCTCCTATAGGTGGATAAACTTAATCAAGCAATGTTTCATGACTACCTCATTCTCCATTATGCTCAATTGTGGTTTTGTCAGTTTCTTCAGGGCTAATAATGCCCTTCGGCAAGGGGACCCCTTATCCCCCCTTCTCTTCACCTTAGTGATGGAAGGCCTTACTACCATGATCAGGAAAACTGAGCAGAGGAGATTCATCAATCCTTACAAGATCAAGGGAACGCCAGTCAAAACGCATCTCATCTTTTCCAAATATGTGATGACCTTCTCAACGGGTCATGCGAACAGACTGAATACATTCAAGAGGCTGGTGAAATAATTTGGGAGGTTGACCGGACTCTACATCAGTGATATTCAATCACATATTTATCTTTGTAAGTCATGTAATAGTTAGAGAGGCAGGCTCAAAATAGTCATCGACCTAAAGAGTGGCGAGCTCCCCACATAGTATCTGAGTGCACCCATTGCTGGGGGGAAAGGATAGAACTTTCAAATGTGCTACAATAGAGTTAGGTCGAGATTGAAGGTTGGATGGGCGTCCAAATGTCCATTGTTGGGAGACATGTTGATGAGGACGGTGATCCAAAGCATGGTTAGATTTTGGAGTGAGGTGTGCATTCTACCAATCCAACCATGTGCAGTCTGACCAAGAGGTTAAAAAACTTCATCTGGGGTGGAAAATTGCATGGTATTTCTTAGACAACTATAGCTCACAACTATGAGGAAGGATATATGAACATCACCAAGGTGGAGGATATTTCCTATTCTGGGAGCCTGAAGCGTTTGGATAGCTCTCTAATTGAACAAGCTGGGATGTGGTTTGGATGGATGAGATGCAGATACGGGAATGTTATGTTGATCCAAACTTCTTCCTCCAAAATATGAGAGGCCCTTTGTTGGTCTTGGAAGTAGGTCAACCAGTTGTACGGTGTGGATCACTCTAGTTTCTTTAGCCTTGCTAGACATTAGAGACTGCGGATCCACAATAAAATAGGTCCCCTGGTTACTTGGTTCAAATTTCTTTGGGGTGGTGCTCATGTTCGTAAATGGAGTATTTCTTGCTACAAGGATATTCTTAGCAAACTTTTGATGAAGGATAGAATCAGAAAATGGGGTATTAATATTGATACTAATTGTTCTTTCTATAATAATATTGATACCCATGGACATCTGTTTCATGAGTGTTGAATGGTCAAGTATATATGGTCTTCGGTTTGTCTTAAGAATGGTTGGGGCCGCTTGAACTCAACTAGCCTCAATGAAATAATGGATCAAATTAAAAGCAGAAGCAAAAGCCAACAGGAGATGGCCTTTGATGGGCTACATTTTACAAACATTTTCTTCAATGTTTGGAATGTTAGAAACAAGCTGATTCATGGTAGAACGCACAATAAGAGCATCTTCCAATTATCATCTAGAGACATTGGAAATGTTATGAAATCTAAGAAAGACACAGATAGAGGACTAAGTCCTATAGCAAAAATACATTGGGGCTTTTTTTACCTAATGCCCATGTATAATTTTTATAGTACCTTGCTTTGTATAGTATAGCTTTGCTATATGGAACTTTTGCAAATATATTTTACCTATTTCCAAAAATAATAATCAACTTAATTTCTACCTTCTGAGATAATGTAACCACTGTGCGGGAGTTGTTTCTGATTGTGTAAAGTCCATATTTATAAATGACATGCATGCCTATAACCAGCACATTTTATCTGTCCTTGTCTAAGCATCCACAAACATGTAGATTGTGTTGTCAATAATGACATGGGGATATGGATCATTGAGGTAAAGCTTGCCGCTGACTTGTTTAGTTGGAAGATTTAGAATTGTGGTTGATTATTTCCATATGGAGGTACATATTAACTTAAGAAGTTATTGTTTCCCAATATGAATAAATTTTTTTCTCACTTTACAAAGATGATATTATATCACTTCTAGGATTATAGAATCAAGCTTGTCTGTGTGGGTGGAGCAGGAGATGATGTATACTAAATAGATTTTCCTATTAGGTTTGCCATAGAACTTCAAAATTTCAATTCTTTCCATACTAATTTACTAAAAGTGTAGTCTTTGAAGCAATAAAGGAGTTCATCTTCTACATCGCCATACATTGGCCATGTGATGGAGTCATTGATATGGTGTTTAAATTTTTCACAATTTGTCAGTCATGTCCAATGTTGAAGTAATCATATTATAGATATTTATTGGCAATTTAGAGTTTTGTATGTGTGTCATTTTACCTTGCAGTTAGGATAATTTTGATAATAGATACATGTTACATTATTTGCTCACTATGAATTAGCTAGTGACATCATGCATCCAAAAAATTGTGTGAGATTTCTCAAAATGAACTATAGGGGAATATGCTTTATTGTGTTCCATGTAAATTGGGGGACATGGTGGTAGATAAACTTCCAATCTCACTCCTTGACTATGTCTACCATGAAGCTGACTTGAATGTGATCCAAGCCATCAGGAATGGAGTTTGAAGGAAACTCTAGAAAAAAATGACCACATAGACATCGATCATTCAAAAGAGTTTTGTTGACTACATCATTTACGAAAATAGGGCACTATATTTTTAGTACTAGTATATTCCTATTAATGAAAGACAACTTGGTAAACAATGGCTTTTTCAAGATGGATTCATCTTTTAGATACTTATCTATCATTATTTGACACATGTTGCATCTCTAAGGTTCACGTATTGCCAAATATTTTGGAACATGAGTTACATATTATGATCTCTTGCATCCTTTAGTACGAGGCAACCGAAATATTTGTTGGAGGTAATTTTCTTCCATGAAACAAGTAAAATCTTGTGCTCATCTCAATTCCAAAACCATATGGACTTACTAAGGTACATGTTGATTTCATCATAGAGGGAGGGTGATAGGTAGACCCATTTCTTGGTATAGACTGGCAATGCTTGCTATTTTGATTTTTCTAATGTGATTCTTCCTATAAGGGACAAGTGTCTACATAATAGATGTTCATTTGTGATCTCACTATGTCTAGGTGACTACCATGTGTTTATTTTTTGAAATGATAATGAAGATAGAGAAGCCCAAATAATGAACTAGGTCCTATATATTCAATATTCCTAGCATTCAGTTGACTTTTCCATTGTCATTCTCACTAGTGTCAGCTAAGAAGAACACCTCAAACAATAATTAGATATGAGCTAGCCAGACTAGTTCTAAATTATTACAACACTTTAGAATATTGGGTGTTTGTACTCGAGAGGCTTCTAGGATAAGGAAAAGATAATCAACAAAATAGATATGAGACATAGAAGGTCCACCTATACTCGATATTATCAGTCTCCATGTTCAATTATTCACAAAGGTTCCAATTGTTTCACTGAGTCTTTGTAACGACCCCGCCTCCCGGTAACCCCCAATTAAGGGAGACCAAGTGGTAAGAGCCATTATCCCAATTTTTGGATTAAAGGTTCGAAATTAATCAATAATAATTATCAAATTCTACCAGACTATACTGAAAAGCTATAACAAAATAAAATTTTGCATACCTTTTGAAAAACTTGGATTTCTAAACTTCTATCCACATATGGAAACTATTCTAACTAATCATCGTTGCACTTTAATTCATGTATTCACAATATGCCAATTTACTGTTTGTCCTTTCGGGATTTTGTACCTAAAATGCTGACAAACAAAACATCGGTCAGAATAAAAGAATATGCCAATATGTGGGGAAAATAATATTCGTGCTATTAACTATAACAACATATTGCAGTCAATTATGATTTGACTAACAACTTTACATTTTAAACATAACTGCTCAATCCATCCATATCCTAACCTCTACGTTGTCCCTACAGTGGACCTGATGCTACCTTTCTTATGGTAGATCCCCATTAAATCCCTCATGATCCTACCTAACAGGTGAATCAGTTTCTAGGATTGAGTCACATGGCACTACCCATAGGTAGCCCACTCCTTAACTCATGGTGTGCTAAAGAGTCTCATGGCACTACATGTGGGTGGCCCAATTTCTATCTCACGATAACCTGATGTCCTACTTAACTAGTAGGCCCTATACAACGTTACCCTTTTCATCATTAGCAAAGCCATAGAGGAGGACCAGGATCTGAGCTAGTCAAGCATACATATTTATGGTGATAATCATAGTCACTTTATAGTTGCATGAAATAAAAGTCATACAAGAAGTTATTTTCAAGCAACCGATAAAACATCTGGGAATTGTCGTGAAACTAAAGCAATTAACCATAAGTGTCACCACATACCTGTCAGGATGATTTGACAAAGAATTAATCCAATTAATGCAAGAAATCCAATAGGCAAGCAAGCACACAAAGAGATCCTGAAATATGCATATAATTTCCTATCATTGATTATGCCATCAAGATCTATTAAATCTAGATCTCTTCCAAGGGTTTCTAGTCCACTTTTAGGATTTCCATTGCGATTAGGGTTTCACTTCATTTTCACTATTTTAAACCCTAATTTTATACAATTACTCACAAACCCTAGTTATCTCTTTACTCCTCTTGACAGATATTAATTTATCTTTTAACAACATATAACCCTAATTTTGGATAAAAGGCACACTTAAATGTCCATTAAGTCTATTATGCCTCTTTCACATCAAAACTACCATTTTTATTCTTTTAAGGCATGACACGATCATTAGGCCTAATTATCTTCTTTGGTTCCTTTCAAATTAACAACTTATCTTTCATGAACTCTATTTAACACTAATTCCATATTTATCCATTAGAAAACCCTAATTACCACTTTAAGGGTATTTATCCACAATTAGGAACTTTTATACTTGAAATAGTTTAGAACCATCATATCTCAGCTTTATTCATGAATTCAAACAATTAAAGTCATTAAGAGTCACAATTACTAACATTAGGGTTTCAAGGCCCATTAAACCTCATTTATACACATGGAACCCTAAATTAATCCTATTACATGTAAAGTTCATCCTTTTTTATCTTAATGCATCTTTTTATAATTAATAGGTTAATATCAACTTTGATCATCCATAAAACCCTTCTCAATACATTAATCATCTCAAATTAGGGTTTCTTAATCATTAATGCATTAAAGTTGATAACTTCTACTACATTTCGAATTTCAAGAGGAATTAGCTTCTAAATCTATTTTTATTGGATTCCTCACATTTTTCTAAGAAAAAATCATATTTTATACGCATCCATCCGAGCTACCAATAAAAACATATGAATTTTGCAACTAAAAAATATTGGACCAATAGTATCATGCCATGTGGGAAACTTATACGTACCTATCCGCATTGAGCCTCCATTATAATGAAAACGCAATTTTTCCCTTATGTTGTGGGTCGCTCCTTCACATGCTAGGGGGCGTTTTGGTCCAAAACGTCTGCATCATCTTCCTCCTCTCAACGACGCGTTGATGCCGCCGCAACGGTGGGTTTCCACCGTGACCAGGTGACCTCCAGGGTGGGGGTGGACCACGCGAGGGTCCCCACCCCTCCGTAAGCCCCTATCGCACCTAACCATACCGCAGGTCAGGGCCAAGACAGCCTGGTCAATGAGGACCAGGGCTGAGAATAGTTCTCATTTTGCAGAGAAAACCTCCTTGGCAGAGGTCACAGCCAACGAAGGGAGAAGGGGGGAGGATATTTCGTCGCCCCCGAAGCTTCTCTAAGAACTTAAAACCTCATGCGGACACGTCTCCATGCAAGGGCAGGTCTGCGATGGTCCAACGATTGTAGTTCTTTCTTCCTTCTAGCAGAGTTGACGTTGGACTTGTTACTCGATGCATCCTTGGCATCATCATGTGATGTATCCAGGGTTGGCAAGGATACGAGGACCGTGGCCAGGGATCAGCTTTCTACATACAACAATGGTTGGCTTTCATGTCTCCCTATGGCGGGGGATCATTGGGGTCCTTTTATATCAGTAACTATGCAGAACCCTAGTGGTTAGATAGAGAAAGCACGAGCATTGTTAATCACCGATATCCCTTATCCATGAAATCTTATTTTCCTAAAGCAAATAACATATCTTTTGATAATATCAAAAGGTTATTAACTATGTAGCACATTATTATCATATTTTGTATTATTTGCATTTTCTCTTTCTTCTTCTTTATTGGGACTCCTTGGACTCTAAGTAATCCAAATATTTCGAAATTCCTTTTTTAAGGATACTTATTATCCTTCTAGATGCATCTACATCCATTATTTCTCATTATCTTTCTTATTTCTTTATTAAAATATTCTTTTGCAAGGATTTCTCATTATCATTCATTTCCTTTCCTCTTTTCCTATTTCTTTTATTAGAAATCACATATAAACGAAATTTACTCAATTGTGGCCATTAATGCCACTTTCTAGATATTTCCATGTATTTCTCATAAATATTTTGCTTAATATCCATTACCTTGTATCTTTTTCGATTATTTGGACTTTTCTCCTTTTGTCCTCTTTTATATCCATTATTGGATTAACATAATAATAGCAACCACGAAATTCCTATCAAAAGGTTAATTGCAAAGAAATCCATCCTTTGAAGCAAAGCATACAACCTTTTCAATTAAGTACATATTCATAAAATAATTACATTTCAATTATAAAAATATTTGAAAAATTGGGGTTGTAACATCCTTCCCCTCTTATAAGAATGTTGTCCTCAAAATTCCATCAAGCAAACAAACAATTCATGATAAGACTTTTCCATGTCCATCATTGGCCCCTATGTAGCTTTACCTTATCCATGGCGCTTCCAAAGAACCTTTATCATGACATATTCTTTTCTCTGAGTTCTTTCACCTTGGCATATATAATCTTCACAGGTGACTTAGGACATTTTAGCCTCCCTTGCGGCTCACTAGGTTCATTTCTCAGCACATGACTCGGGTACCTCACATAGTGCTCTAAATTGGACTTATGGAACTCATCATACATTACTTTATCCTGAATGGTAAGGTCAAACATAACCTTCTCCACCAATCCATCTCAAATGGACCCATGTATCGGGGACTAAGATTTCTTAGCTACATCTCAGAGGGTTCGAATTTTCATATCACATATTCTCCCACAGTGAACTGCATGTCAGTCTACATTGCATCAGCTCACGACTCATGTCGTCCCTGGGCTCTCTTTTCTAGCCATTGCACAATCAAAGCGCCTTCATCTCCACACACTATGGTGTTTTCTGACCTTCACAAGATCACTTCACCAACATAAAGCTCCCTTACAGAGCTTCTTTACATCCCAATACTGGCTATGGTGGTTATCAACACATCTTACATAGGACAAGAACTGTCTCCATGTATCACCCTGAATGAGCACATCTGCCCTCATCAGACCCTCTAGTATGGATCATACTAACCATGAGTTAGGGGTGATAAAATGTACTATCATCAAGTTCTTCATGTACCTACGTACACCGCATGGAAGTGAACCTTTAGATCACACTCAAAGACCTTTGAACTCACATTATGGTGTAGTTGAACCATCTCTCTCACATGTTGTTCAACTGGACCTGTCTCTTGACAATACTCTCTCTTTTCTTAGATCCTATCATCTAGGTAAGGCAATGTACCATAACCCATATTGCACATAGACCTTCTCCGGTCCATGGGAGACTTGCCACGACATCCATAGTGATGAACTCCCATTCCCTCTCAGGGATTTTTATCCTTTATGTCAACTCAATGGGTTATTGGTGTTCATCCTTCTCCTCCCGACATACAACTTTGTGCACTTCTTAGGCATCCAAAGTACTACTACCACTTATTATCTTAGCTGTACCATGGTGTATGGTGAACTTAAAATCATGATCTCTTGTATGTCACGATTCCTTAAGGTTGATTCCTCAGAAACCCTAAAACACTGTAGTCGGGGTTTCGTCACCTTCTTTCCCATAGAAGTGCATATGGGGTTCTACATCCATCTTTTCATCATGACAAGCCCTAGGCTGTCTAACTAAGCAATCACTAACTCAATCAACAGATCTCGTTACACCTGAGTGTTAGCCAAACATCTCTCACAAACATAGGGTTCACTTAACCCCCTCTTCGAGCCTGTCCACTAGCTAAACTAGACAGTTGCATCTCAACCAGAGCATCCATTACCACCTCACATCCTTATGTGTAAGGTAATGTTGAAGACACACACCTTCATGTATTCCACTTATTATCTCATCTCAAAATCTAAGTCTACTTCATCAAGAAAACTTAGAGCTCATCCTCTTGGTTATCAAACTCAACCTTGTATATGTCATTTATTCCACATAGATCATGATAAAAACATCCTCATAAGATGACTACCTTGGTTGTCTTGATGTTTGTAAACCATCCACATATCATACACTCCACAAGGGTACACTATTACCTCTATCCTCATACCTCATAGCAATGTTTCAACTCACATCATCTTTATCCTTGGTGTATGACATGCGTATTGTCCTATCTCTCACTCCCATAACATGAGGAAATAAGCATTTGGCGGCCGTCCAAACACAAAGTTCTTCCTATTCTAAGAGTAGAGATGGTACATCCCACATTGCCAATAAACCTTCAAATCTAACTAGAAGTGTGCATCACATGTCTCTACATCATGAACATCTCGAAATTATGGTTACTTCCATGGAAAACTGGTCTCAAACCTACTTGGGTCATCTCCTCTAGGTCTATAGGGTGTCGACACTTTTGGGGTCATCCCTCTTTCCTTATGCATCAGAGAGTGCCCTCCTCATCTTCCCTTCAGATCCCATGAGTTCATGAAGGTGATCAATCTCCTAACCCATGGCCCTCAGATAATGATAGATGTTACCTCCAGACCCTATGGTCATGTGCAACTAGGGAATTAGGCAACTCATACTCTCATTGGCCTTATCCCTACCAGACCCTAGGATAGACTTAGGATTCAAACATAGAACATATCCAACTTGAAACCTTACCCACATCTTCATCATCTCTCTCTGCATTCATGGTCTGACTTACATCCTTTCATAGAGGTCATGGTGACTAGCCTACCTTGGTCAGGCCCCATACCGGTTACCTCCATGGTAACACATCCACATGCACTTAGATATGGTTATCTATGGGTCTATAGGTTCATTTTCATACTATGCACTTTTCACTTAGCTTTCCAAGATCCTATGAGACACTACTACAGAAATAGCATTCAGTGTCGCTTTTTCTGGGCGTCAGTTAATGAGGAAAACCTACGCCTATCATATAAGGCGTCGGTTGTTTAAGCAAACCGACGTCTATATTCGAAGACCAGCCAGACACGGGTACCGCTTTGTATTCAGCGTCGATTGACAATAACAAACCGACGCCTAAAATCTCCCGTGAAATACAATTTTTGAGCGAAAAGAAAAAGTGTCACATACAACGTCGGTTATTTAAATAGCCACCGACGCCTATGTGTGATGAAAGTTTGCGCGAAAAGTGTCACTTTCAGCGTCGGTTATCTGTTGATAACTGACGCCGAAAGTGGTTCCCGCCAAACAATTTCGTGAAAATATCGTCCAATTGAGCGTCGGTTGGTTCAAACAACCGACGCTAAAGTTGTTTAGGCGTCGGTTGTGACAAACAACCGACGCTATAGGTGAACTTTATATTCTGCGATCACCCGACTGTTCCCCTTTCTTCTGTTTCATCGCCTAAACAGCTTTAGCTCCCGCCGCAACTGCTGTCGCCCGACCCTCCACTCTGTCGCACCCTCCACGACAGTGCCGCCGCGCCGCCTTCTCCGGCGCAACCTTCTCCTCTGGTGCCTCCACGCCGCCTTCTCCTTCGGTGCCAGTGCCTCCACGCCGCCGCCGCCAGGACGACAGAAGCTGCTCTCCACCGCCGTCGCGCCGCTACCAGGGTTTAGGGTTGCTAGCTGCTTCTCCGCCGCGCCGCCGGTTCGACCACAGCTCCTCTCCACCGCCGTCGCCCACTCTGTGCCGCCGTCGGCAGACCACAGCTCTTCTCCAGAACGGTATGCCCTCTTCTCTGTATTTTATTAGAGCTAGGAGGCAGAGGTTGCGTGTTAGTGAATGAAGTCGAAGGCTCTTTCCTCTCTCTCAAGCTCATGAAATGTGATTCTTACTGAAATATGATGATGGGACAATTTTTCTCTACCATAGTTGAAATTTTCCTACTTGAAAAGGTCAACTTACCGAAAAGAATGCTCTTCTACCTTTTATTTTAAAGATGCATTCTATATACAATTTTCCTGTACCCACAATTGCTGATTAGTTTTCTTGTACAACTGGATTCTTCAAGGAAATAGCTACAGCTAGATAAGATCGTGTACACTCTGTATTTTTTCCCATCCTTTCTACAACTGGGTTCTTCAAGGAAATAGCTACCTTGGGTCTTTATAGGTTATTTTAATGTTGTCTGAAGGAATTATGAAAAAATTAGTAAACAACCTCCTACAAAAAAGTCTATGCAGGACTTTAACATGTGTGTTATGAATTGTGGATTGTTGAGTTAGAAATGAATGGACCCATCTTTGCATGGGACAATCATCAAGAAGGGAAGAATTTCATTACATCTAAAATTGATAAAGTAGTTTACAATGATAAATTCCTTGATATTGTTTCTAATTTTCATAGGAAAGTTGATAAACATGTACATGCGGAAATATGGTTATTAAACCATTGGTTATAACATATAATGTCTAGTAAAGATTCCTAGACCTTTTGTTTGAAACTATTGATTTCTTGATTTATGATTTAATAATGCTCTGTTGATTAGGATTAACCATGTTGCCTGTAGTTTATAGACATTTATTATATATAAGAATGACAACACATGTATTTGTTGGCCTAGAAACCCGTCCAAGATTTACTCGTTAGGAGTAAATCTTGGATAGTCCCCGGTTTGGGACTGTTCTTGAACACCTAATCTCACTTAGGATGTAAGTGTATAATGTGTATTGGGTTTTCGAGAAAATTTCGGTAGCATTTCCCCGTTTGTTCTCTATGTATATATGTACTTAGAGAACATCGGGGAAATGCTGCCGAAATTTTCTTGAAAACCCAATACACATTATACACTTACTAGTGAGATTAGGTGTTCAAGGATGGGATAGGTGGTACATATTTATTATATATAAGAATGACATCAAATGTGTTTGTTGGCCTAGAAACCCATCCAAGATTGACTCATTAGGAGTAAATCTTGGATAGTCCCCAGTTTGGGACTGTTCTTGAACACCTAATCTCACTTAGGATGTAAGTGTATAATGTGTATTGGGTTTTCGAGAAAATTTCAGTCGCATTTCCCCGTTTGTTCTCTAAGTATATATGTACTTAGAGAACAGCGGGGAAATGCTGCCGAAATTTTCTTGAAAACCCAATACACATTATACACTTACTAGTGAGATTAGGTGTTCAAGGATAGGATAGGTGGTACACATTTATTATATATAAGAATAACATCACATTATACACTTAGGTAGGATGTAAGTGTATACCCTAATCTTTTCCTAATATATACTTATTTTCTAATATATACTTGTTTTCTTTGATCATATAATGGATAGATCATGGATGTCCATTCGTAATCGTTGCACCCCAGAGTTTATATCTGGTCTTGATCAGTTTATTAGATTTGCCGAGGAAAATAGGAAAAAACCTACAGATAGGTTCTACTGTCCATGTAGGCATTGCGGTAACAACTTGAAAGTCAACACTGGTGAGGAAATCAAAAGTCATGTCATGTGCAATGAGATTGTACAAGGCTATACAGAATGGCACTGGCATGGAGAGATTTCAAAATTGAAACCAGTAGATGTCGATAGCAGTGCTTGGGTGGAAGAAGAAATTGCCTCCGATGACGTAAATGTGAACGAACCAGTTCCAGCAGACATCGTTGATGCGATGCTGGATAGTTGTAGGGTAGAGCACACCGATCCACCTCCTATCTTTAGAAACATTGTGCATGATGCTGAGATACCGTTATACACAGGCTGTGCTAAGTTTACGAAGCTTAGCACTGTGTTGAGATTGTATAAGTTGAAAGCTAACAATAGATGGAGCGACAAAAGCTTCACTTCATTGTTGACTTTGTTGAAAGAAATGCTTCCTGAAGGAAACGAGCTGCCAATCTCAACATACCGGGTAAAGAAAATGTTGTGCCCAATGGGAATGGAGGCCAAGAAGATACACGCATGCCCGAATGATTGTGTATTATTTCAAAAGGACTATGTAGATTTGAAAGATTGTCCAAAATGTGATGCGTCACGGTATAAATTGACGACTTCGGGGGAGTCCAAAACTAGTTCTCCTGCCAAGGTGTTGTGGTATCTACCTATAATATCACGGTTTCAACGCTTGTTTGCAAATCCGAAAGATGCGAAGAATTTGAGGTGGCATGCAGATGTTAAGAAAAATAATGATGGGATCCTGCGACATGCGTCTGATTCCCCACAGTGGAAGAATATTGATCTATTATACCCAAAATTTGGTGAAGAAGATAGGAATCTAAGACTTGGGCTTTGTACAGATGGGATGAATCCGTACGGGACATTGAGCAGCCAACATAGCACTTGGCCAGTCATGCTTGTTATATATAATCTTCCTCCCTAGATGTGTATGAAAAATAAGTATGTTATGTTGTCATTGTTTATATCGAGCCCTAAACAACCCGGAAATGATATCGATGTTTATCTTGAACCTTTGATTGATGACTTAAAGAAACTTTGGGCTGAAGGTGTGATGACCTATGATGCTTCAGCAAGAGAGACATTTCGTTTGCACGCTATGTTGTTTTGCACTATTAATGACTTTCCAGCATATGGGAATTTGTCTGGATATAGTGTCAAAGGAGCTAAAGCGTGTCCTATATGTGAAGAAAACACTGATTCAATAATATTAAAACATGGCGGCAAGACTGTATATCTTGGTCATCGAAGGTTTCTTTCAAAATTCCATCCGTATCGTAGGAAGCGCAAAGCATTCAATGGATGGAATGATGAACGGAGTGCACCTAAACCTATACCAAGGGATGTTGTTTATGAAAGAGTAAAAGACATTGTCAATGAATTTGGTAAGAAATCACAATGTAGTATGTCCACACGGAGTGACAATTCTTCATTCAAGAAGAAGTCAATATTTTGGGATCTTCCTTATTGGAGTTCTTTGACAGTCAGGCATTGTATCGATGTAATGCACGTTGAGAAAAATGTCTGTGATAGCATCATTGGTACTCTGTTAAATATACCAGGTACACTACTACAGAAACGGCCTTTGGCGTCGGTCATTTAACCCCATTTGGCATCGGTTTCCGACCGACGCCTATGTGGGCGCCGCTAAAGGTCGAACACTTCGGCGTCGGTTTTTTAACCGACGCCTATTTAATCTATAGGCATCGGTCGTTTAGTAGATAACCAACGCCCAAAGGGTTCGCGCCACAGAAACGGCATCATCTAGGGCACTTTCTGCGTCGGTTATTTACTAAACAACCGACGCCTATATGGAATATAGCGTCGGTCTTTTAGTAGATAACCGACGCATAAAGTGCCCTAGATGACGCCATTTTCTGTGGCGCTAACACTTTTGGCGTCGGTTATATACCAAAAGACTGACGCCTATACTTCAAGATGACACGGCCATGCTTCCCTGCACGGCCGTGTTTAGTACTATAGGCGTCGGTTTTATATGCATAACCGACACCTTTTCCACCACGGCCGTGCTATCCTGCACGGTCGGGTTGTTTGTACTATTAGGCGTCGGTTTTTATCAAATAACCGACGCTGTAGGTCTTTGCTGACGGTTTTCGATAAATAACTGACGCCTATTTCTATTTTTTTTTTTCATATCAGTTTGCAGGCCTGCTGTGGCTGGTCAGTAGGATGAGAACCTGCAGTTTAGTTTTCTGAACAGCAGGTTTACGACATCCATTGATATCAGCCTACAAACAGGCCGCAAACCTGCAAAAGTCACAACAAAATTTCACACAAGTACATACATTTAGACATCAATTCAATTCTCACATTCACACATATAGAAACATTCAAATACATGTATTAACATTCAGAAATATTCATTTACAAAGTATCATTCATTATCGCTATCAACATCCCAATTATATCTTACAGTTGCCACTGCTTGTATGGCTTTTTCCCATTCTTCTCTTACTTCATTTAATGCTTCCATCGTATATGGAGCATGTATATTTTTTAAGCGTTTACCTATAGTGTGGTCAGTTTTAAACACCTGCAAAGAAAATGATGTATATATAAGTAATAATATAAAAATAAGATTGATATATTTCATACTAACTAATGAGACTATATATAATACCTCATGTATGCTATCGATGTCCAATGCGGCATGTTTGATAATCATCTGCATAAATCGCATCACATAGTATGCGCATGCCCAGCCATTGTCTTGTGTAGCACACTATAAATTGAAACATACAAAATAATACAACTAAGCACAATTCACATCAATAATATATATATTCGAGTCGGGAACTTACTTGTACGTTCTGCCAATTTATTGGCTGGTTCTTTTTCCTTGGGACCGTTCCTCCAGCCTTTTTGAATGCATCTAAACCCCTACATGTTAATATAACACAATAAATTGCATAAGTAAATAGTAATGTAATAAAAGATGTTAACGGATATAAAAATGAAATATTTCTCACCAGAATAATGGCATTCTCATTACGTGTCCAATTTTAGTGTTCAACGTACTCCCCGCAGGATTTAGATAATAAACAGTGAATGTCCCGGGGACAATAACTAGTAACTCCCAATGTCTACCGCTAGAGGTAAGAAGTTAACAATTAATAACTCAAAATGCAAAATAAAAATGGAATTTTCTTAAGTCCAAATTATAAATAAAGTAAACTTACTTGACATTGAATGGAGCTATTATTATCGTCTTCTTTTGCTGACCAAAAATTGTAAAAGCATCTATACAGTATTGTTGAACATTATCAGGGTCTTTAGCTACCAAACTAATCAATGATGGAATCAAAAATCCCACATGATCAAATGCAAATTGTTTGCAATGATCTTCGACTAAGTAGCTGCAAAACATATAGGCGTATGCATTAATATATAAGAAACCAGATCACCGGATCTTACACAAGGTATATGGATGTATAAACAAGATCTCACCTTATCCATGTCTCTATCATTGATGTATTCAGCCAATCATACATAAACAACTCAATAATATCTTGTATAAATAAAGAGCTATCGTATGATTGACCTGCATAATCTGTATCTAAAGAAACTATTATAGGGCAATGTATATTATGTGTCCGTAGCCAACATGCCATTCCCCTACAAGAAGGACCTAACGGGTATGTTAGGTCAGTTGGAACCCAAGTTGGTAATGCGGGAAGTGGAGGTGGAGGCCTAGGTGCTCCTGGTTTCTTCTTTTTAACCTGTATATATAATTTCAGATCAGTTGACATCATATATACACATTAACAGTCTAAATCAATGTAAATTTATCTTACAATTTCAGTCGTGTAGACGACATCTGCTTTGGGCCACAATATGACCCCGCCTTCTGCCTCACCAAGTGTATCAATATCTGGGTGGGCATATGGCAATGCAACTTCCCTCCAATCGGGTAATACATGTAGCGGGCTCACACGAATGCAGCCCTGCGGCATTGGAGTCCCATGAAACGTTGCCCCAGGAAGGGACTGGTAAGCCTGCGCCTCTGCAACAACATAGTCTTGCATTCTTAAGCGGCATGGCTTCAATGCCTACAAATTTACGTAAAGAATGTTATACATATATACATATAATCTTGAAAACATATCATCTTGAAAAGACTAGCTACAATGTCATAAACAATACTTACAACAGACGTGCTAGGCGATGGGTCTCCAGGATTACTCGCAGTCTGTGCATCAGGAGAAGAGTGGGTCGCCATAGGCTGATTGGAAGCCTGAGATGCCTGCCACGACCTTCTCAGCAACTACATCGTTGACCTTCTTAGCAACTAAATCCTCAACTCTCTTATTCTCCTATACATGGATAAAAGAAACATTAGCTTCTTATTAATGAATTTCCTTTTGCAGTAACATTCTAAAAAAAGAATAGGTTACCTCTTCTTGAGAAAGTACCGCTCTGGGTTTGCGCTGGGATGGCCCAAAGAATGCTTTGATGCCAACACCAGCGCCGGCACCTCTAACACGTCCAGGATGCTATGGGTTACCCAGAGCAACTGTCAATTCATCCCTTGTGCCCTGAGGGATGAACGTGGCTTGTTTCCTCTACTCGTGCAGCTCCCGCTAATCACCATAAACAGAAATTGGTAAGTTAACACCACAAATAATCAATATTCAAACGATTTCTCTAAGAGTTGTATTTTACCATTTTTGCAGCCACCTCAGCAGTTACAGGCTTCTTTATTTCACCCTTCTTGTTTTGCCTGCCAGCTATCCAGATATCATGGCGAGGCATGGGTGTGGTAGACTCCTGAGTAGGATCAGACTCCTGAGTAGCAGCAGACTGCTGAGTAGCCGCAGACTCCGCCTGTAGTCTTTGGCGAACACTTGCATAGCCTTTTGGACCCATAGTGTGGTCATGCACATTCAGTGCACGGCTTGCTTTTTGTGCGTCACTGAGGGCCTAGTTAGTATGCACATTAATGATTTGGTTAGTAGCACTAAATGTTAATCTTGAATAGGTGAATACAATGTATATTAATTAAATTGGGAGTGACGCCTAATACCTTGAATTCTTCAGATTTTCTTGAAGCAACAAAATTGTCCCAATCTTCTTTGTCCAAGAAGTTCCATTCTTCAAGGGCTGACTTCTTCTTCTTATCACCCTCTTTTATGTATTTTCTGTTCAGATTTGTCCTATAATTCCTAAGCATCTTTCCAGCGCGTTGCATCACACTTTTACAATGCAACTTCTCATCCAATGTAAACAGATTCTGTAAAATAGAAATGTTATTAACTAGTATCCGAAATTGAATTGCAAATAATAGAATTTGTAATCTACAAAAAAGAATTGCAAATAATAATAACTCACGCATAAATCCTTCCATATCAAGTCTTTTTTCCCTTGAGGAACTTTATGCCAATTATCATACTTAACACCACAATGGCTCCGAGTGGTACACCCAAGATAGTTTACAAAATTATTGCGGTTCACTCCAATTGCATTTCCTCCATTATCAAACTCCACCACCAATTTGGATAGCATCATTGGTACTCTATTAAATATACCATGTAAGACTAAAGATGGGATAAAATCCAGACTGGACCTACGTGAAATGGGAATAAGGTCATAATTAACAGAATTACGTGAAATGGGTAGTAAAAGAACATACTTACCTCCTGCTTGTTACACGTTGTCTAGAAAGGAGAAGAAAACTTTTTGTGAATGCTTGGTAAATGTTAAGGTGCCACATGGTTACTCATCCAACATCCGTAGATTGGTATCAATGAAAGATTTGAAGTTGATAGGTCTTAAATCTCATGATTGTCACACTCTAATGCAACAAATAT
Source organism: Alisma plantago-aquatica (assembly GCA_963693085.1). Taxonomy (NCBI): domain Eukaryota; kingdom Viridiplantae; phylum Streptophyta; class Magnoliopsida; order Alismatales; family Alismataceae; genus Alisma; species Alisma plantago-aquatica. The sequence continues at coordinate 125,707,488 of OY856411.1, forward strand.
TGCCTGTGGCAATTCGATCTATATTGCCGAAGCATGTAAGGTTTGCCATTACCAGACTTTATTTCTTTTTCAATAGTCTATGCAGCAAAGTTATTGACCCTGATACTCTCGATAATTTGCAAAGAGAAGTGGTTGTTACCCTATGTCAGCTTGAGATGTATTTCCCTCCTTCGTTCTTTGATATCATGGTACATCTTGTTGTCCACTTGACTAGGGAAGTGAAAATGTTGGGACCAGTTTTCTTGCATTGGATGTATCCCTTTGAACGATACATGAGCATTTTTAAAGGTGATGTTCGAAACCGTTATCGGCCTGAAGGGAGTATTATTGAAGGTTATGTGGCGAGAGAGGTTATGGATTTTTGCAATGACTTTCTCAGTGGTAATGACACTCCTGATAATGACAATAATATTGAGGAGGGCAAAGGAATTTTGGGATCACGGGTGAAAGTAATCAGCCGTGAGCAGTTGGAACAAGCTCACTTGTATATTTTACACAATATGGACGAAGTGAGTGTTTATATCGAGGAACATACCAATTTCATAAAGAGACAACATCCTCGAGCAAGTTCAATGTGGCTTGCTAGAGAGCATAATAAGACTTTTACTAAGTGGTTTGAAGATAAAGTCTTACATCAACTATCTGAAACACCAAATGATATTACAAAAACTATCAAATGCCTCGCCTTTAAACCAAAACTGAATGTTATGTCTTATGAAGGGTTTCACATTAATGGATTCACATATTACACAAAGCGCTAAGATGATAAGAGTGTCGTCCAAAATAGTGGGGTCACTCTTCAAGCGTCGACTATGTACTTTGCAAGTGCAAAGGATAAGAGTCCACGTGAAGCTAAAATGTCATATTACGGTGTCATTGAGGACATTTGGGAGTTTGACTACATAGATTTCAAAATTCCGCTCTTTAAATGTAATTGGGTTGATAACACCAAAGGAGTTATAGTGGATGAATTGGGTTTCACTTTGGTGAACTTTGAAAAGATTGGCGAGAAGGGTGAACCATTCATATTGGCATCACAGGCGAAACAAATATTCTATATCGATGATCCTGCAAATGATAAATGGTCGGTTGTTCTTCATGGTAAAAGACAATTCATTGAAGATCCTATAGATGAAGAAGAGTACTATGATAAGTATGATGACTCCAGTCCATTCTCAGTTGGGTTGCCAACTCCACAAAATATTGAAGCTAATGATGACTTATATGTGCGCGGAGATCACAATGAAGGATTGTTAATTGATAAAAGATCACAATTTTAGAGACATGTATGTTTATACAAATGCTAAATGTTTGCCTTTTTCTAGTTAATACAAATGCTAAATGTTTGCCTTTTTAATGACATTTTCAGATGGCTGACCATGATGAGCATGATGTCCATGATGATCATGAAGTCCATAATGAGCATGCTATCCATGACGAGCATGGCGAGGATGCCAATGTAAGTTCTAAAAACATATCCTGTATTTCTATAAAATTCATTATCTTCTAGTTATGTCATATATCCTATATTTCTATATTGGGCTAATTCAGTGTGTTTATTTTTGTCAAAATTTAGGTTGATGATGCACATGTACCCACTGAAGCACTGGAGCAACTTGATGCGCAACACCAAACACTTAACAAGAAAAGGGGAATCACTCTGTTGAAGAAGTTAATAGCGCTAAGTGGCAGTGGATCCAAATTGGTTGTGGAGTTTGATAATGGAGGAAATGCAATTGGAGTGAACCGCAATAATTTTGTAAACTATCTTGGGTGTACCACTCGGAGCCATTGTGGTGTTAAGTATGATAATTGGCATAAAGTTCCTCAGGGGAAAAAAGACTTGATATGGAAGGATTTATGCGTGAGTTATTATTATTTGCAATTCTATTTTGTAGATTACAAATTCTATTATTTGCAATTCTATTTTGGATACTAGTTAATAACATTTCTATTTTACAGAATCTGTTTGCATTGGATGAGAAGTTGCATCGTAAAAGTGTGATGCAACGCGCTGGAAAGATGCTTAGGAATTATAGGACAAATCTGAACAGAGAATACATAAAAGAGGGTGATAAGAAGAAGAAGTCAGCCCTTGAACAATGGAACTTCTTGGACAAAGAAGATTGGGACAATTTTGTTGCTTCAAGAAAATCTGAAGAATTCAAGGTATTAGGCGTCACTCCCAATTTAATTAATATACATTGTATTCACCTATTCAAGATTAACATTTAGTGCTACTAACCAAATCATTAATGTGCATACTAACTAGGCCCTCAGTGACGCACAAAAAGCAAGGCGTGCACTGAATGTGCATGACCACACTATGGGTCCAAAAGGCTATGCAAGCGTTCGCCAAAGACTACAGGCGGAGTCTGCGGCTACTCAGGAGTCTGCTGCTACTGAGGAGTCTTCCACACCCATGCCTCGCCATGATATCTGGATAGCTGGGAGGCAAAACAAGAAGGGTGAAATAAAGAAGCCCGTAACTGCTGAGGCGGCTGCGAAAATGGTAAAATACAACTCTTAGAGCAATCGTTTGAATATTGATTATTTGTTAACTTACCAATTTCTATTGATGGTGATTAACGGGAGCTGCACGAGCAGAGGAAACAAGGCACGTTCATCCCTCAGGGCACACAGGATGAATTCACAGTTTCTCTGGGTAACCCAGAGCATCCTGGACGTGTTAGGGGTGCAGGCGCTGGTGTGGGCATCAAAGCATTCTTTGGGACATCCCAGCGCAAACCCAGAGCGGGACTTTCACAAGAAGAGGTAACCTATACTTTTTTTAGAATGTTGCTGCAAAAGGAAATTCAATAATAAGAAGCTAATGTTTCTTTTATCCATGTATAGGAGAATAAGAGAGTCGAGGATATAGTTGCTAAGAAGGTCAATGATGTAGTTGCTGAGAAGGTCAAGGAAGAATTGTTGCGGTGGCAGGCATCTCAGGCTTCCAATCAGCCTATGGCGACCCACTCTTCTCCTGATGTACAGACTACAAGTAATCCTGTAGACCCACCGCCTAACACGTCTGTTGTAAGTATTATTTATGACATTGTAGTTAGTCTTTTCAAGTTGTTATGTTTTCAAGATGATATGTATATATGTATAATATTCTTTACGTAAATTTGTAGGCATTGAAGCCATGCCGCTCAAGAATGCAAGACTACGTTGTTGCAGAGGCGCAGGCTTACCCGTCCCTTCCTGGGGCAATGTTTCATGGGACTCCAATGCCACAGGGCTACGTTTGTGTGAGCCCGATACGTGTGTTACCCGATTGGAGAGAAGCTACATTGCCATATCCCCACCCGGATATTGATACACTTGCTGATGCATAAGGCGGGGTGATATTGTGGCCCAAAGCAGATGTCGTCTACACTACTGAAATTGTAAGATAAATTTACATTACTTTAAATTGTTAATGTGTATATATGAGGTCAACTGATCTGAAATTATATATACAGGTTAAAAAGAAGACAACCGGAGCACCTAGGCCTCCACCTCCACTTCCCGCATTACCAAGTTGGGTTCCAACTGACCTAACATACTCGTTAGGTCCTGCTTGTAGGGGAATGGCATGTTGGCTACGGGCACATAATATACATTGCCCTATAATTGTTTCTTTAGATGCAGATTATGCAGGACAATCATACGATAGCTCTTTATTTATACAAGATATTATTGAGTTGTTTATGTATGAGTGGTTGAATACATCAATGATAGAGACATGGATAAGGTGAGATCTTATTTATACATCCATATACCTTGTGTAAGATCCGGTGAGCTGGTTTCTTATATATTAATGCATACGTAATACATGTTTTGCAGCTACTTAGTCAAAGATCATTGCAAACAATTTGCATTTGATCATGTGGGATTTTTTATTCCTTCATTGATTAGTTTGGTAGCTAAAGACCCTGATAATGTTCAACAATACTGTATAGATGCTTTTACAATTTTTGGTCAGCAAAAAAAGACGATAATAATAGCTCCATTCAATGTCAAGTAAGTTTACTTTATTTATAATTTGGACTTAAGAAAATTCCATTTTTATTGTGCATTTTGAGTTATTAATTGTTAACTTTTTACCTCTAGCGGTAGACATTGGGAGTTACTAGTTATTGTCCCCGAGACGTTCACTGTTTATTATCTAGATCCCGCGGGAAGTACATTAAACACTAAAATTGGACACGTAATGAGAATGCCATTATTCTGGTGAGAAATATTTCATTTTTGTATATGTTAACATCTCTTATTACATTACTATTTACTTATGCAATTTACTGTGTTATATTCACATGTAGGGGTTTAGATGCATTCAAAAAGGCTGGAGAAACGGTCCCAAGGAAAAAGAACCAGCCAATAAATTGGCAGAACGTACAAGTAAGTTCCCGACTCCAATGTATATATTATTGATGTGAATTGTGCTTAGTTGTATTATTTTGTATGTTTCAATTTATAGTGCGCTACACAAGACAATGGTTGGGCATGCGCATACTATGTGATGCGATTTATGCAGATGATTATCTGATATGCCGCATTGGACATCGATACCATACATGAGGTATTATATATAGTCTCATTAGTTAGTATGAAATATATCAATCTTAATTTTATATTATTACTTATATATATACATCATTCTCTTTGCATGTGTTTAAAACTGACAACACTATAGGTAAACGCTTAAAAAATATACATGCTCCATATACGATGGAAGCATTAAATGAAATAAGAGAAGAATGGGCAAAAGCCATACAAGCAGTGGCAACTGTAAGATATAATTGGGATGTTGATAGCGATAATGAATGATACTTTGTAAATGAATATTTCTGAATGTTAATACATGTATTTGAATGTTTCTATATGTGTGAATGTGAGAATTGAATTGATGTCTGAATGTATCTACTTGTGTGAATTATTTTTTGTGAATTTTGCAGGTTTGTGGCCTGTTTGTAGGCTGATATCAATGGATGTCGTAAACCTGCAGTTCAGAAAACTGCTGACCAGCCACAGCAGGCCTGCAAACTGATATGAAAAAAAAAATAGATATAGGCATCGGTTATTTACAGAAAACCGTCAGCAAAGACCTACAGCATCGGTTATTGGATAAAAACCGACGCCTAATAGTACAAACAACCCGACCGTGGTGGAAAAGGCGTCGGTTATTCATATAAAACCGACGCCTATAGTACTAAACACGGCCGTGCAGGGAAGCACAGCTGTGTCATCTTGAAGTAGAGGCGTCGGTCTTTTAGTAGATAACTGATGCAGAATGTGTCCTAGATGACGCCATTTTCTGTGGCGCGAACCCTTTTGGCGTCGGTTATCTACTAAAAGACCGACGCCTATATGTTAAATAGGCGTCGGTTAAAAAACCGACGCCAAAGTGTTCGACCTTTAGCGGCGCCCACATAGGCATCGCTCAGAAACCGACGCCAAAGGGGGTTAAACAACCGACGATAAAGGTTGTTTCTGTAGTAGTGAGACCTCTTTAGGTTACCTCAAAACCAAAAAGAACTGGTCTACACCCTACAAAAGGGTCCCTATCCCAGGACGGGAGGAAACCACATCTTGATAACAAAGGTCACAAACATCCTTATGTCTAGGGTTTACATCCACATGATCACACTTAGTCCTATTAAGCTACTAAAGCACGTAGCTAACATGCAGACCACTTACTAAACCATGCTAGGTCTCCCTGATAAGTCTTAGTTGTTCTCATTCCACAACATTGGACCAAAATCATATCTACCCATGTCACCAACTTAGATGTGAGGGGTTCATCAAACATACCTTAAACTTAAGGGATTTCCCTTTCCTCTAAACATGAGGAGTTCCATGCTCGAATATCGTCATGAGCATCATGTACACTACTTCCCCTATTAGGTCAAAGAACCCTAGGTTCACTTTTTTGATGTCCAACTGCCTGCTCAACCTTTTAACCATGAACCAAGCATGTACATGGTATGGCATGCACTTCCTATTATCTTTTTACTCAAGCAACACCTCAGAGTTGAGTCCTCCTCAAGGACACCAACTAGATAAAAATCCTCACAACTAGTTACTAAACCTCCTTAGGGTCTAAGGAACTCTTCTTCCAATCCCTAGAAGGTAAGCACCTAAATCATCTACTCATAGGTACTAGCAGCCTCATCCTCTCTCTAGGGTTTGGTTCCTCTAAAGACAACCAAGATACCATCAACCTCCAGGGATCATGCATGAGGAAACCACAACAATCCATTTAGGTATCATCATCCTTAACTCCCCATTGTTCCTCATGTCTCGGAGTCTAAGCTTCCAACCTTCTTGCTTGGGCCCTGCTCTCTCTCTAGAGCTAACCCCACAACCATCCTTACTACTAGAGGTCCTCCCTCCATGAAGGTGGATGAAGCTCACAAGCATACCCCTACATGGGTGAAACCTATGTTCAAACTTATGTTTGCTCAAGATGATCCATAACACTTTATGTTTATCTCATAAGCTATCCAATATGCCTTTCTGGCCAGGGTTTTAACCTACTACCATCACTACTGACGTACTCAAGGTGCATACTATACCATGCTCATATCAGCCCATAGGGTTTCTACATGTTCTTCACTAACCTCATCAATGAACGAGTCATCCTTCACCCTAACATGTACAACCCTACCAGGGTTGGGTCCCCAAAAGGTACAAGGTCAATCAACCTCACAAGGCTCAAACTATCATAGGGATTCAAAACTTCCATCTCATCATGCCATCTCTCTCTAACCACCACTTAGGGTTAGGGTTAGCATCATCCTCATAAGATGTGCTAGTCTCTACCTATAATGGAGGTCTCTACCTCCAAGTCTAACTCTCTCTACTCATCCTCCTGACAAGAAGGTCTAATCTCAGGTCTCTCCTAAGGGCATGACAACACATGTCATACGACCTAAGCATGCAACTAATCTTTAGTTTATGCTTAACTATTAAGCTTATGTCCACGACATCTTATTTACATGCTTTTATTAATTTGTTGGAGGATTCCTAAACCTTATTATACATACCCTGACTTCAAGAGGGTGAGGAAGAGAGAGAAAAACCCTAAACCTTAATATCTTAACAGAATTAGGGTTGAGACGGGATGAAAATAGATGAGAGAGTCTTAAAGGTATCTTATTTCGAGTCAGATCCTAAGACATTGGCCAGGTAGTCACACAGATCCGGGAGTCCTCGTATGCTGACTAGAAGTGTAGTGGAAAATCTTGCCAGCCCCCGGGCGTGATCCTTTTCTAGACACCTCTGACTTTCGGAAAATCCTCTAATAACTCCCTCAGGTTCTATAGAGTTTGTAAAATTTAATAATTATTAAGGATTAAATGAGGAAACAACGCTCTGATACCAAATGTAACGACCCCGCCTCCTGGTAACCCCCAATTAAGGGAGACCAAGAGGTCAGAACCGTTATCCAAATTTCCGGATCAAAGGTTTGAAAATAATCAATAATAATTCACAAATTCTACCAGACTATACTGAAAAGCTGTAATGAAATAAAATGTTGCATACCTTTTGAAAAACTTGGATTTCTAAACTTCTATCCACATATGGAAACTATTCTAACTAATCCTCCTTGCACTTGAATTCATGTATTCACAATATGCCAATTTACTGTTTGTCCTTTCAGGATTTTGTACCTAAAACACTGACAAACAAAATGTCGGTCAACATAAAAGAATATGATGGTATGTGGGGGAAACAATATTTGTGCTATTAACAATAACAATATATTGTAATCAATTATGATTTAACAAACAACTTTACATTTTAAACATAACTGCTCAATCCATCCATACCCTAACCTCTGCGCTATCCCTGTAGTGGATCTGGATGCTACCTTCCTTATGGTAGATCCCCATTAAACCCCTCATGATCCTACCTAATAGGTGAATCGATTTCTAGGGTTTAGTCACATGGCACTACCCATAGGTAGCCCACTCCTTAACTCATGGTGTGCTAAAGAGTCTCATGGAACTACATGAGGGTAGCCCAATTTCTAACTCACGATAACCTGATGTCCTACTTAACAAGTAGGCCATGTACCAGGTTACCCTTTTCATCATTAGCAAAGCCATAGAGGAGGACCAGGATCTGAGCTTGTCATGCATACATATTTATGGTGATAATCATAATCACTATATAGTTGCATGAAATAAAAGTCATCCAAGCAGTTATTTTCAAGCAACTTATAATACATTTGGGAGTCACTGTGAAGCTAAAGTGATTAACCATAAGTGTAACCACGTACCTGTCAGGCTGATTTGACACAGAATTTATCCAATCAATGCAAGAAATCCAATAGGCAAGCAAGTACACAAAGACATCATGAAATATGCATATAATTTCCTATCATTGATCATGCCATCGAGATCTATTAAACCTAGCTCGCTTCCTATGGTTTCTAGTCCACTTTTAGGGTTTCCATTGCAATTAGGGTTTCACTTCATTTTTACTATTTTAAACCCTAATTTTATACAATTACTCACAAACCCTAGTTATCTCTTCTACTCCTCTTGAAAGATATTAAGGTTACCTTTAACAACATATAACCCTAATTTTGGATAAAAGGCACAATTAAATGTCCATTAAGTCTATTATGCCTCTTTCACATCAAAACTACCATTTTTATTCTTTCCGGGCATGACACGATCATTAGGCCTAGTTATCTTCTTTGGTTCCTTTCAAATTAACAACTTATCTTTCATGAACTCTATTTAACACTAATTCCACATTTATCCATTAGAAAACCCTAATTACAACATTAAGGGTATTTATCCACAATTAGGAACTTTTATACTCAAAATAGTTGAGGACCATCATATCTCAGCTTTATTCATGAATTCAAACAATTAAAGTCATTAAGAGTCACCATTACTAACATTAGGGTTTCAAGGCCCATTAAACCTCATTTATACACATGGAATCCTAAATTAATCCTACTATGTGTAAAGTTCATCATTTTAGATCTTAATGTGTCTTTTTATAATTAACATGTTTATATCAACTTTGATCATCCATAAAACCCTTCTCAATACATTAATCATCTCAAATTAGGGTTTCTTAATAATTAATGCATTAAAGTTGATAACTTCTATTACTTTTTGAATTGCAAGAGGAATTAGCTTCTAAATCTACTTTTAATGGATTCCTTGCATTTTTCTAGCAAAATTCATATTTTATACGCATCCATCCAAGCTACAAATAAAAAGATACAAATCTTGCAACTAAAACAATATTGGACCAATAGTATCATGCCACGTGGGCAACTTATACGTACCTATCTGCATTGAGCCTCCATTATAACAAAAAGGATATTTGGCCCTTATGTTGCGGGTCGTTCCTTCACATGCTAGGGGGCGCTTTGGTCTAGAATGTCTGTGTTATCTTCCTCCTCTAGATGACGCATTGTTTCCGCCGAAATGGTGGGTTTCCACCGTGACCAGGTGACCTCCATGTTGGGGGTGGATCGCGCGAGGGTCCCCACCCCTCTGTAGCCCCCTGCCACACCTAACCATGCCACAGGTCTGGGCCAAGACAGACTGGTTGATGAGGACTAGGGTCGAGAATAGTTCCCATTTTGCAGAGAAAACCTCCTTGGCAGATGTCGCAGCCAATGAAGGAAGAAAGGGGGAGGAGATTTTGTCGCCCTCGAAGCTTCTCTGAGAACTAAAAACCTCCCGCAGACACCACTCCATGCAAGGGAAGGTTTGTGATGGTCCAGTGACTGTAGTTCTTTCTTCGTTCAAGTAGAGTTGATGTCGACCTTGTTACTCAATGCGTCCTTGGCATCGTCATGTGATGTATCCAGGGTTGGCAAGGATACGAGGACTGTGGCCAGGGATCGACTTTCTACATACAACCATGGTCGACTTTCATGTCTCCCTATGGTGAGGGATCATTGGGGTCCTTTTATATCAGTAACTATGCGGAACTCTAGTGGTTAGATAGAGAAAGTGTGGGCATTGTTAACCACTGATATCCCTTGTCCATGAAATCTTTTTTTCCTAAAGCAAATAACATTTCTTTTGATAATATCAAAAGGTTATTAACTATGTAGCACATTATTCTCATATTTTGTATTATTTGCATTTGCTCTTTCTTCTTCTTTATTGGGACTCCTTGGACTCCAAGTAATCCTAATATTTCAAAATTCCTTTTTAAGGATACTTATTATCCTTCTAGATGCATCTACATCCATTATTTCTCATTATCTTTCTTATTTCTTTATTAAAATAATCTTTTGTAAGGAATTCTCATTAACTTTCATTTCCTTTCCTCTTTTCCTATTTATTTTATTAGAAATCACATATAAACGAAATTTACTCAATTGTGGCCATTAATGCCACTTTCTAGATATTTCCATGTATTGCTCATAAATATTTTGCTTAATATCCATTACCCTGTATCTTTTTTATTATTTGGACTTTTCTCCTTTTCTCCTCTTTTATATACATTATTGGAAAAACATAATAATAGGAACCAAGAATTTCCTATCAAAAGGATAATTACAAATAAATCCATCATTTGAAGCAAAACATACAACCTTTTCAATTAAGTACATATTCATAAAATCATTACATTTCAATTATAAAAACATATGCAAAATTGGGGTTGTAACAGTCTTTCTAAGCATAGTACAAATACATAGGGCCTAATTGGATCCCATTGACTTATTCCTTGTCTTTCCTTCAATGATTACATCATTTCTCTTCCAACTGAATAGATGTATCAACCTTTGTAATGAGTTACATTATTTTATCACTGATCTTATAAGGTAGTTTTGGTTCTAGTAGTGTATCTAGTATGAAAGACTAGTACATAATGTAAAATCTTTAGATAGGTATGACATGATGTCAACGAATTTCTTATTGCTCATTTTTAATCTCATACAAACAATTACTTCCTAGATGAGTTAGATATTAGCTAGTTTTCTATCTAGGTATAAACCTAACTGGCTTGATGAAACCCAAGAATTTAGGAGGGGATTTATTCTCTCAATTTTGATTTTAGAACCAGTTTGAAACATGTGTTGTTGAGAGAGGTGGCACAAAAGTTGCTACACTGAATTGACACATTAATTTTGGGAATGAGTATCATGTGAGAATATTCTAGAGAGTAGTTAGCCTTGCCAGAGTCAAAGATTGTGTCTATTATTGTAGAAAGGGATGGGTGGATGTCAACCCAATTTTCTTGATAGAAATTGATACAGGTCCCATCAACTTTTGAGGCTTTGGAGGCTGCCATCTAAAAGGATAATTGTTGAAGTACCTTCATGTCTATCATGTGGCCTAGGTCCACAACTATTCATGGAGAAATTCCTAGAAGGTATCAACATATTGGTATACCTAAGGAGAAGATGGATAGAAGAATGAGATTATAAGGTTGAAAAAGTAAACATTTATTGAAGTGGGCAACTTTGTGCAATAAATGGCCCTCTACATTCTTCAATCACATGATATTTTTATACCATCTTATAGATCTAACATAGAAATGAAAAACTTGTGTATTGTCATTACCTTCTCAAAACTAGGTGATGTACAACTTTTCTTCTTCTTATGTATGTCTTTTGTATAATCTTATTCTCTCATTACTAAAAATTGGGGACAAGGAGTTTCACATTTGTGTTGATGTTGGTTTGGAGTTGTACCCATTTTTTGTTTACCTACCATGGTGGAAATGACTTATCTCTATATTTATCTTTCATATGTTTAGCGTACCACTATAATGCTATTGGATTAAGTAGTGGTGATACTTCTTCAAAAGGCTTGACTCTATCCTAATAAAGGTGAAGGTGATTCATAAACTCAAATATATATGGTTCCACCTACCCTTCATTCTTAAATGTGTTCCTTGTTGAGTGTCAGTATTGTCAATAGGTAAAAGATTGGGTTGTATAATAAATTATTTTATGGGAGCCCAATGAACTTTGAGTTATTATGATCCAGCTATTATTTATTAATGAGGACTCAGTTTAGGCATCTAAGTAGATGTTTCCACCTAAAGGTGATAAATTGACCTTAAATCTTGATGTCATTAAGATCAATTTCATAGAAGCTTCATTGAGTTTCTTATAGGATCTAGCGTTAAAGAATGAAATGGCTTATTTTTCAGATATACCAAGCATAGTATTGAAATATCCCATAGCTTCCCAATATGTGCTTATGTTTTGGCAAAGGTACACTTATCGCTGGAAAAGGTATTACCACTACTTTAGAGTAGAGTTATCGCAAACAAAAGTGATGGAGCTAAAGTTAGTCATATAATGCATAAATTTCCTATGGATGAAATGAATGGCTAGGTTGCAAAATATCTTGTCAGTAGAACCCAAATGCCTCCAAAAGTCAATTTCTTTCACTACGAGTGAAGATTCAAATCCATATTTCTTAATAATGATGTCTTCTTGATCACTGCTTCATCTTATTTTATGAATGGACAATTGTTATTATGATCCAGCTATTATTTATTGCTTAAATTATTTCATAAGTCAGATTATGTGGTGTTTGCAAGCCACTTTCACATTCTAAGAGACTATCTTCATTATAACCAATGGTAGTTAGGATTTGAGACATTAGTTAGTGGGATGTGCCTCTCCAAGTTGATATCTCCTCATAATCTTCATTAGTAGTTTCATACATATCAAAATGGAATCTCTTCTTACAATCACCATCACCATAATTGATGGGGAAAGGGTTGTTCCTTCCCTTCTTCATCATTTAAACAAGGTTAGTGAAGACTAGAATAGTTTCAATATATTTTTTGTCTATTTCTTATGAAGACTTATATATTCACAATCTAACCAAACCCATATCCTCCTTGGTTGACTTACAAATTATTTTGAGCCTTGTATCTCATTGGTTGGGTCTCTTACATCTTTCATATAATCTTTCTATAGGTTTAGGTTATGTTATCATATTGGGGCCTAATGTGGATGTTGATTTGTTTCTTTGTGAACTATTCACCTTTCTTCTTTATTTCCTTTTTTATGTAGTTTTCCTTTGGTAATTTCTTATACAACCTTGACTTGATCTAATGAGGAGTCTTTGTCTACCTCATTCGATTCCTTGTAAGTACTATAGTCTTGGTTGTTCTTCTTAGGTTTGTGTTCTTCTTCCTCAGTGTCCTGCACTCATGTTTCATAGTGTGGAACTCCATCAAATAAGGGTTCAAAAGTGAGATTTCATGTTTTTTGTCATACTTATTTCTTCACCCATGGGTTCTCTGATGGAAGTCTCTTACAATCTTTCTCACAATGTCTACTCTTCTTTGTCATGTGCAAATGAGTGGGATATTTTTATATTCTAGCTTGAAAGACTTGTTGTTGAAGAATGTTGCCGAAAAGAGAGGTTTATCTATATTGACTTGGATAAAGATTCTCATTAAATTTCCATGATTTCCCATGAGTGTGGTTGAGTCAACTTTAGTGTTTTTCCAATTGTATTGCCAATTATTTTTAGGACATCATGCTAATACAGCTAGATGAGAAGTTCAAGAAGTCACACCCAAACAATCAACTACCAAGAGGTTGGGTCAGATGGTTTGAAGGATGGAGCCGATAATAGGATCGATATGTAAACATTGATGATGGCCCATGGCCCTAGAGTCATGGCTCTGATATAATTGTTTCTATTTGTGGAATAGTTGATGAAGTAGATCACATCCATTAAATAACACAAAATTGGGCAATAACTATTACTTTAATAATGATTGACTTCTTCTATGGTTCTAAGAGTGTGGTGCAATGATTGTGGTTAATTGTGAACCAAGGAAGAGCACCACTTCGATCGAACTTGACTGTTGATGCTTGTTGGAACTTCAGTGGTACAAATGGAGGTCATGATGATGTGTCCCTATCTTTTCAATGTATGATGGATGAGATGTAATACCATCAACGTTTATCTTTTTTCCACTAGTGTCAGAGTGAAAAGAATGGTTTCTTACTTTCGATTCAACATAGTCTTGATTGTGTTGTTATTGGCTACTGAATTTCCTTCTTAGGTTTTCATCAGGTGGTATTGACCACCTACCAAAGCTCCATAATCCTTTGTGTTGGTAGGTATGCCCATAGAGCAAATCATATGATGATTTTGATGGCATATCTTGTAAAAGACTTGATTAATAATAAAGGCAAACTTCCAATTTAGTATGTTTCATTCAATTTGAGATAATGACGTTACCTAATCAATGTCTAAAGAATGACATTACACAAAGACATATGTATTCAGATTGATGACTTGAACAATGAGATTATATGAATGTTAAGAGTATATACATTGTTGTTATGTCCCTAGTTGTATGTTATTTTGGGAGGTTTACATCAATAACACACATGAAATCAGAGTATGTATTGGTTCATGACTGAGTTTCATCAGTCATGATATGTGATATCAAACCAAACACATAAATACTTGTTGGAGAACAATATATCAGAAAAACTTGCCTTGAGATTGGTACATGGAAACCATAATTGTTAGTCATAATCATCTCTCATAGTGAGGATGCTTCTTGTCGATCATAAACCTAAAATCATTGGATTCATCACTTGTCATTCGATGTACATTAACATCATCCACATTGAATTTGAATAATGATTACCATAAGGGTGGTGCTCAGGTATATTGTGAATCATGGTGATGACTATGAGTGATGTAGATAGAAGTTTTTCCTCCTACAGGAGTTTGACATTCTTGCCAATTGATAAGTGAGACTGAGAAAAGCATATCCATGCATATGTGAATTAATATATGTTATGGAGTTCACATATATCTCAGACAGTCTGATTTGGTGCAAGTAACATGGATTGAATGATGAGAGGATAGTGATTCCACGCCTCAAATTCAATCTGGATATCAAAGACAAAGTAGTTATACAATCACTTAAAAACCAATTACAAATTGTAGGTTGAAGTTGTTCTCCAACGTTTTGGATTACATGGGAAGCAATGATGTGTTTCTAGAGATCACTCACTTCTTGTGATTACATAAACTAGTTATGGACATTCATTGCCTATGTAGCTTTAAACCTATTGGGTCATACACAAAGGTTACACTTAGAATACGAGTTCATTCAAGAATGTAGTTTAAACTTGATTACTAAAGAGTTAGATATTCAATCTAAACAACATTGGTCGAATGTTGACTAACTGAGCTGTGAACTAACCAGTTCAAGTGTTGACATGATCGTTTCAGTGTGTCAGGTCAATTGAACCAATATTGGTAATCTGGCTCATGAACCGACTGATTCAAGAACTAAACCAATAAGCTCAGATCCATGAACCGACCAGTACAGGTTATGAACTAACCATTTGGATTGATCAATTTGATTGATTCAAGGATTAGTGTTGACGTCATGCTGAGCATTAAATCATATATTAATTTCCAATGCAATTTCAATCGAAAAAAATGATGAAACAAGTGATTCAAGGGTTGGACCGATTGGCTCACATGCCAACTCATCAGTTCACATGTGAACTCACCATTTTTCCGCTCGCATGATGCAATTTTTTTTTTTGAAATTCTGGTCCCTTCCACTGCACTCATACTGGGAACCCTGGACCTGCCCTCCTATAAATACATGGTACTAGGGGCTTCTCACAAACATCAATTACTCTGAAAATTGTTGTCTTCTCTGGTTGTGGTAACTAAGAGAACCTAAGTAAGTCTTATCCATTAAATGGAGGGATATCAAGAGAGAGAAATTATAGGAGAGCAAGTTGGTTCTAGTACACTGATGAGAAGGAAAAAACACCTTCTTGTCAATTCTTCTAGAACAAAAGGATTTCTAGTGGTTTGTGAGGACTACTCTAGAGGTGTGGTGGTTTCACCCGCTAGGAGGAAGTTGTCAACCACTATCCATGGTGCTGGAAAAGGAGACTGTTTCTAACGATTGCTCAAGTGCCACTTGAAGAGGCATGCTGTTGAATGAAGAAAGGTAGACGCTACTGCAATGGAATTTTCACTGGACTTACTCCAGGACCAGGTATAACCTTGCAAACCATCCTTCCCATTACATAGTTAATGACGTGATCAACTGTTCAATGGGAATATGACAGTTAAAAAATTATTTCCGCCACCTTATATGTAGCCATATTTCCCTATAATGGTATCGGCCACACCAATCTACTATGTTCATGGATTTAATTGATATCATCAAATTTGATTTTTATCTTTTATTAATTTCATACGATGTGAATACTTAAAATCACTAATGTGCATATATGATCAAATACCACATGCATTCCCCAAAAAATACATATATATGATATGTATATATGCAATTTACACGTGTCACCCTAAAATTGGTTTTGACTGTGGATGTGTATCAAGGTTATGGCCGATAACCCTGATATTTGTTTGTGGTTGTGTTCTTTATTTATTTCTATTTATATCTCCATTACAATTTAATATGTTAAATATGATAGTTTTGATTCTTGTTACAATGAAGAAGACATTCAACACTAGACAAACCATCCAATTCAGATGAAGAGTCGATTTCTTAGAGGACCAAGGAGGACAGACAATAGTAGGAGTCACATTGATCGGGTGGTGGCCCAACTAAGTGTTTGGAGGTGTCCAGACATCATTTGGACTAGAGACTAGACAACGACCAACCAACCGTTTAGGAGTCGAACCGATCGGTTAAAGTTTTGAACTGATCAATCGACACTGGTTCAAGCATAGATCTTCACCAACAACTGGTGCATGGATTTTATGTAGACCTTAGGTGGTAGTAATTCCTTGTGGCTCCAAGGAATTACAAAAGTATGGCCACAAAAATTTCTTATAATTTAATTGTTTGATTTTTTTGGGGTTATATCTTGTATATGATACATACTATAATATGTGGTGATTGGATATGTATATATAGATATAAATATAAAATCCCTAAATGAAACATATTAAGTCTAAGATGCTTTCCATTAGCAACACACATGAAAAGCTTGATCGACTAAGCATGGGCACACCAAGCATGGTGTATCGTCTATCTCGTGGAAGTGTGATGTAATAATATGGACCAGCCAAGAAGGGTGCATTATTATCATGTTGGCTTTTGGTTCAGACTTAACTAAGTGATGTTAATGACATTAAGCACTTAGAAGCATGTAGATGACTATTGAAAAGTGTTGTGCATACCATCTATTCACAAATTACATAAAATGCAATTGGCAAATGTTGCCTACCTTAATGATTGATTATGGACATTGGAGCTAGTTGGGTAATAACTCAATTATTTTGGATCTTGGCTCACTAGAAGGGTGTACACTATAATCTTCCAAATTAATATGTGAGGGTTATTAATTTGAACAAAATAGTGAGAGTGATAATTAATTAAAAACCTAACTAAACATCATCAAATTTTATTTAAATAAAATCAAAATATGTTTTGAAAAATGCAATGTTCTCTCAAATGATAACAAACACAATTTTTTCTCTGTGATCAGTCCTTGAGAATGAGAAGTCAAATGGGAATAACTTCCACGACTAGTTCAGGATGCTGAGAATTGTTTTCACATAGGAGCACAAGCTCTATGGCCTGGAGACACCAGAGCCAGATGAAACTGCTCCCAATGCACCTAAGACTGACATGGATGCTTACAAGAAGAATATTGAAGATGTCATTGATGTCAAATGCCTAATGTTTTGTTGCATAAACTATGAGTTGCAGAGACAGAATGGGAACATTGATGTTATAGATATGGTAACACATCATAATAACATGTTCCAAAATTAAGCAACATAGGAGAGATACGATGTCTCAAGGCGTTATTCAAATGTAATACGACAGAAGGATATATAATAGGTCCTCGTTTGCTCAAGATTATTAGGTATGCAGAGAACCTTGCATGATTGGGATTCCCATGTAGTCTCTACTGGAATCATACAGACATTTTGTCATGAACTACAACATGAATGACTTTCACAAGCATTTGACAGAGTTACTTAGTGTGTTGAGAACATCTGAGGCATAAATGAAGAAAGACAAGCCCATGTCTATGATGATGATCAAAAAACCAAAGGGAATGTCTAAAGGCAAATGAAAATCTATGAAAAGTTCAAAAGATGGCCAAAAGCCCAATTCTTCAACACCCAAAGCAAAGAGAGGGGTAAATAAGAGAGGCAATTGTCACCACTGTCACCAGCCTAGACACTATAAGAGATATAGCCCTCTCTACATGGAGGAACTAAAGAAGAAGAAGTAGGGGATACATATCTCCACCTCATGTATATAAATTATAAGATAAATTTGATTACTTCTTCAGTAAGGGTATATGATATCATATCTAGATCTTACATATGTTGAAATGTAGGATCTGATAAGAAGTAAGCATTTACAAAAGGACATGGTAGGAATGTGCATTACAATGGAGTCAAAGTTGCTTCCATAATAGTTAAAATGTAGAAATAAGAGTTGTTTCCTCAACAGTTAAAACCTAAAATTTATCTTAGCCCATAGGGCCTGTAATAGAGTTAATGAACTGCTATTTCATTTCTTCCAATTATAGAAACATTTCACTTTCTGCATCTTGTGTTGACAAGGATGATTATGAATAATAGTTAATGTTATATTTCCAAAATTGTGATATTTTATGGAGAATACCACATATATCTTATGATCTTCATTTTCTAGATCCAAACATAAATGTATAGTACATAAATACCATATGATTAAAACTTGATATCTCAAATAGGTATGTATGCCCAGATAGCCAATCATATGATGATTAGATTGGCATATGTTCTGATTGATTTGATAAATATCAAAGGCAAGCTTCCAATTTATTCTAGCTCAATCAATTATGAGATAAATGATGGAGTGGAATAAATGTCTAAGGAATGGAAATACTTAATAGTGTATGTCTTCAAGTGTGTGACTTGAACAATAAGATCATACAGATGCTAATTGTATGTACATTCTTGTTATGTCCCTAGTCAGATGTCATTGTGGAAGGTTGATAGACAACAATGACACATCAAGACTAGAGTGTATGTTGGTTGATGACAATGTCTCATTAATCATGATATATGATATCAAACCAAGCACATAAATACATGTTAGAGAATAGTGTATTGGACAGACCCACCATGAGAGTAACACATAGAACCATGACATGGCAGTCAGAATAATCTCTCATAGTGATGGTGATGATTGTGATTCTTAGACCTGAAATCACTGCACTCAAAAAATGTGATTGGGTACACTTTAACATCATCAAACACAATCCTGAAACATGGGTTGTTATAAAGGCGATGATTGGGTGGCTTTGACGCATGAGATAGACTGTGAGTGATAGATATGGGATTTGTCCCTTCTATGGAGTATGATGTCCAGGCCACTTGATAAGCGAGACTGCGAAAGTCATGTGCATGTACATGTGAATCAATATATGATATTGATGTCAAAAATATCTCAAATAGTCTTCTCTAGTTCAAGAAACATGAATGAATGTTGAAAGGATGACAACTCCATGCCTTGAGTTCATTCAAGATATCAGAGACAAAGGAATTATACATTCACTGGAACACCAATCATGGACTCTAGGATTGAAAGTTGTTATCCAACTTTCCTTTTCACTTAGGTAGCACTGATGTGCAACTAGGTACCGCTCTTTTCTTGTGATGTCATAAGCTAGTTATGGATATTCACTGCTAATGTGAAATGTGACCTATAGGGTCAAACACAAAGGATTAACTTAGAAGAGGAGTTTATCCATGAATGATGTTTGGATTACTAAAGTGTTTAGGTACTCAATCAAACATTCAATCAATAGCTTGACTCAGAATCATCAAGTTCAAGTGTTGAACTAAATGATTAGAGTGTCAGATTGATTGAGAACTGAAATGACTATGTTCTGTACAATATGGACCACCAGCTGACCGGTTCACTGGGTGAGCTGATTAGCTTATGGTCAGTGAGGCGACCGATTCACTCTAGCGAACCGATCGGTTCACTTGGACCAAATGAGAAGTGTTGGGTTTTTCTAGATTTGTGAGAAAAGTTTTTCATTACACTTGTTCAATTTGATTGGGCAAGAATTAATCTTTGCATTAGTTGGAAACGAATGCAAAGTCAATTTCAGGCAAGTTTGGGAAGTGGAACAACCGGTTCACTGGGTGAACTGATCGGCTCACACTCCCAACCGACCGATTCATTAGTGAACTGATCAGTTCACCTACCACAGTGCAAATTATTCATGGAAATTATGGGCCTTTCTACTCCCGCACAGCCTGGGAACCCTTATCTTGCTCTCTACTATAAATAGAGGGGTATAGGTGGCTTCCATAGAGACACAACTCAGAACATTAGTTGCTCTGCGAAGTTGTTGTCTTCTCTAGTTGTGGTAACCGAGAGAGCCCAAGCAAGTTCTACCTGTACAGGGAGGAACAATGAGGGAAAGACAACTGCAAAGAAACAACTTGCTGTGGGAGAGTGTGTCAGTGACTAGTACACCGACAGAAGGAGACAACTCGTTTTAGTTTACTTTTCAAGACGACTAGAGTTCTTAGAAGTCCATGTGGACTATCTATAGAGGTGGGAGACTTATACCGCTCAGGAGGATGACAATCAACCATAGTTTGGGTCAAGACCAAGAGTTGCACAAATTTCATTGAAGATAGGTTGTTGAAGACCGCACTTACTGTGTGGTATAGTCGTTGAGCAAGCCTTAGGACTAGGTATAACTCATTAAAACCATATGTAACATACCAAATTCTGAAATTTTGTCTTTTGACCCTCTTTCTCATTTTTTCCTTTCATTTATATCCTTATTGGCCTTTCTATTTAATTAGTGGAATTTATAGTGGTTTAGTGAACATTTATTTACTAATTATACCAATGGAACAGTTTCAGCAAAAATACCTTAGTGAAAGCTTAATTACCATAATTAAGTGATATAAACCTTAATATAACTTTTTGATATGATTTTAAAGCATAAAATGATCCTAAGTTTCAAATTTGGTTCGATTTGGATGTTGTTAGTGCAAGTTATACAATTATATGCACATTCTGGACTTTTATGCAATTTACCCAATTGAGAGGTTTCTCTTGCAAATTATCACCTGGATTTTAATCCTTAGATATTCCCTTACCATTAACTAGATTTTAAACCATTGGAGAACCTAGTTTCACCTTGGTTTGATGGTATTTCTTTCCAAGGGCATTATAGGGATTACCCTCTTTATAACGGTGCTTATCTTTAAAAGCTATCAACCAATGAGGTTATTTCTTTCTTGAAAAACGGTGGGGATGGCCTAGAAGGATCTATGGGCTCTTAGGACCGACTTTTGATATGCATGAAGCCTCTATGAGCTGTCCTCTTGCATGGCCATCAATCCCTAGGCTAAAGACACATGGAAAGTCCCTTAAGACACCTCATGCTTCACCTCTTTCTATATATAGCCATGTATTCCCCTTCCCAACTCTCAATTAAAAAAAAATCTTGCTCTCCTTTTCTTTCCTCTAGCTTACATAATAGTTCCTTCTACATTTGTCCATGAAGTTTCTGTCCCAAGGTAATAGAGGGAGCCTACCTTGGTGAAGAAGGCTCCTAGGGCTTCCAAATTGCTCTATTAAGGTTTCTAAATCTCATCCTTGGTAATTTCGACCAAAACCTGTAACTTTCCTCCCTTACTTCCCTATTTTCATGTTGTTAGTATTCCTACCACGTTCTTCCATGTCGGAACCATGACCTTCCATGGTAAAACTCCACCTAGAACCCTAAAACATCTCATCTCCATGCACTTTTGCTAGGGTTTGCACCTCCAAAGTGGAGAAAGTGATCTTTGCTCAAGAAAGGAGTGTGGCTTGGAGCAAAAAAACCTTCTAATCTAGGGATCCTTTCTGTTTGTATCTTCTTACCTTCCTAGAGGCAATTTTTGTTAACCCCCTTCTCATATATTGCTTAATACATGCTTAAAACTCATGCTTCTATGTTTAAAATCGATGATTTCCATCTCTTTTTACCATGATCTTCTAAGGTTTTGGTTTCTTGTTGTTTTACCTTCTCTAGAAACTCTAGTATGGTTACCTATGCAACTTCAAACCTGATCTTGGGTAAAATGGTGTTCTATCCCTCTTCCTCTCTCTTTAATTATCTCGATCGATTTGATGATGTGGCAATTTCCTATTGGTCAGTATTGAAAAAGTCATATATTCTAAACCGCTTATCCAAATTTGACAAATAAATATGTTTTGGAATTGGAAAATTAATATATATATAATAAAAATATTTTCAAGGTCTGATTTAATGGTTTGATGAAGGGTGATTTATGTAAAACGAATTTAATGCATAAAAATCCATAAAAATTACATCTTAATCATCATAACTCCAGAATTAACATAAAAATATGTTTTATTGATCAGGAGAACTTAATAAGTTTATTGGTGATGTTTTAAGAGTCTAAATCTGAGTTTTTCTAAAAATGTCTAAAATTAGAGTTTCTATACATTAATGTGCACTATGTACTCCAATACATGTTAATACATTGAAAATAGGCAAAGTGGAACTTGGACTCAATTAAAGTGGTGAAAGTTAGTAATTGATATCAGTAAGAGAGGTATGCACATTCCTTACACCCTATGTTGGGATAATTGTAGCCAAACCCTATATTTCCCTAATGAGGCTTAAATGAACCCTAAATGTTCTATTCTTGAATCCTAACGTTGTTCATGCCTCAAATTAGATTATAATTTCTTCTTGTTTGGGTCTTATACCCCATTACCATGCTCATTGATTCATATGATTATTCTTACCATGACTACTTTCTCTAGCATGTGGATTTATGTTCTATTGAAAGTAGCAATACTTATGTACAACCACCCATAGAGGGCATGTATATAATTGCCCTGGGGAATATCTTATTCTCCCCATAATATTGTAGGTGACTGGGAATGTCTTATTCTCCCCTCACCTAAGGTTAGAGGTTCGATAGGTGCCTCAACCCTACTTAGTTAGGTAGACATAATTATCTTACATGAAAATCATTTTTCATATAATTCTTAATGGCAAGTTTCTTTTGAATATAGCCTCATACTCTTGTTATCTTCATCATATGATGAACCCTAGCCTATTTTTATTTACTTTACTTATCTTGATATCCTAGAGTAGTTTTGTGACATATACTTTTCTTCCCTTTCCCTTTTTGCTGGGTGCCTTCCCAACCACCCAGGTGTTGAGCAAGGTGATGGACAAGACAAGGAAGATCATAGCTTTTGGCTTGGTCTCAGTTGATGGAGATGTTTCTCGGAGATAAGATTTTTGTAGTCTAGACTTCCCTCTATCTTGATCCTGATTGTTTGTCTTGATGTAAACCCTAATGGGATAATTTGATGTATTTTTATAAACCTTTCATGAAATTGAATATAGTCAGTCATTATTTTTATTCCGCTGCTTTCTAATGGTCTATTGTATACCAATGTTTAATAAATTTGAAAAATTTTGCACCCATTCCAGCATACCTCTGTGAGTGTTTGGAATGGACATCAATTCTTCAAATTTTTAGTAAAGGGGTGATTTCACTCTCCTTACAGCATGGTATCAGATCCCATGGTAGTCGAAATCTGAATATTACAATTTTGTCTCCCTAATTAGAATACTTGTCTTACATAGTTCCTTTAGGTGACATGGTTGCCCTACAGTTGATCTATGAATGATGAAAGGTTGATTTAGGACCCTATAGTTCCACATTAGTATCATGATTAATAAAACCATAAAATACTCATAACTAAAATATGCATAACTTAATGTTGTTTAGGTTTGGCTTTAGGAAACTATTAGGGCATGAAGTTGATGCAAAGGTGTCTAGAAAGGATCATATTTTGGGGGCTGGTAATATTTTCCTCCACACCACTTATTTGGTTTATGAGGACTCCCAGATCCATTTGATAGCGGCCTGTCTTAAGCTGAAATGGATTGTCCAAAATAGTTTGCTTTCAGGCAATACTGACCTTAGACATCTATGTTTTATATCTTTGGGAACCCTATCTTTTAGGATTATGGTGACTTGTTTGAAGATGGATACCAAAACTAGTTTCCTTATGACCCATAGGACCACGTGTTTGGATAGTTATCCCTAGAATCTAGACTTTGAAGTTTGGGGTTAAGTGAGCTATCAGAGTGTGCAGTGGAAGTGTGATGGATCTTGTACATGGTTAAGTTAAACTCATCCTTTAACCCTAGTGTAGTTTGTCTTGATAGGTTGAACCCTTTAAGGGGTGGAGTATAGTTAGTTTGATGATGTTGGGTGGTTAGATTTCAAGGACGAAATCCTCTTTAGGGGGATGGAGCCCTATGACATCTTGAAATCTATCTACACTAACTTTCGAAACTCTAACCCCATACTTAGGAGGTTGTTGTGCTTGAAACCTTAGTGGGGTCCAAACAAGTTATAATTATAGCCTAACATGCTTCTTTATATATTAGTGAACATATGATGATCATTTGAGGAATAATTTATATGTTCAAACCCTAATGAATACCTAATGCACATAATATGAGTAACTCACATATTAGTTCTAACATATATGCATGATGTTGCCCATGTCATAAACCAATAAACCCTAATGAAATGACAAGTAAGATAACTGTAACCTAATCTTGGACTTAATACATGCTAAGTAAAATATAGTGATCATATTAACCTGAACCCTAAGTTGAATTCATCTAACCTTAACATATACATCCTTAATGCCTTTCATAATACATTAATGACATTAGGTGCCATAATCAGTTAACATACTTTGGTACACATAAATGATATATATAATCATCTACACACTTATTAATCAAGTAATCAATATGAAATGCATGGTATGTTACCTTGTTATCTAATATACACATGATTGGTCAATTAATGTAAATCAATTTGTAATATGCCTCACCTTGATCATTAAAATACATGGAGTGGATTCAATATGAATATGAAGTGGTTTGATTCAAATAAATGTGCAAATAAATAATATAAATAAATATGAGAAAATGATCAATGATGACACTAATGTGAGAAATAAAGATAATGCGGCAATGAGATAATGTTTAATATAAATATATGTAATTGATGTGACATAATTTGGATTGAATGAAGACTTAATGACAAATTGAATATTTCATGCAGAATAATTTGTTATAACTTAATGTGGTGATAGTATAAGGATAATGAAGTTGAAGCTCAAAATATTAAGGATAATGATCAAGTATATTAATATAAATTGAGTAACCCATAATTTTGCTAAATTTTTTTAGTAAGATAAGTGAGAAATATATATATATATGTATATATATATATATATATATATATATATATATATATATATATATATATATATATATATATATATATATATATATATATATATATAAACGATGTTTCATGGATGAAAATGAAATATAACTTCCTTGGTAATAAAGTGATCATGACATGACATAATTAAAATAATGGTGATAATGTGATATCATAAGGAATATAATGTTAATGAGCCAAAAATGTAAATAACATTAAATCTCCTAAAACGAATATCTAAATAATGGAACCTAGGTGATCCTTGAGAACCTAAGCTATGTCAATATGCCTATGGAGTATATGTTGATGAATTGTTTGGTGGAAGTTAAGGTTGGAGAAATAACATGATGTTTTGTGATGAGATGTTGCACACTCACCCTTCCCTTCTTACTTGTGATTTCGGGGACGAAATCCTCTTCAAGGAGTGGAGTGTTGTAACATACTGAATTCTGAAATTTTGTCTTTTGACCCTCATTCCCATATTTTCCTTTCATTTATATCCTTATTGGCCTTTCTATTTCATTAGTGGAATTTATAGTGGTTTAGTGAACATTTATTTACTAATTATACCAATGGAACAATTTCTACACAAATACCTTAGTGAAAGATTAATTACCATAATTAAGTTCTATAAACCTTAATATAACTTTCTGATATGATTTGAAAACATAAAATGATCCTAAGTTTCAAATTTTGTTCGGTTTGGATGTTGTTTATGCAAGTTATGCAATTATATGTACATTCTGGACTGTTATGCAATTTACCCAATTGAGAGATTTTTGTTGCAACTTATCACCTGAATTTTAATCCTTAGATTTTCCCTTACCATTAAAGAGATTTTAAACCATTGGAGAACCTAGTTTCACCTTGGTTTGATGGCATTTCTTTCCAAGGGCATTATAGTGATTACCCTCTTTATAAAGGCGCTTATCTTTAAAAGCTATCAACCATTGACATTATTTCTTTCTTGAAAAACGGTGGGGATGGCCTAGAAGGATCTATGGGCTCTTAGGAACGAATTTTGATATGCATGAAGCCTCTATGAGCTGTCCTCTTGCATGGTCATCAATCCCTAGTCTAAAGACACATGGAAAGTCCCTTAAGACACCTCATGCTTCACCTCTTTCTATATATAGCCATGTATACCCCTTCCCAACTCTCAATTTGAAAACTCTTGCTCTCCTTTTCTTTCCTATAGATTAGATAATAGTTCCTTCTGTATTTGGCCACGAATTGTCTGTCCCAATGTAATAGAGGGAGCCTACCTTGGTGAAGAAGGCTCCTAGGGCTTCCAAATTGCTCTATTAGGGTTTCTAAAGCTCCCCCTTGGTAATTTCGACCAAAACATGTAAGTTTCCTCCCTTCCTTCCCTATTTTCATGTTGTTAGTATTCCTCCCACCTTCTTCCAGGTCAGAACCATGACCTTCCATGGTAAAATTCCACCTAGAACCCTAAAACATCTCATCTCCATGCACTTTTGCTTGTTTGCACCTCCAAAGTGGAGAAGGTGATCTTTGCTCAAGAAAGGAGCTTGGCTTGGAGCAACCAAACCTTATAATCTTGGGATCCTTTCTGTTTGTACCTTCTTACCTTCCTAGAGGCAACTTTTGTTAACCCCCTTCTCATATATTGCTTAATACATGCTTAAAACTCATGCTTCTATGTTTAAAATCGATGATTTTCCATCTCTTTTTTCCATGATCTTCTAAGGTTTTGGTTTCTTGTTGTTTTACCTTCTCTATAAGCTCTAGTATGGTTACCTATGCAACTTCAAACCTGCTATTGGGTCAAATGGTGTTTTCTCCCTCTCCCTCTCTCTTTAATTATCTCGATCAGTTTGATGATGTGTCAATTTCCTATTGGTCAGTATTGAAAAATTCATATCTTCTAAACCGCTTATCCAAATTTGACAAATAAATATGTTTTGGAATTGGAAAATTAATCTCTATGTAATAAAAATATTTTGAAGGTCTGATTTCATGGTTTGATGAAGGGAGATTTTTTTAAAATGAATTTAATGCATAAAATCCATAAAAATTACATCTTAATCATCATAACTCCAAAATTAACATAAAAATATGTTTTATTGATCATGAGAACTTAATAAGTTTATTGGTGATGGTTTAAGAGTCTAAATCTGAGTTTTCCTAAAAATTTCTAAAATTAGGGTTTCTATACATTAATGTGCACTATGTACTCTAATACATGTTAATACATTGAAAATAGGCAAAGTGGAACTTGGACTCAATTAAAGTGGTGAAAGTTAGTAATTGATATCAGTAAGAGAGGTATGTGCATTCCTTACACCCTATGTTTGGATAATTTTAGCCAAACCCTATATTTCCCTAATGAGGCTTAAATGGACCTTAAATGTTCTATTCTTGAATCCTAATGTTGTTCATGCCTCAAATTAGATTATAATTTCTTCTTGTTTGGGTCTTATACCCCATTGACATGCTTATTGATTCATATGATTATTATTTCCATGACTACTTTCTTTAGCATGTGGATTTATGTTCTATTTAAAGTAGCGGTACTTATGTACAACCACCCACAGAGGGCATGTAAATAATCGCCCTGGGGAATGTCTTATTCTCCCCATAATATTGTAGGTGACTGGGAATGTCTTATTCTTCCCTCACCTAAGGTTAGAGGTACGGTATGTGCCTCAACCCTACTTAGTTAGGTAGACATAATTATCTTACATGCAAATCATTTTTCATATAATTGTTAATGGCAAGTTTCTTTTGAATATAGCCTCATACTCTTGTTATCTTCATCATATGATGAATCCTAGCCTATTTTTATTTACTTTACTTATCTTGATATCCTAGACTAGTTTTGTGACACATACTTTTCTTCCCTTTCCCTTTTTTCTGGGTGCCTTCCCAACCACCCAGGTGTTGAGCAAGGTGATGGACAAGACAAGGAAGATCATAGCTTTTGGCTTGGACTCAGTTGATCTATGTTGCTTGGAAACAAGATTGCAGTAGTCTAGACTTCCCTCTATCTGGATCCTGATTATGTGTCTTGATGTAAACCCTAATGGGAGAATTTGATGTATTTTTGTAAACCTTTTATGAAATTGAATATAGTCAGTCAATATTTTTATTCCACTACTTCTATTGGCCTATTGTATACCAATGTTTAATAAATTTGAAAAATTTTGCACCCATTCCAGCATATCTCTGAGAGTGTTTGTAATGGACGTCAATTCTTCAAATTTTTAGTAAAGGGGTGATTTCACTCTCCTTACACCATCCTTCCCATTACGTAGATGATGATGCAATCTATTGGTTATGGG
This sequence comes from Alisma plantago-aquatica, assembly GCA_963693085.1. Taxonomy (NCBI): domain Eukaryota; kingdom Viridiplantae; phylum Streptophyta; class Magnoliopsida; order Alismatales; family Alismataceae; genus Alisma; species Alisma plantago-aquatica. The sequence continues at coordinate 125,736,088 of OY856411.1, forward strand.
TTATGATTAATTAAATTTTGGTTTCCACTTCCTACTCCGACCACATAAAACCCAACAGTGGTATCAGAGCCATATCAATACTCTATATTTTGGGAAAATCGATATGATTGAATTTTGGTTTTACCACCTTTTATTTATTGCATACGATGCGAATATTTAAATGACTAATGTGAATATCTAATTAATACCTCATGATCCCAAACTAATATATGCATATATGATAAGGTATACATGCAATTGATACACATCGCCCAAAAACGGTTTTGATGGTGGATGTGTACCATGGTTATGGCCTATAAAACCTATGTAAATGTGTGTGGTTGGTTATGGTTGTTTGCTTCTTAGTCTATGCACCGAGCCCTCTTCTTCTATTCTGAATGTAACTCAAGATTCTCTTCCACCTTTGCTCCCTTTGAATGTAACTTGAGGTTTCACAATGATTATGTAAAATAGGATTATCTTTATTTCTTGTTATGATGAAGATTGAAGATGACCGCTTGATGGACCGAGATGACTAACAGAGGAGCAGTTGGTGGACTGATAAGAAGCCCAGATGACCAGACGAACTGACCATCCGGAGGAGCCAAAAGGCTGATTGAAGGAGACCAACCGACCGACTGACCAAGATGCGAGTCGATCGGTTCAAAGGTTGAACCAGTCAACCCAGATTGGGAATCACAAATCTTCATCAATAACAAGTTGATTTTGAAGTAGACCTTAGATGACTGTAGTTCATTTTGGCTCCAAGGAACTACAATAGGATGGCCATAATCATCGCTTTAATGTTATTGCATGTTTTTGTTTGTGGGATATCGCATGTATATGATACATACTATATATGTGGTGATTGGATACATATATGCATGTATAAGCATTTTAAAACCCCTCAAATATAAATATTAAGTCTTAGATGCTTTCCATAAGTGACACACATGAAAATCTTGATCTACAAGTGTGGGCATCCCAAGGGTGGTGCGTTGTCTATCTTGTGGAAATGTGATGGTAGTTGTGTGGGCCCGCCAAGCAGGGTGCACTCCTATGGTGTTGGCTTTTGGGTCAGGCTTAACTAAGTGGTCTTAATGAGATTAAGCACTTAGAGGCATGTAGATGTCTATGACAAAGAGTTGTGCATATCATGTATCCAAGAATTGCATATGATGCAATTGGTAAATGTTACCTACCTTAATAATTGATTATGGACCCTGGCATTGGTCGGGTAATAACTCAATTGTTTTGGATCTTGGCTCACTAGAAGGTTGTACACTTCAATCTTTCAAATTGATAGGGAGGGATATCAGTTTGATCAAAATAATGGGAGCGATAATTAATTAAAGACCTAATAATATCGTCAATTTCCAATTCAAATCAAATCAAAAGAATTTTGAACTAAATTACAAGTTTCCTTTTTGTAGAATAAATGGCTACCAACAACAGTCACTTTTAATTGTGATCGGTCCTTGAGAAGGACAAGCTAAATGAGAACAACTTCCATGACTTGTGTAGGACATTGAGAATTGTTCTCACTCAAAAGCGAAAGCTCAATCTCCTAGATACATAAAAGCCAGAAGAACCCGCTGCCACATCACCAAAGGTGGAAAGGGATTCTTACAAGAAGCATACTGAGGTTGTCATTGATGTGAAGTGCTTGATGTTATGCTCAATGAACTATGAGTTGAAGAGACAACATGAGAGCATGGACATCATTGAGATGGTTCAATATCTCAAGAAAATATATTAAGACTAGGCACGACAAGAGAGATATGATGTCTCCAAGGCACTGTTCAAGTGAGTCATGACAGTAGGAGAGCCAGTAGGCCCTCACACACTCAAGATGATTGGGTATGTAGAGAACCTAACTCAACTGGGATTCCCTCTGAGCTAAGAGTTAGCTACTTAAGTGATACTACAATCATTTCCAGAATCCTATAGTTAGTTTGTGATGAACTACAACATGAACAACTTTGACATGTCACTAACAGAGTTGTTGGGCATGTTGAGGATAGCTAAGGCACAGATGAAGAAAGAGACATCTAAATCTATGACGATGATCAGTAGTAAAAAGGGAAATTCTAAGGGCACAGGAAAGGGCAAAGCAAAGAAATGTTCTGATGCTAGATAGTAGCCCAAGTCATCTTCAACTCTCAAATCCAAGGGAGGGGTGAACAAGGGAGGCAAATGTCACCATTTTCATGAGTTAGGACATTGGAAGAGAAATTTCCCTCTCTACATAGATGTACAAAATAAGAAGAAGGATGGGATGGAAGTCTCCACCTTAGGTATCATGAAATAAACATAAAATGCTTCTTTATCTTAGGTATATGATACCAAGATATAGATCTGAAATATACGATGTGCGGGATCTAAAAAGAAGTGATGAAAGGACCAAAAAGGAACACTCATCAACATTGGAGCAAGTGTTTCTACCATAGATAGTAGTACCTTTTAGTTTATTTCAGCCCAAAGGGCATGTAATAGAGTTATGAACTACTATTTCATCTTGCCAATAAATAGAAACATTTTATTTCTACATCTTGTAATGACAAGGATGTCTATCAATAAAGTTCTTGTTTCAATTTCAAATATATGATCTTTTATGGCAATGCCTTATTTATCTTGTGTTACCTGGTATGTGTGAGATAAAATAATAAAACCTAAAAGTTATTGCTGACTCAAACAATAAATAAGCATTATCATCTAAACAAATGAATGAGAAATTCATATCTAGGTTCCATGTTTATGGATAAACTAGACTCTCTTGGTTAATGGACCATTAAGATATATGAATGTCTTATTTATTGGGTATGATGACAAGTCAATCTTCATTAGATGTAGTGGGAGAATGACTATTCTATTAGGTATAATACATATTGATGTATACACATACCTATTGGAATAAATGCTAATACTTCAGATATGGTATTTAATGAAATAAAAATATTAATATCTTGAAATGTTCAATAATATCATAAATGAATAACAAACTTGGTCAAAGTATTAATTCTTTGATATGATTAATGAATGAGATACTTAAATTATAAGACCCCTAAATTTCTTAATGAGTTGAATAATCTTGATTACCATAATTTAATGATTATAAACCTAATATAACCTTGTGATATTTTTTCAAATCATAATACAAGCTTAAGTTTCAAATTTGGTCCAATTTGGACACTATTTGAGCAAGTTATGAACATTTTGGACTTTTTTGCAATTTACCCAATTGAAGGATTTTCTTTGCAATTTATCACATAAATTATGTTCCTTAGATGTGACATTATCATTCTTGAGCATTTTGAGCCATGGGGCTCCTAGTTGAGCCATGGTTTGAAGGTGTTTTCCTCAAGCATATTTTAGGGTTTACCCCTTCAAGGATGAGCTACCTTTAGTAGCTACCAACTAATAAATTATGAGATTGGTTGGGAAATTCGACAAAGGAAAGATAATCAGGTCTATATGGACGGTGGGGGAGCTTCCTGTGTGTGTGCTTGTATATTCTTAATAATTTAAGGCCATATACACATGTGGAAGCTACTTTTACACCCCATGCTTGCTTCCATCCTTATGGATGGGCTATATTTACTTCTTCCTTGCCCAAGTACGAAACTATGATTGCATACTATTTCCTCTAACCTGGAGCAACGAATCCACTCTGGTTTTCTGTGGAACCAAGTTCTCTAAGGTATACGAAAACCTCTTTTTGGAGAAGAAGGTCTCCTAGATCTCCATCTAGCCCTACCTAGGGTTTCTAAGGTCATCTTCTAGGGATTTTGACCAAGACAAGTTGTTTTCTTCCTTCCTTATCAATTTCTCTTACTCTTATCCTTCCTTAGACCTTCCTCTAGGTTGGAACCTTGAGTGGCTCTAGAACTCAAAAATATATCCTTCTTGTTTCTTTTTCTAGGGTTTTGCTTCTTTGTGGAGAGAAGTGCCTATTAGGCCAAGTTCAGATATGAATCCAAGGTTTTCTTGCCCTATTTTCTTGATATTCTTTCTGTTTGGGATCTTACCTACTCTATATAGGTGATTTATATAACATTCTTCACTTATATTGCTTACTAGAAGCTTGTTAGTTTATGCTTTAATGTAGTGATCTAAGAATAAAGAAACCATGCTTGTTTAGAATTACAAATTTTTGTGGTGTTCCCTATTTTATTCCAGTTCTATATGAACTTGTAAACATGTGTACGACCTTTCTAAGGTGTAACATGATCTGGGACAGTTTGATATCCAACCTATGGTGCTAAGCACAAAATAATTGATGGTTAAAATTAGGGGTTTCAACCGATTTCCTTCCCTATCGCACAACCGATGGTCATACCATTCAATAAGCAATGGTGTTGCTATCTTGGAAACTGATGTTCCTGATCGATGGGGTCAAAATTATGTTGAAAACCTATGGTCACTCCCTTAGTTCAGGTTTTGTCTCAATTTGACGTTTAATTATCATCTACTAAGTATTCTAATAATGTTATCAATACATGATGACATTAGCTTAATATTTGATGGTGTTAACTGAATGTATTACTGATCTAAGAACCAATGGTGACCTAATGACCACAATTAATGGTGGATCAGGTCAACATCATATATGATGAGTTAAGAATGTAACTGAAGATTTGACTAAACCTTAAACTAATGGTTCCTTGGTTCAATTGATCTAATGGTTAGACCTATACTTCAATTGATAACCTTGAACAATGAACCTGATCCAATGAATTATATTGGATACTTCAACATACAATGGATTAGAATAAATCACATGGTATTATATGTGGGTCCTAGTAATGATAATTCGATGGTCCAATACTATTAATTTTTAGTCTTACCTCTTCCATCATATAGTTATATTTGATAAATCACTATAATAAGTGGATGTATCACTCCCATGTGATCTAGTCTGTTATACCTAACCTTAATGTAATTATATTATGTTGATTGGTTATAATCAGACTTCTTGAATGATTAATGTGATTATGAATTACACTCTTCTTGTGTTGAAACCACAATGTAATACTATTTGAATACCATAGTGCCTTGCCATGTTGCTATGGACACATATGTGCTGATGATCTTTTTAGCCTTGTTTAAGGCATGGAATGATGATGATAACCTTACTATGAATAATGTTATAGTCTTAATGACCTTTGGGCATGTTTGAAGCCATTATTGAGGTGAAATCCTCTTCATGTTCCAATAAGGGTTAAAACTCTGGAACTTGTAATAAGATATTGGTATCTTGTAAAAGTATGATGTTAAGTGTAGTCCATTAATTTGCAATGAATGATAACATGTGGTAATGTGATTAAGATTTATATATCAAATGTTTTATATCTTTTCAAGTTGTTATACATATACTCTTGTTAGAAAAGAATTAGGGTTTGAATTTCCATTTGTATGATATAGCCTTAATTCACCCAATTGGCATAACTAATTAAGTGAAACTCTAATCATGTAGTGCCATGTGCCATAGATCTACCTGAGTGTCAAAAATTGCTAGATACTGAAACGAGTTTTCCTAAGGGATACTCAGAGCACATATTTATGAGTATGTGAGGTGCTTGTCATCTTGAGTTCAAGTGTTAGGGAGGATGACAGTGGTCATACCTAGCCCTCAGTTTGAGAACGACTGCGCTCATATCTTGGTGTTTATATATATATATATATATATATATATATATATATATATATATATATATATATATATATATATATATATATATATATATATATATATATATATATATATATATATATATATATATATATATATATATATATATATATATATATATATATATATATATGATGGGATTGGAGGACAATTCTGGTTGTACCTCAGAAGGTAGGGTATGCGTACCAGTCTCCTTTCACTAGTGTTGTGACCTGTACTAAGGACGGACTAGGCTGTTAGCATCTTGACCCTATGTGTCATTGTGGCGGACCCATACTGTGACGTCCCCGGATTTTCTAAAACTTAATCTGATGTGTGACGTCCAAATTGAAACCCTCACCTCAACGAGAATTCCAATTTAAACACCCCACACTAGGCTAAGAAGAAAATCAAGGGAGTCTGAAGGAAACACAGTAGCAAATGTACATGAACAATAATAAAACCATACACAACTGTTCACCATTCAACATATAATTACAACATGAATTATTACAACATTTGGTATTACATATTGAACAACAAACTTATACATATACATGTACTACCACTAAACTACATGATCTTAAGACAATAGGTCCACATGTACATCAACTCGCTACACAACTCCCAACAATCCTGGATCTTCAAGAGCATAACCACAACCTAAACAAAAGATTACATACGGTACATGTCAGCACAATATTCAAGAATATTGTATTGAGTACGCCTACGTGTATTTTATTTACCTCTCATCATATCTTGGCAATAAGATAAAACTAATACTTGGCAGTAACAACAGAATATAAGAAAAGCATATACTTGCATAAAGATATTCATTAACAAAAGAGAACACATATTTTAAGCAAATTTTCCATTATATATCCATGCATTTGCCACCTGAGGGAATAATGCATCATCTCTGCTACCAACAAGAATGAGATGTAAGGCCTTATGATCTACTACCAAAGAGTTAGATCATTGTACAATGTGATCTTCTACCAAAGAGAATGATCACTTTCCAGCACTATGCTACCATAGAGAATTAGTGATTTCATATAATGGAACAGTATATTATGTTTGATGTGTTCTTAGCAATAAGTATGGCAAATCATGCAACATATCATACAAGGACAATCATTTCATCCAATATCATATGCCAAGTATTTTACTACACATCTAACACAATCATATTGTATAATAAGCCAAGCAAGAGGTAATGGCGTACCTTCCAAAGAGATAATCTAATCACCCTATATTATTGATATCAACTATATCCTTGGTCAAACCTGATAAAGATAAGATCACATACGATCATCAGGTTCTCATCATCTTAACCCTAGTTAATCCATTTTATGGTTTACCTTATCTCATTACGATATCCTCATGATTACTTGTCTTATTTTCTTGTAATTAGGTTACTCATCTTATATTCCAGATTAGGATACATAATCTGATTACTTTGTTACATATGGTTATATGCACATGTTAACCCTTTGTTACATCATTAACCTAGATTAGGGTTTTATAACATGTATTAAGAGTCATCTTCATATAACATGGGTTTCATGAATCATCATGATCTCATAAATAAAACTGAGGTTCCATATACTGATGTGAGCTTACTCTGTGAATTTCATCATTTATTGACCATGTATGCATTTAATACATTTTATTTAGGGTTATTAGCCCTAATTAACCATATTTAGCAAATTACATGATTTCATAGGTCAACATCATATCCATTGACATTATATGGATTATAAACATGAATATGGATTTACTGACATTTTCTCACAATTTTATGTCATCGTTTGGTATTTATTATCCATTAAACATGCATTACACATCTTACATGATATCGCTAAGATTTCAGTTTCAAAATACTGATATTATAGTCCCATCTTATTATAATCATTTTTTAAAATTTTGCAATATTATTTATATTTTCAGGTCATCGAGCTATTTTCTATGAATTATCCAAGAACTGAGCATTTTCTGATTATTTACCTTTTCGGGCCAATGATGCATCGCCATGTGGCCCATGTAGGGTGCGGATCCTTTTCTAGTGCTCTTCCATGAACTGGGTGGTTCTCCACTGGCCTGGATGGGTTTAGGGTTCAAGACCCAGTTGGCTTCCTTTCCTTCTCACGCTCACGAGTCTGCGATCCAGGTGAGTCCGCGAGACTCAGATTCATGGCCGCCTGCTTGAGCATAGCTGCGCTAGGACCCCATGGCAAGCAAGAAGGTAAGCGGCCTCCTCCTCACCCGTACCAACCTCCGCAAGGGAGATCAGAGCCTCAGGATTGCCTCCTCCTACTGCTTGGGAGTCCGGCTGCGCCGCCGGCCTCGAGGCCACCTCCTCTATGGTCGCTCCTCGCAGTTGGAGCAGATCGCCACGGTCGGATGGGAGTGCAGCAGAGGGAAGAGCAAATAGCATACTCATCACGAAACCTCCACCTGAGTCCCTCATGAGCACCACAAGAGATCCATGAACTCGTACCTATACCTCATATTCCTAGAGATTTGGGGAGCTCGCTGTCATGTGGTTGTCTTGAGGCCAGAGCCTCCCCTTGGCTATCTCGATGGTCCTGGTGCTGGCTCCTACCACCGCGGTGGAGCAGAACGGGAAAGCCTACTCTGACGGCTCCTAGCTTGAATCCAGATGCTCCGTAAGCCTTCCCATGGCTCCATAGAGTCCACACCACCCTCTGATTGTGGTGGGTAGTGCTCACCATGTCCTCTGACTTCTTCCTCTCCAATGAAGCAACATGTGTTTTTCGGCGCTGCTACAACAGGGGTTAAAAACATTCTCCAGTGACCCATCTCATCTCGCCCATCCTCCTCACCAACTCATCTTCCTTGCCTCCTCCAACGTCAGGATCCCATCTCCCTCTTCTTCTCTCCAGTCCACTTGCAAGTATTGAACGAGAAACAAGCTGCCAGGGGGTGGTCGTACACTCTTCTTTCTGAACTAGATGACTCCAGTAAAGGGTCTGACAGACAGGTCTTCGAGAGCCTAACAAAGTTGAGAGGCCAACTGCCCACTTCATTTCTCCTCTAGGCAACGATCATCCACGAACAGGTGATTTGTGTATCTGTTCCAGTTGCCCACGATGTCTAACTATGCGACCTTGAAGACAAGATTTAGACCGTCCAATCTGACCCATACAATGGTCAGCACAGGGCCACCTTGTGAATATGCATCCCTTAATCCAGGACAAGCGTGACATTGCCTGCTATCAAAACTTAGGCAGAAGGGAAAAGGTCTTGGTCGTAATTACATAAAGATATCAAAAATTCACAAACTTTAAACATCTATAACTTCTTATTAGATGGTCCAATCATCATCGAATTTTGATCATAGCTTCCTAATCACTCAAGATCCATGTTACCATTATTTGAGCAATCAACCACTTAGTCCAAAAATGCCACATACTTAGGGGCATAAATCATGATATAATAACAAGTGACTTTCATCTTTTACCAAACCAATTGGAACACATTTATATGATCAAAATCCACTTAAGGGAGTATCATTATGCCATTAAGCATTTAAAAGGTTCCAAAAGTTCACTTCATCACATCCTACACACCTTAAAAGATATGTCATCCTCGAAATTTAGCCAAAAACCACTTTGACACATCATATACATCTTAAAAGAAATTGCGTCCTCGAAATTAAGCCATCCTCTTACTTCAAGGAAAAGTCAAAAGATATACAACCAAGTGTTGGGCACCATCTAGGTGAAATCTCACCATAAACATAAGCTCCATAATCTTACCCAAACTACCATTAGGAGGTTTTAAAAAAAACATCTAAGGTGAAACCTCACTTCATAGGAGGCTCAAACAAGGGTTTAGAAGCTTAGCTTATGTCATTCCATATCTCATATATTAGGGTTGCATCTTTATCTCTATTCACGAGTTATTATTCAACTTCATATTACCATGTTCCCAAGGAGTTAACCCAAGTTAACCCATACATCAAGGTGTCATCAACATTTTCTTGAGATAATTGTTAGAACATGTTCAACATTAACATATGCCTTTTAGGAGGGTATTAACTATAGTTAACCCACTTTATCCATCTAGATCATATCAAGGTTCCATAATCATTATTTTGTTCTAGCTGTCAAACTATATTTTTCATCTTTATTAGTCACTAACATTAATACCTCATGTAGCATGTTTCCTTCATATGATCTTATTTCATTACTCATAATGAATTGCAACAATTACTAGTGATTTCATCACATGATTAACCATCACTTTCACATTATCATAATTATTCATGTATATGGTTAACCATTTATGCATTAATATCTATTAAACTGTCTCTAGTTTTCCATCATATCATGTCTATATATCATGTCTCAAGATTAGATCACATCCTTACATATATTTTATCATGGCTGTGCTAAACAAACTTATATGAGTGGCTAATTGAACATATATCAAAACTTTATCTAGTCCAATTGAGGTTCTCCCAACCCTTATCCTGAGGGTAGTGCCATGCTCAGTCTCTCTGAGCTCACTCAACTCTATGAGTATCTCAAATACATATACTTTATCTTTCCTCTTAGTCTAGGGTTCTCGGATTACCTCTTTGACACTAGTCATCAACTTCACAAGCTTTAGCCACATAAGCACAACCCAAAACATGCTACAACATCCTCTTCATAGGACTTCCACCCATGAAACATCTTACTTAAAACTTTCTTATATATACCACTAGATTCCTATGTGGGAAACCACCAACCCGAGCATGAGGCTTCATAGAACTAACATAAATACCTCCTCCAGGGTCTTGGTCTCTCTCCCTCACCTAGATGGTAGGTACTCCTATCCATATTCACATATTCACATATAGCCAACCTCTCTCTGACTCTAGGGTTTGGTACTTCCAAGGACATCTAGGGTTTAACAAGACTATAGGAATCATGCATAAAGCGACTCAACTCAATCACTCATGAGTAATCTAGTTTAGGACATATCATATCACATATCTCATAATTCTCATATTTCTCATATCATGGAGTCTAGGTTCTCTGACCTTCTCCCAATGGGTCTCACTCTCTTCGGAGTTAACCTTGAAACGGGTCCTAACACTAGAGGTCCTCCTTCGTAAAAGAGATTGAGGCTCATGCTGACTCACAACCTTGTCTTAACTTAGCATATCTTAACTTAGAAAAGCACACATACTTTCATCATGAAAACTTATCTCAAAACCTCAAATATGAACTCATGTCCTCAAAGACAAACATAGATCATCATAACCATCTTATAACACCTATGTAAGACTTGCATCATATCATCAAAACTTATATCATCTATTCCATCTATCATATGTATCAAAAAGGCTATAGACATCTAATCTAGAACTACTCTCTCTTCTAGACTGATGTCATTCACTTTCATTTAGGTTGCATGATCACCTCCTACTAGTACATATGTGGGGACAAATTTTTGTAATACATATATATAATAAAATATTATATAGTTTTTCTCCGATACAACAAGCGTCAGAGAAAACTATCGAGGTTCGATCCGTTTGGAATCAAAACCAAATCCTGAAAACGAGTGTCCCACACATAGTAGAGAGTACGGTGTCATGAAAACTAGTGAAAAGGGCGAGAACAAGGGGTAGACTAGTGTAGCTACTCTAGAAAACGAGCGCCATATGTCTAGGGTTTCTCTTCCCTTGATGCACGTCATTTCCAAATAGTGCAACGTCCCATACCGCTGCACTACTGATGGAGTTTTTCAACGCCACTAAAAATCCTAAAGATGATGAACCTCTAGGTTTAGCCTTGCTTGTACTATGGTAAGATCTCCACCCACGTGTACTGAAACACGCGAAAGTCTTATCGTAGTATAGTTTAAGGGTCGGATCCACGGGACAACGGTTTTGCTTAAAGTTTAACAAGATGGAAAACATTTTAGTCGTACTTAACTACTTAACAATTGATATTTAGATCGAAAGTTTGATTTGGTTGTTTAAGCTAGGTGCGAGGAAAGTAAAAGCAAGGAAGTGGAAATTAAGGTTGTAGACAATGATTAAAAACCACTAGGATGTTATCAGGTTTCACGCCACTACACATGGATCAAAACATGCAACATAATAAAACAATCTGCAAAGAGAGTCTAATCAGTTAGTATCTTGTAGACTTAGTTTCCTTTCGGATAACTAACTACGAGAAGTGTGGAGTATTGCAAAGCCAGCCATCCCATAATGAATGGTCACTTGCTTTGCATTACTCCTTCATAAAGTGTGTTCCTCGACCTTACCAAGGTTGCACTTTCATACGTCAACTGATTCCATTTCATAGTGTGAAAGTGCAACAATGGGAGTGAGTTTACTCCACTCATGAAAGCACTCCTAGATACCGAGACAGTCATATGGTGACTACATACATCCAAAACCAACATTCAATCAATATTCAGATCTAAGAGTACAAACGTAGACAATTCATACTGATAGACAATAGGTAACACAAGTTGATGATCAAGCAACAAGCATTCATTAAACGATTGATGTTGAACCAAAAAGAAGAGTATCTCTATTGCAAACGGTTGAATTACATTGCATGAAATGAAAACATGGGTAGTGGGGCTACTCCCCGCACCCTAGTGAATGGAACTACTCGCTCATATCAAAAACAAGGAAGGAGGTAAGAAGAGAGAGAAGGAACGTCATCTCCATGGAGGAGGGAAGGTTGAACCCTTGGTGAAGAGAGCAACGATCTTCGCACTTCGTGGTTGCTTTGATGATAGATCTTCTCTTCCCACCTTCTTTGTTGTTGAGGGAGAAGGTAGCTTGATGATGGAATGTGGATCTCAAACCGGCAGCCTTGGGGCGATGGATGAAGTATGGAAATGCTCTGGAACTGGAGAGGCAGCCTTTGGGCGTCTGAGAGTCCCCCCTCTTGAGGACCCCTTTGGGGTCTTATTTATAGGATTAAGTGGAGCCCAAACGGTCTTGAACCCATTTGGTTTCTGAACCCTTTTGGGCGCTGAACCCGTTTGAGCGCTGGACTTGTTTGGGCGCCGAACTTGTTTGGGCGCTGGACCCGTTAGGTTGCTGAACACGTTTGGGCGCTGAACTCGTTCGGGCGCCAAACTCGTTTGGGCGCCGAACTCGTTTGGGCGCTGGACCCATTTGGGCGCCGAACTCGTTTGAGCGCTGGACCCGTTTGAGCGCCGAACTCATTTGAGCGCTGGACCCGTTTGGGCACTGGACCCATTTGGGCGCTGAACTCGTTCGGGCGCCAAACTCGTTTGGGCACTGGACCCATTCGGGCGCCAAACTCGTTTGGGCACTAGACCCGTTTGGGCTCCGAACGCGTTTGGGCTTATGCGGTCTTGGGACCGTTTAGAGTTCATGCGGTCTTGAGACCATTTGGCCTTAAACGGTCTTGGGACCGTTTGGGGTTTTTTTTTCTTTTTGTAATATTTTTATGTTTTTCTATAAGGATAAAGAAGAGAAAAGTTAATCTATTGATGTGTCAGCAATAAAGTAAAGATTTAATGATTCTTTCTAATTTATTTAAGAAAGAGTATGGAAAACAAAGGAAAACTAATAAAATAGCATCACAAAGTGAGAGGTTATTAACTACAAGGAATGAACGACATATAAGGACTTGCTACTCAACAAGCACCAGTCTAGACGTAGTTCTTGGACATCTAGGTGCTAACCTAGAGGCTAGGTCAGATCTAGTCTCTAAAAGACGACTAATCTAACCCTAAAGATTTATTAAGTTCAAGGTTCTTTGGTTTTGAATTGCATAATGAGCAAATGTCAGGCTTTGCTATTGTTCATGCTATGATACCACCTGTGACGTCCCCGGATTTTCTAAAACTTAATCTGATGTGTGACGTCCAAATTGAAACCCTCACCTCAGCGAGAATTCCAATTTTAACACCCCACACTAGGCTAAGAAGAAGAAAATCAAGGGAGTCAGAAGGAAACACAGTAGAACATGTACATGAACAATAACAAAACCATACACACATGTTCACCTTTCAACATATAATTATAACATGAATTATTACAACATTTGATATTACATATTGAACAGCAAACTTATACATATACATGTACTACCACTAAACTACAGGATCTTAAGACAACATGTCCACTTGTACATCAGCTCGCTACACAACTCCCAACTAACCTGGATCTTCAAGAGCATAACCACAACCTAAACAAAAGATTACGTAAGGTACACGTCAGCACAATATTCAAGAATATTGTACTGAGTATGCCTACGTGTCTTTTATTTACCTCTCATCATATCTTTGCAATAAGATAAAACTAATACTTGGAAGTAACGGTAGAATATAAGAAAAGGATATACTTGCATAAAGATATTCATTAACAAAAGAGAACACATATTTTAAGCACATTTTCCATTATATATCCATGCATTTCCCACCTGAGGGAATAATGCATCATCTCTACTACCAACGAGAATGAGATGTAAGGCCTTATGATCTACTACCAAAGAGTTAGATCATTGTACAATGTGATCTTCTACCAAAGAGAATGATCACTTTCTAGCACTATGCTACCAAAGAGAATTAGTGCTTTCATATAATGGAATAGTATATTATGTTTGATGTGTTCTTAGAAATAAGTATGGAGAATCATGCAACATATCATACAAGAACAATCATTTCATCCAATATCATATGCCAAGTATTTTACTACACATATAACACAAGCATATTGTATAATAAGACAAGCAAGAGGTAATGGCGTACCTTCCAAAGAGATAATCTAATCACCATATATTCTTGATATCAACTATATCCTTGGTCAAACCTGATAAAGATAAGATCACATACGATCATTAGGTTCTCATCATCTTAACCCTAGTTAATCCATTTTAGGGTTTACCTTATCTCAATACGATATCCACATGATTACTTGTCTTATCTTCTTGTAATTAGGTTACTGATCTTATATTCCAGATTAGGATACATAATCTGATTACTTTGTTACATATGGTTATATGCACATGTTAATCCTATGTTACATCATTAACCTATATTAGGGTTTTATAACATGTATTAAGGGTCATCTTCATATAACATGGGTTTTGTGAATCATCATGATCTCATAAATAAAATTGAGGTTCCATATACTGATATGAGCTTACTCTGTGAATTTCATCATTTATTGACCATGTATGCATTTAATACATTTTATTTAGGGTTATTAGCCCTAACTAGCCATATTTAGCAAATAACATGATTTCATAGGTTAACATCATATTCATTGACATTACATGGATTATAAACATGAATATGGATTTACTGACATTTTCTCACAATTTTAGGTCATCGTTTGGTATTTTTTATCCATTAAACAAGCATTACACATCTTACATGATATTGCTAAGATTTCAGTTTCAAAATATTGATATTATAGTCCCATCTTGTTCTAATCATTTTTATGAACATTTTGCTATATTATTTATATTTTTCGGATCATCGAGCTATTTCCTATGAATTATCCAAGAACTGAGTGTTTTCTGATTATTTACCTTTTCGGGCCAATGATGCATCGCCACGTGGCCCATGTAGGGCGTGGATCCTTTGCTAGTGCTCTATCGTGAACCGGGTGGTTCTCCACTGGCCTGGCTGGGTTTAGGGTTCAAGACCCGGTTGGCTTCCTTTCCTTCTCACGCTCATGACTCTGCGATCCAGGTGATTCCGCGAGACTTAGATTCATGGCCGCCTGCTTGAGCGCAGCCGTGCTAGGACCCCATGCTAAGCAAGACGGTAAGCGGCCTCCTCCTCACCCGTACCAACCTCCGCAAGGGAGATCAGAGCCTCAAGATTGCCTCCTCCTACTGCTTGGGAGTCCGGCTGCACCTCCGGCCTCGAGGCCACCTCCTCTATGGTCTCTCCTCACAGCTAGAGCAGATCGCCGCCGCCGGAAGGGAGTGTAGAAGAGGGAAGAGCAAATAGCCTGCTCACCACGAGACCTCCACCTGAGTCCCTCATGAGCACCAGAAGAGATCCATGAACTCATACATATACCTCACATTCCAAGTGATTTGGGGAGCTCACTGTCGTGTGGTTGTCTTGTGGCCATAGCCTCCCCTTAGCTATCTCGATGGTCCTGGTGCTGGCTCCTACCACCGCAGTGGAGCAGAAGGGGAAAGCCTACTCCGACGGCACCTAGCTTGAATCCAGATGCTCCGTAAGCCTTCCCATGGCTCCGCAGAGTCCACACCACCATCTGATTGTGGTGGGTAGTGCTCACCATGTCCTCCGACTTCTTCCTCTCCACTGAAGCAACATGTGTTTATCGGCGCTGCTACAACAGGGGTTAAAAACATTCTCCAGTGACCCCGCTCATCTCGCCCGTCCTCCTCACCTACTCATCTTCCTTGGCTCCTCCAACTTCAGGATCCCATCTCCCTCTTCTTCTCTCCAGTCCACTTGCAAGTATCAAAGGAGAAACAAGCTGCCAGGGGGTGGTCGTACACTCTTCTTTCTGAACTAGAGGACTCCAGTAAAGGGTCTGACGGATAGGTCTTGGAGAGCCTAACAAAGTTGGGAGTCCAACTTCCCACTTCGTTTCTCCTCTAGGCCACGATCATCCACGAACAGGTGATTCATGTATCTGTTCTAGTTGCCCACGATGTCTAACTATGTGACCTTGAAGACAAGATTTAGACCGTCCAATCCGACCCATCCAATGGTCAACACAGGGCCACCTTGTGAATCTGCATCCCTTAAGCCAGGACAAGCGTGACATTACCTACTATCAAAACTTAGGCAGAAGGGAAAAGCTCTTGGTCGTAATTACATAAAGATATCAAAAATTCACAAACTTTAAACATATATAACTTCTTATTAGATGGTCTAATCATCACCGAATTTTGATCATAGCTTCCTAATCACTCAAGATCCATGCTACCATTATTTGACCAATCAACCACTTAGTCCAAAAATGCCACATACTTAGGGGCATAAATCATGATATAATAATAAATGACTTTCATCTTTTACCAAACCAATTGGAATACATTTATATGATCAAAATCCACTTAAGGGAGTATCATTATGCCATTTAGCATTTAAAAGGTTCCAAAATTTCACTTCATCACATCCTGCACACCTTAAAAGATATTTCATCCTCGAAATTAAGCCAAAAACCACTTTGTCACATCATATACATCTTAAAAGAAATTTCGTCCTCGAAATTAAGCCATCCTCTTACTTCAAGGAAAAGTCAAATGATATACAACCAAGTGTTGGGCACCATCTAGGTGAAATCTCACCATAAACATAAGCTCCATAATCATATCCAAACTCCCATTAGGAGGTTTAAAAAAAAACATCTAAGGTGAATCCTCACTTCATAGGAGGCTCAAACAAGGGTGTAGAAGATTAGCTTATGTCATTCCATATCTCATATATTAGGGTTGCATCTTTATCTCTGTTCATGTGTTATTATTCAACATCATATTACCATGTTCCCAAGGAGTTAACCCATACATCAAGGTGTCATCAACATTTTATTGAGATAATTGTTAGAACATGTTCAACATTAACATATGCCTTTTAGGAGGGTTTTAACTATAGTTAACCCACTTTATCCATCTAGATCATATCAAGGTGCCATAATCATTATTTTTTTGCTAGCTTTCAAACTATATTTTTCATCTTTATTAGGCACTAACATTAATACCTCATGTAACATGTTCCCTTCATATGATCTTATTTCATTACTCATAATGAATTGTAGCAATTACTAGTGATTTCATCACATGATTAACCATCACATTCACATTATCATCATTATTCATGTATATGGTTAACCATTTATGCATTAATATCTATTAAACCATCTCTAGTTTTCCATCATATCAAGTCTCAAGATTAGATCACATCCTTACATATATTTTATCATGGTTCTGATAACCAAACTTATATGAGTGGCTAATTGAACATATATTAAAACTTCATCTAGTCCAATTGAGGTTCTCCCAACCCTTATCCTGAGGGTAGTGCCATGCTCAGTCTCTCTGAGCTCACTCAACTCTATGAGTATCTCATACACATATACTTTATCTTTCCTCTTAGTCTAGGGTTCTCAGATTACCTCTTTGGCACTAGTCATCAACTTCACAAGCTTTAGCCACATAAGCACAACCCAAAACATGCTACAACATCCTCTTCATAGGTCTTCTACCCATGAAATATCTTACTTAAAACTTTCTTATATATACCACTAGATTCCTATGTGGGAAACCACCAACCCGAGCATGAGGCTTCACAGAACTAACATAGCTACCTCCTCTAGGGTCTTGGCCTAGCGATTTGGGGAGCTCGCTGTCGTGTGTTTGTCTTGAGGCCAGAGCCTCTCCTTGGCTATCTTGATGGTCCTGGTGCTGGCTCCTACCACCGCGGTGGAGCAGAAGGGGAAAGCATACTCCGACGGCTCCTAGCTTGAATCTAGATTCTCTGTAAGCCTTCCCATGACTCTGTAGAGTCCACACCACCCTCTGATTGCGGTGGGTAGTGCTCACCATGTCCTCCGACTTCTTCCTCTCCAGTGAAGCAATTTGTGTTTGTTGGCGCTGCTACAACAGGGGTTAAAAACATTCTCCAGTGACCCAACTCATCTCGCCCGTCCTCCTCACCTACTCATCTTCCTTGGATCCTCTAACGTCAGGATCCCATCTCCCTCTTCTTCTCTCCAGTCCACTTGCAAGTATCGAAGGAGAAACAAGCTGCCAGGGGGTGGTCGTACACTCCTTTCTGAACTAGATGACTCCAGTAAAGGGTCTGATGGATAGGTCTTAGAGAGCCTAACAAAGTTGGGAGGCCAACTACCCACTTCGTTTCTCGTCTAGGCCACGATCATCCACGAACAGGTGATTCGTGTATCTGTTCCAGTTGCCCACGATGTCTAACTATGCGACCTTAAGATTTAGACCATCCAATCAGACCCATCCAATGGTCAGCACAGGGCCACCTTGTGAATCTGCATCCCGTAAGCCAGGACAAGCGTGACATTGCCTACTATCAAAACTTAGGCAGAAGGGAAAAGCTCTTGGTCGTAATTACATAAAGATATCAAAAATTCACAAAATTTAAACATCTATAACTTCTTATTAGATGGTCTATTCATCACCGAATTTTGATCATAGCTTCCTAATCACTCAAGATCCATGTTACCATTATTTGACCAATAAACCACTTAGTCCAAAAATGCCACATACTTAGGGGCATAAATCATGATATAATAACAAGTGACTTTCATCTTTTACCAAACCAATTGGAATACATTTATATGATCAAAATCCACTTAAGGGAGTATCATTATGCCATTAAGCATTTAAAAGGTTCCAAAAGTTCACTTCATCACATCCTACACACCTTAAAATATATTTTGTCCTCGAAATTAAGCCAAAAACCGCTTTGTCACACGTACTGACAGTGGAAGAGAAGATCTTAGGAGTCCGGCTCTTCCTAGATCGTGTATGGCATGGATTTTGATTTAGTAGTGATCAGTCGAGACTTGAGTAGTATTTCTCAAATCCCTTAGGGAAATGTAATAAAATAAGTAATATAAGATGTGTAGTATATTGGCTATGGTTAAATACGTCTCACATTGTTTGATTAGTCTTTAACTTGTATTTATACTACTCAGTGTTTACAAGATGATATCATATGACCTTTGAGTAATTATACTTCTTGTCAAGTTAATTTGCTTAATGGATTAGTATGCTTAACCTATTCAATCTACTTAAATTGCTTATTCATTACTATATCTGCTCTGTTCATTTATTTTCAATCAATATGTTATAATCAATATATGTTGGAGAGAGTTATATCTCTCGCTGGGACTGGGTCTCACCCGTGGGTCACCAAATTTTTTAGGTGGTCATGGGCAATGAGGTCGAGGTCGCGTTGTGGAAGAGAACCAACCTGGTGATCAATAGATTCAGAATGTTGGTTAGTTGTAGATGTTAGTAGTAGCGTCCAAGAGTCCAGATATGGGATGTGTTTTTTTAGATGATATACTCGTATCGACACGAGATTTTGGTAGTATGCCAATGTTTGTAAACATATGGCATGTACGTGTGAGCTATATTTTGTATGCAGGTTGTGACTAAGGTCTTTGGACCCATATGTGAATATTTGTTACAATATATGAGAATGGAATGATGGACCTTTATGTAAATGTTCTAGAGTTCATTTACATTGTTGGAGTTGGTTTTAATTACTCTGCATTTTTGACTATGTGATTAATTTGTAGTTGATTGTGCTTTGTGTTTGAATAATCTCATTTAGCATGCTGAGGTGTTACAGTTAAGTTGGTATCAGAGCTCTAGGTTTACTGAGTCTATAGTGACATAATACTTAGGTTTGAGTCTGTTCTTATGTATCCAACATATTTTATCATAGTTTATGCTTATGCAGATATGTCTGGAGTACATGAAGGGAACATTGAGAGTAGCTATGTTGCACCAGGTGGAGGTTCTAGGAGGTAGGAATGTGATGAGGGAGTGCCATAAGAAGGGCCAGAGCAGCCCACAATGCCTCACCTAGTCCCAACAATGATGGCCAATCCTGAGTTTTAGTCTATGTTTAGAGAGATGATGGCCACAATTACACATATCGCTGACAGAGCACCAGCACCTCAAGCTAGGGTAGCCACCTCTAATGTGGAGTCCCAATGTGTCGGGAAGACATTTGAATGTCTTAGTCATGTTGGGAAGATTGAATATATAGGTACTTCTGATCCAGTAGATGCTGACATGTGGTTGATTGAGCTATAAAAGGCATTCAAAATCCTAAGCATCATTGAAGAAGACAAAGTTAAGCATACATTATACTTGTTGAAGGGTAGTGCTTGCCACTGGTGGACCATAGAAGAGGAGAAAAGGCCATGAGTTGTGATAGGATGGGAGGAGTTTCGGAGGGAATTTTTTAGCCGATATTTTCCAGAGACCCACCTAGATGATAAAATCTCTCAGTTTGAGAAGATTTGTTTGGGAGCTATGACTATCAATGAGTATGAATGAAAGTTTATGGAACTTCTGAGGTTCTGCTTGCACATGGTAGCAACGAACAAGGAAAGGATCTAGAGATTTGAGAAGGGTCTGAGTACGGAGTTGACTACTACATCATCAACCTTGGAGAACAAGGAAAGGTTTTCCACCTTTGTGGAATCTGTCTAGAGGATTGAGATGTCTACCATAGAGAAGCATGAAGCTAATGCTAAGGAGCAACCTATGCAGTTTCAAGGGCAATCATATGAAGGCATTAAGAATCTAAGGTTTTTCCCACCGTCGTCGCAACCTAGGTCAACCTTCACTAAACCAAGATCACATGCACTGTCACAGTGACCCCAAGTAGGGGTAGAGTTCACAGTTTTCCACAGATAGGAGCTTATAGTTCATCATCAGTCTTAGTTACAGGGTTGTTTAGACCATAGAGTGATAATCGAGTGTGTCATCAATGTCGACAGACAGGGCATATTAGGTGGAATTACCCTATGAAGGTTAAGGAGGTGACTCAACAGCCAAGCTAGAATCAACAGGGATCACAACAATGATAGTTTGATATTGGTAGTGGTAGAGGACGTGGTCAGGCATCCCATGCAAGATCCTTGGGACAGTCGAGCACATGACATGGATGGCAGCAGGCGACAACAAGGTTCTATGCCATGACCTAGTCAAAAGCAGTGGTCAATCCATGAGTCATGACAGGTCAGATGGAATTATTTTATTCTGATTTGCTTACTTCTTGTTTCGTATCTATGTTAGTAAATCCAAGTGCAACACACTCTTTTATCACCAGTGAGGTGATATGTAGTTGTTATCTACATGTTAGTCTTAGATCTGATAGCATGTGGCTAGAGTCTCCTTTGGTTGATTCTGCCATGTTGGGGGAAGTGTGCCCTTCTTGCGTTCTTTTTTTTTCTGGACACAAAATTCAAGTGGATATTTTTCCACTTGACATTCATGGTTTTGAAGTAATCCTAGGAATGGATACCTTAGAAAAATACAAGGTAGTATTGGACTATAGTACTAAGGTGGCAACATTCCATGATGGAGATGTACAGTGGATTTTCCAGGGTGATAGAAAGATTCTTCCTACATGTTTAATGTCATCTACGACAGCTGAGCGGTTGATGAGACAAGGATGTGAGGCTTTCTTAGCTCATGTTGTGGATACCAAGGTAGGAGGTCCTAGTATCTAGGAGGTACCAGTGGTGCGAGAATTTGAGGATGTCTTTCCTGAGGAATTTCCTAGCATTCCCCCTCCTAGAGAGATTGAGTTTGAGATCAATCTTGTACTAGAACACAACCCATAGCACAATCAACATACACAATGGAACCAACAGAGAAGAAGGAGTTAAAGAAATAGTTACGAGAACTATTAGAGAAGGGTTTTATCTGGCCGATCACTTCCCTTTGGGGTTCTCCCGTGTTGTTTGTTAAAAAGAAGGATGGTTCAATGAGGTTGTGTATAGACAAAAGATAGTTGAACAAGTTGACAATAAAGAATTATTATCCTTTGCCAAGGATTGATGATCTTTTTGATCAGTTGATAGGTGCCACTATGTTTTCAAAGATAGACCTGAGGTCAGGTTACCATCAGTTGAGAATTAAGGCTGATGACATACCCAAGTCAACTTTTACGACTAGATATGGTCATTATTAGTTTGTGGTTATGCCATTTGGGCTACCCAATGAACATGCATATTTTATGGATCTGATGAATAGGGTGTTTAGACCTTATCTTGATCAGTGTGTGGTCGTGTTCATAGATGATATCCTGATGTAATCTAAGGATAGACAACAACATGAGCAACACCCTCGCTAGGCATTGACTTTGTTCAGGAAGCATCAACTATATGCTAAGTTCAACAAGTGTGAATTTTGGTTATCTGAAGTGTCTTTTCTGGGGCATGTTATATTTGCAAAAGGCATTTGTGTTGATCCTGAGAAAGTGGAATATGTACTAGAATGGGAACAACCCAAGACACCAATAGAGATTCATAGTTTCCTAGGTTTGGCAGGCTACTACATGAGGTTCATCAAAGACTTAAGTTCTATAGCGTTACCCCTAACTAGGTTAACCAGGAAGGATGTTCCTTTTTCTTGGAATGACAAGTGTCAATGTTCTTTCCAGTTATTGAAAGAAAAGTTCACTAGAGCACCGGTTGTTAGTACTACCAAAGAAAGGGAAAGATTGTATTGTCTTTTGTGATGCTTCAAAGAATGGGTTGGGATGTGTGTTGCTGAAGGATAAAAATGTGATTTCTTTTGCTTCGTGACAGCTTAAGAAACATGAGGAGAATGACCCAACACATGATCTAGAGCTTGTAGTGGTGGTCCATGCCTTGAAGATCCGGAGACACTATCTTTATGGAGAAAAGTGTCAGATCTTCACTGACCACAAGAATCTACTGTATATCTTCTCAAAATAGGAGCTAAATATGAGGCAGAGGATATGGATGGAGCTAATTAAGGATTATGATTGCATTATAGACTTCCATTCAGGGAAAGCAAATGGGGTAGCTGATGCATTGAGTAGAAAGTCAACTTCATCATCAATGGTAGATAATGCACAATTAAATTCCTTGATGTGCCATAAGAGAGATATGCTAGTGTCTCTTTAGTAGATGAATGTACATCTAGAAGTTTCCTTACTTGCATGATTGCTGGCACGGTTACAAGTGAAACCTACCTTGAGACAGCAGATTCATGATGCACAACAAAATGATATTTTTATACAGAATATCCTGTAACACCCCTGACCTGGGTTACACCTTAACCCTAGGAGTTTTTTCTTAAGTAAGTCATTTAAATTCTTCTTTATCTTTTGAAAAGTAATTAAGATAAAGGAGAAATTATGTTTCAATTTTGGTCCTTTTTGAATAATGTTGAAGCAATATTTGCTTGTTTTGGACTAAAGTGCAATTTACCCAATATAAGGGGTTACCTTGCATAATGTTACATGATAAATGTTCGTTAAATACTAAAACATCATAAGAATGAGAATGATGCTAAGGGATGGCTTGATGAAGCCTAAATTTCAAGAAGGAGCTTGTTTGAATAATACTTGTGCATTGAATACTAGTTTTGGTGTAATTTGTAATTTACCCAAAACCTAGGGTTGAATATGTAAAATACCACCTTTATAGTGTCCCTACTGTCTCTTGGTTTCATTTAGAGAAAATAAAAAGAAAGGGGCGTGTTGTTTGAACCATATTTGAGAAGTGATACTCTTGATAATAAAATAATCAAGAAATAAGCATAATTGAAACCCTAAGTTATTTTGTAGCAAAAATATGTAAATTAAATGAAGTGACCATCAACTAAAAGCCTTTGAGTGAAATCCTATAATGAAATGGTGGCCAAAACACCTTGGAGGCACCGCTATAATCCTAATTAGGTGGAAAATATCTACCTACATTGTTAATTGAAAAGTAATGACCACTAAAGTAAAGGTGCTTATGGATAATAATATTTTATTTATTAAGGAGCTTAAACGGTCGAATATAATTCAGGGATAATTCAAAGGAATTAAAGAAAAATAAAGATAGCTTTGGAGATAAGGAAGTGGAGGGGGCATGTGGCGCCTAGTAAGGAAGGTTGATGACTTCCCTCCTACTCTCTCTCTTATGAATTCAATTATATATACTCAACCATTCACCTACTAGAAAGGCTACTTGCGCACCACACTCACACCCCACTTAGGTCGACAACCAAGGAAGCAAAAGAGAAGGAGGAGGTTGTTTCCCAAGCTTAAGGTAAGATCCATGGTCATCCTCAACCTTGGGTTGAAGGCTAAAATCAAGTTATAACTCTTCTTTTCTTCTCTCTTCCATCCAATGCTCAACTTCGGCAATCTCTTACATACAAAGGGTTGAGAACGTGCCTTGGATAATTGGAGGAGCCATATTCACCATTAGAGATGAAAATCTTGGAGATTTTAAGTTTCTTTGGAGGTGAGTTATTAATTGATTTCAATTTTGCAAAATATGTTGATCTTTCCTTGTTCTCAAATTTTTCTTGAATAATTGATGAATTAATGAATCCAACAGTTGTATGGACACTAGAATGAAGGTCTGAAGCTTGATGATGATGACATCATCTTAGCGCACACCTCTAGATCAACAATATCAAACGGTTTCAGTTTTGCATGGCCAAACGGTTTCAAACCGTTTCATGTTCAAACTAATCTAGGTCAAACGGTTTCAAACTGTTTCATGTTCAAACTAATCTAGGTCAAACGGTTTCAAAGCATTTAGAGTGCAAACGGTTTCAACCTAATTTAGTCCAAATGGTTTCAAACCATTTAGAGATTCAAATGATCTCAAACCGTTTAGAGATCAAGTGGTACCAAACCGTTTAGAGGTTCAAACGGTCTCAAACTGTTTAGAGATCAAGTGGTCCTAAACCATTTAGAGGTTCAAACGGTCTCAAATCATTTAGAGATCAAGTGGTCCCAAAATGTTTGAAGGCCAAAGTGATCTCAAGACCGTTTGAAGGTGAAAGGGGTCTCAAGACCATTTGAAGGTCAAAGAGGTCTCAAGATCGTTTGAAGGTTAAAGGCGTTTTCATGATCGTTTGAAGATTAAATAATCTCAAACCGTTTAGAGATCAAATAGTCTCAAAACCATGTAAGGTCAAACAACCCTATGAGTGTTTGTAAAGTATCTCAAGGTTGATTGCAATGCAAGTACCTCTAAAGTACTTAGGTGAATAGTACACTTAGAATAATTGTGATTTGATGCTTACGAAAGTAATAAACTCAATACACTATGATAAGAATATGTGCATGTACTTTAGTGAAAGGATGAGCCAACTTAATAAAGTTGGAGTAATCAACATCCTAGAGAGGATGAGAGAGAAATTCATACTTGTGTAATGAACATGTAATGTGCATACATTGATACTCTTAATAAGTGTAGAGTATGGATTAGGGTTTGATCTTTGATAATGTGATCATGAAACCCTAATTGATAATAATGGGAAACCCTAACTCTAATTTTGGGTAATTCTAAGAGAAACCCTAATTGATATAGAATGGGAAACCCTAACCCTTATTTTGGGTAATTGTATGAGAAACCCTAATTGATAAAGAATGGGAAACCCTAACCCTAATTTCGGGTAACTGTATGAGAAACCCTAATTGATAAAGAATGGGAAACCCTAACCCTAATTTCAGGTAATGGTATGAGAAACCCTTATTGATAAGAATGGGAAACCCTAACCCTAATGAGGTAATAGTGGTGTTACCCTTGTATTACATAGTATTAATATGTAATTTATATGGTTGTTATCAAGTATACTAACCATGCAGGTATCGTAAGTTGATGAGCATAGCCAGTTATGAGCTATGATGCTTAATGGGCCTTGTGAGCCATTATATTATTTGTTTCTTAGTGAGAGGTAACAAGATATTAATGGACCTTGTGAGCTATGTGAGATGCTTGTGTAATAAGACATCAAGTATACCTTTGTCAGATGACCTAGAGGTTATAGTTACCTAATAAGTGATAAGAATGTTCAGTGATGAACTAAGTGTTTGAATGTCTAGATCCAGTAAACATGATGATGATATTGTTGAGGGATGAGAATTCCCAGTAATGAGATAAGGGATTGAGATCCCAGTGTTTTATAAAGTTTTGAAAAATACTTGATAGATGTATTACACTTTTCTTTGTAGCATTTGTTATAATAATACATGTTTGAAAACTTGGTTGATGCTAAAAGAATATGGTAATGCACTTCATTAATCAAGTGAAATCTTATCATGTAGAGCCTTGGACATGGATCCATCATCGTCAGTAGTTGGTGATGGTGAAACAGGTTTTCCCACGAGATCTCCTGGAGGGCATATTTTTGAATATGTGGGGGTAATGGGCGTGAATATCCTTACGCCCTAATATGGTATTGACGTGAGATAAACATGAGATCTCTCAATCCTTCATTATATGTGCCGGGATGGATGTATCACGAATCTCTCGATGATGTTTAATGTCAGATCGATGTGAGATAAATATGAAATCTCTGGATTGCAAAGAGAGTGCAGCCTCAACTGTAACTCTATAGCGAAGTTGCCAGTATACCTTGGAAAGTTATTTAGCAGAGATACAAGATGTCCTAGATGTGGTCTCACACTGACCGAGATGGATGGGGTCATGGAGTTAGGCTCTTCCATTGACCTAAGTATGGAACCAATGTTTTTTGCTTCCGTGGTCAGTTGGAATATGAGTGGTATACCTCATCTCCTCAGGGCATAAGTGTGATTGTAGAATGTAATCATCCGTGTAGCATATTTGCTTAAGGATGACATACGGAAATCATTGGTTGATGTTACATTGTTTAATGTATCCTAAAATGGATAAATGTTATACATGTTCTTCATATTCCTTATTCAATAGATGATTTGTTGATTTATCATATATAGCTATAATGCTTTAAAAGATGATATCGCTCTATTCTGCTTAAATAGTGGTTTATCCTACTTATTTATAATAAAGAATCCTCTTCTCAATTTATTACTATTTATCTGTAATGATAATATTATTTGGCGGAGAGTTATATCTCTTGCTAGGACATGGGTCTCACCCCATTGGTCACCAACATTTTTAGGTGGGCGCAGACGAGCAGGTAGGGACCATACAGCAGGGGAAGGAAAACAACATCAGAGACAACAATAACATCTCAGGTGGTGATATTGATTGTCGTGTCTTGTAGATATGAGTCCTATGTGTCGTCTCTGTACTCTCAGGTCCTTGGAGTTCGTACTCAGTGTTTTCATTGTCAATCTGAGATTTTGGCTTGAATGCCTCGAGGTTTTATGTTGCTTATGTATAGTGTTGGCAAAGCAACTGTTGTAAATATATTCCTCAAGAAGAGATGATACAAGGTATGTACAATGTGAACTATAATGTATATCGTACTTTGGTTCTCTTTATAGAGTTTCCTGGAATTGGATCTCTTTGCAAAAAGGTTTTAATTTTTAGTGATTTTTGTTATCGTGTTGATTATGGTTAATTCTGCAATTAATTACACAGTGACAGTTTGATTTGTCATCAGATCGTCACAAAGTTTTGGTATCAGAGCCTAAGGTTCGCTGAGTCTACAGAGACATAGGATTAAGTCATAAGGTATGTTCTAGTGTCTTCTAGTTTATCTTATTGTGACTTCTACTCTTATAGGAGGAGGAGAAGAACTTAAAGATGGTTGGATCACACGAGGAACATGCTGCTGAAAGCAGTGTTGCTGCACCAGGAAGAGGTGCAATGGGTCAGGATAGAGAGGAACTAGTACCTGAAAATCCCCAGCTTGACCAAGCTTCAATAGAAAACCCAGCTTTCCATGCCCTCTTTGGGTAGTTCACGGTGACAATGAAACATATGGTGGATAGGATGCCACCACCTGTACCTAGGGCACCAGTCTTCGATGAGAGACATGGAGTTGGCAATACTTTTGAACGGATTTGACGGGTAGGAGCTACTAATTATATTGGTATAGATGACCCAACAGACGCAGACTTGTGGCTGACTGAGCTAGAGAAGGCCTTCAAAATTCTTAATATCCCAGAAGATGAGAAGGTTAGGCATGTGGTGTACCTATTGAAAGGGAGTTTTGGCTACTGGTGGGCCATTGAGGAAGAGAAATGACCAGGAGTTGAGGTCGAATGGAGAGAGTTCCGACGAGAGTTTTTTAGTAGATATTTTCCCAAGAGTTACTTGGATGAGAAAATCTATCAGTTTGAGTAGATAAGGAAAGGACCAATGAACATTAGTGAGTATGAAGCTAAGTTCATGGACATTCTACGGTTTTGTCCGTACATGGCTACTATAGATGAGGAGAGGATTTGGCATTTTGAGAAGGGTTTGAACGCTGATTAGACCACACCCGCATCTTCTCTAGAGAATAGAGAGAGGTTTTCCACCTTTGTGGAGTCAGTTAGGCAGATAGAAAGGTCTGTGACTGAGAAATGTCAAGCCATAAGTAAGAAAGTGTATACATAGTTCCAAGGACATATGTCTAAAAGTTTTAAGAAACCAAGGTTTTCTACACCAACAGTACCACTGAGGTTTCATACTCAGACGCAGTGGATATCCAGCAAGGGTAGAGGTCATAGTTTACCACCGGAGGGAGCCTCAACATCAATGTCAATAATAGGACCATATAGGCCACAATGGGAGAACAGAAGCTGTTATAAATGTGGGAATATGGGACATTTGATGAAAGATTGTCTAGTTAGAGACGTTAGTGTAACCCAACCACCGAGGTAGAGTCAACAAGGTTGTCAGAAGCGATAGTTTAATAGTGGCACCCGAGGACGTGGATAGGCATCCCAAGCTTGGTCAACCCACGAGTCATGATAGGTCAGATGGAATTATTTCATTATGATATGTCTTCATCCTGCTTTGTATCTATTTTGATTGATCTGGGTGCTACACATTCCTTTATCACTCGAGAAGTGATTCATGACTACAGTATGATTGTCAGTACTAGAGCAGAAAACTTGTTATTAGAAACTCTGTTAGTTGGATCTACAGTGTTGTGGGAGGTATGTTCTCCCTGTGTTCTTTCTTTTTTAGAACATAGCATTCAGGTGGATCTTATACCACTTGAGATGCATGGGTTTGACATATTCCTTGGGATGGACACCCTAGAAAAGTATAAGGTTGTCTTGGATTGCAGTTCCAAGCAGGCTATGTTCTCAGACAATGGTGATGCATTGGTCTTTCAGGGAGACAGAAAGATTCTTTCAACCTGTCTAGTGTCATCAATGATAGCTGAGAAATTGTTGCGACAAGGATGTGAAGCATTCTTGGCACATGTGGTAGATACCAGAGTAGAGAGTCCTAGTCTTTCTGAAGTTCTGATTGTTAGGGAGTTTGAGGATGTGTTTCCTGAGGAACTTCTAGCTATTCCTCCACCCCGAGAGATTGATTTCGAGATTAATCTAATTCTGGGTACGCAACCTATAGCTCAAACACCATATAGAATGGCACATGCTGAGATGGTAAAACTTAAGAAATAGTTACATGAGTTGCTTGAGAAGGGTTTTATTCGGTCGAGTACTTCACCTTGGGGTGCTGCAGTTCTCTTTGTTAAAAATAAAGACGGGTCTATGTGATTATGCAATGACTATAGACAGCTAAACAAAGTAACCATAACGAACAAATATCCTCTGCCAAGGATAGATGACCTGTTTGACTAGTTGTGTGGTGCAACTATATTCTCTAAAATAGATCTGAGGTCAGAATACCATCAATTACACATCAAGGAGAGTGACATACCTAAATCAGCCTTTAGAACAAGGTATGGTCACTATGAGTTCATAGTTATGTCGTTTGGACTAACTAATGCACCAGCTACATTCATGGAACTCATGAACAGAATCTTTCGGCCATTCCTTGATCAATTCATAGTAGTCTTATAGATGACATCCTGATTTACAGTAGAGATGCTCAATAGCATGAGAAACACCTTTGTCAGGCACTGACTTTACTAAGAGAGCACAAGCTATACACCAAGTTTAGCAAGTGTGAATTCTGGTTATCAGAAGTGTCTTTCCTAGGACATGTAATATCTGCCTCAGGTATCTGTGGTGATCCTAAAAAGGTAGAATCTATCTTGGAATGGGAACAACCAAAAACACCAACGGAGATATGCAGTTTTCTAGGACTGGCAGGCTACTATAGGAGGTTCATTAAGAACTTCAGTTCTGTAGCATTACCCCTAACTAGGTTAACTAGGAAGGAGGTTGCATTTGATTGGAATGACAAGTGTCAACATTCTTTTCAGTTGTTGAAAGAAAGGTTAACAAGGGCACATGTGTTAGTGTTACCTGAGCATGGAAAGGGATACATTGTATTCTGTGACACTTCTAAGAATGGTCTAGGATGTGTTGATGCAGGATAAATAAGTGATTTCTTTTGCTTCTCGATAGCTTAAGAAACATGAGGAAAATTATCTAACGCATGATCTAGAACTGGCTGCAGTGGTTCATGCATTGAAGATCTGGAGACATTATCTCTATGGAGAAACATTCCTGATTTTCACAGACCATAAGAACCTAAAATACATCTTTTCACAGCATGAGTTGAACATGAGACAATGTCGCTGGATGGAGTTAATCAAGGACTACAATTGTACAATTGATTATCATCCAGGAAAGGCTAATGTAATGGTTGATGCACTTAGTAGAAATTCATCATCGCCAATCATAGACAAAGCACAGTTGAACTCTTTAATGTGCTTTAAACGAGACATGCTTGTCTCTTTGAGACAAAACAATGTACACCTTAAAATATCCTTGTTAGCTGGATTTTTAGCTGAAATGCAAGTGAAACCTACTCTGAAACAATAGATCAAAGAAGCACAATAGATTGATGCTATGATTCAACAGATCAGGTTAGAGTATGGTAGTGAGAAACGGGATGGTTTTCATGAGTCAGATGATTCGGTAGTCTGTTACCATGGTAGGATGGTAGTACCTGATGCCAATGACTTAAGGAAGTTAGTCATGGAGGAAGATCATTCATCCATTTATGCAATGCATCCAGGGAGCACCAAAATGTATCATAACTTGAAAGATATGTATTGGTGTCCTGGTTTGAAGAAAGATGTAGCTGAGTTTGTTATGTGCTGTCCAGTGTGTCAGCAGGTTAAAGTTGAACATCAGAAGCCCATAGGAACAATGCAGCCTTTACCTATACCATAGTTCAAATGGGATCATGTGACCATGGACATTGTGGTTAGTTTACCCAGAACAACCAAAAGTTATGATTTCATTTGGGTGATAGTAGATAGGTTGAATAAGTCAGCACATTTTCTTCCTATCAAAACAACCTATACTATTGAGAAACTTGCACAGATCTATATAGATGAGATACTGCAGTTGCACGGAGTTCCAGCCACAATTGTTTCTGATAGAGGTCCCCAGTTCACGAGTCATTTTTGTGAACGACTACATAAATAATTTGGTACGCAGTTAATATTCAATACCACCTTTCACCCCCAGAGGGATGGACAATCTGATAGGACTATACAAACCTTGGAGGATTTGCTTAGGGCATGTGTCCTTCAGTTTGTAGGAAGTTGGAACCTACACTTGAGCTTAATAGAATTCGCTTATAAAAATAGTTATCAGTACAGTATCGATATGGCACCATATGAACCATTATATGTAGACATTGTAGATCTCCATTGTGCTGGTATGAAATAGGAGAACACCAACTTTTGGGACCCAAATTAGTGCAACAGACTACTGAGAAGATTAAAGTAATACAACAACAGTTAAAGGTTGCGCAAGATAGACAGAAGTCATATGTTGATAAACGGTGAAGACCCTTAGAATTCCAAGTTGGATACAGAGTATATCTCAAAGTCTCACCTTGGAAAGGTGTTCTTAGATTTGGGAAAAAGGGTAAGTTAGCTCCTAGATTTATGGGGACTTAACCAATCACTGAACGGATTGGAAAGGTAGCCTATAAGTTGGAGTTGCCACCTGAACTACATAGATTGAATCTAGTATTCCATATATCCATGCTGAGAAAGTGGCACCCTGATACAGAGTTAGTATTGCAAAAAGTGGAGGTAGAGTTAAATGAAGATATATCCTATGAGAAAGGACCAATGATGATTCTTGACAGGAGAATCAAAAAGTTGAAAAAGAAAGACATAATTCTTGTGAAAGTTATCTGGCATCATCGTGGCGTTGAAGAGGCTATGTGGGAACTGGAGGAAGAGATGAGGAGGAAGTACCCTTCTCTTTTCTCTTGATGATTTCGGAGATAAAATCCCTGTTAGGGGTGGATAATTGTAACATCCCTGACCTCGGTTACGCATTAACCCTAGGATTTTTTCTTAAGTAAGTCATTTAAATTCTTGTCTTTATCTTTTGAAAAGTAATTAAGACTAAACGAGAGTTTATGTTTCAATTTTGGTCCTTTTTGAATAATGTTGAAGCAATATTTGCTTATTTTGGACTAAAGTTCAATTTACCCAATATAAGGGGTTACCTTGCAAATTGTTACATGATAAATGTTCCTCAAATACTAAATCATCATAAGAATGAGAATGATACTAAGGGATGCCTTGAGGAAGCCTAAATTTCAAGAAGGAGCTTATTTGAATAATACTTGTGCATTGAATACTAGTTTTTGTGTAATTTGTAATTTACCCAAAACCTAGGGTTGAATATGTAAAATACCACATTTATAGCGTCCCTACTATCTCTTGGTATCATTTAGAGAAAATAAAAAGAAAGGGGTGTCTTGTTTGAACCATATTTGAGAAGTGATACTCTTGATAATATAATAATCAAGAAATAAGCATAATTGAAACCCTAAGTTATTTTGTAGCAAAAATATATAAATTAAATGAAGTGCCCATCAACTAAAAATCTTTGAATGAAATACTATAATGAAATGGCGGCCAAAACACCTTAGAGGCACCTCTATAATCCTAAGTAGGTGAAAACTATCTACCTACATTGTTAATTGAAAAGTAATGACCACTAAAGTAAAGGTGCCTATGGATAATAATATTTTATTCATTAAGGAGCTTAAACGGTCGACTATAATTTAGGGATAAATCAAAGGAATTAAAGAAAAAGAAAGATATCTTTGGAGATAAGGAAGTGGAGGGGGCATGTGGCGCCTAGTAAGGAAAGTTGATGACTTCCCTCCTACTCTCTCTCTTATGAATTCAATTATATATATCTCAACCATTCACCTACTAGAAAGGCTACTTGCTCACCACACTCACTCCCCACATAGGCCGATGACCAAGGAAGCAAAGGAGAAGGAGGAGATCATTTCCCAAGCTTAAGGTAATATCCATGGTCATCTTCAACCTTGGTTTGAACGCTAAAATCAAGTTATAACTCTTCTTTTCTTCTCTCTTCCATCCAATGCTCAACTTTGGCAATCTCTTACATCAAAAGGGTTGAGAATGTGCCTTGGATAATTGGAGGAACCATCTTCACCATTAGAGATGACAAGATTGGATCTTTGAAGTTGCTTTGGAGGTGGTTTATATAACTTGAACCCATTGATATTATTAATTGATTTCAATTTTGCAAAATATGTTGATCTTTCCTTCTTCTCAAATTTTTCTTGATTAATTGATGAATTAACGAATCCAACAATTGTATGGACAGTAGAACGAAGGTCTGAAGCTTGATGATGATGACATCATCTTAGCACACACCTCTAGATCAAAAATATCAAACAGTTTTAGTTTTTTATGGCCAAACGGTTTCAAACCGTTTCATGTTCAAACAGTTTCAAATTGTTTCATGTTCAAACGGTTTCAACCTAATCTAGGTCAAACGGTTTCAAATCGTTTAGAGTGCAAAAAGATTCAACCTAATTTAGTCCAAACGGTTTCAAACCATTTAGAGGTTCAAATGGTCTCAAACCGTTTAGAGATCAAGTGGTCCCAAACTGTTTAGAGGTTCAAACGGTCTCAAACCGTTTAGAGATCAAGTGGACGTAAATCGTTTAGAGGTTCAAATGGTCTCAAACCATTTAGAGATCAAGTGGTCCCAGACCATTTGAAGGTCAAAGTGATCTCAAGACTGTTTGAAGGTTAAAAGAGTCTCAAGACCATTTGAAGGTCAAAGAGGTCTCAAGACCGTTTGAAGGTTAAAGGGGTTTTCAAGATCGTTTGGAGTTTAAATAATCTCAAACCATTTGGAGATCAAATATTCTCAAAACCATGTAAGGTCAAACAACCCTATGAGTGTTTGTAAAGTATCTCAAGGTTGATTGCAATGGAAGTACCTCTAAAGTACTTAGGTGAATCGTACACTTAGAATAATTGTTTTTTTTTAAATTAAGCTAGAGGGATCTTTTATTCATCCCACCCCCCTCTTGTGGGCAAACTCATCCAAGAACTACATCTCCTGCTTATAAATTGTAGGTAAAAATCAAGCAAAACCACAAAAAAAACGAAGTTCTGAGATGCAATCTAACAAACATACAGTCAACATCAACCATAACACAAGATCAACTCACCTTCTTCCTTTGCAGATGCACATAAGGAGTATTTCTTTTCTCCAGGATAGCCATGCCACGAATACGTCTAGGCATTCTGTTGATGTCAGTGATAACTGACATGTATGAGTGTTGTCTTCCCCAATGTCCAATAGCTCTAGGGATCGCATTAGCAGCTCTATGAATGATCGATCCAGCGATATAAAGTCTCTTCAGCTCCGATCTCAGTTCCTTAACTCGAGATCTAATCCTCCATGGCTCCTTGCCATCGTACCAAAGAATCTTAAGAACCTCCTCATTATCTATCTCAATGGACGAGACTCTCAACATGAGGTCAGTTGCAATCTTCAACCCAACAATGCAGGCTTGCACATAAGCGTCAGTATAGTCCATGTCAGTAATCCATGCAAAAAACATAGCACATATGTCCGCATTATGGTTCCTCACTTAGAATAATTGTCATTTGATTCTTATGAAAGTAATAAACTCAATACACTATGATAAGCATATGTGCATGTACTTTAGTGAAAGCATGAGCCAACTTAATAAAGTATGGATTAATCAACATCCTAGAGAAGATGAGAGAGAAATTCACACTTGTGTAATGAACATGTAATGTGCATACATTGATACTCCTAATAAGTGTAGAGTATGAATTAGGATTTGATCTTTGATAATGTGGTCATGAAACTGTAATTGATAAGAATGGGAAACCCTAACCGTAATTTCGGGTAATTGTATGGGAAACCCTAATTGATAAAGATTGGGAAACCCTAACCCTAATTTTGGGTAATTGTTATAGAAACCCTAATTGATAAAGAATGGGAAACCCTAAACCTAATTTCGGGTAATTGTATGAGAAACCCTTATTGATAAAGAATGGGAAACCCTAACCCTAATTTCGATTAATGGTATGAGAAACCCTAATTGATAAGAATGGGAAACCCTAACCCTAATGAAGGAATAGTGGTGTTACCCTTGTATTACATAGTGTTAATATGTAATTGATATGGTTGTTATCAAGTATACTAACCATGCAGGAATCATAAGTTGATGAGCATATCCAGGTATGAGCTATGATGCTTAATGGGCCTTGTGAGCCATTATTTTCCTAGTGAGAGGTAACAAGATGTTAATGGACCTTGTGAGCTATGTGAGATGCTTGTGTAATAAGTATCAAGTATACCTTGGTTAGATGACCTAGAGGTAATAGTTACCTGATAAGTGATAACAATGTTTAGTGATGAACTAAAGGTTTGAATGCCCAGATCCAATAAACATGATGATGATATTGTTGAGGGATGAGAATTCCTAGTAATGAGATAAGGGATTGAGATCCCAATGTTTTATAAAGTTTTGCAAAGTACTTGATAGATGTATTACACTTTTCTTTGTAGCATTTTTTATAATAATACATGTTTGAAAACTTGGTTGATGCTAAAAGAATATGGTAATGCACTTAATTAATCAAGTGAAATCTTATCATGTAGAGCCCTGGCCATAGATCCATCATCGTCAGCATCTGGTGATGGTGAAATAGGTTTTCCCACAGGATCTCCTGGAGGGCATATTTTTGAATATGTGGGGGGCAATGGGCACAAATATCCTTACACCCGAATGTGGGATTGACGTGAGATAAACATGAGATCTCTCAATCCTTCATTATATGTGCCGGTATGGATGTATCAAGAATCTCCCGATGATGTTTAATGTCGAATCGATGTGAGATAAACATGAAATCTCTCGATTGCGAAGAGAGTGAAGCCACCATTGTAGCTCTATATCGAAGTTGCCAATATTCCTTGGAAAGCTATTTTGCAGAAACACAAGATGTCCTTCATGTGGTCTCGCACTAACCGAGACAGATGAGGTCATGGAGTCTGGTTCTTCCATTGACCTAAGTATGGAATCAATGCTTTATGCCACTGTGGTCGGTTGGAGTATGAGCGGTATACCTCATCTCCTCAGGGCATAAGTGTCATTGTAAAATGTAATCAGTCGTGTAGCATATTAGCGTAAGGATGAAATACACAAATCATTGGTTGATGTTACATTGTTTAATGTATCCTAAAATGGATAAATGTTATACATGTTCTTCATATTCCTTTTCTAATAGATGATTTACTACTTTATCGTATATAGATGTAATGCTTTAAAAGATGATATTGCTCTATTCTGCTTAAACAGTGGTTTATCCTACTTATTTATAATAAAGAATCCTCTCCTCAATTTATTAATGTGTATCTGCAATGATAATATTATTTGGAGGAGAGTTATATCTCTCACTGGGACATGGGTCTCTTCCTGTTGGTCACCAACATTTTTAGGTGGACGCGGACGAGCAGGTAGGGACCATACAATAGGGGAAGAACAACAACATTAGGGACAATAGTAACATCTCAGGGTGAGATACTAATTGTCGTGTCTTATAGATATGAGTCCTATGTGTCGTCTCTGTACTCTCAGGTCCTTGGAGTCATTACTCAGTGTTTTCATGGTCGATCTGAGATTTTGGCTTGAATACTTTGAGGTTTTAAGTTTCTTATGTATAGTTTTGGCAAAGCAACTGTTGTAAATATATTCCTTGAGAAGAGATGATACATGGTATGTACAATGTGAACTATAATGTATATAATACTTTGGTTCTCTATATAAGAGTTTCCTGGAATTGGATATCTTTGCAAAAAGGTTTTAATTTTTAGTGATTTTTGTTATCCTGTTGATTATGGTTAATTCCACAATTAATTACACAGTGACAGTCTGATTTGTCATCAGATCGTCACATATCCAATCAGTGATTGACAGTGAAAAGTATGATGGCTTTCACGAGGCAGACGATGGTACAATTTGTTTCCACAATAGGACAGTAGTTCTAGATGTTGATGGTTTGAGGAAGATGGTACTTGAGGAGGCTCACTCGTCCATGTATACAATGCATCCTGGAAGTAACAATATGTACCAAAACTTGAAAGACATGTACTGTTGGCTAGGTCTAAAGTGTGATGTGGCAGAGTTCATTGCCAAATGTCCAGTTTGTCAGCAGGTGAAGGCTGAGCACCAGAAGCTTGCAGGGACATTACAACCCTAGCCAATACCACAGTGGAAATGAGATCATATTACTGTGGACTTTGTGGTTAGTCTTACTAGGATAGCCAAGGGTCATGATTCCATATGGGTGATAGTAGATAGTTTGACTAAGTCATCTCATTTTCTACCATTTAAGATGATGTTTATAGCAGAGAAATTGGCACAAATATATGTTGATGAGATAGTCCATCTGCATGGCATTCCAGTGACTATAGTTTTTGACAGAGGTATATTGTTTAATGTATCCTAAAATGGATAAATGTTACATGTTCTTCATATTCCTTATTCAATAGATGATTTTCTGATTTATCATATATAGCTATAATTCTTTAAAAGATGACATCGCTCTATTTTGCTTAAATAGTGGTTTATCCTACTTATTTATAATAAAGAATCCTCTTCTCAATTTATTACTATTTATCTGCAATGATAATATTATTTGGCAGAGAGTTATATCTCTTGCTAGGACATGGGTCTCACCCCATTGGTCACCAACATTTTTAGGTGGGCGCGGACGAGCAGGTAGGGACCATACAACAGGGGAAGGAAAACAACATCAGAGACAACAATAACATCTCAGGTGGTGATATTGATTGTCGTGTCTTGTAGATATGAGTCCTATGTGTCGTCTCTGTACTCTCAGGTCCTTGGAGTCTGTACTCAGTGTTTTCATTGTCAATCTAAGATTTTGGCTTGAATGCCTCGAGGTTTTATGTTGCTTATGTATAGTGTTGGCAAAACAACTGTTGTAAATATATTCCTTGAGAAGAGATGATACAAGGTATGTACAATGTGAACTATAATGTATATCGTACTTTGGTTCTCTTTATAGAGTTTCCTGGAATTGGATCTCTTTGCAAAAAGGTTTTAATTTTTTGTGATTTTTGTTATCGTGTTGATTATTGTTAATTCCGCAATTAATTACACAGTGACGGTCTGATTTGTCCTCAGATCATCACAAAGTTTTGGTATCAGAGCCTAAGGTTCGCTGAGTCTACAGAGACATAGGATTAAGATCATAAGGTCTGTTCTAGTGTCTTCTAGTTTATCTTATTGTGACTTCTGCTCTTATAGGAGGAGGAGAAGAACTTAAAGATGGTTGGATCACACGAGGAACATGCTGCTGAAAGCAGTGTTGCTGCACCAGGAAGAGGTGCAACGGGTCAGGCTAGAGAGGAACTAGTACCTGAAAATCACCAGCTTGACCAAGCTTCAATAGAAAACCCAGCTTTCCATGCCCTCTTTGGGTAGTTCATGGCGACAATGACACATATGGTGGATAGGATGCCACCACCTGTACCTAGGGTACCAGTCCTCGATGAGAGACATGGAGTTGGAAATACTTTTGAACGGATTTGATGGGTAGGATCTACTAATTATATTGGTATAGATGACCCAACACATGCAGACTTGTGGCTGACTGAGCTAGAGAAGGCCTTCAGAATTCTTAATATCCCAGAAGCTGAGAAGGTTAGGCATGTGGTGTACCTATTGAAAGGGAGTGTTGGCTACTGGTGGGCCATTGAGGAAGAGAAATGACCAGGAGTTGAGGTCGAATGGAGAGAGTTCTGAAAAGAGTTTTTAGTAGATATTTTCCCAAGACTTACTTGGATGAGAAAATCTCTCAGTTTGAGTAGATAAGGAAAGGACCAATGAACATTAGTGAGTATGAAGCTAAGTTCATGGAGATTCTACGGTTTTGTCCGTACTTGGCTACTATAGATGAGGAGAGGATTTGGCATTTTGAGAAGGGTTTGAACGCTGATTTGACCACACCCGCATCTTCTCTAGAGAATAGAGAGAGGTTTGCCACCTTTGTGGAGTCAGTTAGGCGGATAGAAAGGTCTGTGACTGAGAAATGTCAAGCCAACAGTAAGAAAGTGTATACATAGTTCCAAGGACATATGTCTAAAAGTTTTAAGAAACCAAGGTTTTCTACACCAACAGTACCACCGAGGTTTAATACTCAGACGCAGTGGATATCCAGAAAGGGTAGAGGTCATAGTTTACCACCGGAGGGAGCCTACAACTCAGCATCAATGTCAATAATAGGACCATATATGCCACAGTGGAAGAAGAGAAGCTGTTATAAATGTGGGAAGATGGGACATTTGATGAAAGATTATCTAGTTAGAGACGTGAGTGTAACCCAACCACCGAGGTAGAGTCAACAAGGTTTTCAGAAGCGATAGTTTAATAGTGGCACCCGAGGACGTGGATAGGCATCCCAAGCTTGGTCAACCCACGAGTCATGATAGGTCAGATGGAATTATTTCATTCTGATATGTCTTCATCCTGCTTTGTATCTATTTTGATTGATCTAGGTGCTACACATTCCTTTATCACTCGAGAAGTGATTCATGACTACAGTATGATTGTCAGTACGAGAGCAGAAAACTTGTTATTAGAAACTCTGTTAGTTGGATCTACAGTGTTGTGGGAGGTATGTTCTCCCTGTGTTCTTTCTTTTTTAGAACATAGCATTCAGGTGGATCTTATACCACTTGAGATGCATGGGTTTGACATATTCCTTGGGATGGACACCCTAGAAAAGTATAAGGTTGTCTTGGATTGTAGTTCCAAGAAGGCTATGTTCTCAGACAATGGTGATGCATTCATCTTTTAGGGAGACAGAAAGATTCTTTCAACCTGTCTAGTGTCAGCAATGATAGCTAAGAAATTTTTGCGACAAGGATGTGAAGCATTCTTGGCACATGTGGTAGATACCAGAGCAGAGAGTCCTAGTATTTCTGATGTTTCGATTGTTAGGGAGTTTGAGGATGTGTTTCCTGAGGAGCTTCTAGGTGTTCCTCCACCCCGAGAGATTGATTTTGAGATTAATCTAATTCCGGGTACACAACCTATAGATCAAACACCATATAGAATGGCACATGCTGAGATGGTAAAACTTAAGAAACAGTTACATGAGTTGCTTGAGAAGGGTTTTATTCGGTCGAGTACTTCAACTTGGGGTGCTCCAGTTCTCTTTGTTAAAAAGAAAGACGGGTCTATGTGATTATGCAATGACTATAGACAGCTAAACAACGTAACCATAAAGAACAAATATCCTCTGCCAAGGATAGATGACATGTTTGACCAGTTGTGTGGTGCAACTATATTCTCTAAAATAGATCTGAGGTCCGAATACCATCAATTACACATCAAGGAGAGTGACATACCTAAATCAGCCTTCAGAACAAGGTATGGTCACTATGAGTTCATAGTTAT
This sequence comes from Alisma plantago-aquatica, assembly GCA_963693085.1. NCBI lineage: Eukaryota > Viridiplantae > Streptophyta > Magnoliopsida > Alismatales > Alismataceae > Alisma > Alisma plantago-aquatica. The sequence continues at coordinate 125,777,073 of OY856411.1, forward strand.
GTCGTTTGGACTAACTAATGCACCAGCTACATTCATGGAACTCATGAACGGAATCTTTCGGCCATTCCTTGATCAATTCATAGTAGTCTTATAGATGGCATCCTGATTTACAGTAGAGATGCTCAATAGCATGAGCAACACCTTTGTCAGGCACTGACTTTACTGAGAGAGCACAAGCTATACGCCAAGTTTAGCAAGTGTGAATTCTGGTTATCAAAAGTGTCTTTCCTAGGACACGTAATATCTGCCTCAGGTATCTGTGTTGATCCTAAAAAGGTAGAATCTATCTTGGAATGGGAACAACCAAAGACACCAACGGAGATATGCAGTTTTCTAGGACTGGCAGGCTACTATAGGAGGTTCATTAAGAACTTCAGTTCTGTAGCATTACCCCTAACTAGGTTAACTAGGAAGGAGGTTCCATTTGATTGGAATGACAAGTGTCAACATTCTTTTCAGTTGTTGAAAGAAAGGTTAACAAGTGCACCTGTGTTAGTGTTACCTGAGCAGGGAAAGGGATACATTGTATTCTGTGATGCTTCTAAGAATGGTCTAGGATGTGTTGATGCAGGATAAATAAGTGATTTCTTTTGCTTCTCGATAGCTTAAGAAACATGAGGAAAATTATCTAACGCATGATCTAGAACTGGCTGCAGTGGTTCATGCATTGAAGATCTGGAGACATTATCTCTATGGAGAAACATTCCTAATTTTCACGGACCATAAGAACCTAAAATACATCTTTTCACAGCATGAGTTGAACATGAGACAATGTCGCTGGATGGAGTTAATCAAGGACTACAATTGTACAATTGATTATCATCCAGGAAAGGCTAATGTAGTGGTTGATGCACTAAGTAGAAATTCATCGTCACCAATCATAGACAAAGCACAGTTGAACTCTTTAATGTGCTTTAAACAAGACATGATTGTCTCTTTGAGGCAAAACAATGTACATCTTAAAATATCCTTGTTAGCTGGACTGTTAGTTGAAATGCAAGTGAAACCTACTCTGAAACAATAGATCAAAGAAGCACAACAGATTGATGCTATGATTCAACAGATCAGGTTAGAGTATGGTAGTGCGAAACGGGATGGTTTTCATGAGTCAGATGATTCGGTAGTCTGTTACCATGGTAGGATGGTAGTACCTGATGCCAATGACTTAAGGAAGTTAGTCATGTTGGAAGATCATTCATCCATTTATGCAATGCACCCAGGGAGAACCAAAATGTATCATAACTTGAAAGATATGTATTGGTGTCCTGGTTTGAAGAAAGATGTAGCTGAGTTTGTTATGTGGTGTCCAGTGTGTCAGCAGGTTAAAGTTGAACATCAGAAGCCCATAGGAACAATGCAACCTTTACCTATACCATAGTTCAAATGGGATCACGTGACCATGGACATTGTGGTTAGTTTACCCAGAACAGCCAAAAGTTATGATTCCATTTGGGTGATAGTTGATAGGTTGACTAAGTCAGCACATTTTCTTCCTATCAAAACAACCTATACTGTTGAGAAACTTGCACAGATCTATATAGATGAGATAGTGCAGTTGCACGGAGTTCCAGCCACAATTGTTTCTGATAGAGGTCCCCAGTTCACGAGTCATTTTTGTAAACGACTACATAAATAATTTGGTACGCAGTTAATATTCAATACCACCTTTCACCCCCAGACGGATGGACAATCTGAGAGGACTATACAAACCTTGGAGGATTTGCTTAGGTAATGTGTCCTTCAGTTTGTAGGAAGTTGGAACCTACACTTGAGCTTAATAGAATTCGCTTATAACAATAGTTATCAGTACAGTATCGATATGGCACCATATGAAGCATTATATGTAGACGTTGTAGATCTCCATTGTGCTGGTATGAAATAGGAGAATGCCAACTTTTGGGACCCGAATTAGTGCAACAGACTACTGAGAAGATTAAAGTAATACAACAACAGTTAAAGGCTACGCAAGATAGACATAAGTCATATGTTGATAAACGGTGAAGACCCTTAGAATTCCAAGTTGGAGACAAAGTATATCTCAAAGTCTCACCTTGGAAAGGTGTTCTTAGATTTGGGAAAAAGGGTAAGTTAGCTCCTAGATTTATGGGGCCTTAACCAATCACTGAACGGATTGGAAAGGTAGCCTATAAGTTGGAGTTACCACCTGAACTACATAGATTGCATCGAGTATTCCATATATCCATGCTGAGAAAGTGGCACCCTGATACAGAGTTAGTATTGCAACCAGTAGAGGTAGAGTTAAATGAAGATATATCCTATGAGGAAGGACCAATGATGATTCTTGACAGGAGAATCAAAAAGTTGAAAAAGAAAGAAATAATTTTTGTGAAAGTTTGCTGGCATCATCGTGGTGTTGAAGAGGCTATGTGAGAACTGGAGGAAGAGATGAGAAGGAAGTACCCTTCTCTTTTCTCTTGATGATTTCGGGGATAAAATCCCTGTTAGGGGTGGATAATTGTAACATCCCTGACCTGGGTTACGCATTAACCCTAGGATTTTTTCTTAAGTAAATCATTTAAATTCTTGTCTTTATCTTTTGAAAAGTAATTAAGACTAAACGAGAGTTTATGTTTCAATTTTGGTCCTTTTTGAATAATGTTGAAGCAATATTTGCTTATTTTGGACTAAAGTTCAATTTACCCAATATAAGGGGTTACCTTGCAAAATTTTACATGATAAATGTTCCTCAAATACTAAATCATCATAAGAATGAGAATGATACTAAGGGATGCCTTGAGGAAGCCTAAATTTCAAGAAGGATCTTGTTTGAATAATACTTGTGCATTGAATACTAGTTTTTGTGTAATTTGTAATTTACCCAAAACCTAGGGTTGAATATGTAAAATACCACATTTATAGTGTCCCTACTATCTCTTGGTATCATTTAGAGAAAATAAAAAGAAAGGGGTGTCTTGTTTGAACCATATTTGAGAAGTGATACTCTTGATAATATAATAATCAAGAAATAAGCATAATTGAAACCCTAAGTTATTTTGTAGAAAAAATATATAAATTAAATGAAGTGCCCATCAACTAAAAAGATTTGAATGAAATCCTATAATGAAATGGCGGCCAAAACACCTTTGAGGCACCTCTATAATCCTAAGTAGGTGAAAAATATCTACCTACATTGTTAATTGAAAAGTAATGACCACTAAAGTAAAGGTGCTTATGGATAATAATATTTTATTCATTAAGGAGCTTAAATGGTCGACTATAATTTAGGGATAATTCAAAGGAATTAAAGAAAAAGAAAGATAGCTTTGGAGATAAGGAAGTGGAGGGGGTATGTGGCACCTAGTAAGGAAGGTTGATGACTTCCCTCCTACTCTCTCTCTTATGAATTGAATTATATATATCTCAACCATTCACCTACTAGAAAGGCTACTTGCGCACCACACTGACTCCCCACTTAGGTCGATGACCAAGGAAGCAAAGGAGAAAGAGGATATCATTTCCCAAGCTTAAGGTAATATCCATGGTCATCTTCAACCTTGGTTTGAAGGCTAAAATCAAGTTATAACTCTTCTTTTCTTTTCTCTTCCATCCAATGCTCAACTTTGGCAATCTCTTACATCAAAAGGGTTGAGAATGTGCATTGGATAATTGGAGGAACCATCTTCACCATTAGAGATGACAAGCTTGGATCTTTGAAGTTGCTTTGGAGGCGGGTTATATAACTTGAACCCATTGATATTATTAATTGATTTCAATTTTGCAAAATATGTTGATCTTTCCTTCTTCTCAAATTTTTCTTGAGTAATTGATGAATTAATGAATCCAGCAGTTGTATGGACAGTAGAACGAAGGTCTGAAGCTTGATGATTATGACATCATCTTAGCACACACCTCTAGATCAAAAATATCAAACAGTTTCAGTTTTGTATGGCCAAACGGTTTCAAACTGTTTCATGTTCAAATAGTTTCAAACTATTTCATGTTCAAACGGTTTCAACCTAATCTAGGTCAAATGGTTTAAAACCGTTTAGAGTGCAAAAAGATTCAACCTAATTTAGTCCAAATGGTTTCAAACCGTTTAGAGGTTCAAATGTTCTCAAACCGTTTAGAGATCAAGTGGTCCCAAACCGTTTAGAGGTTCAAACGATCTCAAACCGTTTAGAGATCAAGTGGTCCTAAATTGTTTAGAGGTTCAAACGGTATCAAACCATTTAGATATCAAGTGGTCCCAGACCATTTGAAGTTCAAAGTGATCTCAAGACTATTTGAAGGTTAAAAGGGTCTCAAGACCATTTGAAGGTCAAAGAGGTCTCAAGACCATTTGAAGGTTAAAGGGGTTTTCAAGATCGTTTGGAGTTTAAATAATCTCAAACTGTTTAGAGATCAAATATTCTCAAAACCATGTAAGGTCAAACAACCCTATGAGTGTTTGTAAAGTATCTCAAGGTTGATTCAATGGAAGTACCTCTAAAGTACTTAGGTGAATCGTACACTTAGAATAATTTTCATTTGATTCTTATGAAAGTAATAAACTCAATACACTATGATAAGCATATGTGCATGTACTTTAGTGAAAGGATGAGCCAACTTAATAAAGTATGGAGTAATCAACATCCTAGAGAGGATGAGAGAGAAATTCACACTTGTGTAATGAACATGTAATGTGCATACATTGATACTCCTAATAAGTGTAGAGTATGAATTAGGATTTGATCTTTGATAATGTGATCATGAAACCCCAATTTATAAGAATGGGAAACCCTAATCGTAATTTCGGGTAATTGTATGGGAAACCCTAATTGATAAAGATTGGGAAACCCTAACCCTAATTTTGGGTAATTGTATTAGAAACCCTAATTGATAAAGAATGGGAAACCCTAACCCTAATTTTGGGTAATTGTATGAGAAACCCTAATTGATAAAGAATGGGAAACCCTAACCCTAATTTCAATTAATGGTATGAGAAACCCTAATTGATAAGAATGGGAAACCCTAACCCTAATGAAGGAATAGTGGTGTTACCCTTGTATCACATAGTGTTAATATGTAATTGATATGGTTGTTATCAAGTATACTAACCATGCAGGTATCATAAGTTGATGAGCATAGCCAGGTATGAGCTATGATGCTTAATGGGCCTTGTGAGCCATTATTTGCCTAGTGAGAGGTAACAAGATGTTAATGGACCTTGTGAGCTATATGAGATGCTTGTGTAATAAGTATCAAGTATACCTTGGTTAGATGACCTAGAGGTAATAGTTACCTGATAAGTGATAACAATGTTTAGTGATGAACTAAAGGTTTGAATGCCCAGATCCAATAAACATGATGATGATATTGTTGAGGGATGAGAATTCCTAGTAATGAGATAAGGGATTGAGATCCCAATGTTTTATAAAGTTTTGAAAAGTACTTGATAGATGTATTAAACTTTTCTTTGTAGCATTTGTTATAATAATACATGTTTGAAAACATGGTTGATGCTAAAAGAATATGGTAATGCACTTAATTAATCAAGTGAAATCTTATCATGTAGAGCCCTGGCCATAGATCCATCATCGTCAGCATCTGGTGATGGTGAAATAGGTTTTCCCACAGGATCTCCTGGAGGGCATATTTGTGAATATGTGGGGGGCAATGGGCACAAATATCCTTACATCCGAATGTGGGATTGACGTGAGATAAACATGAGATCTCTCAATCCTTCATTATATGTTTTGGGATGGATGTATCAAGAATCTCCCGATGATGTTTAATGTCGGATCGATGTGAGATAAACATGAAATCTCTCGATTGCGAAGAGAGTGAAGCCACCATTGTAGCTCTATAGCGAAGTTGCCAATATTCCCTGGAAAGCTATTTTGTAGAGACACGAGATGTCCTGCATGTGGTCTCGCACTGACCGAGTCAGATGAGCTTAATGAGTTGAATAAGCTTAATTATCATAATTTAGTGCTTAGAACCCTAATATAACATTGTGATATATTTTGAAATCATAATACAAGATTATATTTTAAATTTGGTCCAATTTGGACACTGTTTGAGCAAGTTATGCAATTTTATGCACATTTTGGACTTTTCTACAATTTACCAAATTGAGGGGTTTTCTTTGCAGTTTGTTAATTACATTATGTTCCTTAGATGTTATATTATTATTCTTGTGTATTTTTATCCATGGGGATCCTAGTTGATCCAAGGTTTTAAGGTGTTTTCCTCAAGGGTATTTTAGGGTTCCTTTAGTAGATACCAACTAATAAATTATGTAATTGGCTGGGAAATTTGACAAAGAAAATCTAAGAAGGTCTATATGGATGGTGGGGGATAAGCTTGTGTGTTTTCTTGTATATTATTAATAGTTTAAGGCCATAGATACATGGGTAAACTACTTTAACACGTCATGCTTGCTTCCATCCTTATATCCATGGGATATATTTACCTCTTCCTTGCCCAAGTACAAAACTATGCTTGCTTTCTCTTTCCTCTTAACCTGGAGCAATGACTCCACTCTATTTTTCTGTAGAGCCAAGTTCTCTAAGGTAGAAGACAACCTCTTTTTGGAGAAGAAGGTCTCTTAGAGCTCCAGCTAGCTCTACCTAGGGTTTCCAAGGTCATCTTCTAGGGATTTCGACCAAGGCAAGTTGTTTTCTTCCTTCCTTCTCCAATTCTCTAGCTCTTATCGTTCCTTAGACCTTCCTCTAGGTCGGAACCTTGTTGTTCTATGGTGAAAGTGGCTCTAGAACTCAAAAATATATCCTTCTTATTTCTTTTTCTAGGGTTTTGCTTCTTTGTGGAGAGAAGTACCTATTTGACCAAGTTCAGATCTGAATCCAAGGTTTTCTTGCCCTATTTTCTCAAGATTATTTCTGTTTGGGATATAACCTACTCTATAGAGGTGAGTTATATAACATTCTTCAATTATATTGCTTACTAGAAGCTTGTTAGTTTATGTTTATGCTTTAATGTGATGATCTAAGCATAAAGAAACCATGCTTGTTTGGAATTACAAATTTTTGTGGTGTTCCCTATTTTGTTGCAGTTATATCAAAACTTGTAAACATGTGTACGACCTTTCTAAGGTGTAACATGATCTGAGATAGGTTCATAGCATCAACCTATGGTGCTAAGCACAAAATAATTGATGTTTCAAATTAGGGTTTTCAAGCTATTTCCTTCGCTATCACACAACCGATGGTCATACCATTCAATAACCAATGGTGTTGATATCTTGGCAACTGATGTTCATTATCAAGGGTGTCAAAATAATGGTGACAACCTATGGTCACCCCCTTAGGTCAGGTTTTTGCTCAATTAGATGTTTATTTATCATCTACTAAGTATTCTAATAATGTTATCAATCGATGATGACATTAGCTTAATATTTGATTGTGTTAACTAAATGTATTACTGATCTAACAACCAATGGTAATCTAATGATCACAATTAATGTTGGATCAGGTCATCATCATATATGATGAGTTAAGAATGTAATTGCAGATTTGACTAAATCTTAAACTAATGGTTCCTTGGTTGAATGGATCTAATGGTTAGACCTATACTTCAATTCATAATCTTGAACAATGAACATGATCCAATGAATAATATTGGATACCTTAACATCCAATGGATTAGAATAAATCACATGGTATTATATGTGGATCCTAGTGATGATAATTCGATGGTCCAATACCATTAATTTTTAGACTTACCTTGGCCATCATATAGTTATATTTGATAAATCACTATAATAAGTGGATGTGTAACTCCCATGTGATCGAGCTTGTTATACCTAACCTTAATGTAATTATATTATGTTGATTGGTTATAAACAGACCTCTTGAAGAATTAACATGATAATGAATTACACTCTTCTTGTGTTGAAACCACAATGTAATACTATTTGAATATCATAGTGTCTTTCCATGTTAATATTAATGGACACATATGTGCTAATTATCTTTTGAGCCTTGTTTAAGGCATGGAATGATGATGATAACCTTACTATGAATAATGTGATAGTCTTAATGACCTTTGGGCATGTTTGAATCCATGATTGAGGTGAAATCCTCTTCATGTTCCAATAAGGGTTAAAACACTGGAACTTGTGATAAGATATTGGTATCTTGTAAAAGTATGATGATAAGTGTGGTCCATTAATTTGCAATGAAAGATAGCATGTCGTAATGTGATTAAGATATATATCTCAAATGCTTTATATTTGTTGAAGTTGTTATATATATACTCTTTTTAGAAAAGAATTAGGGTTGGAATGTCCATTTATAGGATTTAGCCTTAATTCACCCAATTGGCATAACTAATTATGTGAAACCCTAATCATGTAGTGCCCTATTCCATAGATCTATCTGAGTGTCAGAAATTGCCAGATAGTGAAATGAGTATTCCTAAGGGATACTAAGAGCGCATACGGATGAGTATGTGGGGTGCATGTCATCCTAAATTCAAATGTTAGGGAGGATGACAGTGGTCATACCCATCCCTTAGTTTGAGAGTAGTTGTGGTCGTGTCTCGGTGATTATATATATATATATATATATATATATATATATATATATATATATATGATGAGATTGGAGTACAACTGTGGTTGTACTTTGGATGGTAGGGTATGTTTACCTGCCTCCTTTCACTAATGTCATGACCTGTGCGAAGGACATACTATCCTGTTAGCAACTTTACCGTATGTGTCGCTGTGGCGGACCCGTACTGATTGGGGGTGGAGAAGATCTTTAGAGTTCGACTCTTCCTAGATCTTTTATGGCACTGATTTTGATTTAGTAGTGTTTAGTCAGAACTTCAGTAGTATTTCTCAAATCCCTCAGGGAAATGTAATAAAAGAAGTAATATAAGCTGTGTAGTATACTGGCTATGGTTAAATACATCTCACATTGTTTGATTAGTCTTTAACTTGTCTATATACTACTCAGTGTTTACAAGATGATATCATATGACCTTTGAGTAATTATACTTCTTGTCAAGTTAATTTTCTTAATGGCTTAGTATGCTTAACCTATTCAATCTACTTAAATTTCTTATTCATTACTATATCTGCTCAGTTCATTTATTGTCAATAAATATGTTATAATCAATAGATGTTGGAGAGAGTTGTATATCTCATTGGGACTGGGTCTCACCCGTGGGTCACTACATTTTTTAGGTGTTCATGGGCAATGAGGTTGAGGTCGCGTTGTGGAAGAGAACCAACATGGTGATCAATAGATTCAGAATGTTGGTAAGTTGTAGATGTTAGTAGTAGATTCCTAGTGTCGTCCATGTACTCTCAGGTCTGAGTGTGGGATGTGCTTTTTTTAGATGATATACTTATATCGACACAAGATTTTGGTAGTATGCTAATGTTTGTAAATATATGACATGTGCATGTGAGCTATCTTTTGTATCCAGGATGTGACTGTGGTCTTAGGACCCATACGTGAATATTTGTTACAGTATATGAGAATGGAATGATGGGCCTTTATGTAAATGTTCAAGAGTTCATTTACATTGTTGGAATTGGTTTAATTACTCTGCATTTTTTACTATTTGATTAATTAGTAGTTGATTGTGTTTTGTGTTTTGAGTAATCTTGTTTAGCGTGATGAGGTGTCACATAAACTAAATGTTTGAGGACATTGCGAGTAGCTATGATAGTGTATCATAGAGAACTCATGATTAAGGCATAATGATTTCTAAATCAAAGAAGGAATCATACTCTAAATAGAAAGAGCATGATCATCAAACAAATAATTAATCTTCTAGAATTCTTCTAAAGAACATGCTTTACACTAAATAAAGGTACAAAAGGAGATTAAGAATCACAAGTCTTGTAGATTCTCAAATTCCTTATGTAACTGATACACCTCACATATCTAGTAGAAAACACCTTGAGCTTGATGGATAATGATATCCTAAAAACTCAAAAATGATTAATTATTCATATGATGACGAGCCAATAATCTATCTAGATGATGTTAAGGAACCTAATTTTGAGTTATGGCTTGAAGCCATAACATCCAAAATGACTTCCATGTGAACCAAATAAGGCATGCCTTAATAGTAGCACTTATAGGGATAAAACCCATAAGTGCAATTGGGTCTTAAGAGTTAAGACTGACAAGGATGACATTTGAAGAGTTGATTGGTTGAAATGAATTCAAGTGAGTTCAAGGTGTCGAACCTGATGATTTTATATAACCAATTGCAGTGGTTATAGGCCATAAGGGATCATGATTGCTATTGGAACTTGAAGACTATGAAATTTGGCATATGGATATTAAAACTACATTCCTAGAAGGAATAACATGAGGTTGTGTACGTGACACAACCTGAAGGGTTTTATAATTCCATTAATGCAAATGCAGCCTATAAGTTACAAGAGTTTAATCAATATGATTGATTAAATACAAGCACCTCAAAACTAGAGTCTTTACTTTGATTATATAGTCAAAATGTTTGACTGATATATTAAAATAAAGAAGGGATTTGCGATTACATAGATTTAGTGGGAGCATATTCATGTTCCACATGATGATGATGAATAAAACAAAACTGGTATGGAAATACCTCCTTTAGAGGAATAAAGAATGTCCTATGTGATAGGAATAGAGACCTGTAGAGATAGTTCTTGAAGTCTCTTGATCTTATAAAGAGAGAGCATACATTGGTATTATGTACTAAAGGGTTCAGTATGCAAAGATTCAGTGGGAGAAAACTTGTCCATATTACACGGAGTTGGTTTCTCAAATGCCTAGTGTCCGAAATTCTTGTGAAGAATAGGAACACAAAGATAGATGCCTTATGCATTTTCAATTGGATCTATCATGTATGTAATCATCCCATTGTCTTGTATGTATCAGACATGAAAAGAAAATACATATGCGTTCATGTATTAGACATGACAATATGATATACTCAGATAATTATCTAGTATGTAATGGACATGATGAGTGCATGTCTATCTACTTCCAGTGAGAGTCACTAGAATACCATAAAGAACTCATTTAAGTACTTATGAAGTATTAAAGGATTAGTTCTTTGGTAATAAAAGGAAGAGTTGAGTGTAAATGAGTTACACTGATGCAAGCATCCAAAATGACAGAAAAATGATCCCAAAATATAAAAGTGAATGTGTGTTGATAAATGGAAAATTTACGACTTAAATTATAAGCCATTTAATTCTAAAAGGAATGTCGAGTATCCTTGTGTTATGAACACCATAGGATACTATATGGATCTAGAAGTTCATACGGATGAACTTATAGATATTCCAACCATTGATGACAAAGTAGAAATACTAAGTCAAACTATGGAGCTAATTGTTAGGAAAGGAATATCAGATAGCATACACTACTACAGAAATGCCTTATAAAGTCACTTTCCAAGGTGTCGATTGTATACAAAAACTGATACCTAAACTCTACTGTGTTGGTTGATAACATAAACCGACATCCAATCTGTGAAGGTCGACCAGACACGGGTACCGCTTTTATTAAGTGTCGGTTAATTAGTAAAAAACCGACACCTAAAATAACCCGCCAAAACCAAAATTCTAGCGAACAAATTGCCTCCAAAATTTGACATAAGGCGTCGGTTGATAAATAAATAACCGACGACTAAAGGGTGTTCGCGAGACAGGAATAGTTGTCGGTTGTCTTTTAGTTAAAAACCGACGACTATAATGTAGTATAGGTGTCGGTTTTTTGAAAAGAACTGACACTGTAGGTTTCGTTGTCAGTTTTGGTAAATAACCGACACTTATTGTCAACTTAATAGCTCACCAGCGCGACCGATTCTTCCCCTTTCCCTATTGCATTCCCGATTTCTTGCTCCGTGCAATTTTTGCTCCGTGCGCTCCGCCACTGCTCCGTTCTCCGCCGCCGTTGTCGTTCTCCTGCTCCTGCCCTCGCCGCTTCTCTATGCTCACCGGCGGCCGTGCTCACCAGAGGTCGTGCTCCTGCTCCTGCTCCTGCTCCTGCTCCTGCTGCCGTGCTCCTGCTCACCGGCGGCCATCCATGCCCTAGCCACTGCTCCGCTGCTCCGTGTCCTCGCCACGGTCGCCGCCTCCAGCTCCACGCTGCTACCAACAGTAGTCCCTCCATTCTTCTTCTTCTTCCTTCTCCTACTCTTCTTCTTCCTTCTCTCTCTCCTTACCAACAGCAACCACGGCCATGTGGGCTGGCACGACTGTGGCTGTGTCGGCCGACCACACGGCCGTGCTACCTAGCACGGCCGTGTGGTTGGCCAACAAAGCCACGGCCGTGCCATCCCACACGACCGTGGTAGCTGTTGGTAAGGATGTAGAAGGAAGAACAAGAATATATATATATATACTAAAATGAAATCAATTCTGAGTTTGTGATTAAATCAATTATATGATGAAATCCCTATTGCATGATGAAACCCTAACATCTAGCTGAGTTGCATGATGAAACCCTAACATCTACATGAATCTCTGTTGCATAATGAAACCCTAACATCTACATACTCTATATGATACCTAAAATTGTGATGAAACCCTAACATCAATTGTGATGAAAGTTGGATTGTAGGTATTGGAATGACAAAATACATGTATTGGGACTGTTATTGAACACCTAATCTGACTTGGGATATTTTGTTTGATTTAAACATGATTGGGCATTATTTCATGTTTGAAACTATTGAATTCTTGATTTATTATATAATAATGCTCTAATTGTGAGTGATGCAATGTAAGTGAGCAAATACATGTAGTGGATATGTACTCATTAGCCTAGAACCCCGTCCAAGATTTACTCATTAGGAGTAAATCTTGGATAGTCCCTGGTTTGGGACTGTTCTTGAGCACCTAATCTCACTGAGGATGTAAGTGTATAATGTGTATTGGGTTTTCAAGAAAATTTTGGTAGCATTTCCCCATTTGTTCTCTAAGTACATATGTACTTGGAGAACAGCGGGGAAATGCTGCCGAAATTTTCTCGAAAACCCAATACACATTATACACTTACTAGTGAGATTAGGTGGTCAAGAATGGGATAGGTGGTACACATTTATTATATATAAGAATGACATCACATGTATTTGTTGGCCTAAAGTTTTAACCATGCAAAAACTCGAATCTATTAAACTTAGACCCTAATCTTGTCCTAATATATAGTTGTTTTCTCTTTGATCATAGAATGGATAGATCATGGATGTCCATTCGCAATCGCTGCACCCCAGAGTTTATTTCTGGTCTTGACCAGTTTATTAGATTTGCCGAGGAACATAGGAAACAACCTGGAGATAGGTTCTACTGTCCATGTAGGCATTGCGGTAACAACTTGAAAGTCAACACTGGTGACGAAATCAAAACTCATGTCATGAGCAATGGGATTATACAAGGCTATACATAATGGCACTGGCATGGAGAGATTTCAAACCCGAAACTAGTGGATGTCGATAGTAGTGCTTGTGTGGAAGAAGAAATTTCCTACGATGATGTAGATGTGAATGAACCAGTTCCAGTAGAAATTGTTGATGCGATGCTGGATAGTTGTGGGGTAGAGCACACCGATCTACCTCCCATTTTTAGAAACATTGTGCATGATGCTGAGATGTTGTTATACACAGGTTGTACTAAGTTTACGAAGCTTAGCACTGTGTTGAGATTGTATACGTTGAAAGCTAACAATAGATGGAGCGACAAAAGCTTCACGTCATTGCTGTCTTTGTTGAAAGAAATGCTTCCTGAAGGAAATGAGCTGCCAATCTCAACATACCAGGTAAAGAAATTGTTGTGCCCAATGGGAATGGATGCCAAGAAGATACATGCATGCCCGAATGATTGTGTATTATTTCAAAAGGACTATGCGGATTTGAAAGATTGTCCAAAATGTGGTGCGTCACGGTATAAATTGACGACTTCGGGGGAGTCCAAAACTGGTTCTCCTGCCAAGGTGATGTGGTATCTACCTATAATATCATGGTTTCAACGCTTGTTTGCCAATCCGATAGATGTGAAGAATTTGAGGTGGCATGCAGATGTTAAGAAAAATAATGATGGGATCCTACGACATGCGTCTGATTCCCCACAGTGGAAGAAGATTGATCTATTGTACCCTAAATTTGGTGAAGAAGTTAGGAATCTAAGACTTGGGCTTTGTATAGACGGGATGAATCCATACGGGACATTGAGCAGCCAACATAGCATTTGGCCAGTCATGCTTGTTATATACAATCTTCCTCCCTGGCTGTGTATGAAAAATAAGTATGTAATGCTGCCATTGTTGATATCGGGCCCTAAACAACCTGGAAATGACATCGATGTGTATCTTGAACCTCTGATTGATGACTTAAAGAAACTCTGGGGTGAAGGTGTGATGACCTATGATGCTTCACGAAGAGAGACATTTCATTTGCATGCTATGTTGTTTTGCACTATTAATGACTTTCCAGCATATGGGAATTTGTCTGGATATAGTGTCAAAGGAGCTAAAGCGTGTCCTATATGTGAAGAGAACACTGATTCAACAAGACTAAAACATGGCAGTAAGAATGTATATCTCAGTCATCGAGGGTTTCTTCCAAAATTTCATCTGTATCGTAGGAAGTGCAAAGCATTCAATAGATTGAATGAGGAACGGAGTGCACCTAAACCTATACCAGGGGAGGTTGTTTATGAAAGAGTAAAAGACATTGTCAATGAATTTGGTAAAAGATCATAATGTACTACACAGAGTGACAATTCTTCATTCAAGAAGAAGTCAATATTTTGGGATCTTCCTTATTGTTCTTTGACAGTCAGACATTGTATCGATGTAATGCACGTTGAGAAAAATGTCTGTGATAGCATCATTGGTACTCTATTAAATATACCAGGTAAGACTAAAGATGGGATAAAATCCAGACTGGACCTACGTGAAATGGGAATAAGGTCAGAATTAATAGAATTACGTGAAATGGGTAATAAAAGAACATACTTACCTCCCGCTTGTTACACGTTGTCTAGAAAGGAGAAGAAAGCTTTTTGTGAATGCTTGGTAAATGTTAAGGTGCCACATGGTTACTCATCCAACATCCGTAGATTGGTATCAATGAAAGATCTAAAGTTGATAGGTCTTAAATCTCATGATTGTCACACTCTAATTCAACAAATATTGCTCGTGGCAATTCGATCTATATTGCCAAAGCATGTAAGGTTTGCAATCACCAGACTTTGTTTCTTTTTCAACAGTCTCTACAGAAAAGTTATTGACCCTGAGACTCTTGATAATTTACAAAGAGAAGTGGTTGTTACCCTATGTCAGCTTGAGATGTATTTCCCTCCTTCGTTCTTTGATATCATGGTACATCTTGTTGTCCACTTGACTAGGGAACTGAAAATCTTGGGATCGGTTTTCTTACATTGGATGTATCCCTTTGAACGATACATGAGCGTTTTTAAAGGTGATGTTCGAAACCGTTATCGGCCTGAAGGGAGTATAATTAAAGGTTATGTGGAGAGAGAGGTTATGGATTTCTGCAATGACTGTCTCAGTGGTAATGACACTCCTGATAATGACAAGAATATTGACGAGCTATTTGGCACAGGAATGTTGGGTTCACGTGTGAAAGTAATCAGCCGTGAGCAGTTGGAGCAAGGTCATTTGTATATTTTACACCACATGGACGAAGTGAACGTTTATATCGAGGAACATACCAATTTCATCAAAAGACAATATCCTCGATCCAATACAATGTGGCTTGCTAGAGAGCATAACAAGACTTTTATTAAGTGGTTTGAAGATAAAGTATTACATCAACTATCTCAAACACCAGATGATATTACTGAAACTATCAAATGCCTCGCCTTTAAACCAAAGTTGACTATTATGTCTTATGAAGGGTATGACATTAATGGATTCACATATTACACAAAGAGCCAAGATGATAAGAGTGTCGTCCAAAACAGTGGGGTCACCCGTCAAGCATCGACTATGTTTTTTGCAAGTGCAAAGGATAAGAGTCCACGTGCAGCTAAAATGTCATATTACGGTGTCATTGAAGACATATGGGAATTTGACTACATAGATTTCAGAATTCCGGTCTTCAAATGTAATTGGGTTGATAACACCAAAGGACTTATAGTGGATGAATTGGGTTTCACTTTAGTGAACTTTGAAAAGATTGGCGAGAAGGTTGAACCATTCATATTGGCATCACAGGCAAAACAAGTATTTTATATCGATGATCTTGCAAATGATAAATGGTCAGTTGTTCTTCATGGTAAAAGACAGTTCATTGAAGATCTTATAGATGAAGAACAGTACTATGATAAGTATGATGACTCCAGTCCATTCTTAGTTGGGTTGCCAACACCAACAAATATTGAAGCTAATGATGACTTGTATGTGCGCGGAGATCACAATGAAGGATTGTTAATTGATAAAAAATCGCAATATTAGAATGTGAGCTTTAGAATTTGAATTACACTGTGAGATTAATTTATAAGTTGAATTACTTTACAATGTGAGTGTGAACTTTACAATGTGAGCTTTAGAATTTGAATTACTTTACAATGTGAACTTTACAATTTGAATTACTTTACAATGTGAGCTTTACACTTTGATTTACTTTATAATGTGAGCTTTACAATTTGAATGTGAATTTGAACTTTACAATGTGAGCTTTAGAATTTGAATTACTTTACAATGTGAACTTTACAATTTGAATTACTTTACAATGTGAACTTTACAATTTGAATTACTTTACAATGTGAACTTTACAATTTGAATGTGAATTTGCAGATGGCTGACCATTCTCCTGATGACCGTGCTGATGACTACCGTGAGGGTGAGGACATCAATGTGCCACCTCACAATGTAAGTTTTAAAAATATATCATATATTTATATCTATATGTCCATTTGTAGTTATCTATATGTCTATTTAGGTTGATGATGCACAGGTACCATCTGAAGCACTTGAGGCACTTGATCAACAACACCAAAAAGTTGACAAGAGAAGGGGCATCACTATGATGAAGAAGTTAATTGCGCAAAAGGGCAATGGACCCAAACTTGTTGTGGATTTTGATAATGCAGGAAATGCATGTGGTGTGAATCGCAATTCATTTGTTTCATATCTTGGGTTTGTTACTCGTATCCATTGCGGTTGTCACTTAGATTCTTGGCATAACGTTTCTAAGGAGAAGAAAGACTTAATATGGAGGGATTTATGCGTGAGTTATTATTAATTTGCAATTCTATTTTGTAGATTACTAAATTTTTGGATACTAGTTACTAGCAATTCTATTTTGCAGAGTATATTTGAATTGGATGAAAAGTTGCATCGTAAATGCATGATGCAA
This sequence comes from Alisma plantago-aquatica, assembly GCA_963693085.1. Classification (NCBI taxonomy): domain Eukaryota; kingdom Viridiplantae; phylum Streptophyta; class Magnoliopsida; order Alismatales; family Alismataceae; genus Alisma; species Alisma plantago-aquatica. Next base: position 125,794,371 of record OY856411.1, read on the forward strand.
CGCTGTGGGAGAGTCCTAAGGAACTATAGGACAAATCTCACCAGAGAATACATAAAAGAAGCTGACAAGAGGAAGAAGACAGCCACTGAACAGTGGAACTTCCTCGACAAAGAAGAATGGGATGCGTTTGTCGCTTCAAGACAAACTGATGAATTCAAGGTATTAGGCGTCAGTCTCAATCTCATTAATTAATATATGTTGTATTCACCTATTCAAGATTAACATTTTGTGTTACTAACCAAATCATTAATTTTCATACTAACTAGGCCCTTAGTGAGGCACAAAGATCAAGGCGTGCACTGAATGTGCATGACCACACAATGGGTCCAAAGGGGTATGTAGGTGTTCGCCAAAGACTAAAGTCTGACCCTACTGCTCATTCTGCTGCTACTCAGGAGTCTGCTACCATAGGTAGCACACCTCTGCCTTGCCATGATGTCTGGATAGCTGGGAGGCAAAATAAGAAGGGAGAAATAACTAAGGCCGCAACTGCTGAGGCGGCTGCAAAAATGGTAAAATACAACTCTTACAGCAATCATTCGAATATTGATTATTTGTGTTGTTTACTTAAGTACAAATTTTTGTTTTGGCGATTAGTGGGAGCTGCACGAGCTGAGGAAACAAGGAAAGTTCATCCCTGAGGGAACAAAGGATGAATTGACAGTTGCTCTGGGTAACCCAGAGCATCCTGGACGTGTTAGGCCTGTAGGCGCTGGTGTGGGCATCAAATCTTTTTTTGGGTCATCCCAGTGCAAACATGTCCCAAAAGTGGGACTTTCACAAGAAGAGGTAACATATTCTTTCTTTATAATGTTACTGTAAAAGAGAATTCAAAAATTAGAATTTGACATTTCTTTTATCCATGTATAGGTAGATAAGCTATTTGATAGGAAAGTCGAAGAAAAACTCGAAGAAGCAATGAAAAAGTGGCAGGCATCTCAAACTGCCACTTACCAGACAATACCTACTGCAGACTCTACTCCTACTCCTACTGCAGAGGTTGGGAGTAATCCTGTAGAACCACCACCTAGAACATCCACTGTAAGTATTTTTATGACATAGTAACTAGTTTTTTAATTCAAGATGATACGTATATATGAAAATGTAGTCGTTTCAAAAAACGATGATATGTATATATGTATATAACAATCTTTACATAAAAATTTGTAGGGTTTGAAGCCATGCCGTCTAAAAAGTAACGAATATGTCGTTGCAGAGGCGTCGGCTTACCCATCCCTACCAGGGGAAATGTGTCACGGGTCTCCAGTACCAGCTGGTTGGATTCGGGTGAGCCCGATACATATATTCCCCCAGTGGATGGATCTTCCACTGCCATATGCCCACCCAGATTTTGAAACGCTTGGTGAGGCAGTAGGCGGAGTGATATTGAGGCTAAAAGCGGATGTCCTATTTACTGAAAAGGTATGGTAAATTTACATTACGTTCAATTGTTAGTGTGTGTATATGATGGCAGTTGATATGAAATTATATATATACAGGTTAAAAAGAAGACACCCACAACATCTAGGCCTCCACTTCCACCACCTACATTACCTAGTTGGGTTCCACAGGACCTACCTGTCCCGTTAGGTCCTAACTGTAGGGGTATGGCAATATGGTTAGGGGAACATGATATAAACTCCCCTATAACTGTTTCTTCCGATTCAGATTCTACAGGTCAGTCGTACGAAACAAAACTATTTATAGAAGATATTTTGGAGTTGTTTCGATATGATTGGCTAAATACATCTGTGATAGAGCAATGGATAAGGTGAGATATTCTTTATACATCCATATACCTTATGTATGATCTGGTGATCTGGTTTCTTATTTATTAATGCATGTGTAATTAATACATATTTTGCAGCTACTTAGACAACATATGTGCAGATTTTGGATTCGAACATGTAGGGTTTTTTATTCCATCTTTGATTAGTCTAGTAGCTAAAGACCCTACATCAGTTCAACAATACTGTTGTGAGGCTTTTTCAAATTTTATTGTAAAAAAGAAGACGGTGATAATGGCTCCATTCAATGTAGAGTAAGTTTACTTTGCTTATTGAAATTTGGACTAAGAAAATTACATTTTATTGTGGATTTTGAGTTATTAATTTTTAACTTTTTTTCCTCTAGTGGTAGGCATTGGGAGTTACTGGTTATTGCCCCCGAGACGTTCACTGTGTATTATCTAGATCCTAAGGGGGGTAAATTGAATACAAGATTTGGACACATAATGAAAATGGCAATATTCCGGTGAGAAATATTTCATTTTTCATATCCGTTAACATATGTTATTACATTACTATTTAATTGCAATGTTCTGTGTTACATTAACATGTAGGGGTTTTGAGGAGTACAAAAAGGCTGGAGGAAAGGTCCCCACGAAAAAGAACCAGCCAATAATTTGGAAGAACGTGAAAGTAAGTTCCCGACTGCAGTATATGTATATATTATTTATGTGAACAATGCTTAATTAGTTGTATTTTTTAATATTTTGTATGTTTGAATTTATAGTGTGCTACACAAGACAACAGATGGGCATGTGGATAGTATGTCATGCGATATATGCACATGATTATCAAACATGCCGCACTGGATATCGAGTGTATTGCTCAGGTATTATATAGTCTCATTAGATAATATGATCGAAATATATCAATCTTATTTATAGCTCATTAATTATATATATACATCATTCTCTTTACAGGTGTTTAAAGCTGACCCCATTACAGGAAACGACTTACCAAATGTTAATGCTCCCTATACGATGGGAGAATTAAATGAAGTAAGAGAAGATTGGGCAACAGCCATACAAATAGTGGGGGCTTTAAAATATAATTGGGATCCTGATAGGGAATAATGACTAAACAATGATATTTTGTAAATGAATTTCTGAATTATAATATATGTGTGAATGTTTCTACATGTCTTGATGTTTCTACATGTGTCTGAGTGAAAATGAATGAAAGTGTTGGTTGCTATATGAATGTTTTTACATGTGTGAATGTGAATGAATGGAACTACATATTGCTAGCATGTGTGAATGTTTCTAAATGTGTGAAAATAAAATGGAACTACAGGTTGCATTGCTAAATGCATGTGCTACTTTTTTATTGTTAATTTTGCAGGTTTGCGGCCTGTTGTCGGCTGATATCAATGGATGTCGTAAAACCTGCAGTTCATAACTGAACTGAATAGGTTTCTCATCCTGCGACTAGCCACAGCAGGTCTGCAGACTGACAGAAAAAAAAAAAACAATAGTTGTCGGTTATTTGTAAATAACTGACACATAATGTTATAGTGTCGATTTCTTATCAAATAACCGACGTCTATTTCCTTAACACTACGGCCGTGCTGGCCAGCACGGCCGTGGCACCTGACCATACAACACGTAGTTACAGTGTCGGTTTCCTACTCGTAACTGACGTCTATTCCCTTAACAACACAGCTGTGCTGGCCAGCATGGTCGTGGCGCGAAGATATATGGCGTCGGTTTTTTACTTATAACTAACACTAATAGTGCCCAACATTGCGCCCTTTCTGTGGCGCGAAGGGTTTGGGCTTCGGTTTCTTAACTAATAACCGACGCCTATAGTCCCATGATGGCGTGTTTTTGGTGGCGCGCGAAGAGTTTGGGTTTCGGTTTCTTATCTAATAACTGACGCCTATAGTCCCCTGATGGTGCACTTTCAGTGGCGCGTGAAGAGTTTGGGCGTCGGTTTGGGAACCGACGCCTAATGGGTGAGCTTTTAGTGTCGCCCACATAGGTGTCGCTTATAAACCGACACTAAAGGCTTTAAATAACCGACACTAAAGGTAGGTTCTATAGTAGTGGTCCCAGACCATTTGAAGGTCAAAGTGATCTCAAGACTGTTTGAAGGTTAAAAGGGTCTCAAGACCATTTGAAGGTCAAAGAGGTCTCAAGACCGTTTGAAGGTTAAAGGTGTTTTCAAGATCGTTTGGAGTTTAAATAATCTCAAACCGTTTAGAGATCAAATATTCTCAAAACCATGTAAGGTCAAACAACCCTATGAGTGTTTGTAAAGTATCTCAAGGTTGATTGCAATGGAAGTACCTCTAAAGTACTTAGGTGAATTGTACACTTAGAATAATTGTCATTTGATTCTTTTGAAAGTAATAAACTCAATACACTATGATAAGCATATGTGCATGTACTTTAGTGAAAGGATGAGCCAACTTAATAAAGTATGGAGTAATCAACATCCTAGAGAGGATGAGAGAGAAATTCACACTTGTGTAATGAACATGTAATGTGCATACATTGATACTCCTAATAAGTGTAGAGTATGAATTAGGATTTGATCTTTGATAATGTGATCATGAAACCCAAATTTATAAGAATGGGAAAAACTAACCGTAATTTTGGGTAATTACATGGGAAACCCTAATTGATAAAGATTGGGAAACCCTAACCCTAATTTTGGGTAATTGTATTAGAAACCCTAATTGATAAAGAATGGGAAACCCTAACCCTAATTTTGGGTAATTGTATGAGAAACCCTAGTTGATAAAGAATGGGAAACCCTAACCCTAATTTCGATTAATGGTATGAGAAACCCTAATTGATAAGAATGGGAAACCCTAACCCTAATGAAGGAATAGTGGTGTTACCCTTGTATTACATAGTGTTAATATGTAATTGACATGGTTGTTATCAAGTATACTAACCATGCAGGTATCATAAGTTGATGAGCATAGCCAGGTATGAGCTATGATGCTTTATGGGACTTGTGAGCCATTATTTGCCTAGTGAGAGGTAATAAGATGTTAATGGACCTTGTGAGCTATGTGAGATGCTTGTGTAATAAGTATCAAGTATACCTTGGTTAGATGACCTAGAGGTAATAGTTACCTGATAAGTGATAACAATGTTTAGTGATGAACTAAAGGTTTGAATGCCCAGATCCAATAAAAATGATGATGATATTGTTGAGGGATGAGAATTCCTAGTAATGAGATAAGGGATTGAGATCCCAATGTTTTATAAAGTTTTGAAAAGTACTTGATAGATGTATTACATTTTTCTTTGTAGCATTTGTTATAATAATACAAGTTTGAAAACTTGGTTGATGCTAAAAGAATATGGTAATGCACTTAATTAATCAAGTGAAATCTTATCATGTAGAGCCCTGGCCATAGATCCATCATCGTCAGCATCTGGTGATGGTGAAATAGGTTTTCCCATAGGATCTCCTGGAGTGCATATTTGTGAATATGTGGGGGGCAATGGGCACAAATATCCTTACACCCGAATGTGGGATTGACGTGAGATAAACATGAGATCTCTCAATCCTTCATTATATTTGCCGGGATGGATGTATCAAACATCTTCCGATGATGTTTAATGTCGGATCGATGTGAGATAAACATGAAATCTCTCGATTGCGAAGAGAGTGAAGCCACCATTGTAGCTCTATAGCGAAGTTGCCAATATTCCTTGGAAAGCTATTTTGCAGAGACACGAGATGTCCTGCATGTGGTCTCGCACTGACCAAGATAGATGAGGTCATGGAGTCTGGTTCTTCCATTGACCTAAGTATGGAATCAATGCTTTATGCCACTTTGGTCGGTTGGAGTATGAGCGGTATACCTCATCTCCTCAGGGCAAAAGTGTCATTGTAAAATGTAATCAGTCGTGTAGCATATTAGCTTAAGGATGAAATACACAAATCATTGGTTGATGTTACATTGTTTAATGTATCCTAAAATGGATAAATGTTATACATGTTCTTCATATTCCTTTTCTAATAGATGATTTACTGCTTTATCATATATAGATGTAATGCTTTAAAAGATGATATTGCTATATTCTTCTTAAACAGTGGTTTATCCTGCTTATTTATAATAAAGAATCCTCTGCTCAATTTATTAATGTGTATCTATAATAATAATATTATTTGGAGGAGAGTTATATCTCTCGCTGGGACATGGGTCTCTTCCTGTTGGTCACCAACATTTTTAGGTGGACGCGGATGAGCAGGTAGGGACCATACAATAGGGGAAGGACAACAGCATTAGGGACAATAGTAACATCTCAGGGTGAGATACTGATTGTCGTGTCTTATAGATATGAGTCCTATGTGTCGTCTCTATACTCTCAGGTCCTTGGAGTCAGTACTCAGTGTTTTCATGGTCGATCTGAGATTTTGGCTTGAATGCCTCGAGGTTTTAAGTTGCTTATGTATAGTTTTGGCAAAGCAACTGTTGTAAATATATTCCTTGAGAAGAGATGATACATGGTATGTACAATGTGACCTATAATGTATATAATACTTTGGTTCTCTATATAAGAGTTTCCTGGAATTGGATCTCTTTGCAAAAAGGTTTTAATTTTTAGTGATTTTTGTTATCCTGTTGATTATGGTTAATTCCGCAATTAATTACACAGTGACAGTATGATTTGTCATCAGATCGTCACATATTCAATCAGGGATTGGCAGTGAAAAGTATGATGGCTTTCACGAGGCAGACGATGGTACAATTTGTTACCACAATAGGACAGTAGTTCTAGATGTTGATGGGTTGAGGAAGATGGTACTTGAGGAGGCTCACTCCTCCATGTATACAATGCATCCTGGAAGTAACAGTATGTACCAAAACTTGAAAGACATGTACTGTTGGCTAGGTCTAAAGCGTGATGTGGTAGAGTTCATTGCCAAATGTCCAGTTTGTCAGCAGGTGAAGGCTGAGCACCAGAAGCTTGCAGGGACATTACAACCCTTTGCCAATACCACAGTGGAAATGAGATCATATTACTATGGAATTTGTGGTTAGTCTTACTAGGATAGCCAAGGGTCATGATTCCATATGGGTGATAGTAGATAGATTGCCTAAGTCATCTCATGTTCTACCATTTAAGATGATGTTTACAGCAGAGAAATTGGCACAAATATATGTTGATGAGATAGTCCATCTGCATGGCATTCCAGTGACTATAGTTTTTGACAGAGGTATACAGTTTACAAGTTGTTTTTGGGAGTGTCTGCATTCTACAATGGGAATACAGTTGAGATTCAACACAACTTTGCATCTGTAGTCTGATGGCCAGTCTGAAAGGACTATTCAAACTTTAGAGGATCTCTTGAGGGCATGTGTGTTGCAATTTCTTGGTAGTTGAGATGTACATCTAACTTTGATAGAGTTTGCATACAAAAATAGCTATCAAAGAATCATAGATATGGATCCTTATGTGGCTCTGTATGGGAGACAATGTCGGTCTCCTCTTTGCTGGTATGAGATAGGTGAATATCAACTTTTGGTCTTGAGCTTGTACAACATAGTACAGAAAAGATTAAAGTGATACAACAATAGTTGAAAGTAGCCCAGGATAGGCAGAAATCATATGCAGATAACTGATGCAAACCACTTGAGTTCCAAGTGGGAGATAGAGTATATCTTAAGGTTTCTCCTTGGAAAGGTGCGTTGAGGTTTGGAAAGAAGGGTAAGTTGACTCCTAGATTTATGGGACCATACCCTGTCCTAGCTCATGTTGGAAAGGTAGAATATAAGTTGGAGCTACCACTAGAGATACATAGATTGCATAATGTCTTTCAAATGTCTATGTTGAGGAAATGTCATCCAAATACTAACCAGACAATCCAACCTGTATAGGTTCAGTTAGATGAGGATATCTCCTATGTTGAGGGTCTTGTGTTGATCCTAGATAGAAGGGTGAAAAAGTTGAAGAGAAAATATGTAATACTAGTAAAGTTTTGTGGCATCAGCATGGTATATCAGAATCTACATGTGAACTAGACAATGATATGCATAGAAAATACCCATCTCTTTTTGCGTAGGATTTCATGATGAAATCCTTATTAGGGGTTTATAGTTGTAAGGCCCCTAAATTTTCTTAATGAGTGGAATAAGCTTAATTATCATAATTTAGTGCTTAGAACCCTAATATAACATTGTGATATATTTTTAAATCATAATACAAGATTATATTTTAAATTTGGTCCAATTTGGACACTATTTGAGCAAGTTATGCAATTTTATGCACATTTTGGACTTTTCTACAATTTACCAAATTGAGGGGTTTTCTTTGCAGTTTGTTACATACATTATGTTCCTTAGATGTTATATTATCATTCTTGAGTATTTTTATCCATGGGGATCCTAGTTGAGCCAAGGTTTGAAGGTGTTTTCCTCAAGGGTATTTTAGGGTTCCTTTAGTAGATACCAACTGATAAATTATGTAATTGGCTGGGAAATTTGACAAAGAAAATCTAAGAAGGTCTATATGGATGGTGGGGGATACACTTGTGTGTTTTCTTGTATATTATTAATAGTTTAAGGCCATAGATACATGGGTAAACTACTTTTACACGTCATGCTTGCTTCCATCCTTATATCCATGGGATATATTTACCTCTTCCTTGCCCAAGTACAAAACTATGCTTGCTTTCTCTTTCCTCTAACCTGGAATATGACTCCACTCTATTTTTCTGCAGAGCCAAGTTCTCTAAGGTAGAAGACAACCTCTTTTTGGAGAAGAAGGTCTCTTAGAGCTCCATCTAGCTCTACCTAGGGTTTCCAAGGTCATCTTCTAGGGATTTCGACCAAGGCAAGTTGTTTTCTTCCTTCCTTCTCCAATTCTCTAGCTCTTATCCTTCCTTAGACCTTCCTCTAGGTCGGAACCTTGTTGTTCTATGGTGAAAGTGGCTCTAGAACTCAAAAATATATCCTTCTTATTTCTTTTTCTAGGGTTTTGCTTCTTTGTGGAGAGAAGTGCCTATTTGACCAAGTTCAGATCTGAATCCAAGGTTTTCTTGCCCTATTTTCTCAAGATTCTTTCTGTTTGGGATCTAACCTACTCTATAGAGGTGAGTTATATAACATTCTTCAATTATATTGCTTACTAGAAGCTTGTTAGTTTATGTTTATGCTTTAATGTGATGATCTAAGCATAAAGAAACCATGCTTGTTTGGAATTACAAATTTTTGTGGTGTTCCCTATTTTGTTGCAGTTATATCAAAAATTGTAAACATGTGTACGACCTTTCTAAGGTGTAACATGATCTGAGATAGGTTCATAGCATCAACCTATGGTTCTAAGCACAAAATAATTGATGTTTCAAATTAGGGTTTTCAAACTATTTCCTTCCCAATCACACAACCGATGGTCATACCATTCAATAACCAATGGTGTTGATATCTTGGCAACTGATGTTCATTATCAAGGGTGTCAAAATAATGGTGACAACCTATGGTCACCCCCTTAGGTCAGGTTTTTGCTCAATTAGATGTTTATTTATCATCTACTAAGTATTCTAATAATGTTATAAATCGATGATGACATTAGCTTAATATTTGATTGTGTTAACTGAATGTATTACTGATCTAACAACCAATGGTGACCTAATGATCACAATTAATGTTGGATCAGGTCATCATCATATATGATGAGTTAAGAATGTAATTGTAGATTTGACTAAATCTTAAACTAATGGTTCCTTGGTTGAATGGATCTAATGGTTAGACCTATACTTCAATTGATAAGCTTGAACAATGAACATGATCCAATGAATAATATTGGATACCTTAACATCCAATGGATTAGAATAAATCACATGGTATTATATGTGGATCCTAGTGATGATAATTCGATGGTCTAATACCATTAATTTTTAGTCTTACCTTGGCCATCATATAGTTATATTTGATAAATCACTATAATAAGTGGATGTGTAACTCCCATGTGATCGAGCTTGTTATACCTAACCTTAATGTAATTATATTATGTTGATTGGTTATAATCAGACCTCTTGAAGAATTAACATGATAATGAATTACACTCTTCTTGTGTTGAAACCACAATGTAATACTATTTGAATATCATAGTGTCTTTCCATGTTAATATTAATGGACACATATGTGCTAATGATCTTTTGAGCCTTGTTTAAGGCATGGAATGATGATGATAACCTTACTATGAATAATGTGATAGTCTTAATGACCTTTGGGCATGTTTGAATCCATGATTGAGGTGAAATCCTCTTCATGTTCCAATAAGGGTTAAAACACTGGAACTTGTGATAAGATATTGGTATCTTATAAAAGTATGATGATAAGTGTGGTCCATTAATTTGCAATGAAAGATAGCATGTGGTAATGTGATTAAGATATATATCTCAAATGCTTTATATCTATTGAAGTTGTTATATATATACTCTTTTTAGAAAAGAATTAGGGTTGGAATGTCCATTTGTAGGATTTAGCCTTAATTCACCCAATTGGCATAACTAATTATGTGAAACCCTAATCATGTAGTGCCCTATTCCATAGATCTATCTGAGTGTCAGCAATTGCCAGATAGTGAAATGAGTATTCCTAAGGGATACTAAGAGCACATACAGATGAGTATGTGGGGTGCATGTCATCCTAAATTCAAATGTTAGGGAGGATGACAGTGGTCATACCCATCCCTTAGTTTGAGAGTAGTTGTGGTCGTGTCTCGGTGATTATATATATATATATATATATATATATATATATATATATATATATATATATATATATATATATATATATATATATATATATATATATGATGAGATTGGAGTACAACTGTGGTTGTACTTTGGATGGTAGGGTATGTTTACCTGCCTCCTTTCACTAATGTCGTGACCTGTGCGAAGGACATACTATGTTGTTAGCAACTTTACCTTATGTGTCGTTGTGGCGGAACCGTAGTGATTGGGGGCGGAGAAGATCTTTAGAGTTTGACTCTTCCTAGATCTTTTATGGCACTGATTTTGATTTAGTAGTGTTCAGTCAGGACTTCAGCAGTATTTCTCAAATCCCTCAGGGAAATGTAATAAAACAAGTAATATAAGCTATGTAGTATACTGGCTATGGTGAAATACATCTCACATTGTTTTATTAGTCTTTAACTTGTGTATATACTACTCAGTGTTTACAAGATGATATCATATGACCTTTGAGTAATTATACTTCTTGTCAAGTTAATTTTCTTAATGGCTTAGTATGCTTAACCTATTCAATCTACTTAAATTGCTTATTCATTACTATATCTGCTCAGTTCATTTATTGTCAATAAATATGTTATAATCAATATATGTTGGAGAGAGTTATATCTCTCATTGGGACTGGGTCTCACCCGTGGGTCACTACATTTTTTAGGTGTTCGTGGGCAATGAGGTTGAGGTCGCGTTGTGGAAGAGAACCAACATGGTGATGAATAGATTCAGAATGTTGGTAAGTTGTAGATGTTAGTAGTAGATTCCAAGTGTCGTCCATGTACTCTCAGGTCTGAGTGTGGGATGTGTTTTTTTAGATGATAAACTCATATCGACATGAGATTTTGGTAGTATGCTAATGTTTGTAAATATATGGCATGTGCATGTGAGCTATCTTTTGTATCCAGGATGTGACTGTGGTCTTTGGACCCATATGTGAATATTTGTTACAGTATATGAGAATGGAATGATGGGCCTTTATGTAAATGTTCAAGAGTTCATTTACATTGTTGGAATTGGTTTAATTACTCTACATTTTTTACTATTTGATTAATTAGTAGTTGGTTGTGTTTTGTGTTTTGAGTAATCTTTTTTAGCGTGATGAGGTGTCACATAAACTAAATGTTTTAGGACATTGCGAGTAGCTATGATAGTGTATCATAGAGAACTCATGATTAAGGCATAATGATTTCTAAATCAAAGAAGGAATCATACTCTAAATAGTAAGAGCGTTATCATCAAACAAATAATTAATCTTCTAGAATTCTTCTAAAGAACATGCTTTACACTAAATAAAGGTACAAAAGGAGATTAAGAATCACAAGTCTTGTAGATTCTCAAATTCCTTATGTAACTGATACACCTCACATATCTAGTACAAAACACCTTGAGCTTGATGGATAATGATATCCTAAAAACTCAAAAATGATTAATTAGTCATATGATGATGAGCCAATAATCTATCTAGATGATGTTAAGGAACCTGATTTTGAGTTATGGCTTGAAGCCATAACATCCAAAATGACTTCCATGTGAACCAAATAAGGCATGCCTTAATAGTAGCACCTATACGGATAAAACCCATAAGTGCAATTGGGTCTTAAGAGTTAATACTGACAAGGATGACATTTCAAGAGTTGATTGGTTGAAATGAATTCAAGTGAGTTCAAGGTGTCGAACCTGATGATTTTATATAACCAATTGCAGTGGTTATAGGCCATAAGGGATCATGCTTGCTATTGGAACTTGAAGACTATGAAATTTGGCATATGGATATTAAAACTACATTCCTAGAAGGAATAACATGAGGTTGTGTACGTGACACAACCTGAAGGGTTTTATAATTCCATTAATGCAAATGCAGCCTATAAGTTACAAGAGTTTAATCAATATGCTTGATTAAATAGAAGCACCTCAAAACTAGAGTCTTTACTTTGATTATATAGTCAAAATGTTTGACTGATATATTAAAATAAAGAAGGGATTTGCGATTACAAAGATTTAGTGGGAGCATATTCATGTTCCACATGATGATGATGAATAAAACAAAACTGGTATGGAAATACCTCCTTTAGAGGAATAAAGAATGTCCTATGTGATAGGAATAGAGACCTGTAGAGATAGTTCTTGAAGTCTCTTGATCTTATAAAGAGAGAGCATACATTGGTAGTATGTGCTAAAGGGTTCAGTATGCAAAGATTCAGTGGGAGAAAACTTGTCAATATTACATGGAGTTGGTCTCTCAAATGCCTAGTGTCTGAAATTCATATGAAGAATAGAAACACAAAGATAGATGCCTTATGCATTTTCAATTGGATCTATCATGTATGTAATCATCCCATTGTCTTGTATGTATCAGACATGAAAAGAAAATACATATGCGTTCATGTATTAGACATGACAATATGATATACTCATACAATTATCTAGTATGTAATGGACATGATGAGTGCATGTCTATCTACTTCCAGTGAGAGTCACTAGAATACCATAAAGAACTCATTTAAGTACTTATGAAGTATTAAAGGATTAGTTCTTTGGTAATAAAAGGAAGAGTTGAGTGTAAATGAGTTACACTGATGCAAGCATCCAAAATGATAGAAAAATGATCCCAAAATATAAAAGTGAATGTGTGTTGATAAATGGAAAATTTCTGACTTAAATTATAAGCCATTTAATTCTAAAAGGAATGTCGAGTATCCTTGTGTTATGAACACCAGAGGATACTATATGGATCTATAAGTTCATACGGATGAGCTTATAGATATTCCAACCATTGGTGACAAAGTAGAAATACTAAGTCAAACTATGGAGATAATTGTTAGGAAAGGAATATCAGATAGCATATTACGGCAACTCCATCTCATATGAAATGTCGTACAAAGAGGATATGTGAAACATGCAATATACCGAATGATGCAAAATGTTGCTAACTCACTGGATCAGCATTAGTGCAATATAAACATGTAGGAAATGTTTAGAGATCACTAAGAATATGATTGAAAGATGATTGGCTCTAAGTGCAAGTAGGAGTCTATTGGTATGTATACCCAGATAGCCAATCATATGATGATTGGATTGGCATATGTTCTGATTTATTTGATAAATATCAAAGGCAAGCTTCCAATTTATTCTAGCTCAATCAAATATGAGATAAATGATCAAGCAGAATAATTATCTAAAGAATGACAATACTCAATGGTGTATGTCTTCAATTACTTGACTTCAAGAATGACATCATACGGATGATAAGAGTATGTACATTCTTGTTATGTCCCTAGTCAGATGTCATTGTGGAAGGTTGATAGATAATAATGAAACATTAAGACTAGAGTGTCTCATTACTCATGATATATGATATTAAACCAAGCACATAGATACATGTTAGAGAATAGTGTATCAGACAAACCCACCATGAGAGTGACACATGGAACCATGACATGGTAGTCAGAATTATCTCTCATAGTGATGGTGATGATCGTGGTTCTTAGAGCTAAATCATTGCACTCGTCGAATGTGATTGGGTACACTTTAACATCATCAAATGTAGTCCTGAAACATGGGCTGTTATAAAGGTGATGATTGGGTGGCTTTGACGCATGAGATAGACTATGAGTGATAGATATGGGATTTGTCCCTCCTAAGGGAGTATAATGTCCATGACACTTTATAAGCGAGACTGGGAAAGGAATGTGCATGCACATGTGAATCAATATATGATATTGATGTCACACATATCTTAAACAGTCTGCTCTAGTTCAAGAAACATCAATGAACGTTGAAAGGATGATAACTCCATGACTTCACTTCATTCAGGATATCAAAGAGAAAGTAATTATACATTCACTGGAACACCAATCATAGACTATAGGATTGAAATTTGTTCTCCAACTTTCCTTTTCATTTAGGTAGCACTGATGTGCAACTAGGTACCACTCTTTACTTGTGATGTCATAAGCTAGTTATGGACATTCACATCCAATGTGAAATGGGACATATAGGGTCACACACACAGGACTAAACTAGAAGAGGAGTTTATCCATGAATGATTTTTGGATTACTAAAGTGTTTAGGTACTCAATCAAACATTCAATCAATAGACTTGACTTAGAATCATCAAGTTCAAGTGTTGAAGTAAATGGTTAGAGTGTTAGATTAATTGAGAATTGAATTGACTGTGTTCTACACAATATGGACCACCAACCGACCGGTTTACTGGGTAAGTCGATCGGCTCATGGTCAGTGTGACAATCGGTTCACTCTGGTGAACCGAAGTAGTGTTGGGTTTTTCTGATTTGTTAGAAAAGTTTTTCATTTCACTTGTTCAATTTGATTGGGATAATAATTAATATTTGCATTAGTTGGAAATGAAATAGGAAAGATTTGCATTAGTTGGAAACATTTGTAGAGTAAGTATCTATGGCTCGCCGGGTGCCTGCGGCTGCACTCGACATTGCGACGGGGGGGGGTGACGGCTCCCCACCGGTCTACTCCTTCCCAACCTGTTCTTAGGCGTAGGGGCATGTTTCCTGAAGCTCATCAACTACCTGAAGGCGAGTCGGATCCAGATCTACAAAGGAAACCACTCAAATGGGAGAGTATTAGACCTAGATCTACGAACAAAGCTACGGATCTGAAGAAAGTTGCTATTTCATTGGTGAATGGGAAGCTTATCTATCTGAATGTTGAGGCTATGGAAAATGCAGATAGGTGGAGTTGATGCCTCTTGGGATATGTAGTTGATTTCCAATCTATCATGAAAGTCTGTAAGGCTCAAGGTGCTTTCGAAATCTTTGACAGGGGGAATGGTTTCTTCCTGATCCGTTTCTAGGAGATAACAGATCTGGAGAATGTTCTTAAAGGTGACTGGTATGTTTGTGGTCGCCATGTTATCTTGAAGCAATGGAATCTTGGTGAGATACAATCAAAGCACACTCTTACTGATGTACCTATCTGGGTCTACCTGAAGAACATTCCCATGGAACTTTGGGATCATCGAATCTTCAGTAGAATTGGTTCTTATCTGGGAGAACCGCTGAAGATGGACGAGGATACCTTGTACCTCAGACGGATGGACATAGAAAGAATCCAAGTTCTGCTGAACAAGGATGCCAGTTTCCCAGGAGCAGTTATACTCAAAAGTGATGAAGGAGTTGAACACTCTATTCTCATAGAATATGAATGGATCCCATATAAATGCAGTGTGTGTGGTTACCTTGGCCATGACGAGTGCCTGCATGTTCTTGTTGTTGCTGGTCAAAAACCAAAAGTCCAAAAATAGAGGGTAATCTGGGAAGTCAAGAAGGCTCCAATTTCGGAAATTCCTGTTCTGGTTCCTGGTATAAATCTGGAAGATAGAGCTAAACCTGTTATTGAGGAAGTGTTAGATGAAGATGAAATTAGACTGAGAACAGCCTGTCAATATCCCGAAGATCTAACAGTAGAGGATGCTTATCTCTTAAAAAAGGTAAATGAAGGATTTGATACAAATGAGAAATCGATCCTTTCAGATTGTCCTGAGGTGAGTAAGGCAATACTTCAAAACCTGATCAGTATGATCAAGGTGATAAAAGCCTTCTTAATGGCAAGGGTTTGGTGGAGGTATCTAATAGTGATCTTGCAGTTATGGTAGTGAATCTTGGGCTTCTCACTCCTCGTCCTGGTATTGCCATTCAAAATATATCTCCAGTGAGTGAGGGGAAATCCCTTGCTTCTTCTTGTTCTGTGAATTATTTACCAAGGAGTGTTGTTCATAGGGGACCTCCAAAATGTCTGGGGAAGCTAAATACATCTGTGAGATTGGACAACCTTGATTCTATAATTACTCCCAGGGAATTGGAACTAATTTCTAAGAATACTGAGGCTGTCAGTTCAACAGTCGAGGTGTCAAAATGACCCCCCCTATAAGTATCTCTTCTTGGAATGTTAGGGGACGTGGAAACAAGATAAGTCCTGACCAAGAAGAGTTGAGGAGGATACAATGTGACTTAGTTATTCTTACTGAAACTAAAGTTAGGGACAGAAGCATTAACAAGATTATGAACATATATTTTTCTGAATACAACTTTATCACTAATCTTTCTTCTCATAGATTGGGTCATATTATTGTCTTGTACATGAACTGTTTTATGGATAAACTCTTTGAAACTGACCAGCTGATTCACTTTAAATTGTATATTGATAGTTTGTCTATGTTTGTTATGGCTATTTATGGTCACAATGGTGATGCTGAACGGTTTGGTCTTTGGAGAGATATTGAAAGAATTAATTCTTCTATTGATACCCCTTGGATTCTTCTTGGCGATTTTAATGTTGTTTGAACTGAAGAGGAGAGTATCAGTATCCTTTCGCCTACTAACAAATCTATGGAGGAGTTTAATAGTTGTATTCTCAATACAGGCCTTTTTGAAATGAGCCTTGGAGGTCCTTTCTATTCGTGGGACAACAAACAGAGTGGTGAAAGATACATTTCTTCAAAAATTGATCGTGTGCTTCATAATGATCTCTTTCTTGAGGATATAGAGGAGTTTAATGGTGAGCTTGTCTCTAACTCTATTAGTGATCATAGACGCATTTCCTTGAAGATTGGTAATGTTAGGAAAATAAGGGCCCCTTTCAGATTTATAAATGCTTGGTCTAACAGACATGACTTCATGGATGTTGTGAAGTCTGCTTGGTCTATTAATTTGCAAGGTTATGAGGCCTTCCGTCTTTACAGAAAGCTTAATAATGTGAGGAAGGAGCTTCTCAAGTGGAATAGGAATTTTGTTGGTAATCTTCATGACAATGCGAGACATCTTAGATTCTTAGCAGACAAAGCTCTTTCTGAAGCTGATATGAATCCTAATGATGATTTTAAAAGAGATTATGCTAATAGTTGTAGAAAAGAAGCAAAGGAAGCTGAGCTGGCTGAGGAATCCTTTCTTAAGAAAA
Organism: Alisma plantago-aquatica; assembly: GCA_963693085.1. Classification (NCBI taxonomy): domain Eukaryota; kingdom Viridiplantae; phylum Streptophyta; class Magnoliopsida; order Alismatales; family Alismataceae; genus Alisma; species Alisma plantago-aquatica. Next base: position 125,811,806 of record OY856411.1, read on the forward strand.
AATCTCGTGTCAAATGGCTCAAAGAAGGTATTTTGAATTCCAAATTCTTTTATGCTTCCCTTAAAACCAGGAGACATAGCAATAGAATCAAAAGCTTACTTATTGATGAAGTGGTTTCTCACAATCCTACTGAGATCAAATCTGATGTTATGGATTTTTACTATAAGCTCTTCAACAACCCTGACTCAGAGGGAAAGGTTTGGAAAGATGAGTGGAATCGCAAAGTTCTCTGTACGGATGATAGATATTTCCTTATTACCCCTGTTTCTAGAAAGGAAGTTGACGATATTATTGCTGATTTAAATGAAGAGAAGGCTCCTGGTCCCGATGGTTTCAATGGGTGTTTCTTTAAGAAAACTTGGAGTATTATTGGTGATGATGTGTTTAGTGCTATCAATGAGTTCTTTCATAATGGAGTTATGTTAAAAGAAGCTAACAAAACCTTATAGACTCTTATCCCAAAAGGCAAGGACTCATTGATTATTTCAAATTGGAGGCCTATTGCTCTCTGTAACACCTTTTATAAAATCATTTCTAAAGTTCTTGCTAATAGGATGAAAAAAGTGCTTCCTTCTATTGTCGATTTCAATCAATGTGCTTTTGTGCAAGGTAGAAGTTTAAAAGATGTTGTTCTTCTCTCTAATGAACTTCTAAGTGACTTTAAGAAGGATTCTAATAACATGTACATTCAAGCGGACATCTCTAAGGCTTATGATTCTGTGTCGTGGAAATATCTCTTCTCCATCATGTATAAGATGAGATTTCCTTTTACTTGGATAAAATGGATTGATGCTCTTTTCTCATCGACTTCTTATCATATTCTGGTCAACGGAGAGCCCACTGATCTTATTTTTCCCTCTAATGGCATTAGGCAGGGTGATCCTATTGCTCCCTACTTATTTGTTCTTGTTATGTAGGGGTTGACTACTAGCTTGAATTGTGGGATAACTAAAAAGAAGTTCACATCTATTAAGAGATTTTCTTCTATTGCAGTGTCTCACTTAATCTTTGCTGATGATTTGATGTTTTTCTTAAAAGCCTCTCCTGAGAATGCTTCCTATATTAGGAATCTCCTTGATGATTTTGGTTCTTTCTCTGGTCTAAAGCTTAACCTGAAGAAAAGTTTTGTTATCTTTAGCAAGAATGTTAATAAAGATCTGATTCTGAACATCCTCGATATGCCTGAAGGTAATATTGATGATCTTAATTATTTGGGTATTCCTCTCTTCTATGGCATGCTGTCTAAGAAGAAGTGTTATAGTTTGATTGATAAATTCAGTAAGAAGCTAGATGCCTAGAAGGCCAACCTTCTTAGTCTTGCTGGCCGTGTTGAATTAATCAAGTCTACTATTTCTACTCTCCATTTACATTGGATGTATGCTTTCCCTTTGCCGTCTTCTGTTCTGGATCTTATTGACAAAATTTCTAGGGACTTCCTTTGGGGTAAGTCTGAAGGTAAATATCAGCTACATCTGGTTCCTAGGGAGAAAGTCACCCTTCCTACTAATGAAGGTGGTCTGGGAATTAGAAGAAGCAAAGATATTTCTCGGGCCTGTCTTATTATGAATGCTTGGGATATCTGTAGGAAAAAAGATTCCCTTTGGGTTAAATGGATTTCTTCAAAATATCTAAAAAAAGAGAAATTTTGGCATATTGAAGAGTCTGCAAATTTCTCCTGGATGTTTAACAAGATCCTTTCTGTTAGAAATCTCCTTCTTACTTTGATTGAGATTCATGTTGGGCCCAACTCTCATTTTAAAATTTGGAAAGATCCCTGGTGCAATTCAAAATTTCTCTCGGATATTTCAAACTTGAATCCCATCAATTCTGGCCTGGATGCTAATGCTAATCTTTGCTCTATTATGAAAGATATGAACTGGAACCTCCCTAAGTCTAGAGTTTCTCATGTTTTTCTTAAATGCATGGAATTCAACAACATTGTTATCAAAGGTGTTAATTGTATGACTATGTTAGGGGTTGCAAACCCACGTCTCAAAGATGTTTGGAACGCTGTCAGAGCTAAAGGGATGGTTAGTGATATTTATACTTGGTTCTGGTCCAGCAAGGCACCTAAAAACTTTATCTTACATGTTTGGAAAGTCTGCTTAAATAAGCTCCCCACTTCTGATTACAGCAGAAGAAGAGGCATAACAGTAGTCTTTGTTTGTTATCTATGTATGCAAGGTTACGAGGATACTAACCATGTAATGTTCTCTTACTACTATGCAAAGACTGTTTGGTTACCTTGTGCTGACAAGCTTCCTATTAGTGCTCCTCCTACCAATTTCAAAGACTTGAAGCACATCAATACTTCTTCAGGAAAAAATGCGGCCCTCTGCATTATGTATTACCTTTGGATGGAAAGGAATAAAAGAGTCCATGATGGGAAGAAAGTCCCTGAGTATGTGTTATCTAGATCAATCAAGGACGTTTTACATCTTATTGGTTAAGGATCGAGCTGTTGGTTGATGATCTCTTCTCTCTTCTTGGATCTTTGTTTTATGGATGGGTCTTTTCCTATATGCTCTCCTTTCTGCTGTCTTGCTGCTTGGTTCCTAGATGTAAGGGGCGAGCTTTTGTTCTTTTGATCTGGTCCTCTTGCTATGTGATGTTGGGTTGTAAGTGCCTGCTTGTTCTGTTTTTGAAGATGTCTTGCTACTGCTGTTTTAGTTCTGTTATGGAAGGGCGTTTTAAAGATCAAGCTGTTATAGCTCTTGTTCTATTTATATGAAGAAGTGTTGATGTTGTTTATCTCTTAGCTCTTTTGGACGGCTGCTGTGGTGATGGGTATTTCCCTATTTCATGGAAGGTGTGTGTATGTTGTTTTCTGGGTCCTTCTGGCTGGATTGCCTTATCCTCTTTGCTGGATGTTGCTGGTTCTTCTTGTGTCTGCTGGTTTGGTGCGGTTGTTATGCTTCCAAGTGCTGCAGATATTTTCTCGGCCTGATGCTCATATGGGTTGCTGGTTTGGTGCGGATGCTTTTCTGCTAAGTGCTGCAATTTTTCTTGCCTGCTTCTGATGCTCTTAAGGTTTATCCTCTATGGCTTTTGTCGTTCTTTGTTGCTCAACCTTGTTTTCGATCTCTTCCTGAATTTACCGATGGGTCTTAGTGTTGTATCATCCTTTGGTAGCATCTCTGGGCTTTATTTCCTCTTCTTTCTTTTGGGGGTCTTTCATGTAAAGTTTTATTTTCTTTCCTTTCCTTAACCATCTGTAGTTGAAGATGGTTAGTTTTGTATAGACACAATGAAAAAAAACCAAAAAAAGCAACACGAGTTTTGACCCCACCAAAAAAAAATGAAATGAAATAGGAAAGCCAATAGCAGGAAAGTTTGGGAAGTGAAATGACCAGTTCACTGGGTGAACCGATCGGCTCACACTCCCAACCGAACAGTTCACTAGTGAACCGACTGGGTTGCCTACCATAGTGCAAATTATTCAAGGAAATTCTTGAACCTTCTACTCCCACACAAACGGGGAACCCTAACCCTGCCCTCTACAATAAGTAGAGGGGTATAGGGAACTTCTCCAGAGATACAACTCAGAACATTAGTAACTCTACAAAGTTGTTGTCCTCTCTGGTTGTGGTAACTAAGAGAGCCCAAACAAGTTCTACCCATCCAAGGATGAACAACAAGGGAAAGACAACTATAGAATAGCAACTGGTTGTCGGAGAGTGTGTCAGTGACTAGTACGCCGACAGAAGGAGACAACTCCTTATAGTTCATTCTTCAGGATGACTAGAGTTCCCGGTAGTCCGTGTGGACTATCTATAGAAGTGGGAGACTTTTGCCACTCAGGAGGATAATAGTAAACCGTAGTTCGGGTCCAGACCAAGAGCTCCACAGATGCTGTCGAAGATAGGTGGTTGAAGACCACACTTATTGTGAGGTATAGTCTTTGAGAAAGCCTCAAGAATAGGTATCACTCACTAAAACCATCCTTCCCATTAAATAGATGTTGATGCGATCTACTGGTTATGGGTTGTGGTCAAGTAATTTTTTTTCCACTGCCTACTCCGACCACATAAAACCCAATAGAAATATCTATAGCTTTATCATCTAGATCATATACATAAGAAATGCATTTCTAGTATACATAATGATGTTTTTTATAGACACTTTTGATTATTGAACAATCAGAGACATGAAGTCTTATTAATTGGACAAGATGACAAAAGAAACTTTCACTAACTTTGGTGGGAGAGCAAGTAATATATTAGGACTTGTACATATTTATGTATGTAAACCTTTTAGAGTAAACGCTAGAAGTATTTATTAGTATTTCATAATATTCACTGATAACCTTAGTAGGTATGTTTAGCGTATTTAAGTGTTCAAGAAGATCATGAATGAAGTACATAACAACCTTGGTAAAAGTATTAAAGCACTTTGATATGATCAATGATGAAATACTTTACATCAAGGGTTTAAAGACATCCTGGAAATTGTGATAATGTATCACAAATGAACTCCACCTGAAACATATTGATGTATCAAAAAGAAGGAATCACGTCTTGTTAAATCATGGTGTGATTATCAATGAATCTAACATATCTAATTTTTTTTGACACATGCTTTACACTAAAATGGATTGAATGATTTGAACATTAGAGGAAGGCATTGGAATAAAATTGATTGATGATTAGCTGGAGCAAAACTGAGTATATGCATTGCAATTTCAGCCAATCTCGCCATGTGAATGTTGGATCCAAGTTGGCTAGAGTAGATATACCAAAATGTGATAAATTTTGTTACTGAGGTTCTATTATTCAAATCGATGGGGATGTCTAAAATGACATTTGTTACAGGATCACTATAGGATGGTTGAAATGGAGGAGTGCAACTAGAGTATGATGTGATCGGAAGATCCCTCTCAGGTTAGAAAGTAAGTTTTATAAAATAATTATACAACCATCAACGCTCTATCAGAGTGAATGTTGGGCAGTGACGAAATAATGTCTCAACAAGATGAACATAGTTGAAATGTGTATGCGGAGATGGATGCCTGGGAAGAAAAGAGAAGATGTGGGGGTGGCGAGCATTGAGGACAAGTTGCACGAGGGATGACTCAGATGGTACGGACATGTGCAACGCAGACCGACTGATGTTCCTATATGAAGCAATGCTATTCAGTCAAGCAAAATAAATAGAAAAGTAAGAAGGCCTAAATTAACATGCGACAAGCTAATAAAGAGGGATTTTGAATCTCTACATCTCTACCAGAATATGTCCCATGATAGAGCTGAGTGGAAATGAAGGATCCATGTAGCCGACCCCAATGTAGTTGGGATTGAGGCTTAGTTTACGATGATGATGATGATGATGATGACAATTATGATGATGCTTTACACTAAAGTGATATATCTTCAAAAATGGTTCAAAACACACCATATAAGACATGGCATGGGAGGTGTCCCAATAAGTCTTTGTAAGGATTAGGATTAAAACTTAATACAAGAATATAGTTTCTTGGAAAATATTTATCCAAAAATCAAAAAAAAATAGTTTGATTGCTACTCTCATCTCAATACAATAACAAAATGTTTTTTACTAGGATACATAAATTCCATACGAATTGGAGGGAGAAAAGAAGAACATGAAAAGTTCAAGTTCAACAAGAAAATATTTGAACATAAAGAGGTACAATAAGAATGGTGAGAATCACAAGTTGTTTTAGAATCTCAAATCCATAATGTAACACACAACTGCAAAAATCTACTAGAAGATGCCTTGAGATTAAATTATCACAATTCCTCTAACTCAAAAGGGCAATGGGTTGGTCATAAGATGATGAACCAACAACCTAACTAGAAGCTACTAGGGGCCAAAATTTGAGAAATGTCATAAGGTCATTGTATCCAAAATGGAGTCCATGTACACTAACAAGGTATGACCTTGGTAGTACCATCTAAAGAGGTAAAACCCATAGGGTGAAGTTGGGTTTTCAAGAGGACCCACTTGGATAACCTAAAAGAGAATATTAGTTGTGAAGGTTTTCAAACAAGTTCAATGTGTTGAATATGGTGAAATCCCTTTATCAATTGTCATGGTTATATCCAATAGGATCATGCTTGCTATTGCATCTTATCAAGACTATGAGATTTTACATAAGGATATTAAGAATTGTATTCCTTAAAATGAATATTTGAGAGGATGTGTACATGATACAACCTAAAGATTTTATAACTCCATTAATGTGAATAAAGTTTGTAAGCTACAACAGCTAGTCAATGCAATTGAAGCATGTATCTTAAAGCTAAAATATTTAATTTGACAAGATAATCAAAGATTTGACTTCAGTCAAAATAAAGATTACATATGTGATTACAAAATATTTAATGGGAGATGTTTATATTCCACATATTGATGGGGAATTACATCCGAATGTTGTAAGTATTGAAACCTAGCATGGAAAGAACCTCCTTTAAGAAGGATTTAGCTAAAACATCCTATGTTATAGGAACTAAGATATATAAAGTTAGTTCTGGAAAGTTTCTTGATCTAAATATGAGAATATCTATATTGGTAAGATGTTGAAAGGGTCCAGCATGAAGGATTCAATGAGAGAGAATCTATGCATGATACATGGGATTATTGTCTCAAGAACTCTTCATACCAATTCTTATGAAGAATGGAAGAACATGAATGAGATGCCATATGTATTTTTAATTGGATCTCTCATATGATGTACTCATCCCATTATCTTGTATGTATTGGAAATGACAAGATGACGTTAGTTAGATTCCAATGAATTTCATCATAATGCCATAAGTAACATCCATAAATACTTGAGAAGAACTTTATATTAATCCCTATATCATGGTAATAAGAAAAAAGTTTGATATAAAGAGTTACATCAATGAATGATTCAGAAATGATTGCAATATAAAATTTGTGTTTGATTGCATAAGGTAAAATTATAAGTTGGAAAAGTTTTGAACTACAAACCATTGATTGGAGTACCTTGGTGTTATGAACACAAAAAGGATGTTGTAAGGCTCTAGAAGTTCATATAGATGAACTTGTAGGATGTCTTAACCATTTATGACATAGTAGAAATACTATGACAACTATGGAGCTACCGGTCATGCAAGGAATATAAGATAGCATACTATAGAAATTCCATCTCATATGAGAGGTTGTACAATGAAGATATGTGAAACATTAAATAGATCGACTAAAGGCAAATGTTGCTAACCCACAGGAATAGCACTTGCATAGTAGCACGATGGACATGTTTAAGATCACTTAGAATAAGTTTCATGGGTGATTGGCTCTAAGTGCAAGTGGGAGTCTGTTGGTATGTATGCCTAGAGAGCCAATCATATGATGACTGTGATGGAATATCTTGTAAATGATTAGATTAATAATAAAGGCAATCTTCCAATTTATTCTGTTTTATTCAGTTATGAGATAATGATGAAACATAATGAATGTCTAAAGAATGAAATTAATCAAAGATGTATGTCTGCAGATTTATGGCCTGAAAAATGAGATGATACATATTTTAAGAGTATATGAATTCTAGTTATGTCCCTAGTAAAATGTTCTTATGGAATTTTTATAGACAACAATAAAACATATAAGACTAGAGTGTGTATGGGTTGATGGTAGATTCTCATCAGTCATGATATGTGATATCATAACAAATGCATAGATACTTGTTGGAGAACTATGTATCAGATAGGCCCACCTTGAGAGTGATACATGGAAACCATAATTAGTAGTCAGAATCATCTCTCATAATGAGGGTGTTGATTATGGCTCTTAGACCTGAAATCACTAAAATCGTCACATGTCATTTGATGTACTTTAAAATCATCCACTGTGACTTTAAATAAGGGTTACCATAAAGGTGGTTCTTTGGTACATTGTGACTCATGGGGATGAATGTGAATGATGTAGATGGGATTTGTCCCTCCTCCATGAGTTTGATATCATGGACACATGATAAGTGAGACAGAGAAAAGCATGTGCATGCACATGTGAATCAATATATGATATTGAGTTCACATATATCTTAGACAGTCTTCTCTGATTCAAGGAACATGGATTGAATGATGATAGAATGAGGATTCCATGCCTAGAGTTCAATCTAGATATCAGAGACAAAGTAATTATACAACCACTATAACACCAATCACATATTGTAGGTTGAAGTTGTTATCCAACTTTCCATATTACTTGGTTAGCAATGATGTGTTTCTAGTTACCAATTATTGCTTGTGATGTCATAAATTAATTATGGACATTCACTTCCAACATAACTTGGAACCTATTGGGTCACACACAAAAGATACACTTCGAATAGGAGTTCATTCATGAATATAGTTTAAACTTGATTACTAAAGAGTTAGGTATTCAGTTTAAACAACACACGTTGAATTTTGACTGAGTGAACTGTGAACCGTCGCGTTCAAGTGTTGAATTGATCATTTCAGTGTGTCAGGTCAATTGAACAAATATTGGCAATCTAGTCCATGAATCGACCGGTTCAGGAACTGAACCAATCGGCTCAGATCCATGAACTGACTGGTCTGGGTTATGAAATAGTTATTTGGATTGACCAATTTGACTAAATCAAGGATTAGTATTAATGACATGTAGAGCACTAAATCAGATATTATTGGCCAATATAATTATGGTTGGGAAACATGATGAGATGACTGGTTCAAGGGTTCAATCAATTGGCTCACATGCCAACTAATTAGTTCACATGTGAACATATCATTTTTCTGCTCATAGGATGTGAGAATTTGTGAAATTCTAGTCCCTTCCACTACCACTCAGACTGGGAACCCTGACCCTAACCCTCCTATAAATTGAGGGGTATTGGGGGCTCTGACAAATCAATTATCTCTCACACTTAATGTCTTGTTTGGTTGTGGTAACTAAGAGAACCCGAGCAAATCCTACATTTGAAAGGGAGGGATAGAAAGGGAGAACAATTGTTTGAGAGCAAGTTGGTGCCAGAATACCAACGATAAGGGACAACTCTTTCTTGTGAATTCTTCTAGAATGATAGGATTTTTCAGTGGTTTGTGTGGACTACTCTAGAGGCAGGGTGGTTTCACCCACTAGGAGGATGCCACGAACTGCTGTCTGTGGTGTTATACCAAGAGACTGTTGTTGACGAATGCTCGAGTGCGGCTTGAAGAAGCATGGTGCTGCTTGAATAAAGGTGCACGCTACTGTAAGGGAATCATTGTTTGACTTTCAACAGGACTAGGTATAACCTTGCAAAACTATCCTTCTCATTACATAGTTATTAATGTGATCATTTGTCAAGGGGAATATGGTAGTTAATTTTTTGTTTCTACTATATTATTTGTAGAAATATTATTCTACACTTTGTTCCTATAGCTAAAATGGTTGCGACCACCTCTAGAAAACCCCAAAGAATCCATCCAAAATATAATAAAGTGTTTATACTTTTTTATCTTTCTAATAGAAATAATCATCGAAAGACATATACATGAGCTGATTCTTAGTGAAAAAATCTCTAACATATCCTACACCTCTCCTACCATCATAATAACCATCATATCTCATGGATCTCGGGTGGTCATTTTACTATCTCTAAAGCATAAACTCTTAAGAAACTCAGAATTGATATCATAGTCGACAAAATATTTTGGAATATAGGATGCCTCATAGAATATCACATTCTCTAGTGTCTTATATGATATGACAAGATTATAAAGAAAACAATTAGCACAAAGAAATCCATCTAGGAACCTTCATTTGTTCATTCTATCAAATCTACTTGGATAATTTGGACCACACCGTACAGTGGTTCTTTTAAGTGTCAATTTGGGCCTATTACTATAACAATAAATTTAACTATACCGATTTCAAAATTATTACTATTAATACACTTTTGAACAATTCTAGATTTCTTGACCCTACAAATGAAGACAGTTGTCCAACCATATCTTCTTGTATTATTTAGCATGCATGGACATTAAAAGAGAAGCATATGATCTGATGATGAACAACTGACATATTCACATCTTCCTCTCACCTTCACTGATTCTTGAAAATTGTATATAGGTGATGTGTCCTCTACTCTAAGATTAAAGGCCCCATGTAGGCCTTTTATAGTCCCTATTGAGAAAGACTGTATGGACCAGGACCATTTTTGGGGACGTTGATGTGGACTGTGAGGACGACATCTCATAATATCACTCCTTAACTGTCATTGTTAATATAGTTGGTAATTTTGAGCAACTCTTATTTGTGGGTCATAATAGGGGGGCCACCCTCCTTTTGATATAAATTCCCACCATAGCCTTTTTATGTGGGTATTAGATTTATTGCATATTGTGGGTTGTCTAAGGTGTTCCCAAATACAATATTCCCAATTGCACAATTCTATCCCATTTCACAATTTCAGCTTGTTGCAGATCATGCCTTTGAGTTCTCACTCAGTATTATATTTGATGATGTGTTTTATCAAAAAAAAATAGGAATGCGCTATGTGGACTTAGAACCAAACATAAAGGTGACTTTTTTGGTTTTGTTCAGCATAAAACCGAAATTGTGAGGGATTAATTTGTTACTTTCCTTTCCATTGGTCTTTTTGCATGTGTAAAGACAAAAAGTAGTCTAGCCTTTGAGTTTGGTTTGCATAATCCAAATAAAACCTCTTATGATTTCCATAACAGACGAGCTTCATGGTAGTATATACTATGATGTGTTGTATACTTGTGTTTTATCACTTGGTAGTATATCTGATGATGTGGGTCATATCTTATGTCTCATATGTAGAAAAATAAATGATAGAGCTTGCAATCCTATATATCAGAGCTTTAGTTGACAAAATAGGAGCAGAAAAAATTTGAAAGTTGGTAGTGTTGTGGATTACCACAAGGTTAGAATTCTAGCAATCCCATGTGTCGTGAGGGCGCATCACGCACACAGAAAACTACCAAAAAAAATCTGAAAACCACCACCTACCCCGGCTGTCTCCCACTCTCCCACAAACCCCTTCGGCTCCATTCAGCAGGCGAGGCATGGATGGTTCGCATGACGTGTGAGCTGACCCATGTGCCTGCAACCCTTGCGCCATTCTGAGTCCCTGTGTGATAGGTACCCCAATCCATTGATCCCCCTTCCTTCCTTCTCCAACACTCTCTATTCCGCCAAAGCACCCCAAAATTTAAATTTCTCCATCCTTGATGCCTGCTTTGTTCTCTCTGATGCTCTTCTGCCAAAATTGTGTGCTCAGACGCCTCTTCTACCAAAATCATGTTTTCTGACACCTCTTCTACCAAAATCGTGTTCTCCAACACCTCTTTCGCCAAGCCCAACCAAGATTATCAAAAGGTGTTTCTTCCTTATCACATGCTCCATTCTCTCTAGTGCTACCTCGAACGGCTACAAGCCTAGATTGATCATTTGCTCCAACGCCTCTTCTGACCTCAAAAAGCATCATTATCATCTCGCCTATTAGATGATTGCTCCGGCACCTCTTCCCACCTAGAGGCCTCTTTTCTCTATTCTCCTCTACCCTCACCAACAACAATCGCCCTCTCCATCATCAAATGGCAGCATCCTCGAACTCAGATGATGACTTTGATAACACTCTAATCATCAAATGTGTGGAAAAGAAGAAGAAGCTCTTAGAGAAGGTGCTCATCAAAGATCAAAGAAGGCAAATGGTGGAGGGCATTGAACCCAATAGAGCTGAAACCGAAGTAGGTGCTCCGCCTCTAAATATTCAGAAAACCATCGAGGACATGGAAGTTGTGACGAGCACGGTGGAGGGAGAAGATGGTGGAGGGAAGAAAAAACTCATCAAATCAATGTTTTCATGGAAGTTATTAATCGATGCCTACAACAACATTACATAGGAGGAGGAGACACTCTTTGCAACCACACCATTCCATAGCCTTTTGTAGATTAAGAGGATTCCTGATAATGATTCCAAGCTCTTTCAAGAACTTTCATTCTGTTACAATGTCACAGATGGAAGCTTTAAGTTTGGAAATAAGATTATTGACTTCACTGTGAGCGAAGTTGGACAACTATCACCTCTCCTAATAAGAGGTAATGTTGCTAAATGATCTCCTATGAATTCTTCCAAATTGTTGTCAATGAAGTAACATTATACAAACATTTTCAATGAAATAACATTCTTGAAAATGTTGCTAAATGAACTTCTTGCAAACTTTGTGCTATGAATTCTTCCAAATTGTTGTCAATGAAGTAACATTATACAAATATTTTCAATGAAATAACATTCTTGAAAATGTTGCTAAATGAACTTCTTGCAAACTTTGTGCTCAATGAAGTAACATTCTTACAAACTTCTCTACTAAATTAAATAGTAAATGGCCAAATATGGATATTTTACATCCCAATATTTCTGATGGAACCCATGTATAGATGACTGACAATAGGTTAATAAAGGATTTAACACCCAAAATATGGGTATTTGGCACCCAACATTTAATGGCACCCCAAAATACAAAGTGGATGACACCCCAAAAACACTAAGTAAATTTGACACTTAGAAACCACTAATGACGCCCAAAATATGGGTATTTGACACCTACAAAGAGTTGTTCCCATACATAAGTGATTGACACCCCAAAACGCTACGTGGCACCTAAACAGGTGTGACAAAGCCCAAGTATGGGTATTTGACACCTCTAAACCACCTGACGCCCAAAGATAGTTGAATGACACACCTACATGGATACCTAAATCGAATGTGTAAAATCATGTATATAATGCCCAAACATGGGTATTTGACACCTACAAATAGTTAATGGCACCCATACATGAGTGACTAACACTCCAAAACACTAAGTGGCACATATACAAGTGTAACAACGCCCAACTATGTGTATTTGACACCTCTAAACCATTTATGGAACCCAAAGTGGGTGAATGACACACCTACATGGGTATTGAAATTCAATGTGCCCATTCATGTCTAGAACGCCCAAACATGGGTATTTGACACTTACAAAAAGTTAATGGCACCCATACATGAGTGACTGACACCTTGACACACTAAGTGGAACCTATACAAGTGTAACAACACCCAAACATGGGTATTTAACACATACAAACAGTTAATGGTTCCCATACATGAGTGAATGACACCCCAAAACACTAAGTGACACCCACAAAGGTGTAACGATGCTCCAGTTTGGGTAATTGACACCTATAAACCATTCATGGATCCAAATATGGATGAATGGAACACCTACATGGTAACTAAATAGTTAACGGTGCCAATACATGAGTGACTGACACCCCATAACACTAAGTGGTACCCATATAGGTGTAACAATGCCCAGGTGTGGGTATTTGACACCTATGAACCATTAATGGGTACCTATAAACCATTACTGGAAAACATGGATATTTGACACCTACAAACAGTTAATGTCTCTTGTACATGAGTGAGTGACACCCCAAAACACTAAGTGACACCCATACATGTGTAACAACACCCAAAGATTGTTAAATGACACCTATAAACCATTTATGGCACCCAAAGATGGGTGAATGACACACCTACATGGGTACCTAAATGAAATCCGCCCATTCATGTTTATAACGCCCAAACATGGGTAGTTGACACGTACGAATAGTTAATGGCGCCTATACATGAGTGACTGACACCCCAAATCACTAAGTGGCACCCATTTAGGTGTAACAACACCCACGTGTGGGTATTTGACACATATAAACCATTAGTGACGCCCAAAGATGGTTGAATGACACAACTACATGGGTAACTACACACAAATGCACCTATTCATGTCTATGACGCCCAAACATGGGTATTTGACACCTACAAATAGTTAATAGTGCCCATACATGAGTGACTAAAACCACAAAGCACTAAGTGGCACCCATACAGGTGTAACAATTCCCAAAGATGGCTTGATTACACCTACTAACCATTACTGATGTCCAAACATGGGTGAATGAATAACTAAACACAAATGCACCCATTCATGTCTACAATGCCCAAACATGGGTATTTGACACCTACAAACAATTAATGGCGCCTAGACATGAGTGACTCACACCCCAAAACACTAAGTGGCACCCATATTGGTGTAACAACACCCATGTGTGTGTATTTGACACCTATCAACCATTAATGGTGCCTAAAGATGGGTGAATGATACACCTACATGGGTAACTAAACACAATTTTTCCTATTCATGTTTACAACGCCCAAACAGGGGTATTTGGCACCTACAAACAATTAATGGCGCCCATACACGAGTGACTAATAGCACAAAACATTAAATGGCACCCATACAAGTGTAACAACACCCAAAGATAGATGAATGACACAAACAAACCATTAATTGCGCCCAAACATGGGTGAATGGCATACCTACATGGGTAAATAAGGACAACTGCTCCCTTCCATGTCTACAACACCCAAACATGGGTATTTAACACATACAAATAGTTAACGATGCCCAAAAACACTAAGTGGCACCCATACAGTTGTAACAATGCTTAAGTGTGTGTATTTGACACCTATAAACCATTAATGGTGCCCAAATATTGGTGAATGACACACCTACATGGGTAACTAAACACAAATTCTCTTATTCATGTCTACAACGCCCAAACATGGGTATTTCACACCTAAAAATAGTCACTGGCGCCGATACATGAGTGACTAATACCCCAAAACACTAAGTGGGACCCATACAGGTCTAACAACACCCAGGTGTGGGTATTTGACGCCTATTACCCATTAATGATGCCCAAAGATGGGTGAATGACACCTAGTAACTGTTAATGGTGCCCATACATGAGTGATTGACACCCCAAACCACTAAGTGGCACCCATACATGGTTACTTAGAGCCCGGAAATATTGGCACCCAAATATGATAAATGACACCCTAAGAACATTAATGGTGCCTAAAGATGGTAAATGACACCTCTAATAGCATTAATGGTGCACATACATGGGTAAATGACACTCTTTACACACTTAATGACGCCCAATCATGGGGAAATGACACACCTTATGCATTTGACGGTGCCCAGACTTGGGTATTGCATCTAATTATTGTGTTTTCATTGTAGATGGAAGGATAACCTATTCTACTCCACGATCAAAGACTTACATTTGTTCAAAGTATTTCTCTAGTGTCGATCCAAAGATGCCAGTTACTATCACTACATTCCATGTAATAAAACCCAATACAAATGACTCACTAAGGGATAGAGTGAAGTTGTTGATTCTAATATTGTTTGGACATTTCTTGTTTCCAATAGGGTTCGGGCATGTGATGCAGTTCTTGTATCCTGTTATCGATGATTTTGTAACCATCGACGCCTACGACTATTTTGTTGTAGTTCATAAACAAATTTCTCTGGGTTTGGAAAGCTCAAAATTGCACAAAGATGGAGGTGGATATTGTTGGATCAATGGGGTCTAGAGGGGGGGTGAATAGAGCTTCGCAATTCTCACAAAACAAATTAGACCACCAATTTATATTAAGTTTAGAAACTTAAACAAGCAGCAATTTGAAGTCTTAATCTAACATTCACAACAAGGATGAGAGACAAGGAAGAGCAAGAACTTGGATAGGTGGTTTAGAGTGGTTCAATGTCCTAAACTTAGAAGCAATTTATGTCCACTACCTAGAGTGGGTTAGTCTCTAGGATTTGCAATCTTGGTACTCTTATATTCCACAATAAGATTACAAGACACAACAACCACACATCCAAGGGCTTAGTACCTCAAGAAAAGATCTTCAACCTGTAGAAGGAGCTTACCTAATTGAACCATGGAGTCTTCAGCCATCAACATGGACTTACCCACTCCTTCCTTCAAGTCTTCTGCCTTTAAGGGATTACCTATCTTCCTTGAGCATCTCCTTGCCTATCTCCTTCACTTGGAGATCTTGATCACCTATCTCCTTCACTTGGAGATCTGTAGCACCTTGCTTTCTTCAACCTTGAAGAACAATGACTCCTTCTCCTTCACTTGGAGAAGATCTTCAACCTTTATCTTCAAAGGAAAGGAGGTAGGAAGATGGAGGAGGAGAAATTTACATCATTACATGGAGTAGCTCTCTTACACAGGAACCTATCTCACTCATACTCATGAATTTAACTTGAAGGTAGAGAGATAAAGGGGATCAAAGGGTTAGAACACTCTCAACTAAGCTAGGACCAAGTTTGCAATAAATGAGCATCCTTGGAATGAACTCTAAGAGGGCATATTTATAGTTGAGGGTGCCCCTTTAAGTTGTGGGACACTTAGATATGAAAATATCCATTTTTTGTTCAAAGAAACGACTCTATTTTCGCTCAAAACACTCACCAACGGTCACATCACTTTTTTCTGCAATTTCAGTACAGTGTAATCGGTCGAGTTTCAATAAAGTTAACTCGACCGATCAAGTAAAAGACAAAGCCGATATTCAAATCATCGGTCAAGTTTGTCCTGACAAAACTCAACCGACCATTTAAAAATGAAATGGTTAGGTACTCAATTGGTCAAGTTTTGTAAAAACACAACTCGATCGATGCTATCTTTAGAAAATTGATCAAGATGGATCGGCCGAGTTTGTCCTGGGAAAAACTCGACCGATTGACAACCTGATGTCAATTTTTGAAAATGCATCTAAAGTGATTTAACTTTGGTGTTTTATGTCCCAATAATTTTTCCCATCTAAGTTACAAGTCAATTCATCATTACAAGTGATTACAAAAATGTGCTAAG
Organism: Alisma plantago-aquatica; assembly: GCA_963693085.1. Lineage (NCBI taxonomy): Eukaryota > Viridiplantae > Streptophyta > Magnoliopsida > Alismatales > Alismataceae > Alisma > Alisma plantago-aquatica. Next base: position 125,828,537 of record OY856411.1, read on the forward strand.
GTCATTTACATAGATTTCCACAAAAGCACACTTGTAGCTCTTTGACTTGAACTTAAGCCATTCTAGGGCTTTTGATTTTGGATCCTTTTCATGTACCTAATACCTGAAATCAATCTTTAATACACATATTAGATACATATGAATGGAATGGTTAAGTCATTATCAAAATATGGACAGTGTATAACCTCTAGGTCAACATTCTCCCCCTTTTTGATAATGACAAACCATTCCTCAAGCATATTGAAAATGATATAGAAGTTATACCTTTGCCTTGTGAATTACAGATATTCATGATACAAACAATGTGAATTGCTCCCCCTAAATCTATGCTTCCTCTAACCTACATGTTAGTTTATCTACACATAGCAATAACAATGTACATGTAATGTGAGGTCCTTTGCAAGTTCACATGATAAGCAGTGAATGAACAATAAAAGGATCTCACAAGAAAAAGCAGTAGTATAAACAATGAATAACAATATGATTGAGTGTCAAACCATTGAAATATCTCTCCCCCTTTTGACATTATCAAAAAGTAAGGGGGAAGAACATAAGAACCAGGTCTTCTCCAAAACTCAAAAAAAGGATATACATTCAAACTATCTCATATCATATGTCACACAGAGATGAAAGCAACATACAATCACAGTCATAAACAAAATATGGTAGCAAGATGGCACCAACGCAGAAGATATATCATAGGAACTAACAAGAGTGCACATCACATATATATTACAACTGAGATACATGTCCACATGAAAGAAACTACAAGCGATGAAAACAAAGATAAAAAAATAGTACAACTCAAATAAATGTGCCAAGATGTTTCTTATACAAAATAGCCTAGAAAGATATATATGATCAGCATGCTAGACTATAATCTAATAAACAACCTAAACATTTAAGCTATCTATATCTACGGCATCATCATCAGGCGTGTAGTCCTCATCTCCGATAGAGGGTGTATCAATAGTGCCAACATCACTAGAATTAGCACCATCGCCATCATCTGAAGCATCCTCGCCATCATCACCGTCGTCATCAGCATCATCATCTTGGTCTGGCATCTCCTCATCCGCAGGAGGTCCAAAAGCATGACCGGGCCAATGGGCATTCTACTCAGCCCAAGACATACCAAGAGTGTGAAGCTCATTGTCATGTGGAAAGGATGGAGCAGAGTCTCCAAGGCTGGAAAGTAGAGTGGCTAGGGGGCCAGCAGGCAACGGTAGGTAGGCATGAGCAAAGCTACTAGCAGCAAAGGGTTGCGGAGGTGGAGAAGCAGCAGCGAAAGGCTCGGGAGTAGGGTAGTAATGATTATATGCATAGGAAGCATAATCACTACTGGGATATGGCTGGTAGGTGGGATAGGGAGAGGCACAGGATAGGTTCATGGTAGATATGATGGAACACAGATCCTGATGCAGATCGTCTAAAACATGTTGGTTATATGCTTGTTGGTGCATCATATAGCCCATAAGGGTCTCATTTGATACACAGATTGAAGCACGAATAGGTCTAGGAGGTGGATGGGGTGGAGGAGCTCGGGTGGAGGAGGCAGGGGCTACAGAAGCTGAGGCAGAGGGAGAAGCACCGGGGGTGAAGGAAAACACATGCACTGACTTTTGAATTGTGGTCTCACTGATGCAAACACCCTTTCTGGCAACCTTTTAGTGGAAGTCAGAAAAGAGAGATTTCTCAGTGGCAAACTTGAAATAGCTACAAATCAAAGCTGGGTAGGGAGGGTGGGTGCCTTTGGTGTTCTTACCTATGTCGAAGTAGGTCATATGATGTAGAATGTACCTGACCCACTTGACACCAATGTTCTATAACATGCAATACATAGTGACAGCAATGTTCTCTGCAATGTCTGTTTGATTCTTCTTTGTATGGACATTACAGTTGATCACTAATGCCAATATGTGTTTCCTAAGGTCAAGGGAGGAGGAAGGAATGGTGTTCTTCTTCTTGTAGGGCATGTCAAGTTTCTTCAAGTAACGATGAATATCCGGTAAGGTTAATTCATTTTTCTTGCAAAAACCCTCTGGGTCCAAAAGGTAGAAATACTCTCCATAATCCTTTTATCAGGTGTCGTTTTCCTCATCTCTAGAAAGAAATACATTTAAAGTATCCTCAGATATTTGGAAACGGTGACCCACGATCATCGATGTGAGGATCACTTGAGTATTCAACGGGAAGATAAGGGAGTCGTAGTTCCAACGCAAGTTCGTGTAGAACTCGTGAAATGCTTTAGTGCTAGACATGGAATTGTCAAAGCAATCACATTTGACAACGAGGGTGGAAAGATGGTGGACGAATAACAACCGAGAGACTTGATCGATAACCACTTGACGCATAGGAGAAGGATCAATTAAGGAATGAAAAGGAAAAGGGCTTCTAGGAAGAAGTTCCTTGTACCGATTGACAGCCTCAATCAATATAAATGAGGTATCATCAAAAGGAATCAAGCGATTAGAAGACAAAGACACTGATGTATTGCTTGGATCAGGTCGTTTTCTTCTATGGGAGGCCATGGAGGAAAAATAGAAAAGAAGAAACGAACAAACTAGCAAAGAAAACCTCAAAAGCCATTCAAAACCAGCAAGTAGGGCCTGGGAAGGTCTAGGTCAAACTCTCTGGGTTGAACTAGGGCTGGGAGAGGGAGGTTTAGGGCTGGGGTGAGAGCTTATGGCTTAAGGATGAGGAATCAATCATCTATTCTCTAGTTGAGTGAGAATAGTTAGCAGATCCTAACTTAAAGTTGGCTCATCCCGCGGATCGGTCAAGTTCTGAGAGTGGGAAACTCGACCGATTGGTTCTCTGAATAATAACTCTCGGCTCCTGATCGGTCAATTTTTTTCGAAGGCAAACTTGACCAAAGGTCAACCTGATGTAAAACAATCAATCTTAGTTTCTAGCCATATACATGCCAATTAAATTCATTTTTCAATTCTATTATGTACCCGGCTGCAATGTATTCAGCCTCGGTAGTTGATAATGCCACGGTGCTCTATTTCTTGGAGAACCAAGACACCAAGCATGGTCCTAGAAGGAAGCAAGTGCCAGTTGTGCACTTTCTATCAACCAAACAACCTACGTAATCCGCATCACTATATTCTCTAAGAGTAAAATCCCTTGATTTAGGATACCATAGTCCAAAATTTTGGGTTTTAGCTAAGTACCTCAAAATCCTCTTAATAGCAATAAGATGTGATTTCCTAGGGCTAGATTGAAAGCGAGCACACAAGCCAACACTGAACATAATATCAGGTCTAGAGGCAGTTAAATAAAGTAAACTTCCAATCATACCTCTATAGAGCTTCTCATCTACCTTCTCACCTTCTTCATCTTTATCAAGTTTGGCAGTGTTGGACATGGGTGTATCCATCGACTTCATGTTCTCCATCCCAAAGCATTTGAGTAGTTCATTTGTGTACTTGCCTTGGTTGATGAAGTTTCCTTCTTTTGATTGCTTGATTTGAAAGCCGAGGAAGAAAGTCAACTCACCCATCATGCTCATCTCAAATTCACTCTGCATAAGAGAACTAAACTCCTTACAAAGATCAAGATCAGTCCCACCAAAAATGATATCATCAACATAAATTTGAATTATAAGAAAATTGCTAGAAGTGTGTTTTAGGAACAAGGTAGAATCAACTTTGCCCATGACATACCCATTATCTAACAAAAAGTTCTTTAATTTCTCATACCAAGCTCGAGGTGCTTGTTTGAGTCCATAGAGAGCTTTTTGCAACAAATAAACATGATTGGATAACTTGTCATTTTCAAAGCCTGGAGGTTGAGCAAAAAATACTTCCTCCTCAATTGTACCATTCAAAAATGCACTTTTAACATCCATTTGATATAACAAGAAATTTTTGTAACTAGCAAAAGCAAGTAGCATGCAGATAGATTCTAATCTAGTAACAGGAGCATAAGTTTCATCAAAGTCAATACCTTCCTATTGGTTGTAACCTTGTGCTACTAACCTTGCTTTGTTTCTTACCACTTTTCCTTGCTCATATTGCTTGTTGTGGTAGACCCATTTGGTACCAATTATTTTTCTATTATTTGGTCTTGGCACTAGAGTCCACACACAATTCTTCTCAAATTGCTCCAATTCTTCTTGCATGGCTAGGATCCATTCATCATCACCAAGAGCTTCTTTGATGTTCTTTGGCTCCAGCTGTGAGATGAAGGTGTTGTCTGCTTATTCTTTGTTGTGGGAAGCTCATGTCTTCACTCTCTCAAAAGGGTTGCCAATGGTCAGCTCTTTGGGATGATTCTTAGCAAAGCGGGGGGTAGGATCCTTATTTTCTTCATCTTCTTCTTCCATCACCTTCTTACCTTTGTTGTCGATGTTGAGGTCTTTCAAGATAGGAATCAAGTCATCTGCAACATCATTTTCAACAACATGCTTGCCAACAATAGGGTTAGTTTCAATAAACTTAACATTAATAGATTCTTTAATTCTAGACAATTCAATGTTGAATACTCTATATGCCCTGCTTGTAGTGCTATAGCCAAGGAAGAAGGCCTTGTAAGATTTTAGATCAAACTTGTCAAGAGAATCATTCATGTTTAAGATGAAACAAGGACATCTGAAAACATGGAAGAAATCAATGGATGGCTTTCTACCACGCCACAACTCATAGGGGGTTTTCTTCAAAGAAGGGTGTGTAAAAACTCAATTTTGCACAAAACAGGCAGTGCTATCGGCTTCAGCCCAAAACTTCTTAGGAATATCATATTCAATAAGCATAGTCCAAGCCATCTCTTGAAGAGACCTATTCTTCCTCTCTACTACCCCATTTTGTTGAGGCGTACGAGGAGAAGAGAAATTGTGCGAGTAACCATATTTTTCACAAAACCGCTCAAAAAGATCATTTTCAAATTCTCCCCCATGGTCACTGTGGATAGAAACAATCTGGCAAGAAACTTCATTTTCAAACCATTTACAAAAACTTGAGAAAACATCAAGAGTATCGCTTTTCGAAACGAGAAAGAAGGTCCAAGTATATCGAGAGAAATCATCAATAATAACAAGACAATACTTGGAACCACGATGCATTTGTGTTCTCATTAGTCTGAATAGATCAATATGAAGAAGCTCAAGAACTCTTTTGGTACTCATGACTCCTTTGGATTTGAAGGAGGATTTGGTTTGTTTCCCTTGTGTACAAGGTTGGCATTCCTCATCCTTATCAAAATCCAATTTACAAAGTCCTCGAACCAAATCCTTTTTGCTCAACTTCTTCATTTGATGCATATTCACATGACCCAAATGACGATGCCAAAGAGAAATATCATTTTTATCCACTACCAAGCATCTATCAAGTACGGGCTTAAGAGCATAAAGAACAATAACATAAAGATTACCATTTCTAGTTCCCTTATATATGACATTGTAGGAGGGGGAATCTAGAAGCAAACACTCTAAATATGGAAACAATACAAGATATCCATTATCACATAGTTGACTTACACTAATCAAATTGTGATGTAGGCCATCAACAAGAAAAACATTTTTGATACATAGCTCATTGCCCACATCACCCTCACCTATGACCTTACCCTTTTTGTTGTCACTGAAGGTTACTGATCCTCCTTTCTTTCTCACAAATTTCTTGAAGTGGTTGATTTCACCCGTCATGTGCTTAGAACAGCCACTATCAACAATCCATCTCTTTTTAACCTGCAAGAAAGAAGGATGTTGGAACCCAACTCAAACTTTGGGATCTGCGGTTAGCTTGGGGACCCATTTCATCTTTGGGTTGGTCCCCTTGGGATTGTAAGGACAGTAAGTAGAGTAATGATCATCACATTTGCAGTGGATACATACCATAGGGTTCTTAGAGCTAGAAGACTCTCCATGGAAGATAGGAGGTTCCACACTCTTCTTCTTACCCTTGTTCTTGCTCTTTCTCTTACCTTTTGGAGCAGTCCCATCATTTCCCAAACTACTAGTACCAATTTGTTTGGTAGATTGTTCTAAGACATCATTGAGGGATTTCTTACCCATAAGGAACTTTTGCAAAGAAGATCTTAACTTAGCATTATCATCACTAAGGTTAATGATAGTAGAAGAAAGACTAGAAAGATCATCTTTAGCATGCAATAGGTCAGCCTCTAAACAGAGGGCTTTAGTATGAAAAGAATCTCTTTCTAAAGTTATGCTAGCAGCTTCATTACTTTGCAAAATAGATCTAGAAGATAAATTGTTAATTTGAGCAAGCAATTTGGCATTTTCATATTTAAGCAACAATATTTCCTTTTGATAAGCATGAACTTCTGGTCTCCTAGCATCAACAATGAGATTTAGTTCCACATTTTCAGTTTTAAGAATATCTAACTCATCTTGGCACTTTTGGTTGTCATCCTTAAGATTTACAGTAGTCTTAAGATAGATACCATTCTCAGCCTCTACTCCATTATGTTGAAGCTCAAGGTCAAGAAATTTCCCTCGCAAAGAGTCTATGCTATCAAGGAGCAATTTTTCATTTTTATCAAGAATTTCAATTTTAGCATAAAGATCATCAACTATCTTGCCTAATCATTTCCTTTTTTATTTGCATTTAGTAAAGGATGATTGGCATTTGTTTAGAATATCAATGAGAGTTTCCTTAGATATATCATGTAAGTTAGCATTTCTTACTTCACTTACCTCACTTACCTCACCAACATCTTCACTAGTAGAGGACATGAGAGCAAGGTGGCATTCTCCATCTTCGGAGCTTGAGGAAGACTCCTCCCAAGATGCATGAGCTGCATCTTTGGATCTTCTTTCTTTCTTTTCTTTCCTCTTGTACTTTCCTTCTCTCTTATACTCCTTGTCCTTCTTGTGGCTTCTCTTGTGATGACTCTTCTTGGTCTTTGGGCAGTCACTCTTGAAATGACCTTTTTGGCCACACTCATAGCATCTTTGAGTTCAAGAAGAAGGCTTCCCTTTGAAGTGCTTGCCCTTGGAGTAGTTTGCTTCATACTCATTTGGGCCTTCATCTTCACTTGAGGAGGGAGTAGGAGACTTTAGAGCTAGTTGTTGTTGCCGCATCATTTCTTCAATTTGGGCTTTGAAGGTTGTGTCCTTTATTTTCATAGACTCCTTCTATTCTCTTTCCTCTTCCTCTTCTTGCTTGTCAAGCCTAGGTTCATGGGCTTGGAGGTTACCAACTAGCTCCTCGGTTGACAACTCACTTAGCTTGTACACCTCTTCAATTGATGTAACCTTGGGCTCCCATCTCTTTGGAAGATATCTCAAGATCTTGGAGTTGATGGTGTCTCTATCCATCACACTCCTAAGGGCTGCAAATCCATTGATGATCACATTGAGCCTAGTGTACATATTAGCCACTCTCTCATTTTTACCCATCTTGAAGTTCTCAAGAAGCCCACCAAGCATGTAGATCTTGGCTTCCTTTACTTGCTTCGTACCTTCATAGGTGATACATAGCTTGTTCCAGATTTCATGTGTGGTGTCCCAAGAAGAGATTTAGTTGAACTCGGATGGGGTGAGGGTTGCGTAGATGATGCTCACTGCCTTTGCATTCAATCGAGCTTTCTTCATTTGTGCTTCAGTCCAAGTGGATATACCCCCCCTTTGGGTCTTCATACTTGAGGTGGACAACCTTCCACATCTCATAGCTCACACCTTGTAGGTAGAATTGCATTCTTCTCTTCCAATAAAGGAAGTTGGTGTCATCGAAGACCGGAGGTCGCATGGAGAAATTCCCTTCTACATTGAGGGATCCAACAGAAAAGTCACCCATCTTCTCTTACTTGTTGAATTAGCTTGGAGAAGACCTGCTCTGATACCACTTGTTAGATAAATGGGCTCTAGAGGGGGGGTGAATAGAGATTCACAATTTTCACAAAACAAATTAGACCATCAATTTATATTAAGTTTAGAAACTTAAACAAGCAGCAATTTGAAGTCTTAATTTAACATGCACAACAAGGATGAGATACAAGGAAGAGCAAGCACTTGGAAAAGTGGTTTCAATAGGTTCCATGTCCTAAACTTAGGAGCAATGTCAGTCCACTACCTAGAGTGGGTTAGTCTCTAGGATTTACAATCTTGGTACTCTTATATTCCCCAATAAGATTACAAGACACAACAACCACACAGCCAAGGGCTAAGTAACTCAAGCAAAGATCTTCAACCTGTAGAAGGAGCTTACCCACTTGAACCATGGAGTCTTCAGCCATCAACATGGACTTACCCACTCCTTCCTTCAAGTCTTCTGCCTTCAAGGTATTACCTATCTTCCTCGAGTGTCGCCTTGCCTATCTCCTTCACTTGGAGATCTTGATCACCTATCTCCTTCACTTGGAGATATGTAGAACCTTGCTTTCTTCAACCTTGAAGAATAGAAACTCCTTCTCCTTCACTTGGAGAAGATCTTCAACCTTTATCTTTAAAGGAAAGGAGGTAGGAAGATGGAGGAGGAGAGATTTACATCATTACATGGAGTAGCTCTCTTACACAGGAACCTATCTCACTAATACTTACGAATTTAACTTGAACGTAGAGAGTGAAAGGGGCTCAAAGGGTTAGAACACTATCAACTCAGCTAGGACCAAGTTTGCAATGAATGAGCAGCCTTGGAATGAACTCCAAGAGGGCCTATTTATAGTTGAGGGTGCCCCTTTAAGTTGTGGGACACTTAGATATGAAAATAGCCATTTTTGTTCAAAGAAACGACTCTATTTTTTCTCAAAACACTCACCAAAATTCACATCACTTTTTTCTACAATTTCCGTACAGTGCAATCGGTCGAGTTTCAATAAAGTTACCTCGACCGATCAAGTAAAAGACAAAGTTGATATTCAAATCATCGATCGAGTTTGTCCTGACAAAACTCGACTGACCATTTAAAATCAAAATGGTCAGGTACTCGATCGGTCGAGTTCTATGAAAACACAACTCGACTGATGCTATCTTCAGAAAATTGATCAAGATGATCGGCCGAGTTTGTCCTGGGGAAAACTCGACCGATTGACAACCTGATGTCAATTTTTGAAAATGCATCTAAAGTGATTTAACTTTGGTGTTTTATGTCCCAATAATTTTTCTCATCGTTACAAGTCAATTCATCTTTACAAGTGATTACGAAAATGTTCTAAGGTCATTTACATAGATTTCTACAAAAGCACACTTGTAGCCCTTTGACTTGAACTTAAGCCATTTTAGAGCTTTTGATTTTGGATCCTTTTCATGTACCTAATACCCGAAATCAATCTTTAATACACATATTAGATACATATGAATGGAATGGTTAAGTCATTATCAAAATATGGACAATGTATAACCTCTAGGTCAACTGATACATCAATAGATGCACGTTGATCATGACGGTATCAAGTTTTTTATTTGAATGTGGATAATAGTTTATTGCATATAAAAATTCTCCTCAACAGTATATTGTATATAAAAATATGCAGACATGGTTATTAAAGAGGTTGCATTTTTTAAGCCCGAAATATCCAAATGAATTCTTGTTCATGAACAAATGGTCTTACAAGATAAGAATATCCTCTTACCTTTGTAGCGTAAGTTATAGTTGAGCACATAGTCTGATGTTAAAGTGAGGTCACTGAACATGATGAATCAATCCAAACTAGACAACATTATGTTGTATCATGCAATGAAGAACAACACCTTTTCCTACAAGTGCTTCTGATTGAGAATGATTAGTAAAAGAATGAACTTTTTGTGGAGAAATGGATCACTTTCGAGACCAACAAACAAAACAAAAAAAAGCTTGAGAATTCAAGATTGATCTAGATGACATGCACGACTACTGCGATGAACTACATGCAGAATGAAGAAGCACATTTGACATAGTATGATCTGGCCACCCAAACATTTGTCGTACATTGGTCAAAGCATAGTGAAAGAAACAAACTTATGGTGTATGTTTGGAATGAAGAAGCACCCATAATGAAGTTGCAAGAAGAAGCGAGCAGAAAAGGCTCTCCGGTTCAAGATACAACTCACAGTGAACAATAGAAGAACCAAATGAAAAAATTAGAAATGAAGGTAAATTTTTTAAAACATCTATATATCGTCTAATAGTATATATTGTAATGTGTACTATTGGAAACTGTTGGATAGATAAACAAGAATAAGATATGTCCACACTAAAGAAGAAGGGATCTCCACCAAGAAACATGGAGATAGAACTCCTAAAGAACTTGAAGGAATACAACTCCCAACTGGAAAAAAGTAGATGACAATTCTAACAAGTCTATTGAGTCTTAAGAGAAAGAAAAGGTTTTCCATGTTTGAAATTCACTAACCTTGAATGTATGTGTGAGTCATTTAACTTTCACTCGCATGGCTTGTCAATTTAACTTTAACTTGCATGGCTTGTTAATTTCTTCAAAAATGACACCTCAATTGGTATTCTTATGCCTACTTTGTAGTCCCTAGCCTTGATTAATATTTTCTATTGACCCCTTAATGTTTGTTGATGTAAATAAACAAACTCCCATTAAGTGCAAGATTGACAAAACAATAGTTGATCATCTCCAATATTAAGCCCAAGAGTTCCTCGAAATGGTTTGTGATACATATCGAAGGGGGAAACTCTTTTGGAATTGTGAGAGTATTGGAGTACAAGTGGATGACTTGTCTCCTACACATGAATACCAAGGGTTTGCTTCTGAAATGGTAATATATATTATCGACCACCTTCTTTATGACCTAAATTGTTATTAACAAATGAACTTGTAATATAATTAGTATATTGAGGTTGTATGAAAATTGCACAGAGACACGAATTGCAAAGGAAGACCGTCCAATTCCTTTTATTTTCAATGTTAACACATGTCGAGCAATAGAGAGTGAAAACCAAAAGTACATTGACATGTATTTGAATAATCGCTTGAATGAGCTAAAGGCAACCAACAATATAATCATGGTCTTTCAAATAAAAAACCACTAGTATTTGCTACATATTTCAATAAGAGCCAAACTTATGAGCCACTATGATAGTGACGATTTCTTTAGTCATAAGAATAAAAAGGAAGGTCGGCCTTATTTGCATAAGACATCGTCAGGGAGATGAGCATGTGGAATAGTAAGTAGCTTTTTACCTTACATGCATATGTGTACATTGAAGTATCAAATTAAATGTACAAATGATTCGCTACATTGTAACATTTGTAGGCCAAGTTCTTCAAGGAATATTTCCAGACAAACTGGGGTTAAAAATCCAACAACTGGAAGGTGGTGTACTACAAGACATATTCACAACAAATGTAAGAGTGCAATGACTGTGGATTATACGTTCTACATAGGGTTAAGCTATTGATGAAAAGCAAAAACATTATAGAAGATCAAGCTACTGGAGAGGATATCCATAGACTCAGAGGAACATATGCCATCTAGTTGTTACAAAACAAAAATAGCCTTGTTCATTGGAATGTGTCTTAATCTCAAATGTCAAAGTATTTTCTCACACTACTTTGTTGCAGAAACATTACCATGTCTTCCAATATCTATAAAATATTTTGTTGTAAAAATATTCCGATGTCTGGAAGATATTTTGTTGTAGAAAAATTTCATCTATTAACTGCTTGATTGTCAATTTTCTTTATTGTTGTTTATTTATTATCTGCTACTTTGCAATAAAGAGCCCAAATATGAGTAAATAAAGAGCCATGCAATGCAACACAACAAATTTGCCCAAAATATGTCTTATTGACATAACCAACTTATTGGTGCCCCATTAATGGCGCCTGATTTTATTATACAAAGATGATCACCCAAATATGATGAATACAACTAATAGCACCCAGATATTTCTTATTGACAACCATAAGCAACTTAATGTCGCGTCATTAACAAACCAATGGACGATTGATTTTATTATACAATGATGTCCACATATGATGAACAAATCAAAAAGCACCCCAATAAGTCTTGTTGACACCCATAACCAACTTAATGGCACCCCATTAAAGAGCATCCAAATATGATGAATACAAAAAATAGCACCCTCTTGAAACCGATGAGAAACCTAATGGCTACCCATTAAGACACAGACCAAATAAGTTCACTAAAAATGAACTATTAAGAAATGAGCCCACAAAATGCTCCTAGTTTCATTATACAAAGATGAGAGTCAATAAAATGTGCCAAACTCATGTGTAACAACGCCCAAATATGTGTTAGTGTACCCAGAAACAAATTAATGGAGCCCCCAAGTAGGTGCCCAAAATGAAGTACAACGCCTGATTTCATTAGACAAAAAATAGCATCCAGTCAACAATAGCATCCAAACTTGTGTCGATGACACCTTAAAGGCGCACATGATTTCCATAAGAGGTTATTAACATCATTTGTTACTCGTATGCTTCTGTTTTAATATCTTCTATTTGGGAATTCTTTCATCATACGACTTAAATCTTCACATACGTGGACGACCACTTGTCCACCCATATTTGAGCCTTGAATGGAGTTTTGGATTTATGGTTGATCAACATACATGTAAGTTGGAAATATATCAAATCTCGATTTGACAAAGAACATCAAATATTGCATATAAACAAAAAATGAAAAGACTTTTACTTACATAGTTTATAAAACCAACTTATCTCTTGAGGTTCTCTAAGGTTTGCTTAATTGTTTCAAACTTTAATTGAGATATGTAAGATGACTCCGCCAACAACTCAGCATCTTCTATAATAACATTATACCTATTTACTGAGTCTGAATAGTCTGTTGAACCTAATGAGTCTAGTTTAAATACAATGTGTTTTACATCCTTCCTCCATCTATCAACTATGTGGAAATCCTCGTTTAGCTTGCCAATTCCAAGTAAAATATACATGCTAAAAATTTGTCTACAAATTATACCACACAATTCAAACAACATGCATTGACAACTAGCTCCACCCATAAGACTTGTGCATACAACAGAATAATCCTTAACATGAGGGTTAAATATATAAGGACCAACACAAATCCTCTTCCTTTCAAAAAATGCAAAGTTAATCAAGTTAATTTCCTATTATACTAGATAAAATGTATGAGTTGCAATACATAAGACCTTCCAGCTCTCTTTGAAATTTCTTGAAAATATTCAACGTATACCAAGAAGCGACATGTCTTTCTATTTTAAAAGTTGTCTTCCATACAGGTCTTTTGTGAATGCATTCAAACTCTGCTCCAGCTTCCTTGATGTATTTCACATTAATTGCAAATTCATATTGTTTAACAAACTCCTACAATGTTTTTCTTTCTTTCAAATATCCTTTAGAAAATGCATTTATTTATTCGCTCTTTCATTCATAGACATTCCAAGCAAAAATGTTGTTTTCACAAAACATAGAACCCACATTTGACGGATAGGATACATAAGGAGAACCCATCCATTTTCTTAAAGATTGTACAAGTTGATCAACTAAGACCGCCTGGATTCAAACTCGGCAATGGTAACTGAGTCATACACAGCTAATTTGATAATTTTTTGAGCTCCTTCACTCTCAAATTTTTGTGGAAGTTTCTTCATTATATGCCAAAGGCACAACCTATGTTTGTTGTTTGGAAAAACTTTAGTAATAGCATTGATTATAGCGTGTGTGTGGTCAGTAATAATACCTTTTCGATGTACACCTTGCATGCAGAACAACCACACAAAAGTTTTTACTGTCTCCTCACTTAAAAGACCACAACCAAGAAAATTTGTCTACCCATGTTGATGATGCCAACAAAATGAGTGAATACATTTGATATTTGTTGGTGAAATACGTGTTGCTAAAAGAAACAACGCTAGAAAAATAATTGTACGTTGATCGTGCTCTTGGGTCGTTTCAGAAGACATTTCTCAAAACACCGTCATCGTCAAGGTCAACAACGTAGAAGAAATTTGGGTGCAAATTATGCATCTTAGTGAAGCACTCTTGCATGGCCGCGACATCACCCTTCCCAATATTTAGTCTTCTTAATCAGCAAACAAGATTGTGTGCATCCTTCTCTATAAATATAAGATTAGAAAAATCACCAGCTTCAACAACAAGGTACTGCGATGTTGAAATCCCAACCCTATTGTTAATAACCAACCTTTTCTGATGTATAGATGACATACTCTTCATAGACGGTAAGAACATTAAATGGTCCGCTTCAAGCATTTCATGATTGTAATTGTTGGAAAATTTGACAACAACAAAGAAATCATCTTTTAGACGAACAACTACGTGAGCCAGACAGTTTTCCCTATCACTATTTCTTTTATAAGAATTACTCCGATGTAAATTTTTTTTGACATACTAGCTTCATCCTAGACAATTCTCCTTTCCTATTTTTTCTTGAATACATAACCCTAACATCGAACCCATTTGACATTCCAAACTTCTTGTTAAACTCTTTAACTTCTTCAGCATTATTAAATCTCATTCAAACACAAGGTAAGCTCGAGTCTCCAACATAAGCAAGAGATATATTAGTGGCTCAATTTAATGTTACTTCAATCTATGCCTAGGTTGTATCAATGCCTATTCAAATGCTATTGTATGCCTAAAAACCATTATTGGCACCCAAAGATAGGTAACTGACACCCCTACAAGACTCAATGATGCCCATACATGCGTAACTAAATCAAAAACTCACATTTAAGGTGTAAGAATGCTCAAATATGGGTATATGACACCCAAAAATTATTAAGGGCGCCAATGCATGGTTGACTGACATGCCAAAACACTAAGTAGATCACATACAAGCTTGATTGGAGCCCAGAAACGATTATTGGTGCCTAATGATGGGTGAATGACACCCCTAACAGACTAAATGGAACTCATACCTGGGTAACTAAAACAAACATTATGTGCACCTAAAAATGTTGGCAAAACACCTATTTTTGAAGAACCAACACCTAATAAGTCCACACCTAAGAACATTCGTGTGCGCCTAATTTTATATATTCACCACCTAAAGGTGTTTTATTAGCTCCTATTTAATTCATTTTTTGCATAAAGACGATGGATTAGCACCTATTTGTATCGTTGTTCACGTCAATATTATTGCAAGCATTTTAACAAATTGTTATTAAAGTTTTTAAGCGCCTTTAAATGTTATTGGGCGTCTGTTGTTTTACATTGAATCCGCACATATTTACTTCATTATGTGTATATTATCGTAGCATGAATGCCTATGTTATTCACATCACTCAACATTAAACAAAATAAATTCACCAAATAATAAACATTGTGTATGCAAAATATCAACGCCTATGTTATTTTGAATAATATGTTTGAATAATATGTTTATTTTGGAAAGAACTCTATTTAATCGCTAACCTTGCAAAATTTAGATTTCATCTTTGATATTTTCTAGGAAGTCTTGTTCTTCCTCTGAATCATCAAATCCTTTTTCGTGTTCTTCTTTTGAAGCATCTAGTTCATTTTCTGAGCTATCAAGTTCTTGTTCTTGTTCTTGTTCAAAATCATCAATTTATGAGCCAAAGTGATAATGATCTTGTTCGGAATCGTCAAACTTTTTGGAAAAATCACTACCATATATCACATCTACATCTACATAGAGAAGAAGAAAAGTGACATCTTTACAAATTTAACAAAAAAAGTCAGTATACAAACTAATATGATACACATGGTTATATATAAGAAGAAAAATACCATTACACGACTCCATTAAAAGTTTTTTTTCTATCTAAATTGAATGCTATAACTCGTTGGTATATGAAAAATAAGAGAAGGGAAATGAATGCTATGAATGGTTGGAAAATA
The DNA here is from genome assembly GCA_963693085.1 of Alisma plantago-aquatica. NCBI lineage: Eukaryota > Viridiplantae > Streptophyta > Magnoliopsida > Alismatales > Alismataceae > Alisma > Alisma plantago-aquatica. The sequence continues at coordinate 125,844,281 of OY856411.1, forward strand.
AATGCAAACCGTTCTACGTTAAAGGTCCATAAAATCCTTTCTTTTGGGCGTCCAAAAGTTTTTCCTATAAAAATGTTACATTTTATCCTCCTAAAAAATCCACTCGATGGAGCTATAATCTGCATCATTACATGCATTTAATGGACCGAAAGGAGTTGTTGGATATTCGCTCATGCAACAATACAATCCGTCACATTTAATGTGCACGTTGGTGGACCCGGCAGCCCAAAGCAGCTCCCAGTTTCCGGCTCCTGTACCACTAAGGACCGTGTAGCACCCGTCCGTGAGGGTTGGTGCGGGTGTCCGAATAATTTTCGATTGTCGCATGTCGTAGGTGTTTAAATTACATACTCATATAGTAGCTTGATTAGAAAAATTCATAATTTCATAGCATGTTTGATTTGTGACACATGCGCACGTAGCTGCATTTGCCTCTACAGGTATCGTCTGGAATGTCGTGTATTTTACGACAAACAATTGATTTGATAGGATCACGATGTCGCACATCGGGTTGAATAGCATCTCATATGAACTTATTTCTTTATGAATAATGTTATATACCAAGAAATGAGATTAGAAATGAGATTATTTTTGTCTCCACATAAGCATAACAACAAAATAGAGGAAAAAAATAATTTACTTCCTTTCTTTATTTTGTTGGTATGCATATATATGGAGACAAAAAATGTTTCATTTCTAATCTTATTTTTTGTTCATGTATCAAACTCCTTTCTTTATATTATCTGTCCTGTCTCTAATGGCACGAATGAAATGCAAGGGTGGACGGTGATGCTGCGGAATCAGAGAGGGTGTATACAAGTAAAACCAGCAATTAGGTGGCGGGCTCCGGCAACAGGCAGATGGCCAGCCCACAGCCCAGTGAACATGGCAAGAGCTATCCTGATACTATATACGGCCCAAGAAAGTCCCTGGGTCAGTGGGTCTAACCCCCGCTCGCCACTGTTTCTGACGACAAACTAGCCATGTAAACTACGTTGCTTTGGGGAGAACAGCACAATCAAAATGTGAACTGTTTTGATAGACTGCAACAGGATCCGTGGCGTCTAAATCCTTGACCCTTAGCCTGCGTTTGGTTCCGGATATCAGTTGGATTTCGGCTTGTCTTATTATGCCACGTCTGCGCCACGTCTGCACGATCCAGTCCCATTTGCAGCCTGCGCGTTTGGTTCGAAATCCTAAAATGGTCCCGTTTCAGGTTCCGTTATCCTGAAATCTGGGTTGGCCCAGTCACATTAGCAGAGGGATTTCGTAACCCAGTCCTGATTTGGCTCTGTCTTTTTGTATATTTTGTTTTATCACTTAGACTGAAAAGCACAAGTTACGATGCCAGTCCAATATAATGATGGGATCAGTGTGCCAAACAGAAATAAGATTTGCTACAGTATGCTAATCTTCGATGACTGGACATATCTGGTCTAGCTCAGTCCAGGTTTCGTAATCCATATCTCGAACCAAACGGAGGCTTAGTTTTAAGTACCACGATGGCACGACTAAACATACCACGTTATTTTAAACAAGCAGAATAAATCCCAATTATTTTCTTCTTTATTATCCAATTGCTTCTTTGGGCAGAACTAGACGAGATACAATGATAGTGGAAATCAAACATCGATCAATTCTTAGGTAGGTAAAATAAAATATTCATGAGCAAGTTAGTCATAACACTTATCACAACAGTGCACCGAGACAAAGCATATAAGCAGTCCTCTCATACGCACATCCAAGAACTGAACAAGAGATCGTACTAGACTAAATACCACTACAGCTAATACTTCTCTACGCTAGAACTATTATTGATATTTTAGGATCTTTTCCTAAAACGACAAGCGTCATGAAAATCTTTTTAGTAGAATCAGAGCTGCTAGCTTAGCGAGTGAAACACCACTCTCATCCAATATTAATCGTATAACTGCAAACCAGAAAAAAGAATGACCACATGTTACGTGCCTTAAAGCAATGTTTATTAGAATACCGTACATAGATTCGGATATTAAGGCAGTTGTAGGAGTTTTAAAATGCAACACAAACAAGTTTCGTTGTAAATACATCATTTCGTAATTCGTATTCTTCTACATTCACATGAGGTGGATTACTCATGTGGAAGTCTCTCAACGGGGGTTATGAGCCCAACGTATAAGTCTTAAGGTAGAAACGTGCGCCTTAAGATTATTAAAGTTACTAAATGGACTACAAGAAGAACTCACCATTTTTGGAAAGGTCAACTAACTTTGCTTGCCAGAATGCTTACTATTACATTCTTACTCGCTTAAGTACATAGGTGATGTGGCAAGGCACGTAAGCCTGTAAACAAACCTCTTATGAAGGTTTCATAAGGAGGATATACTACATGGTTCACTTACCAAAGTGATTTCACGTTATCTCAAAAGTTAATTAACTATGTACATTCACATGTAATAGGAATGTTCTATTGAAGATGGTTTCGATGCACCTACTCTTGGTGTGTATGAGATCCTAGTTAACCTCAACCCTATGTGTGGATGCCACCACCATGGAGAGAATCGGCAACAAAAAAGACAAATTGCAAACCTACCAATATTTAAAAACAAAACTAAAAACACTCTACTGGACACAATTCCTAGGACTAGGGCATACATGTTTCCACGCCTAAGGTATACATAAGAAAAAAAGTTGGAAACATCATACAATAGAAAAAGGGAAACAATCATAAAATCTAATCATATATACATTGGCATGTAACAATGCCACTAGAATATTTATCCTTAAACAAGTTAAGTAGATAATAGATCTTCAAGATAAATGTATGGATTACCCTTATATATAATACCCATATGTAAATTTCAATAGCTAGATTAACACATTATCTATATAAGAAACCATAGTAGAAAACATCAATTAGTTCAAACTTATGTCTGAGACTTGAATGTGTTTTAGAGAAAGGAAACTATACTTAGACCAAAAACCACCTCAAATTAACTACTCCAAGCTATTTATAAGTTTCTTGAAATTTTTGGAGGTTGCATTGTCATTGGGTGGGTGTTTCCCTATTAGTAGTTAACCTTGAAATAAGATGACATATGTATTATTTAGAACTAGTTATACATGGTAATTCTATTAAACCCTAAATTGGCAGTTCCAATCTCTGGTTAAGAAATACTAGTATAATTAGGATTAAATAGTGAAACTAAGCACAAATTTTGTATTTATTATAGGAAATCACATAACGATGTAAGTAAAGAAAACCATAAACACATAATATTTGTATGAGTTCCTTATTAACCTTATACTATATTCTAAATGAAAGTGTTATGTTGTTAATCACCATCAAGTGTAAGACAAGAGTAATGTCCAAGTCCTGGCTCCACTTGTTGACACAAAACATCGAAATAGATTTCTGGACAAGGCCCTCCACCTACATAGGACAAGGTTCTAGCAAGAGGCATGACCACTTTCCAACACTTTCATGTAGTATACACAAAACCAACCATGTAAATAGAGGACCCCTGAGCATCTTTAAGTATAGATTATCAAATATTTAAGTATAACATCTGAAAGTAAATTCAAAATATTATAGTATGTAAACATAAATATAATTCCAAACCATGTGGAAACCTAAATCATAACATACAGAATAATTAAGATAATTGATCTATATTTGGGAAACCTTATCATTTTGAGAGTTCCCAGCATGCTATTTGTAACATCTCTGACCTGGGTTATGCTTTAACCCTAGGTGTTTTAATAAAGAAAGATGATTATATGCTTAATCTTATCTTGTGAAAAGTAATTAGGGCTCATGAGGAACTTATGTTTCAATTTTGGTCCTGCTTGAACAATGTTGAAGCAATGTATGCTTATTTTGGACTAAAGTGCAAATTACCAAAGTTGAGGGGTTAAATTGCAAATGTTGCATGATAAGATGTTCCTCATATGTTGAAGCATCATGAGAATGAATATGATGCAGAGGTATGTCTTGTGCTAGCCTGAGTACCAAGGAAAAGCTGATAAAGCAATGTTTGTGCATTAAAACCTAGTTTTGCTGTAAAGTGCAATTTACCCAAAACCTAAGTTTCAATATGCAAATTACCACTTCAATAAGGTCCCTAATGTTTTTTGACATCATTTAGAGCAAATAAAATGAGAGGGGCGCCTCATTTGAATTAAGTTGGAGGAGAGAGAATCTTGATATTAAAATAATCAAGATTTAAGCCTAATTGGAACCCTAATTCAATTTAATGCAAAAATAAATAAAATAATTGAAGGGGCCTTCAACAACAATTAAAATGGTTGAATTCAGATATGTGCTGACGATATTAAGCGTTGCAAAGGCATGAGCATATCCTAAGGAGGTGAAATTCCACTCACCATTATTATAAGAAAAAGAAATTCCACTCAAAAATAGATATTAATATTATAAGGGTTAAGGTGCTTAATTTCTTTTCCCTCTATTCTTGGATAATGAAGAGGTTTTGCAAGAACATTAAGATGGCTTCGTGGCCAAGAAATGGAGGGCGATTTGGTGGAAATTATTTTGGGAATTAAAGGAAATAATCCCATTTTCTCTCTCCTTGGGATTTCCTTATACATATCCCTTTTTCCACTCACTTAAGGACTTCTGTTCGGATTTCCTTTCTTTATTTGCCTTGGCCGACCCCAAGAGAAGCTCAGGAATAGGAGGAGGACGACCCCAACCTGTTGGTAAGGTTCTTGACCACTTACCCCTTGATTCCATGGTTGAAATTGAAAGTAAATCATGGATTTCTACTTATTTTGATCTCCTCTTCAACCCTAGCTAATCTTTTCAACCAAAAGCTTGAGGACGAGCCTAGGGGAGTTGCAAAAGATTCATTCACCATTATTTCCATGATCTTGGAGCTTTGTAGCTCAATTGGAGGCGGGTTTTATAACTTGAACTCTTGATTTTGTTATTGCATTCAATTCCTTATCAAATAATGATCATTTCTACATTTACAATAATTGATTTGGTTGATGGATGCAATCACCATGGAAACCACATCAGGTTTCGTGAGTTTAGAGGTTGAAGATGATAAGCACCCACCTCTACAAATATCCAAGGCAAACAGTCTTGATTGAGTTGCTCAAATGGTTTCCCAAACCGTTTGGGAGCAAACGGTTTCAAACCATTTAGAAGCAAACAGTTTCATCAAACTGCATGAGACCATACGGTCTCAAGACCGTTTGGTGATGTTGACCAGGGTTGACCATTTGGGGACTTGTTCATAATGATATAGGTTAATGACCCATCAATTATTATTTATTAACTCCAATTGGTTCATGAGTTGAAGGTCCATCAATCACCTAAACCCTAATCAGGTTGAGTACTGATTTCATAAGTGATTGAGTTTGAAACTTGGGTTGATTGACCCAAACAGTTTCAAAACCTCTTGGGAATCACCCAAATGGTCTCAAGACCTTTTGGAGGTCAACCAAGACCATTTTTAGGTCTAGGGTTGAGTATGGTTAGGTATTTGAAGATTCAAACATATGGTATAAACCCTAATCGGCTAAGTGCTGATTTTGCAATTGAATGAGTTGATGCTTTGGGTTGATTGACCCAAACGGTTTCAAAACTGTTTGGGGATCACCCAAATGGTATAAAGACCGTTTGGGGGTCACCAAAGACCGTTTGGAGGTCTAGGTTTAAGTTTGGTCATGTGTTTGTAGTTCCAAAGATACAAATTGTAATAATTAAGTGCTGATTTGGTGACCAATCCTCGGATCCAAACCCTAATTGAATGACATGGTTGATGATGATATGATGACCAAACGGTCTCAAGACTGTTTGGAGGTCATCCAAACAATCCCAAGACTATTTGGGGGTCACCCAAGACCGTTTGGAGGTCCAGTGTTGACTATGGTTAGGTGTTTAAAGATCTAAAGGTACTAAGTCGAAGTGCAATCAAATGCTGACTTATTGATCAATCCAATGACCCAAACTTTGATTGATTGACTTGGATTTTAATTTTGACATGGGAAAACGGTCTCAAGACCGTTTGGAGGTCATCGAAATGACCTCAAGACCTTTTGGGGTCAGGTCATGTCCAATTTGGGTGATGGTCCAATAGTTTTAAAGCAACTAGACTCGCATTGGTTAATGTTGAAGGATCATCGATTCCAAACCCTAATTCAGTTGATTCAAACCCTAATTGATGATCAATTGAGGGTTAATTGAGAATCAAATCAGTTGAAGGATGACCTAATTAACTCAATTGAAGTATGGTGATGGGTCCAATTGAAGATTGGTTACAAGAATTCAATGATTGAAGGAATCAACATTGAGAATCGCAAATCGATTTGATAGGTTGAGACCATATTTGGTCCATGCGGTTTTGAGGAGGTTTGGACCAAATAGTCTCAAGACCATTTGAGTCCAAATGGTCTCAAGACCGTTTGGGATCAAACGGTCTCAAGACCATTTGGGACCAAACGATCCCAAACTGGTTGAGCCCATGCGGTTTCAAAAGGTGCTTTAGAAAATGGGTTCAAGTACTTCTTTAGCAAACGGTCTCAAGCACCACCTTTACCAAATGGTTTCAAACCATTTGAACTTTGAAAGACCAAGATTGTTTGGGTCTTAAATAGTCAAAGTCATTTGGGGACTCAATTGGTTAATCCACTTGGACACCTATTGTAATTTAAGATTCTATTTGTCAAATCAATTGGATACCTTATGTAATGGAGGTCCAATGTGATTGAATCTCTTGAGAATTAAGATAATGAATGATCCATTGATACAATGATGATTAGTAATGATAATCAATGAAGGTACAAAAGTTGAAACCCTGATAGTACCTAAGTGATTAGTGTCAATTAAGGGATAAACCCTAATTGCCTATAACAACAATGACTTGCTACATTATATATGTTAATCATAGTTGTATGTACTTGATTGAAGGGTTGATGTAACCTAATCAAGTTGAGAGGATGATGGAAAGGAATTCATACATGAGTATTGATCATGTAATGAATAGGGTATGATCCTTAATAAAAAGGTCATGAAACCCTAATCAAGAAGGTTGTTGAGCCCTAACCTAATTTAGAGCAATATCAGATGTAACCCAAACCTAGGGTAATGTTGTGAATCTAAACCAAGATAATGAAATGTGAATCCCTAATTAAGGATGATTCCATGTGAATCCCTAATTGAGGTTGATTCCATGAGAAACCCTAATCGAGGGTGATTCCATGAGAAATCCCTAGTTGGGATGAATAGTAAACATTAAGTATAGGCAATGAGATGTGAAAGCCTAATTAAGGGTGATGATATATGCAATCCTAACTCTAATGAAGCATGATAGCATGTGAAATCCCAAAGCCCTAATAAAGGGTAGAGGTATGTGAAACCCTAATTGAAGTTATAATACATGAAGCCTTAATCTTGGACAACATGATGACAACCCAGAACCCTAATAATAAATCAGTAAGTAAAACCTTATAAGGGTGAAATATCATAAATGGTTGATTATAGGCAAGCTTATTGTAAGCAATGCCTTAACCTGAGATGAGTTCATATTGTAACATCCCTGGCCTGGGTTATGAGTTAACCCTAGGTGTTTTGCCTAAATATGTAATTAAACCCTTGTGATTAACTTTGGGCATGTAATTAAGTTTCTCAGAAACATATATTTCAGATTTTGCTCCTTTTTATATAAAATTGTAGCATTGTTTTGTTATACAGGGACCTATGTGCAAATTACCCAGTTAGAAGGGTTAACTTGCAATTTGCACATGTTGAGATGTTCCTCTGATGTTGAGACATCATGAGAATCATTATGATGAAGTTTGAGGGATTTCCCAAGCTTGGGCACCAAGGTGCAGCTGTGGAAGCAATCCCCGTGCTTGAAAACCCTAAATTGGAGAAAAGTGCAATTTACCCAATTTGAGGGGTGCAACTTGTAAAATACATCATCTAAAATATCTTTTAAGACTCTTGTCATAATTTAGAGAAGAAATGATGAAAGGTCATTTCAATTGAATAATCATATGATGAAAAACACCTTTGTGATTGAATAATCAAGGTGTATGTACAATAGCCTTTTATGTGTATGCTTAAGTTATAGGTTGATCTTTTTTGCCCTCATTTCTTGACCTTAGAGGAAGGTTTGTCCTTAGAATTATTATGAAGGGACAAGCATATAAGGATGGAGGGACTCAGTTGAAAATATGAAGAACTTATGAGCTTATGTTGAAAATCTCACCCCAAGTATATATACTCTCCACTTTACTTAGCAAGGAAACCCTCCCTTCATTTCTTTCACTGTTCTATTAACCCAAACCGACTAAAGAGGAGCTGTGGAGCTCAGGAGGACGACCAAGGAGGGCAAGGAAGGTTTGAATCCTCCCTTTTTTCTTAAGTTCATGGTTAGAACTCGATTTCAAGGTCAAATTGATGGCTAGCTCACATAGCTCTACCTTTCTAGCCATCTCTTCTCGACTTTCCCTAGAGAATTCACCGTGGCAGACCTGTGGAAGCTCAAGGACGCAATTAAAAGCTTGGAGCTCGAAAGCTTGGAGCTCAAGGAGCAAGCTTTAGGCGGGTTTTATAACTCTAAACCTATGCTTTGTTATATACATCTCATTTATGCTTTTAGATGATAGTTCTTCTTCTTCTCTACCTTCCTTTGCTACCTTGCAAGCAAATCTGTGAGAAGTCCTTGCTGTTCTTGAGCTAGGAGATGAAGACGTTATTTCCAAAGTTAATCCACTACTTTTCACTTTACTAAACGGTCTCCACCAAGTGCTCACACGGTTTGCAAAACCGTTTGGTGAGCAAACACTCTCAAGACCGTGTAAGGGCAAACGGTCTTCAAGACCGTTTGGACGCGTTGAACGAGCATGGAATGTATAAGAAATCTGTTCATAATTATGTAGGCTAATCACTCACAAAGTTTGAGAGGTTAAATCTAAAGGAATCGAGAGATATAGCCTTTTTAAATCAACAAATCAATTGAATTTAGTTCTGAATTGCAATCTGTTGAAAATGCCCCTTTTTGGGCAAACGGTCTCAAGACCGTGTAAGAACATTGACCAAGCATTGACCGGCTAATCACCCAAGACCATGTGGAGGTCTGGGGTCAAGTATATTTGACCAATTGAAAGTACAAAGATACCAAATTACATTGCAATTAAGTATTGATATAATAATTAACTCAATAGATCCAACCTTGAAGAACTTACACTAGAATACAAAAGTTGGATGGGCAAACGGTCTCAAGACCATTTGGAACTCATCCAAACGGTCTCAAGACCGTGTGGTGACAACCCAAGACCGTTTGGAGGTCTAGGGTTAAGGTAATGTGATCAATTGAGGGTCCAATTGTAATGGGTTATTCAATTAATCAAAATTCAGATTTGAGGTTAAATCAAGGTTCAACTCCTATCAAATCACATTAGATTTTGATGAACTCTTGGGCAAACGGTCTCAAGACCGTGTGGAGTTCATCCACATGATCTCAAGACCGTTTGGGCCAAGTTTGGGCCCAATTGGAGCTCAATTGAAGGGTTCAACCTTGTGTTGATTCACATTGATGAGTGTTGATGGTTGAACGTTGATGGACCTTAATTGAACCAACTTCAACCCTAATTGGATAGCAATTGAGGGTCAATTGAGTGACCAATTGGTTAAGAATAACCCTAATTAACTCAATCTATAAGTGGTTACCATGGCTTTGACCATTTGGAGGCTTCAACATTGATAATAATAAACGATTGAAATCATTGAACCATGTTGGAGGTCCAAACGGTTTGAGACCAAGTAGACCAAACGGTCTCAAGACCGTTTGAGGTCACACGGTCTCAAGACCGTTTGAGACCTCACGGTCTCAAGACCGTTCGAGGTGACACGGTCTCAAGACCGTGTGAGGCCTCACGGTCTCAAGACCGTTTGGGGCCAAACGGTCTCAAGACCGTTTGGACTCAAACGATCTCAAGATCGAGAGACACCAAACGGTCTCAAACCGTGTGAACCCTCTCGGTCTTGAAGTCAAATTTGTTAAATGGTCTACACCCTCACACGGTTTGGGAAAACGATCTTGAAGGTCACACGGTCTTGGAGTCAACCCTACCAAACGGTCAACTCATCCAAACGGTCTCAAACCGTTTGGAGGTTGAAGGTTGAAACCGTTTGAGGTTTTCAAAGGTTGATTTCACTTAGTCACTTGAAGATGTAAATGGTCCAATGATGCTTAGACCTAAACCCTAATGGTAACCTAGGACATTAGGAGATTATGTGACTAATGAATTAACCCATGATGGTGATCAATGGGGTGAATTACCAAAATACCCTTGAGGGGTTCAATTGAGTAAAACCTTGTTCATATCAAACCCTAATCACATGATAGTGATGTTTTGGCTTATGTTAGCCATGAGGACTTAACCCAACCTGATCTAGAGTGGTGTTATCACCATCTACTAGTATGAGGAGAGAGAAAGTATCTTAAGAGAGAGAAAGTACCCTTTTAGGGTGGAAACTCAAGTAAAGAACCTTCAATACACATGAATGTGCATGATTAGGGTATGATCCACCTATGTGAAATCATGGAAACCCTAATTATGATATATGATGAATCTTAAGCTAATATGAGAGTATCAATGATGATGTTCCTCATACATAATGATGTTATGAGTTCAATTCACCATGTAATGTGAATAGTAAACCCTAATTCAAGGGTAATGACATGTAATGTGAATAGTAAACCCTAATTCAAAGGTGATGACATGTTATATGAGTATTAAACTCTATTTGATAAGAATCAAAGAACTTAGCTCTTATGAAAAGAGTGGAAAGTGTAATCATTGTTTTGATTTACCTTTATTAGTTGAATTAACCATGCATGTTCTCATATGAAGGTGATCATATCCAGGTATGGATGATGATACTATATTCATTGATAGCATGTTGTTAGCTTTATGAATAGTAAAATATATTGATGCCTTGTCAGTGGCATCCTATGATTTAATGGGTTGTGAGAGTCATGAATACCATCAAGGTCATGCTTTAGAGATGACTCGTGATGAGTATACTAAGAAATGATGATTGATGTGAGTTAGGTTTATTGCATTTAGTATTCTACTTTTATAGCTTCTATGCTACTGTTATTGTTTGAAGAACAATGTATGATGTAAAAGAATACTGAATGTACCTAACTAATCAAGTGAAATGTAGAGCCCTGATCATAGATCTATCATTGTCAGAGATCAAATGATGGTGAAACAGGTCTTCCTACGGGAACTCCTGGATCACATACTGTTGAGTATGTGGGGTACATGGATGTGTAGAACCTTACATCCTAGTGTAGGGATCTGATGTAGATATGTAATCCATCAATCCTTCACTACTTCTCCCATACCGTATCAGTGGATGGTAAACATGAAACCTCCTGATGATGAAGAAAGCACAGATATCCGTATCAGTGGAAGATAAACATGAAATCTCTTGATGACGAAGAGAGTACAGAATGCCACTGTAACTCTAAAATAGCGAAGGACCAAATTACCCTGGTGAGCTATTATTGTAGAGACACAAGATGTCCTACGAGTGATCCTCTTACTGACTGAGGAAGGTGAAGGTCATGAGAATCCAGCTCTTTCGATGACCTAGTATGATACCGAGGCACTTAGCAGTGATTGGTTGGGGTATGAGTGGTAAACCTCATCTCCACAGGGCATAAAAGTAATGTTTGAAAAACATACTCTACAGCGTAGTATACCTGTTAGAGATAACTACGAGTTAGTTGATTGATGTTACACTGTATAGTGCATATGTTCTTCATGCTTGATAAATGTTGAACTCTTGTTTACAACTGCATCTGCTATTGAATACTTTGTAAGCCTTTACTGCTTAAGTTATTCTTTGATTTTTATAATAAAGCTTCTGGCGGAGAGTTATAACTCTCGCTGGGACAATTATGTAGAATTGTCTCACCCCGTAGACTTCAACTTTTTAGGTGGACGTCGAGGATGGAGGAACAGGTCTACAGGTGACCAGTCCCAGTAGCAGCAGCACCAGGAGCAGCAATAAATCTCAGGTGGAGATTTAGCCTGCCATGTGGTGTAGTTAGAGTCAGCCCTATGTGTCCTCTGTACTCTCAAGTCTTGGAGTCTTTTGTTATGAGTTCTTGAGATTTTGTATCTTGATGTATATAATTACTCAAGAAGTAATTATCATGAGATGTAAACAGTTTATCTCTTGTTATGAAAGAAGCTTTTAAGGATTCAAGATCTTGTCTCGAAAAGTTTTAATTTCCCATGATTTTTGTCTTCCGCTGTTAATCGATTCGCTTCCGCTAAGTTTAAATCGTGATTATATCGTGGTTTGGAGATCAGAGTCCACAATTAGTGGTATCAGAGCTCTAGATCAGTTGAGTCTACAGAGGCATAGGACTTAGGATGTCGAGTCTATCTTTAGTACTCCTTCCTTATCTAATAGAATCTTCTGCTCCTCAGGAGAAGAAGATACATAAGGATGGCTGAGCCTCATGATGAGTACGTGGCAGAGAGTAGTGCTAGTGCACCTCAAGGCGGTGCAAGGGTTCCAAGAATAGAACAGCCTGCACCTGAGTCACCAAGAGAGCCACCCCAGTTTGACCCAGCCGACATGGGTAACCCAGCAGTCCAGACGATGTTCGGGCAGTTCATGACTGCCATGACACACATAATCGACAGGATGCCCATGCTTGCACCTAGGGCACCTGCCCAACCCGAAGGACAAGGTATCGGTAAGACATTTGAGCGACTTCGTCGTGTCGGAGCTACCGAGTACTTTGGGACTGCCGACCCCGCAGATGCTGACCTATGGTTGACAGAGCTAGAGAAGGCGTTCAAGATTCTTATTATCCTGGAGGCTGAGAAGGTTAGACATGCTGTCTATCTTCTCAAAGGCAGTGCTGGTCACTGGTGGAACATGGAAGAGCAGAAGAGACCTGGAATAGAGTTCTCGTGGGAAGAGTTTCGTCGGGAATTTATCAGTAGATATTTTCCAAAGACCTTCCTAGATGAGAAGATCTCTCAGTTTGAGAGATTGAGGCAGGGCATGATGAACATTAGCGAGTATGAAGCTAAATTCATGGAATTGCTGCGGTTCTATCCGCACATGGCTGCCGCAGATGAGGAAAGAATCAGGAGATTCGAGAAGGGTTTGAATGCTGATATGTCAACCCCTGTGTCTGCCTTAGAAAACCGAGAGAGATTCTCTACCTTCGTTGAGTCAGTCCGAAGGATAGAGATATTTGTGGTTGAGAAGAGGCAAACCCAGAAAAGATATCCGCAATTCTAGGGTTCTTCATCTAAGGATTCCAAGAAACCTAGATTCTCTACACCTAACCCTCCACCACCCAGATCGAGTTTTCAAACTCAATGGTCACCAAGCAGAGGTAGAGGGCAGAGTCAACCGCTTCAAGGGACTCACAGTTCTGTATCAATGTCAGTTACTGGACCACCCCGTCCACAACAACAAGAGAGGAGATGCTACAACTATGGTAAGGTGGGACACTTGATGAAGGATTGCCGTTCTAGGCCTGTCAGTGTGACACAGCCTCCGAGACAGAATCAACAAGGATCTCGGAGAATGCAATCTCAAGGAGCAGCTCGAGGACGTGGACAAGCGTCTCAAGCTGGATCATCAGCACCACCTCAACACCTGGCGACAGCGAGGTTCTATGCTATGAACGCACCTGAAGCAGTGGTCAATCCACGGGTAGTGGCAGGTCAGATGAAACTTTTATATCCTGATATGTCTACATCATGTGTTGTATCTGTTCTGATTGACCTGGGTGCTACACACTCTTTCATCACTCATAGAGTGATTCGTAACTGCAATATGACTGTTAGTCATAGGGCAGATAGTTTGTTGTTGGAGACTCCGTTGAGTGGGTCTGCCGTTTTGCAGGAGGTATGCTCTCCTTACATCCTCTTCTTTTCTGACTATCGCATTCAAGTGGATCTTATACCGCTTGATATGCAAGGATTTGACATAATCCTCGGGATGGATACCTTAGAGAGGTATAGAGTTGTTTTGGATTGTGAGTCCAAGTTGGTTGTGTTTGCTGATGAAAGCAACACATGGATCTTTCAAGGAGAAAGAAAGATTCTGCCCACTTGCCTTGTGTCAACTATGGTTGCTGATAAGTTGTTGAGGCAAGGATGTTATGCATTCTTAGCCCATGTGGTAGATGTTACCAAGGAAACGTCCAATCCTGCTGAAGTTCCCATAGTTAGGGAATTTGAAGATGTGTTTCCTGAAGAACTTCCTGGTATACCACCACCTCGGGAGATTGATTTTGAAATCAATCTGATCCCAGATACGAAACCCATAGCCCAGACTCCGTATAGGATGGCGCCTGCCGAGATGGCAGAACTCAAGAAACAGCTTCAAGAGTTACTTGAGAAGGGTTTTATCCGACCGAGCACTTCACCTTGGGGTGCTCCGATCTTGTTTGTTAAAAAGAAAGATGGGTCAATGCGGTTGTGCATCGACTACATACAACTCAATAAAGTAACAATAAAGAATAAGTACCCTCTGCCGAGGAATGATGATCTCTTTGACCAGTTGCATGGTGCAACCGTCTTTTCAAAGATAGACTTGAGGTCTGGATATCATCAACTTCGTATTAAGGATAGTGACATATCCAAGTCTGCCTTTAGGACAAGGTATGGTCACTATGAGTTCACGGTTATGTCGTTTGGACTAACCAATGCACCAGCTGCATTTATGGAACTCATGAATAGAGTTTTTCGACCTTTCCTTGATCAGTGTGTTGTCGTCTTCATAGATGACATTCTGATCTATAGTAAGGATGCTCAGCAGCATGAGCAACATCTTCGCCAAGCTTTGACCTTGCTAAGAGAACACAAGTTGTATGCTAAGTTTAGCAAGTGTGAGTTCTGGATGCCAGAGGTATCTTTTCTTGGACATGTGATATCTGCCTCGGGAATTCGTGTTGACCCTACAAAGGTAGAATCTGTTCTACAATGGGAACAACCGAAGACACCGACGGAGATTCGAAGTTTCTTGGGGTTAGCTGGCTATTATCGAAGGTTCATTAAGAACTTTAGTTCTATAGCCTTACCTTTGACCAAGTTGACCCGGAAATATGTTCCTTTTTCTTGGAGTAATAAGTGTCAACAATCTTTCCAGTTGTTGAAGGAGAGGTTGACAAGTGCACCTGTGCTTGTGCTACCTGAACAAGGAAAAGGATATGTAGTCTTCTGTGATGCTTCCAAGAATAGACTTGGATGTGTGTTGATGCAGGATAAACAAGTGATTTCTTTTGCTTCTCGACAGCTTAAGAAACACGAGGAGAATTATCCGACACACGATCTGGAGTTAGTTGCTGTGGTTCATGCCTTGAAGATCTGGAGGCATTATCTCTACGGAGAGACATTCCAGATTTTCACAGACCACAAGAACCTTAAGTATATCTTCTCTCAGCATGAGCTTAACATGAGGCAACGTTGCTAGATGGAGTTAATCAAGGACTATGATTGTACAATTGATTACCATCCGGGCAAGGCCAATGTTGTTGCTGATGCCTTGAGTAGGAAATCAGCAACATCAACCATGAATAGAGCACAACTAAACTCTTTAGTAGGCTCTAGGAGGGATATGCTTATCTCTTTAAGGCAAAACAATGTATAGTTGAAGGTGTCATTGTTAGCCGGGTTGTTAGCTGAGATGCATATTAAACCTACCCTAAGAGAGCAGATTAAGGAAGCACAGCTAGGTGATGTTGCAGTTCAGCAGATTAAATCTGAGTATGGAAATGAGAAGCGAGATGGTTTCCATGACTCAGATGACCAAGTAGCCTGTTATAATGGAAGGATGATAGTGCCGGATGTGGATAACTTGAGGAAGTTAGTCCTGGAAGAAGCTCATTCTTCCATGTATGCTATGCATCCAGGGAGCACCAAGATGTATCGGAATTTGAAAAATCTGTATTGGTGGCCTGGAATGAAGAAGGATGTTGCAGCATTTGTTCTGAGGTGTCCTGTGTGTCAGCAAGTTAAAGTTGAACACCAGAAGCCTGTAGGAACAATGCAACCTTTATCCATACCACAGTGGAAGTGGGACCATGTGACCATGGACTTTGTTGTTGGCCTACCCAGGACAAACAAAGGACATGATTCCATTTGGGTAATACTTGATAGGTTGACTAAGACAACGCATTTCTTACCTGTCAAAACAACCTATTCTGCTGAAAGGTTATCACAGTTGTATGTACAAGAGATAGTGCGTTTGCACGGAGTTCCTATCACAATAGTTTTTGACCGAGGTCCTCAGTTTACGAGTCATTTTTGGGAACAGTTACACAGAGCCTTAGGCACCAAGCTAAGGTTTAGTACGGCCTTTCATCCACAGACTGATGGACAGTCGGAAAGGACCATACAGACCTTAGAAGACCTGTTGAGAGCATGTGTTCTCCAGTTTACCGGAAGTTGGGATCTACACCTAAGCTTGATAGAGTTTGCCTATAACAATAGCTATCAACATAGTATTGATATGGCACCTTATGAAGCCTTGTATGGTAGACGATGTAGATCGCCTTTGTGCTGGTATGAGACTGGTGAGCATCAGTTGATAGGTCTTGATCTTGTGCACCAGACCACAGAAAAGATTAAGGTAATACAACAACAGATTAAGACTGCACAGGATAGGTAGAAATCTTATGCTGACAAGCGTCGTAGTCCCTTAGAGTTCCAGGTTGGAGACATAGTATATCTCAAAGTCTCGCCTTGGAAAGGGGTCCTTCGTTTTGGAAGGAAAGGGAAGTTAGATCCTAGATTTATGGGGCCTTATCCAATCATTGAACGGATTGGAAAGGTAGCATATAGACTAGAGCTACCACCAGAGTTACAGAGGTTACATCCTGTGTTTCACATTTCTATGCTGAAGAAATGTCACCCAGACACCGAGTCAGTTCTACAACCTATGGAGGTAGAATTGAATGATGATATATCCTATGAGGAGGGACCAGTGTCAATCCTTGATAATAGAATTAAAAGGTTAAAGAAGAAAGATATAAGTCTTGTGAAAGTCCTCTGGAATCACCGTGGTGTTGAAGAAGCCACTTGGGAGTTAGAGGATGAGATGAGAAGGAAGTATCTTGCCCTTTTCTCTTAGTATGTTTTATCGATTTTGGGGACGAAATCCTTGTAAGGGGTGGATAATTTGTAACATCCCTGGCCTGGGTTATGAGTTAACCCTAGGTGTTTTGCCTAAATATGTAATTAAATCCTTGTGATTAACTTTGGGCATGTAATTAAGTTTCTCAGAAACATATATTTCAGATTTTGCTCATTTTTATATAAAATTGTAGCATTGTTTTGTTATACAGGGACCTATGTGCAAATTACCCAGTTAGAAGGGTTAACTTGCAATTTGCACATGTTGATATGTTCCTCTGATGTTGAGACATCATGAGAATCATTATGATGAAGTTTGAGGGATTTCCCAAGCTTGGGCACCAAGGTGCAGCTGTAAAAGCAATCCCTGTGCTTGAAAACTCTAAATTGGAGATAGTGCAATTTACCCAATTTGAGGGGTGCAACTTGTAAAATACATCATCTAAAATATCTTTTAAGACTCTTGTCATCATTTAGAGAATAAATGATGAAAGTTCATTTCAATTGAATAATCATATGATGAAAAACACCTTTGTGATTGAATAATCAAGGTGTATGTACAATAGCCTTTTATGTGTATGCTTAAGTTATAGGTTGATCTTCTTTGCCCTCATTTCTTGACCTTAGAGGAAGGTTTGTCCTTAGAATTATTATGAAGGGACAAGCATAGAAGGATGGAGGGACTCAGTTGAAAATATGAAGAACTTATGAGCTTATGTTGAAAATCTCACCCCAAGTATATATACTCTCCACTTTACTTAGCAAGGAAACCCTCCCTTCGTTCGTTTCACTGTTCTATTCACCCAAACCGACTAAAGAGGAGCTGTGGAGCTCAGGAGGACGACCAAGGAGGGCAAGGTAGGTTTGAATCCTCCCTTTTTGCTTAAGTTCATGGTTAGAACTCGATTTCAAGGTCAAATTGATGGCTAGCTCACATAGCTCTACCTTTCTAGCCATCTCTTCTCGACTTTCCCTGAAGATTTCACCTTGGCCGACCTGTGGAAGCTCAAGGACGCCATTAAAAGCTTGGATCTCGAAAGCTTGGAGCTCAAGGAGCAAGCTTTAGGTGGGTTTTATAACTCTAAACCTATGCTTTGTTATATACATCTCGTTTATGATTTTAGATGATAGTTCTTCTTCTTCTCTACCTTCCTTTGCTACCTTGCAAGCAAATACGTGAGAAGTCCTTGCTGTTCTTGAGCTAGGAGATGAAGACGTTATTTCCAAAGTTAATCCACTACTTTTCACTTTACTAAACGGTCTCCACCAAGTGCTCACACGGTTTGCAAAACCGTTTGGTGAGCAAACGGTCTCAAGACCGTGTAAGGGCAAACGGTCTTCAAGACCGTTTTGCCATGTTGACCGAGTGTGGAACGTATAAGAAATCTGTTCATAATTATGTAGGCTAATCACCCACAAAGTTTGAGAGGTTAACTCTAAAGGAATCGAGAGATATAGCCTTTTTAAATCAACAAATCAATTGCATTTAGTTCTGAATTGCAATCTGTTGAAAACGCCCATTTTTGGGCAAACGGTCTCATGACCGTGTAAGAACGTTGACCAAGCGTTGACCATATGAAATTACTGTTCAAAATAATGTTGATTAACAACTCACCAAATTTGATGGACTAATTCCAAAAGAGCTAAAAGTTGAAGGATGATTACTAGGGCAAACCCTAATTGAAAATAGTACTGAAATCTCAAATAAATAACTTAGTGTTTTTGGGTTGATTGACCCAAACGGTCTCAAGACCGTTTGGGGATCAACCAAACGGTCTCAAAACCGTGTGGGGAATCACCCAAGACCGTGTGGAGGTCTGGGGTCAAGTATAGGTGACCAATTGAAAGTACAAAGATACCAAATTACATTGCAATTAAGTATTGATATAATAATCAACTCAATAGATCCAACCTTGAAGAACTTACACTAGAATACAAAAGTTGGATGGGCAAACGGTCTCAAGACCGTTTGGAACTCATCCAAATGGTCTCAAGACCGTGTGGTGACAACCCAAGACCGTTTGGAGGTCTAGGGTTAAGGTAATTTGATCAATTGAGGGTCCAATTGTAATGGGTTATTGAATTAATCAAAATTCTGATTTGAGGTTAAATCAAGGTTCAACTCCTATCAAATCACATTAGATTTTGATGAAATCTTGGGCAAACGGTCTCAAGACCGTGTGGAGTTCATCCACACGATCTCAAGACCGTTTGGGCCAAGTTTGGGCCCAATTGGAGCTCAATTGAAGGGTTCAACCTTGTGTTGATTCACATTGATGAGTGTTGATGGTTGAACGTTGATGGACCTTAATTGAACCAACTTCAACCCTAATTGGATAGCAATTGAGGGTCAATTGAGTGACCAATTGGTTAAGCATAACCCTAATTGACTCAATCTATAAGTGGTTACCATGGCTTTGACCATTTGGAGGCTTCAACATTGATAATAATAAACGATTGAAATCATTGAACCATGTTGGAGGTCCAAATGGTTTGAGACCAAGTGGACCAAACGGTCTCAAGACCGTTTGAGGTCACACGGTCTCAAGACCGTTTGAGACCTCACAGTCTCAAGACCGTTTGAGGTCACACGGTCTCAAGACCGTGTGAGGCCTCACGGTCTCAAGACCGTTTGGACTCAAACGATCTCAAGATCGAGAGACACCAAACGGTCTCAAACCGTGTGAACCCTCTCGGTCTTGAAGTCAAATTTGTTAAACGGTCTACACCCTCACACGGTTTGGGAAAACGATCTTGAAGGTCACACGGTCTTGGATTCAACCCTACCAAATGGTCAACTCATCCAAACGGTCTCAAACCGTTTGGAGGTTGAAGGTTGAAACCGTTTGAGGTTTTCAAAGGTTGATTTCACTTAGTCACTTGAAGATGTAAATGGTCCAATGATGCTCAGACCTAAACCCTAATGGTAACCTAGGACATTAGGAGATTAAGTGAATAATGAATTAACCCATGATGGTGATCAATGGGGTGAATTACCAAAATACCCTTGAGGGGTTCAATTGAGTAAAACCTTGTTCATATCAAACCCTAATCACATGATAGTGATGTTTTGGCTTATGTTAGCCATGAGGACTTAACCCAACCTGATCTAGAGTGGTGTTATCACCATCTACTAGTATGAGGAGAGAGAAAGTATCTTAAGAGAGAGAAAGTACCCTTTTAGGGTGGAAACTCAAGTAAAGAACCTTCAATACACATGAATGTGCATGATTAGGGTATGATCCACCTATGTGAAATCATGGAAACCCTAATTATGATATATGATGAATCTTAAGCTAATATGAGATTATCAATGATGATGTTCCTCATACATAATGATGTTATGAGTTCAATTCACCATGTAATGTGAATAGTAAACCCTAATTCAAGGGTAATGACATGTAATGTGAATAGTAAACCCTAATTCAAAGGTGATGACATGTTATATGAGTATTAAACTCTATTTGATAAGAATCAAAGAACTTAGCTCTTATGAAAAGAGTGGAAAGTGTAATCATTGTTTTGATTTACCTTTATTAGTTGAATTAACCATGCATGTTCTGATATGAAGGTGATCATATCCAGGTATGGATGATGATACTATATTCATTGATAGCATGTTGTTAGCTTTATGAATAGTGAAATATCTTGATGCCTTGTCAGTGGCATCCTATGATTTAATGGGCTGTGAGAGTCATGAATACCATCAAGGTCATGCTTTAGAGATGACTCATGATGAGTATACTGAGAAATGATGATTGATGTGAGTTAGGTTTATTGCATTTAGTATTCTACTTTTATAGCTGCTATGCTACTGTTATTGTTTGAAGAACAATGTATGATGTAAAAGAATACTGAATGTACCTAACTAATCAAGTGAAATGTAGAGCCCTGATCATAGATCCATCATTGTCAGAGATCAAATGATGGTGAAACAGTTCTTCCTACGGGAACTCCTGGATCACATACTGTTGAGTATGTGGGGTACATGGATGTGTAGAACCTTACATCCTAGTGTAGGGATCTGATGTAGATATGTAATCCATCAATCCTTCACTACTTCTCCCATACCGTATCAGTGGATGGTAAACATGAAACCTCCTGATGACGAAGAAAGCACAGATATCTGTATCAGTGGAAGATAAACATGAAATCTCCTGATGACGAAGAGAGTACAGAACGCCACTGTAACTCTAAAATAGCGAAGGACCAGATTACCCTGGTGAGCTATTATTGTAGAGACACAAGATGTCCTATGAGTGATCCTCTTACTGACTGAGGAAGGTGAAGGTCATGAGAATCCGGCTCTTTCGATGACCTAGTATGATACCGAGGCACTTAGCAGTGATTGGTTGGGGTATGAGTGGTAAACCTCATCTCCACAGGGCATAAAAGTAATGTTTCAAAAACATACTCTACAGCGTAGTATACCTGTTAGAGATAACTACGAGTTAGTTGATTGATGTTACACTGTATAGTGCATATGTTCTTCATGCTTGATAAATGTTGAACTCTTGTTTACAACTGCATCTGCTATTGAATACTTTGTAAGCCTTTACTGCTTAAGTTATTCTTTGATTTTTATAATAAAGCTTCTGGCGGAGAGTTATAACTCTCGCTGGGACAATTATGTACAATTGTCTCACCCCGTAGACTTCAACTTTTTAGGTGGACGTCAAGGACGGAGGAACAGGTCTACAGGTGACCAGTCCCAGCAGCAGCAGCACCAGGAGCAGCAGTAAATCTCAGGTGGAGATTTAGCCTGCCATGTGGTGTAGTTAGAGTCAGCCCTATATGTCCTCTGTACTCTCAGGTCTTGGAGTCTTTTGTTATGAGTTCTTGAGATTTTGTATCTTGATGTATATAATTACTCAAGAAGTAATTATCATGAGATGTAAACAGTTTATCTCTTGTTATGAAAGAAGCTTTTAAGGATTCAAGCTCTTGTCTCAAAAAGTTTTAATTTCCCATGATTTTTGTCTTCCGCTGTTAATCGATTCGCTTCCGCTAAGTTTAAATCGTGATTATATCATGGTTTGGAGATCAGAGCCCACACATATCATTAAAGATAATTGGACCATTCATATGTGTAACCTATGCACTTCATAGTAAGAGTGATAGGTTAGTGGATGAAAGGATTAAGATGGGAAATACCTTAATCCAAGATAAGCTGATAACTCAAAAAAGTTGGAAGTAATGAGGTAAGTGATACATCAAGATATGAAAGACTTCACAATTAGCATCTCAAAGTTGATATACTTTGATAACTATGAACTCCTAATGTGAGATGGGAAACCTTAACCCTAAATTGGGTAATGGGACATGAGAAATCATAATATGAAATGAATAGTAAGCCCTAACCCTATTGAGGGAATAGAGGTGTTACTATTGTATTCCATGAAGTAATATGTTATGTTGCCTAGTGAGAGGTGAAAAACTTTATGGGTCTTATGAGCTATGAGGATGGTTGTTGCCTAGTGAGAGGTAACAAAATGTTTTAAAGGTTACCCAGGATTGATATAGATCAATACCTGGAATAATTGTACAGGATTGACATAGTTCAATGCCTGGAATAATAACACAGGATTGGTCAAATCCCAATACCTGGAATAGTAACACATGATTGGTTAAATTCCAATACCTGGAATAATAACACAGGATTGGCTAACTCCCAATACCTGGAATGCACATGATTGGCTAACTCCCAATACCTGGAATAATAACATAGGATTGGCTAACTCCCAATACCTAGAATGCATAGGATTGGCTAACACCCAATACTTGGAATAATAACACAGGATTGGCTAACTCCCAATACCTAGAATGCACATGATTGGATAACTCCCAATACCTGGAATAATAACACAGGATTGACATAGATCAATACATGGAATAGTTGCACATGATTGACATAGATCAATACTTGGAATAGTTGCACATGATTGACATAGATCAATACCTGGAATAGTTGTACAAGATTGACATAGATCAATACCTGGAATAGTTGCACAGGATTGACATAGATCAATACCTGGAATAGTTGCACAGGATTGACATAGTTCAATACTTGGGAATGGATACACATGAATAATATAAGTCTAATGCTTGTACTAGTTGCATAAGATTGATGTAATCCAATGCCTGGAATAGTTATATAGGATTGGTATAGACCAATGCCTGAATAAAACATGATGATGCACACTCTCATGTCCAATATAACCAAAATATATTTAGCTGATTGGCTAAGGCCAATAAGTTGAAACAAGAATGTCTCATGGGTGACATATCAAGATAATGAGTGTCACAATGGATGTTTGACATGATGGTATAATATGGAGGATAAATGATATACATGTTCTCCCTATTTCTTATTAAGAGAAAAGTTGATCTATTGTTCTATCATAGATAGTTACAATGCTTTAAGATGAGAATGCTTTAAAGTGCATATCCTCTGTCCAATTTTATGTATATAACTGCAATAATAATGTTTTGGCGGAGAGTTATATCTCCCGCTGGGACAATTTACAATTGTCTCACCCCCGTGGGATCCAATGTTTTTAGGTGGACGCGGACAAAGAGGCAGGAAATCTTTAGCAGAGAAAGAACAACAGCAGCAATATCAAGGACAACAGTAATATCTCAGGTGGAGATACTACCTATCTAGTCATATAGTTAGAAAGTTCTATGTGTCGTCTCTGTACTCTCAGGTCCTCGGAGTTAGTAGTTAGTGTTTTTATTGAATCGATCTGAGATTTTGGCTTGATGCCTTGAGGTTTTATGCTGTCTGTATATAATGTTGAATAGGACAACTGATGTTGTAATCCTCGAGAAGAGATAGTACAGGTTGTATCCATATGGAACAGAATGTAAATATTATACTTTGGATCTTGATGATAAAGATTTCCTATGTGTGGATCTCTTTGCAAAAGTTTTAATTTTTAGTGATTTTCAGTAATCCGTTGTAAATGATTCACTTCCACTTAGTTAATCCTGTGTTTTGTAAGTTGGATGCCACAATTTAGTGGTATCAGTGCTCTAGGTTTGCTGAGTCTACAGAGACATAGGACTAAGGTAGGAGAGACTATTTTAGTATCTTCCATTGTATGTGATAGTGTCTTCTTCTCAAATAGGAGGAGAAGAACTTGAAGATGACTGGGTCACATGAGGAGTTTGCTGCAGAAAGCAACAATGCTACACTAAGAAGAGGTGCAGGGGAACTGGCAAGAGAGGGATAATTGCTTGAGAATCCCCTAGCTAATCCAACTATGATAAGAAATCCTTCCTTAGGAATCACTGTTGGGGAATTTAGGGCAGCCATGATGTATTTAGTGGATTGAGCACTAGCAGTACAACCTAGATTACCAACCCCTAATGATGATTTTTTGGACATCAACATGATATGTAATCCACATCAGTAGGTGGAAGCAATGGGAAATGATGAAGTTCTGGACTTAGAATAAGTCTATGCTCAACCTGAGCCTGTTGAATCAATAAATAGTGAAGGAAGGAATATGTTTCAACCCAAAAGTAGATTTTTCTATAGGTGTGTAGAAAGCCTGGACATATTGTAAAGAATTGTCCAACAAAGAACAAGGAAAAGAGAATTGAGAAAAGGCCTATCCAAATCCAGGGATAGAGGCATTATAGTTCTAAAAAGGGAAAGATTTTGGTACCACCAGTACAACCAGGACCTAGTGCACCAAGGCAATGGTCATATAGAAAGGGTAAAGAACCCTCTAGACCATGCCTGGCACCTAGAATTTGCTACTTGTGTAGACAGGTTAGACATCTGGCAAGAGATTGCTCAGCCAAAAATTTTATGGTGAATCAACCTCTGAGGAAGAATCAACCGGAGGCAGTGAATAATCCACGAATCATGACAGGTTAGACAAAATAATGTTATTCTTATATGTCTTTTTATGATTTCCTTAGTTAATTTGAGAAGGTAATTGATTGAGCTTTCTTTGATCAGTCCTATGATGACTTATATTTTGCATAATAAACATTATAGATGTTCATGTTGCTCTTACCTCTATGAGAAGAAGATGAGGTATTGAAGAGATGCCTGGATAAAATCCAGTATGTGTTAAATCTTATACTTGTGATAATATGAAAAGGAAGGAAAATGATAGTATACAAGTGCATACTACCTTATCTCAGCATTTATATACCCTGGCCAGGTATACAACTATTGATGATAAAGTGAGTATGGAAACTCTTAGATTGTAATCTTTTTGATTGCTTTGATCAAGTAGTCATTTTGATACAATCTAATGAGTATCATGAAATAAGAAATATGGAATAAATGAATGTGTCTTGTCCTAAGTATAAGAAAGATAAATTTGAGATAACCTCAGATGAGCATGTTTGTATGAGGAAATAAAAGTATAATCCTCATGAGATAAGAATGAGAATAAGAGAGATGAATCTCATCTAATAAAGTTGTAAGTATCATAAAGGTCCTTACCATAATGTAGAAATGGAAAATATGATGAGATCATGAGATGATCATAAACATGCTAAAGGGAATATGATATGTAATCATCCTTATAAGATTCCTATGCTAGGGCAAGGAACCTAGGATGAGATAAAGAGTAAATGTTTCATGAATAGTTGAAAATACATGAAATAATAAGAGGAATATGAATCCTTGTTATCTTTCCTCTCAGGAACATGGCAATCAAATGGGTCATAGGACACTTGATGTGCATAATATAAATATGTTTATGAGATGGATACTTAGAAAGGTATCCGTTTATCTTAGACTTTGGCTCCAAGGTGAAGATATAAGTAACAAATAATGTCCCAAGATGAAAGGAAGATAAAGATGCGATGTGTTTTGATGCGATGATTTTGAGTCACATTTATAGACTTATTTTATTTGTGTTTTATGCATTTATTAGTCATTGTGGTGGTCAGTATTGCATAAATAATCTACTTTGGTCTATGATATTTCTCTATGTTAAATCTCCCTTATTTCCATATTTTGAGCATAAATTATTACAAGAATATGTTTTGTGTAGGCTTATGTGGTTTCGTGTTGTAATTTCAGGAAAAACAAGTATCTGCTGTTGTCGATACCATCGACAGTGGTCGATACCATCGACATGACCACAGGATGCCAGCCGCAAGGAGCAGAAGAAATTCGATACTAGCGACAGATAAGTCGATGGTATCAATTTACCATCAGGCTGCTGGCGAGAAGAGAGTCGATACTATCGACGTATATGTCGATACTATCGACTGGTGGAGCTACAGTGACACAAAAGGACAAAACCGTCGCTACAGGTTTGTCGATACCATCGACCCGCGTCGATGGTATCGAGATATCATCAGGCGCAATGACAAAAGGAAAGAAGAATTGCCAATACCACGCAAGGTCGATACCATCGACCCGCGTCGATGGTATCGACACTGTCAGATACAAGTTTGCTTCAGATCGATCTAAATCCGACGGCTGTGATTATTTGGCGACCTAACTCGGTAATTATACCTAATGACGGCGGCCAAGAGCAATCCGTCACGTCATTAGCCGCTGCACACGTCCCGAGAAGGTGTGGAGAGAAGAACAGAGCCCAGAAGCACGCCCCAGCCGTTCCGGACGCCGAAGAAGACGTTTTCCACCACCGAAAGGTGGGAGAACGCGTATTCTACGCCAAAGAGTGCTTGGATCTTCTCCGTTCAGGGGTTTCACCACTCAATCACGTTTTTCTCCATGTTTCCCTTTTTCTCTACCACATTTCGCTCTGAGATGAACATGCGGAGCTAATCTCCTTTGTCTTTAGGACCGAAAGTAGCCCGGGAATTCATTGTATGACAATTTTATCATAGTAATTCATCTTTTATCTCTTAAATCTGTGGTATAATTTTGTTTTCTCAATTATATTGTTATGCTTGATCACCATAGTAATAATCTAATGCCCTTAATTACTTTGAAAGAAGAATTAATGGTTGAAAAGAGGCAAAATTCACATTAATTGACAAATCCCTTGAACAAGGTGGTGTAAGGTTAATGGTGGATACCGAGTGATCGTTTTTAATGCACCTAGTTTAGGGTATAGGTTACTACGATGGTGGAACCGACCTAGACATAGGTAGTGAATTGTACCACGACAATGGGCAATTCTGATTTCAGGCCACTACCCGGATAGAGAGATAAATCTGAGTGACTATATAGAATTTAATACAATGAAAACCCGCGGTGAAACCGCAATCCTAAAGATCTCATCTTGAATTGATTAAACTAAACATTTAGTCGATTGTGTTGTTTTGTTTTATTTTATTTTCTTTTAATTTTACAACAACTCCCAACTATTTAATCGGTCTAGCTGATTGCGAGTAGTTAGTAGTAGTCTCCGATATTTGATGTGTCCCTGAGTTCGACTTGGGCCTCACAAAGGCCTATATTACAGTGACGCGTACACTTGCGTTTCTACGCACGTAAAAAGCGTGTCAAGTTTTTGGCGCTTTTGCCGGGGACACGGAAATTGTCGGCACTACGAGTGCTACAAGCTGCCACTCTAGGCCATTTTTTAATTAGTTTGAAATTATTTCAAAAATTCATATTCTATTTGCTAATTTTTGTAATCGTCAAGCACTGTACTGAACTTAAATTTTTATTTTGCAGGTATTGTGCATGGTACAGACGCGTAGCACCGACTACACGCAGCACACACCATAGGTTCCATTGCCGGGACCGGAAGATGAGGAGGATTACAATCAAGACCATCTGGAAGAAATAAACTCAGAATCCGAGCAAGAAGAGATGGCAGAGCCACAAACAATATGGGAGAAGATCAAGGCATCTTCTTCATCCGCTTCAAAGGTGCCGATCAAGAAGTAGGCAATTAATATTCTGACATACAAGATTGATCCTGCATTAATTAATTTGTTCAAGTTAAATGCATTCCATGGGCTCAAGAACGAAGATCCAGTCACGCATATAAGTCAATTCGTGGAAAATTGTGACATGGTCA
Organism: Alisma plantago-aquatica; assembly: GCA_963693085.1. NCBI lineage: Eukaryota > Viridiplantae > Streptophyta > Magnoliopsida > Alismatales > Alismataceae > Alisma > Alisma plantago-aquatica. The sequence goes on from OY856411.1 coordinate 125,872,396, forward strand.
AAATTGACAGGTTCCCGTAGGATGTGCTCTACCTAAGGTTTTTCCCGAGTTCTCTGGCAGGAACTGCACATGAATGGTTGCACAATCTAGATGATGAATATGTGGAATCCTGGAACCACATGGTGGAGGTTTTCTTTGAAAGGTTCTTCCCGCCCGAGAAGACCAATGACATGATCAGCAAGATCAACAACTTCACTCAGAAAGCAGGAGAGACCTACTCTGAGACATGGGAAAGGTTTCAGATCATGCTAAGGCGGTGCCCACACCACGGGCTTGACAAGGAGACACAGGTCAAGATCTTCTATTTTTCTCTCTCTGATCATGATAGAAGCAACCTCGATTCCGCAGGCTCAGGATTCTTTTTGAACAACACAGACACGAGGTGTTGGGAAATCCTTAAGAACATGGCCAAGAAGCAATCATGGGGCGACAGGGACGCCGTTGAGCATGTTCGAGTAGTAGGGGAGTCAAAAGCAATCAAGGAGCTGAATGAGAAGATGGACCTTCTCGCGAAGAAACTGCTTGCAATGGAGGATACTGAATCCGAGGATGAGGCACAAGTCAAATTCATGCGACAACAACAAGGCTACAGAAATAACGATTACTCATGGAGGAAGGACAAGAAGTTCTCTTGGATGGATCCGAACAACTTTTTACAAGACCCAGATGCAAAACCCCAGCCAGTAGCGGAGGACAAGAGCACGGAGTTGCTCAACCAAGTGATAAAGCAAAATCAAGAATTAATGACTCCTTTTGGCCAGCAGATAAAGCAATAGAAGGAATTTATGAACCAGTTCGGGCAGACACTGTAGAGCCATGGGGCTCAGATGAGGACAATAGAGACGTCCATGGCACAAATGGCAACCGAGATAGCCAATATGAAGAAGCCGGTGCACCAAGGTTTTCCGGGTAACACTAATATTCTAGGAGGAAACCAACAGGCGAAGGCCATCTTGCTAAGGAGTGGCAAGAAGCTGTTAAACCCCAGAGCCGATGAACCAAGCAAACCCCAAGTAGAAATTAAAGGTGAGACCACTGAGGAGCTTCCAACACCGGTCACAGAACTAGTTGAAGATATAGTAGTGGATGCTACTGAAAATCCTATTGGAGATGAGGAGGAGACACAGAAAAGGACACCGTATGTGCCACCACATCAAAGGGAACAGGCTGTCCCGGTCCCATATCCGAATAGTGCAAAGGCAAGGAAATTGGATGCTCAGTTTAAAAAGTTTCTAGACAGTTTCAGGAAGCTCTCCGTCAACATCCCATTGTTGGAAGCAATGGAGCAAATCCCATCCTACGGCAAGTTTCTAAAAGACATTGTTACTAATAAGAGGAAAATTCCAGACACGGACGTTGTGGTGCTTAAGGAGCAGGTGAGTGCCTTCATCATGGGCACATTGCCACCAAAGAGGCAGGATCCGGGCTGCTTCAACATCTCGTGTTATATTGGAAAGGTGAAGTTTGGTGAAGCGCTATGTGACTCCAGGGCGAGCATAAACTTGATGCCCCTCTCTACATTCAAGAAGTTGGGATTAAAAGAGTCACGGCCGAGCAACATGACAATCCAACTGGCGGACAATTCTGTGGTGAATCCATACGGTATATGTGAAGATGTGTTGGTGAAGGTAGATCGTTTTGTATTTCCAGCAAATTTTGTCGTAATGGAGATGCAAGATGAACAAGGCAATGAGCTGCTACTCGGACGACCCTTCCAAGATACAGTTGACATGATACTTGAGATTGGGAGAGGTCGTTTGACCTTGGGTATCATCGATGATCGGTTCAAGATGGTCATGCCTTCTAGCGCCACGTCATCTAAAGCCAAGGAGCAGTGCCACATGGTAAAGAATTTTGATCACAATATCTCACTTTGTCTAGGGAAGCCATTTTTAGATATGGCTCATGTAATGACCAAGGTGGAAAAAGGGACATTGGCTGTGGACATCATGGAGCAGACCAAGGTGGTATCCCTTAGCAAGGCTATAGGTTTTCTGAATGATGAGGAGGAGGACATTCCCCCCTCTACTGAAGATGAGGTTATAGAAAATTTAGTTTTTGACGCATATCTAGAATTACCACTTGAAGCCTGCTTAGTCAATATCACACATGACTGGATGAGAAGCAAGTCACTGCAGGAGTGTGCCAAGATGCTTCAGATGTTTCCGTGCTTCTATGTGAGGTACTATGAAGACTTAGGAGAACTCCCACCACCGCTTCAATCATCCTTAATCAGCCCGCCAGAATTGGAGTTGAAGCCATTGCCACCGCACGTGAAGTATGCATTTCTGGCTGAGGAAGAAAAGTTGCCTGTGATTATATCGGCTTATCTGAGTGTCGAGGAGGAGGACCAGCTACTTATTGTGTTGAAGAACCACTGAGGAGCATTCGGGTGGTCGGTTGCAGACATCAAGGGGATCTCCCCTACTTTGTGCCAACACAAGATTCGGCTCGAGGAGGGAGCTAAGCCGGTGATTCAGCCACAACGTCGACTAAATCCGAGCATGATGGAGGTTGTTAAGAAGGAGGTGATTAAGCTTCTTTCCGTAGGTATCATCTATGCTATATCTGACTCTATGTGGGTGAGTCCTACGCAGGTAGTCCCTAAAAAGGGGGGAATCATTGTTACTTGTAATCTTTTAAATGAACCTGTCACCACCCGCTTGGTAACCGGGTGGCGTGTTTGCATAGATTACCGTCGATTGAACACCGCTACGCTTAAGGATCACTTTCCTCTTCTGTTTATTGATCAAATTTAAGAGCGTTTAGCCGGACGATCGCATTTTTGTTTTCTGGATGGCTATTCGGGGTACAATCAGATCTCGATTGATCCTAAGGACCAAGAGAAGTCCACCTTCACTTGTCCTTATGGAACATTTGCATACCGCCGTATGCCTTTTGGGTTATGTAATGCACCGGCAACCTTTCAGCGTTGTATGCTCGCCATTTTTTTTGATATGGTAGAACGTTGTCTAGAGGTTTTTATGGATGATTTCTCTATTTATGGTGCATCCTTTGATGAGTTCCTTTACAATCTGGATAAAGTCTTGCAACGTTGTGAGGACACACATTTGGTCCTCAACTGGGAGAAATGCCACATGATGGTGAGTGAAGGAATAGTGCTAGGACATAAAGTGTCTAGCAAAGGTTTGGAGGTAGACCTGGTAAAAATCAAAGTGATTTCCAAATTGCCCCCACTGAATTTGGTAAAAGGGGTAAGGAGTTTCTTAGGTCACGCCGGTTTCTATCGTCGTTTTATAAAAGATTTTTCTAAAATTGCCAAACCTTTATCTGAGCTTTTAGAAAAGGATGCTGTTTTTTACTTTAATGAAAAATGTCTACATGCGTTCAACATGCTTAAGGAAAAATTGATTTCCGTACCGGTTGTGCAACCACCAGATTGGACCAAGCCGTTTGAACTAATGCGTGATGCATCTAATTTCGCGGTTGGGGCTGTGTTGGGACAGCGGGTGGACAATAAACCCGCTGTGATTTTTTATGCATCTAAAACTTTGCATGAAGCCCAACTCAATTACACGACTACCGAGAAAGAGTTGCTTGCTGTTGTTTTCTCTTTTGAAAACTTTCGGCAATATCTTGTTGGATCTAAAGTCGTGGTATGGACGGACCACGCCGCCATTAAGTATTTGATGGAGAAAAAGGATGCCAAACCTAGATTGATTAGGTGGATCTTGCTTTTATAGGAATTTGATATTGAAATCAAGGATAAGGTGGGCATTGAAAATGTGGTCACGGACCATTTGTCTAGGTTGGAGAGGGTAGATGAAAAGAATTTACACATACCCATTACCGAGACATTTCCGGACGAACAACTTTTGAAAGTGAATTCAAAAGACCCATGTTTTTCTTATATTGTGAACTATCTTGCCTGCAAAATCATCCCAGATGATTGGACTTACCAAGAAAAGAAGAAAATTTTCCATTCTTTACGATATTATTTTTGGGATGACCCAATCCTTTTGAAGCAATGCAGGGATGGTGTCTTACACAGGTGTGTACCTGAGGTGGAATACGAGAGTGTTCTTCGTCAGTGTCACACATTACCGACAGGGGGACACCATGCAAGCTCTTGCACTACAGCCAAAGTACTGGAAAGTGGCTTATACTGGCCTACCTTGTTTAGGAATGCTTATGAGTTTGTGTGGCAATGTGATTCCTGCCAAAGGGCGGGTAACGTTTTGAAAAGACAAGAGATGCCCCTTAATGTATTCCAGGAGGTTGAGGTATTTGACTTATGGGGTATAGATTTTATGGGACCCTTTGTGTCCTCAAAATCTAATTTTTATATTCTTTTGGTTGTTGATTATGTGTCGAAGTGGGTAGAGGCAATACCCACAAGGACTAATGATTCCGCTGTAGTGTGCAAGTTTGTTAAGGAATATATTTTCTACAGGTTCGGTGTGCCCAAAATGATCATTATTGATGGGGGTACATACTTTCGGGATCAAAAGTTCGCGGCACTATTGAGAAAGTACGGGGTCAAACATAACATTGGTACCCCGTACCACCCGCAAACTCAAGGACAAGTGGAGGTCTCTAATCGAGAGATTAAGAAGATCTTGGAGCGTACTGTGGCTTCCATGAGGAAGAATTGGAGCACTCTACTACCAGATGCGTTGTGGGCATATAGGATGGCATTCAAGACACCTATAGGCACTACACCTTTTAGGTTGGCTTATGGTCAGGCCTGTCACCTACCAGTGGAACTAGAGCATAAAGCGCATTGGGCGCTGAGGAAGCTAAACCTGAGTTATGATGAAGCGGGAAAGAAGAGGTTACTTGAACTCAATGAACTTGACGAGCTGTGGATGAATGCCTATGAAAGCTCTCGGATCTACAAGGAGCGCACAAAGTTGATTCACGATCGCCACATTCAAATGCACGTCTTCAAGAAAGGAGATCATGTGCTTTTGTTCAACTCCAGGCTGAAGTTGCATCCCGGGAAACTGAAATCCCGATGGAGTGGACCATTCACCGTAGAGGAGGTCCAGCCACATGGCGCAATCATGGTGCGCAATGGCGAGGCAACCATTCTGGTAAATGGGCAACATTTGAAGATGTATTTTGGTGAAGATTACATAAGGAAAGTGAATGAGGTCAAACTCATTGCACTTCCAGATGCATGAGGAGCTTCATGTCATCTAGCCTAAGACGTTAAACAAGGGCACTTGTTGGGAGGCAACCCAGCCATCGGTACGTTAGTTTAGTTTCTTTCACATTCGTAGTTTGATTTGTTTTGAATTTGTTTTTAGTGTAAAAAAGATACCGTGATCGTTTGCTCAATGTGCAGGACTGAGGCAGAGTCGATACCATCAACCCATGTGTTGATGGTATCGACCTGGGTATAGGTTGGCGACTACAGAAATCGCACTACGTCGATACCATCGAAGGCTTCGTCGATGGTATCGACAAACCAACAGGCTGATCGCAGTAGAGGTCGATAGTATCGACATGGGTGTCGATACTCACGAGATCTCTGGAGATATTCAGAAGAAATCGTCTCAGAGATGTCGATACCATCGACGAGCCTGTCGATGGTATCGACACATTTACATACAGAAGGCGGCGGCCAGCCTCGTGAGGGTGTTTCCCTAATACGAAGTCGATACTATCGACTTGCGTCGATAGTATCGACACGACACGTCACCGATCCGTGAGAGGAGATCAACGGCGATCACTGCAACTAGAAAGTCGATCCGTGGGACGGGTCGATACCATCGACACCTGTCGATAGTATCGACATGTCAGCGATCCGGGTCCCGCACATCCAGCCATCGATGACCGTCGATACTAGCGGCAGTACGGATTGTGCTACGCGTGTTGATACCATCGACCCACATCGATGGTATCGACGGGCATACAACAGCACCGACCACAGCTATATATGAGAAGGATTGTCATCATATGACGTCACAACTCAAGTGAAATTATTCTCCACCTGTGCCGAGCGTATTCCAGAGCAATCCGAGCCCGACGACCACATCTAGGAGCACGTTCTTCATCGAGCAGATATTCTCTTCTCCGACCTGCACCGAGCTGCTTCTTCTACTTCTCCTTCTTCCGCAATCATGGTGCATGTTGTCGGTGCATCTTCTTCACGCACCAACCCGATGGACATTCCCAAGTTTGTGCCTCCACCGACTGCATCGATTCCACGCCCACAGATTGTTCATCCATCCGCGGAGGTTAAGAAGATCTTTGAGGAGATCATGAAGAGGAAAATTGAGCCGACCTGCTATGTTGACCGGGAGATGATCCTCAACTTGGGGTTCGAGGCTAATATGGCATATGTTCTCAAGGGACAGGCACATCACACGGGCAGAATGCCTGACGAGATGGAGTACCATGCTGATGGCCAGCCATTCTTCAATGAATGGCCTACTTACAAAGAGCTGGTGGCGGAATTCATGGCGTCGCTGGACATTTGTGTCGTGTCAAATGAAATCATCGCGATGGACCGCGAGTGGATCAAGGGCCTTGTTTCTTTCCGGCTATACAATAATGACTACAATCTCACACTCAGGTAGTTCAATAAGATCTACAACTGGAATCATGGGAGAACTGACTACCAGCGGCCAGACAACCAGACTGACTACGATGCTATCTTCGCCGATCTTGTGACGGTGCTACCGGGAAAATCTGTGAGCTACCACAACGTAGTGGTAGCAGACTTCGAGCATCCGTTCGTGCGTATTCTCCACCGGATGCTGTGTTCCACCCTATTTGCTAGGGGTGAGATGTCTCTTAGCAAATTCTAGGAGACAGACTTGTTTTTCTTGCATAAATTCCTGAAGCGCCAAGAATGCAACTGGGGAGCTTTCTTTCTGCAGCGAGTGTTGGCGGTAAAGCGGAGTACGCGGAAGGCTCCAATTCACTTTGGAGGACTCATCACTCCACTGGCATACTACCTTGGGCTGAACTTCTCAACCTTGACTCCGCTCTCCAACAGAAGCAAGGTTAATTTGCAGCATCTTCACCGATCCAACCTTATCCTGCTGCGGGATGGTTTACCTTATGCTCATTGCCATGTAAACCACGCATACCAAGAATGCTCGCTTCCCGATCCTATCTTCCATATTGAAGGGGCTCAACATTTCCGATGGCCCATCATAGCCATTGCTGACTCCGATGAAGACAGAGGCAACGACGAAGACAACAATAATGATGACGAGGTTGAAGAGCAAGAGGAGGCATACACTCCTCTTCAGGCACGAGTGGCACCAAGGAAGCATCCTCGCATGCATCCGGGTGCATCTTCATCTTCGCAGCCTCCACCACCACCACCGCCCTCGCAGCCAAGTGAGGATGCCTATTCGATGCAAGGCATGTATGCTATGATGCAAGACATACAGCAGACGCAGCAGCATCACACTGCGGTGTATACCGGTATTCAGCAGACTACAAACCGGTTATTCAAAAATGAGCGTCTCCTCCTCGACAACCAACAACAGATTCATGACCAGTTGCATAGGATGGAGATGCAACAACATCCTTTCTATGATCACTACTGGAGCCAGAACTACTTTGGGGGGTATCCAAAACCTCCACCTATGCCCCAGTTTGATCCGAGCTTTCAGGGGGAGTACCCATCCTGGGACCCCACGGCTCCACAATACCCGCCTCCAGCAGAAGAGTAAATCGATATCTCTATTCCAACCTTTAAGATTGTTTTTGAATATGTGGCCATAGTCGAATTCAAGCTTAGGGGGGGAGTTGGAACAACTCTATCTTTTATTTTCTCAGTTTTTTGTTTTATTTTGTTTGTTCTTGTCATTTATTTCTTGCAAGCTTAGTTTGTTTGTAGAATCCACGTTCAATCTAGTGTAATTGTGGATGTCTTAAGTCATGTGTCATCTCATTTTCTTGTACATGGAAATTAAGGGAAAATTAAAAAAATTTTGAGTGTTCGCAAGCTTGTGTTGTTCAACCTTGAGAACATAACTTAAGAAAATGATTGGTTTTGTCAACTTTAAAACAGAAAATCACAACTGTACATTCCTAATGATTCATGAAAAGTGGACGCAATTTGTTGTGTATGCCTAAACTGACCAAATGATAATGAGACTTTAATTTGAAGTAAGAGAGAGAAACCTCTTAACTATTACATAGGTCAGTAAGGAGGGACATATAATACTTTTCAAAGGCTCAGTCAATTAGTCTTGTGATCTTTCCACCTCATTGTTTTTCACAATCCACCATAAGAATTGGAAGTACTTTACGGTTTTAATCTTTTTGATTGCATATATGTAGATAGGTCTTCCATTGCAACCAATTTCACATGTTTTTCATGGAAAATAAAAAATAGAATAGTTATACATGCACATTACCCTTAGGTGCGTTTCATTTAGTTGCATTCATAATTTTTATGCATAGAGCACATCATGTATCTGATTTCTTCTTTAATGGTGATTAAATTGTTCCATACATTCTAAAATAAGTCAAATATTTGAGCTATGCAGAAAAAGTGAGCCCAACAAATTATTCATTGTCATTTGTGGATAAGGGCCTGAAAGAAAAAAAAAGAAAAAAAATGAAAATGAAAAAAAGAAAAAGAAAGTATTGAGAAGCAAGTAGAATAAGAGGGAGAAAGGAACATAGTCTCACCTGCATTTTAAGATGAGTAAGTACATGATGTAGCTCAGTTAGATATTCCATCTCATCTTGAGACGGGATGTTAGTGCATGCATCATTCCACCCAATCTTAGGCATTAGGGCATGTTCATGTGCAAATGCATCATTTAGGGCATTTTTGTTTTATGCATGTTGAAACCGTATGATGCTTCCATTTCTTCCATTAGCCACCCATTCCATCCACCCGTTGCTCGAATTGGTAGGCCACCGTGATTTGCTCCTCACTTGTGAATATCAAGAGATCTGCTTCCATTTAGATGGTAGTTAGGGCGAGCAACATTGTATAGGAGATCACAAGATGCACCTAGTCTGTACCGGCAAATTTTATTATGTTAATTGCCTTATGTGATAGTGTTTATCAGTTTTGAGGTAGATATCTTTTATGGATGATTAATCTTGCCTTTAGGGTAATTATCACTCTGTGGTTAGTGAGGGCCGGAATATGAATGTCCGGTGGGGAGCATATGGGATGTTTGTTGTGATGATTTGTTCTTTAGTTGACTTTGGCAATTCTATTCTAAGGTTTAGTTGCTCAAGGGCGAGCAATGTTCAAGCTTAGGGGAGTTTGATGCAATGATTTTGAGTCGCATTTATAGACTTATTTTATTTGTGTTTTATGCATTTATTAGTCATTTTGGTGGTTAATATTGCAGAAGTCATCTACTTTGGTCTATGATATTTCTCTATGTCAAATCTCCCTTATTTCCGTATTTTGAGCATAAATTATTACAAGAATATGTTTTGTGTAGGCTTATGTGGTTTCGTGTTGTAATTTTAGGAAAAACAAGTATCTGCTGCTGTCGATACCATTGACAGTGGTCGATACCATCGACATGACCACAGGCTGCCAGCCGCAAGGAGCAGAAGAAAGTCGATACTAGCGACAGATGAGTTGATGGTATCGATTTACCATCAGGCTGCTGGCGAGAAGAGAGTCGATACTATCGACGCATATGTCGATACTATCGATTGGTGGAGCTACAGCGACACAAAAGGACAAAATCGTCACTACATGTTTGTCGATACCATCGACCCGCGTCGATGGTATCGAGATATCATCAGGCGCAATGACAAAAGGAAAGAAGAATTGCCGATACCACGCAAGGTCAATACCATCGACCCGCGTCGATGGTATCAACACCGTCAGATACAAGTTTTCTTCAGATCGATCTAAATCTGACGGCTGTGATTATTTGGCGACCTAACTCGGTAATTATACCTAATGACGGCGGCCAAGAGAAATCCATCACTTCATTATCCGTTGCACCCGTCCCGAGAGGTGTGGAGAGAAGAAAGGAGCCCAGAAGCATGCCCTAGCCATTCCGGACGCCGAAGAAGATGTTTTCCACCATCGAAAGGCGGGAGAACGCGTATTCTACGCCAAAGAGCGCTTGGATCTTCTCCGTTCAGGGGTTTCACCACTCAATCACGTTTTTCTCCATGTTTTCCTTTTTCTCTACCACGTTTCGCTCTGAGATGAACATGCGGGGCTAATCCCCTTTGTCTTTAGGATCGGGAGTAGCCCGGGAATTCATTGTATGACAATTTTATCATAGTAATTCATCTTTTATCTCTTAAATCCATGGTATAATTTCATTTTCTCAATTATATTGTTATGCTTGATCACCATAATAATAATCTAATGCCCTTAATTACTTTGAAAGAAGAATTAATGGTTGAAAAGAGGCGAAATTCACATTAATTGACAAATCCCTTGAACAAGGTTGTGTAAGGTTAATGGTGGATACCGAGAGATCGTTTTTAATGCACCTAGTTTAGGGTATAGGTTACTACTACGGTGGAACCGACCTAGACATAGGTAGTGAATTATACCACGATAGTGGGCAAGTCTAATTTTAGGCCACTACCCAGATAAAGAGATAAATTTGAGTGACTATATAGAATTTAATACAATGAAAACCCACGGTGAAACCGCAATCCTAAAGATCTCATCTTGAATTGATTAAACTAAACATTTAATCGATTGCGTTGTTTTGTTTTATTTTATTTTCTTTCAATTTTACAACAACTCCCAACTATTTGATCGGTCTAGCTGATTGCGAGTAGTTAGTAGTAGTCTTCGATAATTCACGTGTCCCTGAGTTAGACTCGGGCCTCACAAATGCCTATATTACAGTGACGTGTACACTTGCGTTTCTACGCACGTAAAAAGCGTGTCATGTTTTTAACACATGAAATAGGTGTCAAGGTAAGAAACCCTGGTATCTAAAGATATATCATATGAATTATGTTGACTACCTGGAATGGTCAACCATGAAATCAAGTTAAATATGTAAAATAATATGAACATCACATGTTAGGGGTTTAAGTTTTGCATGAACATAACAATTGAAGATATCTTTGAGATAAGTTTTTAATTGATAAGTAACCTTTCCTTATGATAAGAGAATGTACAACTAATGAGATAGTTAGTGCATGTAATAAGGAAAGATAGTATGGTGTTATCAGGTGAGATGACACAATCAGGGTATGAAAAGACTTATAGTCTCAAGTGGATGACAGAATATAATGGTGATCTTGAAAGAGAAATACTGAACCAACTAAGGAACATGGGAGTATGTGTTCCATGTGAACCATTCCATGATAAATTTGTGTGAAATAACTTTTTGTTGATCAAAACTCTATGGTGTCTCCATAATAATGAGGTGTTATGTGAGGACATGATGATATGATGCATGGATTATATCTGTTTTCCTTTATCTGGGATTTTGGGGATGAAATCCTTATGAAGGGTGGATAATTTGTAACATACCTAACCAAACCCTAGGTGTTTATATAAAGATTTATGATTATATGCTTAATCTTATCTTGTGAAAAGTAGTTAGGGCTCATGAGGAACTTATGTTTCAATTTTGGTCCTGTTTGAACAATGTTGAAGCAATGTTTGCTTATTTTGGACTAAAGTGCAAATTACCCAAGTTGAGGGGTTAAATTGCAAATGTTGCATGATAAGATGTTACTCATATGTTGAAGCATGATGAGAATGAAGATGATGTAGATGTATGGCTTGTGGTAGCCTGAGTACCAAGGAAAAGCTGATAAAGCAATGTTTGTGCATTAAAACCTAGTTTTGGTGTAAAGTGCAATTTACCCAAAACTTATGGTTCAATATGCAAATTACCACTTCAATAAGGTCCATAATGTTTGTTGACATCATTTAGATCAAATAAAATGAGAGGGGCACCTCATTTGAATTAAGTTGTAGGAGAGAGAATCTTGATATTAAAATAATCAAGATTTAAGCCTAATTGGAACCCTAATTTAATTTAATGAAAAGATAAATAAAATAATTGAAGGGGCCTTAAACCAAAATTAAAATGGTTGGATTCAGATGTGTGTGAAAGATATTAAGCCTTGCAAAGGCACGAGCATATCCTAAGGAGGTGAAATTCCACTCACCATTATTATAAGAAAAAGAAATTCCACTCAAAAATGGATATTAATATTATAAGGGTTAAGGTGCTTAATTTCTTTTCCCTTTATTCTTGGATAATGAAGAGGTTTTGCAAGAACATGAATATGGCTTCATGGCCAAGAAATGGAGGGGGATTTGGTGGAAATTATTTTGGGAATTAAAGGAAATAATCCCATTTTCTCTCTCCTTGGGATTTCCTTATACATATCCCTTTTTCCACTCACTTAAGGACTTCTTTTCGGATTTCCTTTCTTTCTTTGCCTTGGCCGACCCCAAGGGAAGCTCAGGAACAGGAAGAGGACGACCCCAACCTGTTGGTAAGGTTATTGACCTCTTTTCCCCTTGATTCCATGGTGGAAATTGAAAGTAAATCATGGATTTCTTCTTATTTCGATCTCCTCTTCAACCCTAGCTAATCTTTTCAACCAAAAGCTTGAGGACGATCCTAGGGGGAGTTGCAAAAGATTCATACACCATTTTTGCCGTGAGCTTGGAGCTTTGGAGCTCAATTGGAGGCGGGTTTTATAACTTGAACCCTTGATTTTGTTATTGCATTCAATTCCTTATAAAATATGATCATTTCTACATTTACAATAATTGATTTGGTTGATGGATGCAATCACCATGGAAACCATAGCAGGTTCCATGAGTTTAGAGGTTTAAGATGATAAGCACCCACCTCTACAATTATCCAAAGCAAACGGTCTTGATTGAGTTGCTCAAAGGGTTTCCCAAATCGTTTGGGAGCAAACGATTTCAAACCGTTTAGAAGCAAACGGTTTCACCAAACCGCATGAGACCAAACGGTCTCAAGACCGTTTAGTGATTTTGACCAGGGTTGACCGTTTGGGTACTTGTTCATAATGATCTATGTTAATGACCCATCAATTATCATTGATTAACTCCAATTGGTTCATGAGTTGAAGGTCCATCAATCACCGAAACCCTAATCGGGTTGAGTGTTGATTTCATAAGTGATTGAGTTTGAAACTTGGGTTGATTGACCCAAATGGTTTCAAAACCGTTTGGGAATCACCCAAACGGTCTCAAGACCGTTTGGAGGTCAACCAAGACCGTGTGGAGGTCTAGGGTTGAGTATGGTTAGGTATTTGAAGATTCAAACATATTGTATAAACCCTAATCGGCTAAGTGCTGATTTTGCAATTGAATGAGTTGATGCTTTGGGTTGATTTACCCAAACGGTTTCAAAACTGTTTGGGGATCACCCAAATGGTATAAAGACCGTTTGGAGGTTACCCAAGACCGTTTGGAGGTCTAGGGTTAAGTTTTTTCAAGTGTTTGAAGGACCAAAAATACCAAATTGAAATACAATTAAGTGCTGATTTGGTGACCAATCCTAGGATCCAAACCCTAATTGAATGAGATGGTTGATGATGATATGATGACCAAACGGTCTCAAGACCGTTTGGAGGTCATCCAAATGATCCCAAGACCGTTTGGGGGTCACCCAAGACCGTTTGGAGGTCCAGGGTTGACTTTGGTTAGGTGTTTAAAGATCTAAAGGTACTAAGTCGAAGTGCAATCAAATGCTGACTTATTTATCAATCCAATGATCCAAACATGGATTGATTGACTTGGAATTTGATGTTGACATGGGAAAACGTTCTCAAGACCATTTGGAGGTCATACAAACGACCTCAAGACCGTTTGGGTTCAGGTCATGTCCAATTTGGATGATGGTCCAATAGTTTTAAAGCAACTAGACTCGCATTGGTTAATGTTGAAGGATCATCGATTCCAAACCCTAATTGAGTTGATCCAAACCCTAATTGATGATCAACTGAGGGTTAATTGAGAATCAAATCAGTTGAAGGATGACCTAATTAACTCAATTGAAGTATGGTGATGGGTCCAATTGAAGATTGGTTACATGAATTCAATGATTGAAGGAATCAACATTGAGAACCCCAAATCGATTTGATAGGTTGAGACCATCATTGGTCCATGCGGTTTTGAGGAGGTTTGGACCAAACGGTCTCAAGACCATTTGAGTCCAAATAGTCTCAAGACCATTTGGGACCAAATGGTCTCAAGACCGTTTGGGACTAAATGATCCCAAACCGGTTGAGCCCATGCGGTTTCAAAATGTTCTTTAGCAAACAGGTTCAAGTACTTGCTTTAGCAAACGGTCTCAAGCACCACCTTTACCAAATGGTTTCAAACCATTTGAACTTTGAAAGACTAAGACTGTTTGGGTCTCAAATAGTCAAAGTCAATTGAGGACTCAATTGGTTAATTCACTTGGACACCTATTGTAATTGAAGATTATATTAGTCAAATAAATTGGATACCTTATGTAATGGAGGTCCAATGTGATTGAATCTCTTAAGAATTAAGATAATGAATGATCCATTGATCCAATGATGATTAGTAATGATAATCAATGAAGGTACAAAGGTTGAAACCCTGATAGTACCTAAGTGATTAGTGCCAATTAAGGGATAAACCCTAATTTCCTATAAGAACAATGACTTGGTACATTATGTTAATCATAGTTGTATGTACTTGATTGAAGGGTGGATGTAACCTAATCAAGTTGAGAGGATGATGGAAAGGAATTCATACATGAGTATTGATCATGTAATGAAAAGGGTATGATCCTTAATAAAAAGGTCATGAAACCCTAATCAAGAAGGTTGTTGAGCCCTAACCTAATTTAGAGCAATATCAGATGTAACCCAAACTCAGGGTAATGTTGTGACTCTAAACCAAGATAATAAAATGTGAATCCCTAATTAAGGATGATTCCATGTGAATCCCTAATTGAGGTTGATTCCATGGGAAACCCTAATTAAGGGTGATACCATGAGAAATCCCTAGTTGGGATGAATAGTAAACATTAAGTATAGGCAATGAGATGTGAAAGCCTAATGAAGGGTGATGCTATATGCAATCCTAATTCTAATGCAGCATGATAGCATGTGAAATCCCAAAGCCCTAATAAAGGGTACAAGTATGTGAAACCCTAATTGAAGTTATAATACATGAAGCCTTAATCTTGGACAACATGATGACAACCAAGAACCCTAATAATAAATCAGTGAGTAAAACCTTATAAGGGTGAAATATCATAAATGGTTGATTATAGGCAAGCTTATTGTAAGCAATGCCTTAACCTGAGATGAGTTCATATCATTAAAGATAATTGGACCATTCATATGTGTAACCTATGCACTTCATGGTAAGAGTGATAGGTTAGTGGATGAAAGGATTAAGATGGGAAATACCTTAATCCAAGATAAGCTGATAACTCAAGAAATTTGCAAGTAATGAGGTAAGTGATACATGAAGATATGAAAGACTTCACAATTAGCATCTCAAAGTTGATATACTTTGATAACTATGAAATCCTAATGTGAGATGGGAAACCTTAACCCTAAATTGGGTAATGGGACATGAGAAATCATAATATGATATGAATAGTAAGCCCTAACCCTATTGAGGGAATAGAGGTGTTACTATTGTATTACATGAAGTAATATGTTATGTTGCCTAGTGAGAGATGACAAGATGCTTTATGGGCCTTATGAGCTATGAGGATGGTTGTTGCCTAGTAAGAGGTAACAAAATGTTTTAAAGGTTACCCAGGATTGATATAGATCAATACCTGGAATAATTGTACAGGATTGGCATAGTTCAATGCCTGGAATAATAACACAGGATTGGTCAAATCCCAATACCTAGAATAGTAACACAGGATTGGTTAAATTCCAATACCTGGAATAATAACATAGGATTGGCTAACTCCCAATATCTGGAATGCACAGGATTGGCTAACTCCCAATACCTGGAATAATAACACAGTATTGGCTAACTCCCAATACCTGGAATGCACAGGATTGGCTAACTCCCAATACTTGGAATAATAACACAGGATTGGCTAACTCCCAATACCTAGAATGCATAGGATTGGCTAACTCCCAATACCTGGAATTATAACACACGATTGGCTAACTCCCAATACCTAGAATGCACAGGATTGGCTAACTCCCAATACCTGGAATAATAACACTGGATTGACATAGATCAATACCTGGAATAGTTGCACATGATTGACATAGATCAATACCTAGAATAGTTGCACATGATTGACATAGATCAATACCTTGAATAGTTGCACATGATTGACATAGATCAATACCTACAATAGTTGCACAGGATTGACATAGATCAATACCTGGAATAGTTGCACAGGATTGACATAGTTCAATACCTGGGAATGGATACACATGAATAATATAAGTCTAATTCTTGTACTAGTTGCACAAGATTGGTGTAATCCAATGCCTAGAATAGTTATATAGGATTGGTATAGACCAATGCCTGAATAAAACATGATGATGCACACTCTCATATCCAATATAACCAAAATCTTTTTAGCTGATTGGCTAAGGCCAATAAGTTGAAACAAGAATGTCTCATGGGTGACATATCAAGATAATGAGTGTCACAAGAGAAGTTTGACATGATGATATAATATGAAGGATAAATGATATACATGTTCTCCCTATTTCTTATTAAGAGAAAAGTTGATCTATTGTTCTATCATAGATAGTTACAATGCTTTAAGATGAGAATGCTTTAAATGGCATATCCTCTGTCCAGTTTTATGTATATAACTACAATAATAATGTTTTGGCGGAGAGTTATATCTCCCGTTGGGACAATTTACAATTGTCTCACCCCCATGGGATCCAATGTTTTTAGGTGGACGCAGACAAAGAGGCAGGAAACCTTTAGCAGAGAAAGAACAACAACAATAGTATCAAGGACAGCAGTAATATCTCAGGTAGAGATATTGCCTGTCTAGTCATATAGTTAGAAAGTCCTATGTGTCGTCTCTGTACTCTCAGGTCCTCGGAGTCAGTAGTCAATGTTTTTATTGAATCGATCTGAGATTTTGGCTTGATGTCGAGAGGTTTTATGTTGTCTGTATATAATGTTGAATAGGACAGCTGATGTTGTAATCCTCGAGAAGAGATAGTACAGGTTGTATCCTTATGGAACAGAATGTAAATATTATACTTTGGATCAAAAAGTTTTAATTTTTAGTGATTTTCAGTAATCCATTATAAATGATTCGCTTCTACTTAGTTAATCTCGTGTTTTGTAAGTTGGATGCCACACTATTGATGTTAAATAGACTCTTCAATTAGATCTACCTCATAGGAGAATTGCATCTAGGTTTTGCGGACCATACTTGATAGGGAAAAATAGAGAAATATGTTACTAAAAATCTACATTGCACTATATATAAAATATTTTTAGAATATGAGAAATGGAGAATTAAATGTATATAAGGATATTATTAAGGAGAGAGAAAGACATTTCAAAATAAACTTTCCATGAATATTCAATAGAATGATGAGGAATGTTGATAGAGATACTATCAATTTTCTAGTCTTAATAATAAATTTGTAATATTGAATATAACTACAAATCATGTAGGTTATAAAGGAAAATTAGAATATTCACACAATAGAGGCACCACCACCAAATCCCACTAAGAACAACATCACCACCTTAACTATAATATGTATGTGTTAGATAATGGGAACCAATCCATGGACACTGGAATAGGCACGACCACATAATCCCTATTTGTTTTTGCATAATGAGTACAATAGGCACCATAAATAAAGTACATGTATTGTTTACATTTTGTAAGTAGATTTAATATAATGTCTTAGTAATTTTGACCAATGAAATAGAGAAGAAATTTCGTAATAAGGTTGCAAATAGTGACAAGGAAAAATAATGCATGGCAATAGTAATTTAAGTGCATTTGAAAGTAGATTAGATGATTATTTTTAAGGTACATTAGGTAATTTTAATTATATCAAACGGGTAAATACAATTATATATATGAATTGGAAAATAAAAATATCTACATCAATGGAATAAAATAAGGAAGTAGGAGTAACATGAAAAATTAACCACAAGATAGCAACATACCTTAATTCTTTCCTAAAATGTTCTCAACTTACCCTAGATTAACTAGTTTGGGTATTAGTTCACTAACATGGTTAAACATATTTTTGATGTAATTACCATTAATTAACCATCCCTACAAATCATGTTTGAGATTGGGTATGGATAATTAGAAAACTTGTATAGAAGAATAACCCTTACTTTGTCATTTAGTAATTTATTTTATCATTATATTATAATGATCCAATATATATCTATGATTTTACCCACACAAAATTCTCAATATATATTTAATATGTGTAAATATTGGCATTTTATCCGCATCATTTATTTATATATACATATTCATGTGATAGTGTTTGATATCCAATATTTGTATCCAAAACATGTGCATCAAGTATGAAATAAATAAACTAAAATTATGATTTCTGCTTGATTTAGAGGTACTAATTAGAAATACGCATATATCTATAAATGTTTTCTTGATTGACTTCCACATTTACACAAGGAAAGCCAAGATCTAATACTTGTGAATCTTAGGATCAAAACTGAACTCTTTTGATCACCTCGAAGTAATCTAATTGACATTGACATGGTCTCTAAACTCAAAGACTCATGGAAGTGTCATATATGTGATTAGATACCATTGTGCACCTTTTCATTTATTGTGTTAAATCTCAAGGATATAATCTAAATAAACTAAAGTGAAACCTCAATTAAGTTTTTGAGTGTTAATTAATGTTAAAAGATCAACCCATTGTGCCAAAAAAACCTATATGGACCCTGAAACCATGAATGAAATTAAGAAATCATAGATTAGTAGAACATGGAATACAAATCGGTGAACTAGTAGACATTAAGAAATTTGAAATGTGATATCTAGAAACCTACATTTACAAGAGATTTTTGTGGCATGTTCTCTACTAAAGAAGCTTAATGATGTCAATATAGTTCGACTAAAAAGTAGTTGGTTAGAGAACCCAAGTGAAACATTTAACACTGGGCGTGACTTAATCTATAAACCATAAGAACAAATAACTTCCTCATGGTAGACATGGCCAGTATGAACCCAAAAGATATTTTGGACTAACAAGAAGTTGCGAAAAACTCTAAGTAAAACCAAACTAAAACCAGCAAAACCAGTTTGTTTAGCACATAACCTGCAATACTAGGACATACTTGTAGTCCCCATGCACTATTTTCAATATAGAGAAAACAAAAACATTAATACTAAAAGACTAGGGACAAATCACAATAGGTAAACATATATACAACTAGTAGAACCATAATAGTAGTTTTGGTACTATCCTTAGTTAATTCTTGTACATAACATTTCTATATCTGTAAGGGTTATAACATATTGTCCTAATACATCATTTCGATATAACAAGTTTCAAAATATCACAATAATGAATATTGAAATCTACAACATAACGAGATGTCTTGTCTTTATACATCATGTCCAAAAATAGTTTAAAACATGCATGTAGATCTTATAACCTAATTAGAAATGATAATGGAAAACCTAGATCATCTCAAACCCATGCCATGACCTGTGTGCAACATGAAACATTAGACACTAGACTAGACCACAACTACATGCCATAGACCACTCTAGGGTACCTCAAAATGGTTAAGATTTTGCATTATTTTCTATGTCGATTAGTGCAACATTATACTGCCAATTAAACATTGAAATAAGATTGAATATGTTATCTAGTAATTAAGCAGGGAAAGTCCATTTTTAGAATATTAAAACCTAAATAGATGGTTCTATTTTCAATAAATGCTTACATGTATATTAGGATTAAGCAATAAAGGATACACTCATTACTAGAAATTATGATAGGAAAGTGATAACAACATACATGTAGAAAACAAAGATCACATTTTTTTGATCCAAGTGTCTTATTTAGATCTAATGAAATTTTTTTGACAAGTTCTATCTTTTTATTACCATAATAATATAAGGCATGGGTAAAGGTTAAATTTGAACTCCTAATCCCTAATCAGAACAACAAACTACATTTGTGGCCAAGACCTAGAGCCTTAACAAATATGGTTGTATCTAAAGCTCAGAATACCTTCCCAAATCTACCAGGGTGTATAGCCAAGGACACTTACTCCAACCTATGTAGATATATATATTAGAAACTTCATCTCATATATAGGAGGATAAGAAACAGGGAGTAAGGCACATCCTCTTTTATCCTACATAGATAGTTTTCCTACAAATCTCCTCTATCAATGTGCAAAGATAGACCATGGGTTAGGAATTGTGGATAAGGACTTATACATCACACCAACCACCACCAAATAACATATTTGTCATTTATAGATGTGATTTGGTATATCACTAATTTTGAGGTCATTAATGGACTGGTCTTATTTATTTTAGTACATTTTATCCTATAAAATCTAGTATTTGTTTATTATTAACTAGAACTACTTCTGACATCTCATCTCATCATTTCATGGTCTATCATATCATGAACCCCACTTAAGAGTAATCCATCAACATAATCATCATTCTAGTATGTAAGGAACTATTATGTGTAAGTAAGTGATCCATATCTTATTTTGAACATCTAGACAACAATCCATATCTTAAGTATTCACTCTCATTCTATAGCCTATTTTGATTATCCAAGCAATTGGAAGGTAATCCATGAAATTCCATTTTTAGGGCTTCATAGAAATGAAAGTATGTTAATAAGTAATGTATATTAATACTTACAGGAAATTACGTGATAAACATCATTTAAGTTTTGCCATTAGGGGAAGTCTTCTCAAACATGCATTAGCGTGAAAGAGATAGTATATTAGGAGATTAAGTTTTAATAAGGGAAACTACAGTTAGTTCTTATTTACTCAATAATATCATATAGTAATAATGCTTTTACTAATATAAACTTGTTCATAAGCAAGATGAAGGATATAATTAACTAAATAGCAACTTGCGTTGATGTGTATCCTTAACTAGCTATTTGGAAAGGATTGCATCTCAAATGCACGTAGAACATATAAGTACATAGTATAAACTAACAATTTCATCCAAACAAAATAAGAAGATTTCCTATAACATACAAAACCAATAAGCCACCAATACCTCCACATGCATACCTCTTCTAGCCGTTTTCAGTTAAACTTTTATCAAAAGATTAAAAGATCAAGGAAAGAAGTGTTGACAGCCCTTATGAAGACTTGTAATGCTATTGAAGCAGAATGATTGCTCTATTATCAAGTCTTTTGAATTTGATCAACTGATTCACACTAAGATTTCCTTTTCTGAGTTTACTTTCTCTCTCTCAATAGTTTATGGGCATAACCCTGACTCTGATAGATCTCGACTCTGGTCTGTCATTGAAGATTTACACTTGAAAGTGGATGAACCTAGGTTATTTTGGGTTATTTTAATGTGGTTAGGAAGGAACATGAAAGATTGGGTAAGGACCCTCCAACTACTAGATTTATGAATGAATTTAATAGTTGTGCCCTTAATTGTGTCATGTTTGAGCTTAGTCTCAATGGATCTCTTTTCTCCTAGGATAACCATTAGGATGGGGGTGACTTCATTACCTCTTAGATCGATAGGATTATTTAGAATAACTCTTGTTCTGACTATTTTCCTAATTTTAAAAGGATTATTCATCCTAATACTATTAGTGATCATCGAATTCTTAACATTTCTATTGATGACACAAGGAAGATGGAAACCCCTTTTAGGTGTATCAATGCTTTGACAAAGAAGATTTTCATGATGTTGTTGCTAAGGAGTGGACATATTGTTATGAGGTTTTTCCTATGTTTAAAGTTTACACAAGCTGAAAGCTATTAGATCCTATCTTTCTATTTGGAACAAAAAATCTGTTGGGAAATTTTTAGAAAATACAAGGATTTTGGAAGCTAAGGCTCTGGAAGCTCAGTCTATTGCTGATTTTGATCCCATTAATCATGATTTACAAGATAGAGCTATTTATTTAAGGAAAGAGTCTGAAGATATTGTGTTATCTGAAGAGTCTTTCTTCAGACAAAAAGCCAGAATTAACTGGTTGAAGGAAGGGGACTGAAACATGAATTTTTTTTACAATACTATGAAAGTCAGAAAACATATCAATCATATAAAAGCTATCAATATTGATGGGTCTCTTTTCAATAATATTGATACTATTAGAAGTTACATTGTCGATTACTAATATAGTATCTTCAATAACAAGCACTCCACGCAATACTGGAAGCTCTCAAATCTCCATTTCTCTTCTATAAATGATGTCCAAAGGATGGGTCTAGATAAGTTTATCTCTGTGGAGGAAATTGAATCAGTTATCAAGCATTTGAATTGTGATAAATGCCCTGGACCAGATGGATTCAATGGCAAATTCTTTATTAATTCATGGGATATTATTAAAGGTGATCCTATTGACTCGATTCTGAGTTTCTTTATGAGTGGTAGGCTCCTTAAGGAAGCTAATAGGACTTTCATCACTTTGATTCTGAAAAAGCAATAATACTTCTGATCTGAAGAACTGGCGTCCCGTTGCCTTGTGTAATGTCATTTTCAAAGTCATTTAAAAAATTATGAGCAACATACTTCAAGATGTTCTTTCCTCCTTAATTAGTAGTAGTTAGTGTGCCTTTGTTAAAGGTCATAGTATTCAAGATGTTGTTCTTTTATCTAATGAGTTACTTAATGATTTTAATAAGGTTGGTGCCAATCCTAAGGTCTGTCTTAAGATGGACCTTTCTAAAGGTTATGATTCTATCTCATGGGATGCTCTGTTCAATATTATTGACATCATGAATTTTCCAAAATGCTGGCTTGTTTGGATCAAAGATATCTTCTACTCCACCTCTTATGAAATTTTAATAAATGGAGAGCCTCCTACCCATTCATAACTTCTAATGGTATTCAAAATGGAGATTCATTGGCTCCATACTTGTTTGTCCTTGTTATGGAAATGTTTTTTCAGCTTATGAATAAAGCTATTCATGGTGGTAGCATCAAGCCTATAAAAGCCTCAAACAATTTTGAAGTGTCTCACCTTACTTTCGCAGATGACCTAATGATCTTTATGGAAGATAATCTTGTTGGAGCTTCCTGTATTAGGGATATTCTTCAAGAACTGTATACTATTATTGGTTTAAAGTTGAATATTGAGAAAAGTTTTGCCGTCTTTAGTACTAATGCAGATAAATTTAACTTCGCCAACATTTTAGGGATTGTGGAAGGAAAGTTACATCAAAATTATTTAGGCATCCTTATCTTCATTGGTAAGTTAACCAGGAACCATTTCTCTCATTTTCTAGATAAATTAAAGGTAGACTTGAAGGTTGGAAGGCAAACTGTTTGACAATGGTTGGTCAAGTAGAATTGGTTCAATATACTCTTACTACTATTTATCAATAATGGTCTTCCTCTTTCCCCTTGTCCCTCTCTATCTGTGATAAGATTGATAAACTGTGTAGGGATTTTATTTTGGGCCAAAATGAAAACAATAAGCCCCTTCATCTTGTTCAGTGGACCATAGTCGCTAAACCTAAGTTTCAAGGTGGGTTAAATATTAGGTATGTGAGAGATATGAATATTGTTCCCATTGTCTTTCATAGATGCAATATAGAAGAAAAAAAAGATAGCATGTCGATTAGATGGATACATGAAAAGTACTTCACTAAAAGTTCCTTTTGGACTATTACTGATAGTAACAATCATTCTTGGTTATGCAATCATATCATTAATTCTTGGCACATCTTAAACGATCATACCAGCTATATTATTGGTGATGGTAATAGAATCTCTATCTAGAAGGATCCTTGGGTACATGGTGGCAAGTTACTTGTTGAATTTCTTAGAAGGGAAAGCATCATTAATCTGGGTATTTGTAGTGATGCTTTGGTTAGTTCTCTTATCTCTGGTGATTCTTGGAGCTTTGAAGATTCTAGTCTCCACTCTGGCTTGATTTCCCTTCTTGATAGCTTACCCAAACCAAGTGTTTTTTTGGTTGAAATCATTTTTGATAAGAAGAATCAGAATAGAAGTAAGGATGTTTGGAATAGAACTAGAGACCAGGTTTCTTCTGATTCCTTTTTCAAGTGGTTGTGGAAGTTTAAGTGTCCTAGTAAATATCAGGTTCATTGATGGAAGATTGACCATGCAAGGTTGATTACCTCAAGTTACTTGAAAATGTTGGGTCTTCCTCTGGCTTCTGTATGCTTCCTTTGTAAGCAGGACAAAGAGATTATCTGGCATGTCTGTTTTACCTATCCATTCTCTAGTCACATTTGGGTTAAAGCCCAAAATTTGCTACTTAATTATGATCCATGCTCAAAATAGGTTCTCCTTCTTTTTTAGAGTATGAAGCAACACATGCTTTGCATTATTGTCCTTTATTTTCTTTGGCGAGAAAGGAATTACAGAGTCCATGAAGACAAAGCAGCTCAGGTTGAAGGGCTCTGGAAGATCATTATGAATGATTTTGACATGCTTCTTTTTTAGTTCTATCTTTGTCTCTGGGCTTGCTTGATTCTTGGTCATTAGTACCTTGTGCATAGCTTGTATAGATTTTCCATTTTCTTTGTCTAGATAGATAGTTATCTAACTATCTCTCTTGCTTTTCTTGTACATTCAAAAATACTAAAAATAGAAAGGATGCTCTTTTCAGGACAAAAAAAAGTGTTGACAACCAATGGCTACATATAGTACGTCATGCAGGGTGTCAAAGTGAAGAGGAGGACTAAAAACAAAGGAAATAAATAAGACTAACATCAAAAGGGGTTCGATAACCAAGAGAAATCATGATCCTAGCTTCTCAAATAAAAGAGGGTCTGCAAGTATCATTGACAATAATATAGCCCTATGTAGTCAATTTGGGAGTATCAAGATAAATGTAGAAGGTCGTAAATGACTAAAACACCCACAACTAAATGTCTTCTTGTAGTATTTTAGTAGTTGGCTGACAGAACCTTAGTCTTCCAGACTAAAGATTTGATTACTTTAGTCCTCCTGACTAAAATTTTATCTTTCTGACTAAAGTTTATCTACTTTAGCTATCTTGACCTAAATTTAGTTACCCAACTAATGGTGGTTACCAAGTAATAAAATATTTAATTGGTCAGATAATACCAGCCTTCACAAAACTATATAGCTCATCATATTCAAGGTTAACTTGAATGATCAACAACCCTGACTAGGAATACATTTGTCAACACTAGTTGAAAGACAAGATACACTGTTCGTTAACGCCTATACAATTGGTGAGAAAGCAACACCTACATGTGTGTAACAACAAATAAATTAAATACAATGTTGGCTCCTTAAGAAAAGAAAAAAAGATGTTAAAATTACTATGTTTGTTGAAGTTTATTACATAAGTGAGAGAATAACTTTAAAATAGTATCGATATGTCGAGTAAACTGATGCAACAGGTTGTATCAAAATTTGGGAATTTTTCAGCATAGGATTGTGGAATAAGTTTCACTGCCAGTCACATTAAAAATCATGTTTCACTTCAATTCACACTATTTCACTTCCATTCAAAATTTTCACTTTAAATTAAAACCTATAATAAAAAAGCCAATCAAATGCAGTGACACTTGTTTATACATGTTTCACTTCAATTAAGATAACATAATCATGAAAAAAATCAAATGCAAAGTCAACATCATAATTTTGAATACAAAATCATGTTTCCCAATAAGGTTCAAATTAAACTTCTTTTATAAATCCCTCAACCCGATCTTGCTACGCGGTATATATAGTCTCTGGAGCATAATGCCAGGTGTAAAGATATGTAAAAGAAATGACAAAATCATAAGATAATATTATATAATGTTTTTCCAAGTAAATTATAAATTGCATATGCAAATCTTTACTACCGGATCATTTTGGATGTCATGTGATGTTACTCTCAAAATTACCTCCACATACTTCATGACATAGTACATGCATTCCCAACCATGATTTTGTGATTGTCACACCCACACTATGTGAAATGTTAATAAATTAAAATAAGCACAGTGGGCATAATATGTTAATCCATAAAACTACCCTAGCAGACCTCCAAGACGACATTTTGTTTTATTTATCTACAACTCATACACCTTGATGGAATGCTTTTGTACCACATAAGTTAAAGGAATACATGTTGTTAAATAAATATCGATATCATGATTGAGACATTAATAAATGTATTGATGTATAAATATTTGTACTTACTCTACAACTAGAAATTTCAGCTTGTACCCCCACACATTTTCTATAGCGTCAAGATAATTCACATTTTAATGCTTGGGGAATCACAAAATATTGTCAATGCCCATTATTGAGTAAAAAAAGGTCAAATAAAAAAGGTTCCTCAATGAAAGTAATTCATAAGTTGTAATTATAAGCTAAGAAATAGAATTAAGTAATGGAAATTTACTCGACAATAAAAGAAGCTAAACTTTATCCTTTTTTTTATTATAAAAGTACTTAAGTGAATGGAGAGAAATAATAGAATATAAGTTGTTGTTTTATATCTACACTGGTAATCAATGGAGGAGATAAGAATGCCGTGTTGCTTATTTGAAACTATAAAGTCTTGGCATAATATTAGCTATAAAAGCATATGTAATATCTAAACATATGGAAAATAATAAAAAATTTATAATCACATAAAATTGATTCATTTATAAGGTCTCACTATATCCATACTTCTATAATGGATGTATGTATATAATCATAATGAAATAGAAATGTAATAATTTAAATGAAGAGACTGATGTCAAGATTTGGTCCTACACCATCCTCGATTATATGGGTCACCGTCTTTGAATATGGATTATAATTCTCTAACATTAAAAGGAATTACACTTACTCCCTAGGGGAGTTGAATATGTGTAATGATATCAAACGAGATTCATGATATCTTGGAGGAAGACCCACAAAGGTATTTGTAGGTTTTCTATCTTTTAATATTTTTGTACAATCAAAATCATACATAGACAAATATAAAATACTCACAAATGAAAATGTAACATAAATTTCACATATATTCTCATAGACAAGCATGTTTTTGTGCCACCATGCCTAGACTCTTTCTGCTTCTCTTAGTCTATTATGTTTTGGGAGAGATATTGATACTGGTGTGTCTCTCATTCCTTCACAAAAAAGTTGGATAGATACATGAATCACTTTATCAGTCATTGGAGTGCAATGTAGTGTCCCACAAAGGTGGAAAAACCTCACTATGTAACTTGATATTGTATTTAGGTTTCCAACTACAATTGGCATTGCCTATCCTTCTATAATTTAACTTGAATAATATTATACCAATAACAAAACAATATATTTCATTGGAATAATATTATATCTCTCATGAGAAACTTACATCTGGAAGGTGTGGCGAGCCATGGAGTACCCCTAGTACCTTTTATGCCTCTAATACCTATTTTGATATCTTTATCGTATGATGTAAGATGTGTTTAGTCAGAAAAGGTTGATAAGGATGAAATATACTCATAGTTTTTTCAAGTCTGAAAAGGTTCAACATACCAATTTTTTAGCTAAACTTCATGGTTGTTCCGATAAGGTAAATATGATTTCAGTCCAACACCAGCTCTTATGCGCCTAATGCAACCATGCTGCTCTTGAGCACCTAGAGAAATTGTTAGTTCATTCTTTTAGCCTTCAGGTATGAACATCCATTCTATTGTTTTCTCGTGGAGCTTGTGCTTATCATTATTAATGCAACTATTTAGTAAAATTTAAGAATTAGAAAGAAAATAAGCATGAATTGAAAGGGTCGACTGTCATCATCTTTTGTGCCACCTCAATGGTTGTAGGACTGGGAATTAATCATGAGTTGTTTATTCTAATATTTATCCACAAATCATGTCAAGGTGGATGTGGACTTGAAGTTGTGCTTGATTTCTCCTTATACAGGTGAACTTTTCTTTATTTTGGTAG
Source organism: Alisma plantago-aquatica (assembly GCA_963693085.1). Taxonomy (NCBI): domain Eukaryota; kingdom Viridiplantae; phylum Streptophyta; class Magnoliopsida; order Alismatales; family Alismataceae; genus Alisma; species Alisma plantago-aquatica. The sequence goes on from OY856411.1 coordinate 125,900,379, forward strand.
TGTAAGGCATAACCACCGGGACCCAACCTATAGTCATTGATATTCTTTGTACACCTTTACTTTTTTCACAACATGGATAGTCTGACTAATGCAAAAAATATATTATATTCAAGGAATTCTTAAAGAATAATAAGTGCAAGAAATTTTATTAACCATAAGGGTATATTAAAATATTATGCACCTTGAATTCATATGATGTCTTCAAATAAAGAACTTTTTCCCATGCCTCAAGGTCAAGATAAGTTAATTACTTTGTGACATGTCTTTCCTTCAATCACTAGTTATATATTATAGGGTCATATTGGTCAAAAAACCCATCCACATCTTCCTACACAACAATACTACCTTTTTATGATATATGTAAGACCCCTACCTGGTTCAGTGGTTAAACATACTTATTTTATTTAATTGGGTGCTTAGTTTCATAATTAAACATTTGATTATGTTTTGATATCATTTGACAAAGATATTTTTAAAATTTGGTCCAAAATGGACTTAGTTTTCTTAAGTTTTGCAAATTTATGTACATGTGCAGACCTTTATGCAATTTTCCCTTTTCTAGAGATCTAACTAAAATTTTAACAAATATATATTTTGCTTCATGGTATTCTTCATAATTTGATAAAATTTATCTTATTTGAATGTTTTGAAACCCTGTTGCGTAAAGGTATCAACCCTTGATGTTCGTTTTGTATAGAAGTGAAGGAATTTTGCACCTTCTAATGCTTGTTGGGCTCAACACTCGTTGTTTTGCACTCTTAACACTCGATGGTTGTTATGAACTCTCAAGACTTGATTGGTTGTTCTACACTCTCAACACTCTATGGTTGTTCTACACGCTCAACATTCAATGGTTACTATGTACTCTCAACACTCGATTGGTTGTTCTACGCTCTCAACACTCGATAGTTGTTCTACACTCTCAACACTTGATGGTTGTTCTGCACTTTCAACACTCGATGGTTGTTCTATACTCTCAACACTTGATTTTTTCTTGCACTCTCGACACTACATGGTTGTTCTACACTCTCAAAAACCAATGGTTTTCCTTAAAGGCTGCAAAACGATGGAGGTCATTGTACATGTAGATGGAAACCATGAACTTTGTCTGTTAGTGGAGAAATTTTTGGCCTTTGACCTTATTTCTCTCTCATCTTAGCTATAAATACAACTCCCTTCTTTCCTCAAATGAACCTTTCCACTCCAAACCCATTCTTGCTACTGGAGAGACCATCTGAAACTATAGGTTGACAAAAGAGGAGCTTCTCGAGGTCTAAGCCTTGCTAGATCTGGTTGCATGTTGTTGTAGGACTTGGATATATCTCTTTTAGGATGGATTGAAGCCTTCTTGCCTAATTTCTTGCTTCGTGCATGTAAGATCTTCCCTCTAAATGTTATTTCTTATTGTTTTCCTTTTGATCTCATTCATCAACGTTGAGATCTATGGTGTTCCTTGCTATAAAACTTGTATACACCGATAAAGGACCCTCTTTTCTTCTCTCTTTTTCTCTAGATCTACTTTTTCTCAAAGATAGGAGCTACCTTGGTGATTTTTGAGTGCACATCTTGGGTTTTATGTTCTTTTCTTCTACCAATTACATATTATATTTCAAGCCTTAAGGTAGATAAAAATGTCTAAATACAGTTACTTGGTGACTCATATTGCATGTTGATCCTTGATCTATTTTATTTAATTGGTAGATGATTTATAATGCGGTAATAGAAATAAACTATACTTATGACTCTGTCTAGACCTGATCTTTATGAAAGTTATATAATCTTTCAACTCTCTCATATTATCTACTTTAATTGTTTATAATACATAATCTTTCCATAAGCAACAAATGTTTTTAGAAGTTATATCTCTCATTGAGACATGGGTCTCACCTCGTCAGTCACCACATCTTTTTATGTGATCGTCAACAGTGCAGTCAGACTCGTAGTAATGAGGAGGATCAGTTTGAAGATATGTCGAGGAAAAAGGTTGGTGGGTTGTTTAGTGAAGTCCCAGAGTCGTATCTATACTCTCAGGTCCCAATGGGAAAGTTTTGTAGATGATGTACGTCAGACATGATATTTTGGTAGTGTAGTTGTGTTTTATGCATGTTGTAAATACATGAACAATGTATTTTTATGTAACATGTTGTAAATGAGACCACAAAACAAATGTAAAGATACCTAGTATGGTTATATATATACACACACACACACAGACACACACACACACACACACACACACACACACACACACATATATATATATATATATATATATATATATATATATATATATATATATATATATATATATATATATATATATATATATATATATATATATATATATATATATATATATGAAAGATGGTGTACCACTATGCAAATGTTCTCTGGCATATTTAGAAAGTTTATTTTGGTTTTAATTATGTACCTTTATGGTAATATGATTGATTAGTGTTTGATCAACATTTTGGTTTTGAGTAGTCTCATTTAGCGTGGAGGGTTGCCATAGTTTGGTTGGTATCATAGTCTTAGATTTGATGAGTCTATAGGCACATATGACCTAGGTTGTTGTGTTGCTTCTTACGTGATCCAACATATCTGACCATGATTTATGGTTATGCATACATGTCTAGAGGAATGTGAAGAGAATGCATAGAGTATCCTTTTGGTGCTAGGAGGTGGTGTTAGGAGACTAGGAAATGGAGGAAAAATACCTGAGACAGGGCCCAAACACCGCGTACTGCCTCTGTTTGGCCCTTCAACTATGGCTGGTCTAGCTTTTCAGTCTATGTTTGAACAATTTATGGCAACGATAACGCACCTAGTGGACAGAGTGCATAAACCTCAACCAAGGGCTCCTATTCCCAATGAGGAATCTCAGGGTCCTGGTAAGACCTTTGAGATGCTCAAGTGAGTAGGATCCACAGAGTACGAGGGCACAATAGACCCAACCAATGAAGATATGTGGTTGATAGATCTTGAAAAGACATTTAGGATTTTGAACATCTCTGAGGAGGATATGGTGAAGCATATGATCTACCTTCTAAAAGGTAGTGCTGGCCATTGGTGGGCCATAGAGGAGGAGAAGAAACATGGTGAAGTAGTTAGTTGGGAGGAGTTTTGGGGGGAGTTCATTATACGTTACTTCCCATAGATGTATCTAGAGGGAAGATGGCTCAGTTTGAATGGTTGTGCTAGGTATTGTGGTCTATCAATGATTGGTAGGTGAAGTTCATGGAGTTGTTGAGGTTTTGTCCTCACATGGGAAATACAGTGAAGGAGAGGATCAAAAGTTTTGAGAAGGATTTGAACGTTGAATTGGAAACGACATCATATGCTTTAGAGGTTCGAGAGATCTTTTTCCACATTTATGAAGTTTGTGAGGAGAATACATAGGATGGAGGTGGAGTAATAAGAAGCTAATGCAAGGAAGAGGTCTACTCAATTCCTTAAGATTGCCATCTGGAAGCTTCAATAAGCATTGGTTTTCTTCACCATTATACCAGTCGAGGTTGACTTTTTTTGAGCCAAGGACACATGTGTAGTCAAAGTTTTCTCCTAGTATAGGGAGAGTTCACATTTCCTACTAGTAGGGGCGAATAGTTCAAATTCAATGTCTATGATATGCTCTTCCAGGCCACAATATGATATATGAATGTGCTTCAAGTGTGGTCAAGTTGGGAATGTGAGATGGTATTATCCCATGAAGATCATGGAGTTGACATAGCAACTAAGGTAGTTCCAGCAAGGCTCACAACAACAACAATACAGTAGTAGTTTCCATAGAGGATGTGGCCAGTCTATGTAGGTAGGGTCTTTAGGACCAGGTAGCAAAGGTCGAGGATGATAATAGGTGATGGCTTGATTCGACGCTATGAGTCAGTCAGAAGAAGTGGTCAACTCGCGGGTTGTGACAGGTCAGTTGGATCTTTTTCACTCTGAATTATCTACTTCTCCCTTTGTATCTGTTTTAGTGGCCCGAGTGTGACACACTCATTTATCACCATTGATATGTTAAATAGTTGTAATTTTTCTATATTTAGTAGGTATGATGGCCTCTTGTTAGAAACCCCTTTGGTTAGTTATGTATTGTTGTGAGAGGCATGTCCATCTTGCATTATTTATTTCTTAGGATGCAACATTCAAGTAGATCTATTGCCACTTAATATGCATGGATTCTATGTGATCATAGGGATGGATACCTTGGAGAAATAAAAGGTTATTTTGTACTGTAGTTCCAAATTAGCAATGTTCAGTGATGGGGATGTCTCTTGGACATTCCAAGGAGATAGGAAGATGCTTCTTACCGATCTTGCGTTGGCTGTGATAGTAGAGAAGTTGATGAGACACAAATGTGAAGTTTTCTTTGCTTATGTTAGTGGATACCAAGGTGATGAGTCCTAGTATCCATGATGTACCTATGGGCATGAGTTTGAGAATGTTTCTCTAGATTGGTTTCCTGGTGCTCCACCCCCTACAAAGATTGATTTTGTAATCAATCAAGTTCCTAGAGCACAACCCATAGCTCAAGTAACCTATAGGATGGCACCAATGGATATGCAGGAGTTAAAGAAACAATTCAAGAAATTGTTGGGGAAAGGTTTAATACGACATAACATTTCCTCTTGGAGTGCTCCAGTGTTGTTTGTGAAGAAGAAGGATGGTTAGATGAGGATTTTTATAGACTACCAATAGTTAAACAAGGACACAATGAAGAATAAGTATCTACTGCTAAGGATATATGACCTATTTGATTAATTAAGAGGTGCTACAATATTTTTTTAAGATATACACGAGGTCGGTAAATCACCAATTAAGGATCAAGGTGGATGGCATACCTAAGACTACTTTTAGGACTAGGTATGGTCATTATGAGTTTGTGGTTATGTCGTTTGGGCTAACCAATGCTCCGATGACATTCATGGACTTAATGAACAAACTCTTTAGATCGTATGTTGATTAGTTTGTGGTGGTGTTCATCGCTGACTTGATATAATATGGGAAAAACCAGCAATATGACAAACATCTTTGTCAAGTGTTGGAGTTGTTCAGGCAACATCAGTTATATACTAAGTTCAATAAGTGCAAGTTTTTGATGACTGAGGTGTCTTTTCTTTGTCACATCATATTTGTAAAGGGTGATTCTGTAGACCCTAATAGGGTGTAGTTAGTTTTGGGGTGGGAGCATCTCAAGAAACCTACTGAGGTTCAAAGCTTTTTAGGTCTAGTTGGTTGCTACATGAGGTTCATTAAGAACTTTAGTGCAGTTGCTCTACCTTTATCTAGACTGACTAGGAATCGAGTTCCTTTTGTTTGGAATGACAAGTGTTTGTGTTCTTTTCAGTTGTTGAGGAGAAGTTTGACAAGTTCTCTAGTGTTGGTTTTGCCTGACCCTGGGAAAGGCTTCATCATTTTTTGTGATGCTTCAAAGAATAGGTTGAGATTAGTGTTGATGCAGGATAAGAATGTGATTTCTTTTGCTTCCATTGAACTTAAGAAACACAAGGATAACTATCCAACTCATGGCCTAGAGTTAGTTATTGTGGTCCTTTATTTGAAGATTTGGAGGCAGCATTTGTGTGGAGAGAAGTGTCAAATCTTCATAGATCACAAGAACCTCCAGTATATCTTCTCAAAGTAGGAGCTGATATGAGGTAGAGGAGATGGATGAATTTGATCAATGATGAAGATTGTATGATAGACCATCATCTTGGAAAGGAAAATGTAGTGGCTGATGTATCGAATCAAAAGTGATCTCAAATAAAGAATAGTTACACTCTATGATGTGTCACAAGTGGGACATCTTCATTTTTCTTAGACAGATGAATGTAAAATTGGAGGTCTCCTTGTTAGCACGTTTGTTGGAACAATTACAGGTATATCTGATGTTGATACAACAGATTAAAGATGCACAAAAGGGTGACACTATGATACAGAACATCAGATGGGTGTTTGGCAGCGAGAAGCATGAAGGCTTTAATGAGGTAGATTATGTGATAGTGTGTTTCCAAAATAGTGAAATGGTTCCTAACACTAGTAGTCTAAGGGATATAGTACTGGAGGAGGCTCATTACTCAACGTAAACAATGCATCTTGACATTATAAAGATGTATCATATTCTAAAGGATTTGTATTGGTGGCCTGGTTAGAAGTCAAATATGGCACAGTTTGTGGCCAAGTGTCCAGTTTTCTATAGGTCAAGGAGGAGCATCAGAGTCTAGCAAGGATGTTGCGACCTTTTCCAATTCCATAGTAGAAATGAGATCACATAACCATGAAATTTTTGGTGGGACTTCTCAGGACAACCAAAGGTCATGATTCCATTTGGGTTCTTATTGATTGGTTGACAGAGGCAACTCACTTTTTTCCAATTAAGACCACCTACACTGCAAAGAAGTTGGAACAGATCTATATTGATGAGACATGGCTTACCAACTACAATAGTATTAGATAGAGATCCTTAGTATATGAGCAGGTTCTGGGAATGTTAACATACAATGTTGGGGGACACAGTTGAGGTTCAATACATCTTTTCACCTATAAATAGATGTCCAGTCAGAAAGGACCATTTAGACATTAGAGGATTTTTTGAGAGCATGTGTTCTTTAGTTTCTTGGGAATTTTGATCTCCACCTGAGTCTGATTGAGTTTGCCTACAACAAAAAGTACCAAAGAAGCATAAATATGGCACCATATGAGGCTTTATATGGGAGGAATTGTTAGTCACCTCATTGTTGGTACGAGGTAGGTGAGTTTGAACTGTTGGGTCCTGAGTTAGTTGAACAGACTTATAAGAATATCAAGGTGATCAAACAATAGTTACAGGTAGCTCAAGATAGATAAAAGTCATATGCTCATAAACTCCATAGATGGTTAGAGTTCGAGTTGGAGACGATGTTTATCACAAGGTATCCCCTTGGAAGAATATGTTGAGGTTTGGTAAGAGGGTAAGTTGGTTGCTAAGTTTATGGGACCTTACCCTATCATGGCATGAGTTGGAAAAGTGGTATACAAGCTAGAGGTACCAGTAGAGTTGCACAATGTTTTCCATGTTTCTATGTTGAGAAAGTGTCACCACGATAGAGAGAAGATGATACATCCAGTGGAACTAGAGTTAGATGAGGATGTCTCTAATGTTGAAGATCTAGTTTTGATCTTACATAAGCACGTGCATAAGATGGGGAAGAAGGACATAGCCTTAGTGAAGGTGTTGTGGCATTACTGTGGTGTATAGGAAGCCACATTGGAGTTATCGGTGGAGAAGCGTAGGAAGTACCCATCCTTCTTTTCTTAGGATTTTGGGGGAGAAATCCATGTTAGGGATTTATGGTTGTAAGACCCTTGCCATGATTCAATGGTGAAACCTACTTATTTGATTTAATTGGGCGCTTAGTTTCATAATTAAACTTTTGATCATGTTTTGATATCATTTGAAAAAGCTATGCTTCAAATTTGGTCCAAATTGGATTTTGTTTTCTTAAGTTTTGCAAATTTATGTACTTGTGTGGACCTTTATGTCATTTTCCATTTTCTAGGGATCTAACCTCAATTTTAACACATTTTTACTTTTCTTCATGGTATTATTCATACTATCATAAAGTTTTTCTTATTTTAATGTTTTGAAACCTTGTTGCATAAAGGTATCAACCCTTGATGTTTGTTTGTTCTACACTCTCAACTCTCAATGGTTGTTCTTCATTCTCAACACTTAATGGTTGTTCTACACTATCAACACTTGGTGGTTGTTTTGCACTCTCAATACTAGATGGTTGTTTTGCACTCTCAACACTCAATGGTATTTTTGCACACTCAACACTTGATGGTTGTTCTGCACTCTCAACACTAGACGGTTGTTTTGCACTCTTAACAACCAAATATTTACCTTGATGTCTGTAAACTGAGGAGGTTCTGGTTATAAAAGTAGATGGAAAGCTTGACCTTTGACCAATGGTGGAGAAATTTACAACCTTTGACCTCCTTTCTCTCTCATCTAACATATAAATACCCCTCCCCTCTTTCCTCAAACGAACCTTTCCACTCCAAACCCATTTTTGCTATTGGAGAGACCATCTGAAGCCATCAGTTTATGAAGGAGGAGATTCTTGAGGTTGAAGCCTTGCTAGATTGTGGTTTCATGTTGATGTAGGACATGGATCTAGGTCTTCTAGGATGGGTTGAACCCTTCTTGGCTAGTTTCTTACTTTGTGCATGTAAGATATTCTGTCCTAACCTTGTTTCTTGCTTTTATCCTTCTTCTCTCCTTCATCATCATTTAGAATGGTTCTCCTTGTGGGAAATCTCATACACATGGATAAAGGATACTCTTTTCTTCTCTCTTTTGTTTTCGATCTACTCCGTTCTCAAAGATAGGAGCCTTGGAGATTTTTGAGTGCAAAGTTCATGATTTACCTTCTCTTCTTTGTAATACATTGCTATTTGGACATTCTTATGCACCTTAAGGTGAGTCATATATCCTCTAATATATTTCTTGCCTACTTATAACATGTTTTATGTAAATGTTATTCTAAAAAATCTGTAACAAAAGAAAAGATGACCCTTTTGCACTGTTTGATATGAGAATGATGATGATACAAGTTTTTAAGCCTTGATTAGATCCTATGAACGTTTCTTCTTCTATGAATGATCTTTCCCATGGGCATGCAAGGTCTGAAATCCCAAAATATTGGTGGTATGACTTCTGAAAATGTCACATAGGTGTTGTTTGGTACCCAATATACATAAGTCTGACACAAACTTTAAAACTTACTATATCATGGTTATCCTATGGTGGTGTTAATGCTTTTAACTACTATTTTAGTGTTGAAAATATAGTTATATGAAATCATAATTCTTAATGTAGATCATTCTGCTAAGGTTTTGGTCACATAAATGTGTATGTTCTTGGAAATTACATAACTCTTTCGTATGCTAAAATTTGGAGTGATATCTTTTCTATGACTTTTGAAACTCTTCATAGAATTTTAGATGACCTAATATTTTGGTGTTTTTTTTCACCCTAGTTGAGATCTAGTTCTTTTTATGGCAAAGAATGAATGAATATACCATGATGGAGTAATATTGAATAGATTTCTTTTGTTGTATATATTTGTAAATTGTATTCTACAATTTATTTTTTAGGCCTAGTTTAGGAGCTTGTATGTAACTTGGTTGATGCAGTCAAAATACTTTAAAAACATAATTAGTAAGGTGTAACCCTAATAATGAAGCACCCTAAGACCGTAGAGCTATCTCAATTTTAGAAATTACTGGACAGTGAAACAAATAATCCCAAGAGGAGCTCAAAGTCGTATATTGTTGATTAGATGTGGGTGTAGGGAAGGCATATCTCTGTCATACATATCCCAAGATTTTTGAGAGCGATTGAGGTCGTGTCTCGAATTTGATGTGTTGAGAGAAACTACAATTGTAACTCAAATTTGAGGGTTCATACCCTAGATTCTAGTGTTGTGGCATTTGTACCTAAGATGAACTAGGTTGATTTAGCAATTAAACTGATGTGCCATTATAGTTGTTACTCGTACAGACTGAGGGAAAGACATCTTAGGATTTCGGTCATCCTAGATCATACATGGGGTAGATTGTGACTTTATAGTGGTTAGCTAGTAGTTTTAGTGGTACACCTTAAACTTCCCAACACTTAATAAAGTATGTAATTCAATTGTGTGGCATATCTATTAGGGTTACTTGGTGACTCACATTGGGTGTTGGTCATTATTCTACTTCTTTTAATTGGTAAATCATTTATAATGTAGTAAGATAAATCAATTGTACTTACGACTCTGGCTAGACTTGGTCTTTATGAAAGTTATATAGTCTTTCAACTTTGTAATATTATCTTCTTTAATTGTTTAGATTACAAAATATTTCCATAAGCTATAATCATTTTTAGAAGTTATATATCTCACTAGAACATGTGTCTCATCTCCTGGGTCACCATATCTTTTAAGTGATCATCAGCAGTGTCGTCAAACCCATTGTAACTGGGAGGATCAGTTTGGAGATCTGTAGAGGAAGAAGGTTGGTGGGTTGTTTAGGGAAGTCCTATATTCATCCCTATACTCTCAGGTCTAGGCAAGGAAGTTTTATAGATGATGTACATCGACTCATGATTTTAGTAGTGTACTTGTGTTTCTTACATGTTCTAAATATGAGACCAATATAATTTTGTATAATAGGTTGTGGTTGACACCAAAGATTAGATGTAAAGATACAAGGTATGGTTGTATATATATGTAAGATGTTGGAGCGTTGTGTAAAAAAATATTTTACATGTTTAGAAAGTTTATTTAGGCTTTATTTTGAATATCTATGGTAATATGATTGATTGCTGTTTGATTGACATTTTGGTTTTGAGTAATCTCATTTATCGTGGCAGGTTCCCATAATAAACCCATTCATCTAGTTGAAAATTTCCCTACAAAATTAGTTATACTAAGAGTTACCAAATGAGAACATAATCTAAAATTGACAATTTGATATAAATGCATATAACTCAATTGTATGTCTTTCCACATGAGATTTGTCAAGGAAATATAAACTTTATGCCAAGAGTTGCATAATTTGGAACCTTATTGTGCTAAACAATCCATAAGTAGTGTTGCAAAGTACTAGCATTCTCCCCTGATAGGTGACATTGTGTCATCAAACATAATGGTGAATAATCGACCTTGACATGGCCCTAGCTGGAATTGTTTTAGCTGGGGCTTGAGGGATCCCCACACACCGTATGGGAAGAATGATGGTGATCACCCTGTGTGTGTATCTCCCTATCTTGTGAATCTCAGGTAGTGCCATCCTCGTGTGTATCATGATCTTAGTGGAGATGTGCATAATACATTGGGAATTTTCTCTTGTGGAGGACCTTACTGAGAAGCGTATGTCTTAGGCACCATCACAACTTATTTTTTTATTCAAATCCTCCAACTTCATATATTGAAAAGGCATATGTCATCTACAGAGACAAGAAATGCATAAAGTGAAGAGTACAAGGCCATACAAGCTTGATCAGAAAAAGTTAAGATGCTTCTGTCTAAATTCATCCCCCAACACACTAACAAAAGAAACTTATGACCAGATATCCACCACGACCATGGGTAGAACTTGCATACATTAGACCCTCACCATAGAGACCAAGAATGAGAGAGAAAAAGTTCTAACATACACCACTAACTTTCCTCTAAAGAAGAAGAACAACAACACTACCAACTAAGAAGCCACCAAGATAATTCTAAATAAACACCAAAAGTAAAACTAAAAGCAAAGGACAAATCACACAAACATAACCTGATAGAGACAAAAGAAGAAATAGGTAGCAGGATTTAAAGGTGAAGGCGGAAGAAACATGATAGGCCAAAACATTGTCGATCGACGCCAGTGGAATAGAGAAGATGATGATAGAAGAGAGGGAGATTGTTCAGGAAAAACCCGCCATATCGACCTCCTCATTGTGTCGTTCCCCCTTCTCAAGCTGAATTTCAAGAAGTAAACAAGGAAAATAGCATAGAAAGAGGCCTCCATCACCCAAACTTCGAAACACCCAAAGGACCATCACACCTGTGAAACAACCAAATCAGCCAAACCTACAACTTCCTGGCTAAAACCCACTAAACCAAGATGATAACACAACAAAAGGAGAACATCAAGGGACAATTGAGACACAACAACACCTAACCTACAACAGGAAAAGTGTTGACTCAAGGTCAATTTAGTCAATGTTGACTCAAGGTCTACATTGACTAAACACTTGTTTTGATGACTACTAAACCATTCCAATTATTTGTGTCTAATGCTTCTCCTTGAGTGATTTCGGATTAGGTATAGACGCACTCCAAATTCTCTAACTTGTACATCTCAACTTGGACAAAAGACAAGTCAAAGTCAATACAAGTGCACATTTTTGAAATATGATGTAAATGCATTAGAATCATGTTTTAAATCACTTTTAAAGATTGTATGACTTGTAATTAAGCTTAGAAAAAATCAGGAGCACTCGATTGATCCTGATTGGATCTAGAAAATGACTTTTGATCGGCTGAGTTTCCCTTTCATAGAACTCAATTGACCCCTCTATAGCCCAACACTAATTTAAGTTGATCGGTCAAATTACCCCAGGACAAACTTGACCGATGGCTTAAATTGGTCTTGTTGCATCGAGTAATCTTTATAGATATTCAATCGATAGCACTGTTTGGAAAAGTGAAAAAAAAGGTGTTTCTAGCCATTGTGGAGTTGCAACAATCAAAAATATATTCGTTGCAAGACACAAAACAACTCATTTTCATTCTTAAGTGTTTCCAAAGGCTAAGAGGAATCAACTATAAATAGGCCCCTTGGGCTTCATTCTAAGATTGAGCATTCAATGCAAAACTCTATATGAGGTTCCTAGTCCATAGTTGAGTGCATCCTATAGCCTCCTCTCTCTCTCTCTCTCTCAGCTTAATCTCTTACTACATCCATTAGAGTGAGTAGGATATTTGAAAGAGAGCTCATCCTACATGTATATCCTCTCATTTCCATCACCTCCTAATCTCTCATTTCAACCATGAAGATGAAGGTTCTCTCTCTTGGATAAGTGAGGTGAATAAGAACAAGGGAAGGAGTCCCTTGGTGAATATCAAGGTCGAAGACTTGGAGCAAGAGTGGGTAAGCCCTTGGTGAAGGCAGAAGACTCCTTGCTCAAGTGGGTAAGTCCTTGGTGGAAGCGTCTACGTGTGAAGGTGAAGTCAAAGGCTGAAGATTAAAGAAGAGTGGGTTATTCCTAGAAGGATGAAGACTTGTGTAGGAGTGAAAAAAAGTCTTTGGAGAAGGCCAAAGACTCGTTGCAAAGTGGGTAAGTCCTTGATAAGGTTGAAGACTCTTTGTATTGGATAGGTAAGTCCTTTTATGGGTCATGTATTGTAAGTCTTATGAATGAATATAAGAGTGAAATAGTTAAGAAATCCTAGAGGTTGACCTCTCTTGGTAGTGGACTGACATACTTCTAGTTTGAAGTGTGGAACCACTCCACATAGCTTGTCAATTGGTATATCTTCAATCTCTCTCTCCCTTGATATGTCTATTTTTAGTTGCACTCAATTTCCCATATTAAATGCATTCATCTCTATTCACCCCCCTCTAGAGCATCCAATCACCCATCTAGGATCCAACAAAAAGAAACAACAACAAAGCAGGAAGATAGAAATATAAAAACAAAAAATTTAAAAGAAACGACACAATAAATAGGATAGCCGGCATCGGCAGCCCCTCAGAAGATCCATGCCAAATGCATCATCGTAACTGCCTCTACACTTACACCAAATGACTGTTGCATCGGAGATGAAGCCAATGCCCAAAAGCAACCACACCCTGACTCTAAATTCCAGATTTACAATCTAGGGGACCTGACCTACCTACCAAAAAGGGGCAAAGAAGATATGAGAGGAACCAATAGAATCCTAGGGGGAAGAGGGTGGCTATGCGCTAGAAACTGACATGCTCCCCTGAGATGGAGGTCCAGCGCTCAAGAGCACTAGATTGCCTCTACGATCGCCAAACCTATTTTTCTCTATTTCAATCTGTGGTGTCCCATACCTCCTTACTGTCACAACTTCTTTATGATGTTCCACTCCTATAGTTGTGTCTTAGATAGCATCTCCCTTGGTGTTGCTACCAGATTGATGATCCACACTATTATTATCATTCATTTGGGCAAATCATTGGTAACAACAGGTGAAGTATGGGTTTCTTGACCCTCCCATGATGTCCAAAAGTTCACATTAGCGGGATTCAAAATTAGGGTACAATATCATATGAGAAGATAATTTGTGTTTGGGGATAGGCCCTTCCACACACATTATACCAAGTGAGAGATTGAAACAACTTCCCCTTTAGTTTGGAAAGTGTGTAAAAGGTAATACTCCTCAATTTCTTGAAATTTCCTCACGATAAAAGACACTGACAATGTTTTTGTTTTTTAGTGTCACTTTAGGTGATTGTACCTAGCCCTAGACTAGGTGAGATAGATGAGTTTATTCATTTTGGTGTGATTTGTATTTCTAATGCCATGATGGAAAGTGAAAGGATAGTGGGCATGATGTTTCTTAGCAAAGTATCCCAAAAGAATAATTTCAAAAGAGGATATAATGTGTGGATCAATTGTTCGACCAAGATTTAGGTAGCTCCCATTGGGCTAGTCACTGTGCTTAATCAATTTCTTTTATTTTGTAGGGTGTCCACATCCAGCGGGGTTGCCAAACTAAAACTCCTAGAAGCATGCATAACATCCTTGTTCCCTCCTAGTTTGAGGAATTTCTTCTCAGGGTTCTTGCCCCTTGGATGCAATGAGATGTCAACAAGGAGGGTGTAACGAACCCCAATTATGAGCATCCCTCAATTATGAGAGACTTAGAATATAAGGATCGAAGCATAAAATTTCTAGGGTTAGAGTCAACAAATAATAAAACAAAAGTAGATTATTTGCATTTATTGAAATAAAATGAATACATATATTTATATTATACTCATCAAAGGTATTACATGAATATAGGATGATTAAAACATTGAAACACTAGATTTGATAATTAACATGTTAAATGTTTGGAATAGGTTTATTTTGTGATAGTACCTGATACTAATGAATAAGTATGATACCATAAGGTCATAGTAAGTATTAGGGTTTTCATAATTATCTGTTGGGGTGCTAAGGTGATGAATGTATATTCATCCCATTTCTAGTTTCATTAGTAGTCTAGTTTAGCATACAAATTCCTTTAATTTCACTAGAATAATTTTGTTTCAATCTACTTAAGATTTTATACTAATTTGTATGAATTTGATAGTTTTGTTGACTCCCTTTGCATGTTTTGAATTATATCACTCTACAGCAAGTTTGAATTCTATAAACCTACAAACCAACCTTCAATTTTTGTTAGTTATCAAGCCATTGACCTACTATCCATTGATCTAAATGCTCGAGAGCCCCATTAAAGATCAAGGTCAATGACCCATTGACCCCTTGTCAACTTTTAGAAGGTCAACATTCAATCCCGTCAATGACCAAGATTGATGACCCATCAACTTTTCTCCATCGACCAACATAATTAGCTGCCGGTCTACAATAGACAGGATAGCATCCATCGATCGATGGCTAATGATCAAGAATTCCATCGATCCTAAAGGTTGATGACCCATCGAACTCCAAGACCAATGAGAGGAAACCCAAGAGACAACATCGATCGGTTGACACCCATTTCTCGACATCGATGGGAAGCACAAGTAGTCGACAGCCACGACCCCATAAATAGGCCCCAAGCACAAGAGTAGAGATTATATTGAATTTTGGAGACAAATTTGCCAAAACATTGAGGTAGAGATCAGGGGAAAGGCTAGATCAATCGACCTAGCTAGTGCCACCAACCTAACTAGGAAATTGACATGTAGACTTGGCTACTTCTGTAATATATAGAAACTTAGGTATGTTCTTAGTTTATCCTTAGTCTAAGTTTTTCATAACCCTTGTATCCTTTTTGGCCTTAATGTTTAATTTGTGAAAATATTAATGGTTTGGAATATAATTAAACACTTACAATATTAATGTAAGGATATGTGCATAAATATCCTAGTGGATGTTTGAATGAGGGTCTAAAATGCACTTTAATTACTTAAGTGGGATAATGATAAAATATTTCAACCTAAAACTTTCTATGGCCTTTTTGAACAAGAAAGAGAAAGAGGAATACATAGAAAAGCTATAAACATGAAAATGTGGCATTAAATGATCTAATTTGATAAGTGATTATAATGTGAAGTAAATTTCCTAAATTTCATAAAATGTAAACTCAAAAGATAATTCTAATCCCAATTCATTTTCCTTGTATATTTTTTGGCTTGGAGGCCAAGTTTGACAAATTTAGGATAATAATATCCATATTTATTTTATTTAGAAAAGAAAAGGTGATTTTTCTCCAAAATATGAAATAAAATATTTAATGACTCAAAAAGAGAAAACTAAACTTGGATACGAACTCTACACATTAAAATAATCTTACGAGTGAGTTTTCATGTCAATTGGATAATCATTAATGTACATATGTAGATTAGGAAAGAGAAAATATGTAACTGCCCAAAATATTAAATAATGTGCAAAATAACTTCAAAGGATAAAATTAATGGCTAATATGTGCCCCATATGTCTTAGTTTGCTAGAGGGTGAAGTTTCACATTAATTGGCGGTTTTTATGTGTCTCTAATGTGATAAGAAAGACAAAATATGAATTAGTCTAAATGAATTAAATAAATAGAAAAATTTTCCAAAAAGAAAAACTAACACCAAAATTGGAATGTACATGTCCTAATAAGTCTAGATACCAAATTTGATATAATTTGGAACT
This sequence comes from Alisma plantago-aquatica, assembly GCA_963693085.1. Classification (NCBI taxonomy): domain Eukaryota; kingdom Viridiplantae; phylum Streptophyta; class Magnoliopsida; order Alismatales; family Alismataceae; genus Alisma; species Alisma plantago-aquatica. Next base: position 125,916,770 of record OY856411.1, read on the forward strand.
TGTTTGAGCCTTAAATAAGTTAGAAAAATAAACTTAATTAAACTTTAAATGAACATTTAATTATTTTGATTTCTAGATTCCAATGCCCTGAAGTCTCAGATTTCCTCTGTCACACTCTTTATGTATTCGTTTCATGGGCCTTACTAAATGTGACTCTATTTTTTATTCCCTTGAATTGTGATCTGAGGGTATGGAGATTGTCTTCCACCCCTGGTTTCTTCCCCTATCTCACAAATAGTAACTTCTTTCCTTCAGTGATTTTGTCTCCCCCTTTTCTCCCTCTTCAGTGCACGGTTTCTTTATATATCCATTTCTATATAGTATTCTAGTGATTTTGAATTGTTTAGTACCAACTTCCCCATGTAATTCATATCCTAGAGAAAAACCCTAAATTGTCTCTCTTTGTTTTTCTTTCCATAGGTCGTGTTTTCAAAGAAATCCTGTAAATATATGTGTGAGAAGTACCGCCGAACCCTAAGCGAATCTTCTCCATCATTTATTGATCCCGAGACACATTGGGGTAGTGTCAAAAAGTGGATTTTACCTCGCCGAACACTACAGTCATGGACAAGAACTCCGACCATCACAAATTAATTAACCTCACCGTATGTACCCCTGAAACCTCTCCTTGCATTGTATACCACAATATCTTCATTAATGATGGTTTGTGTTGGGTTCTCAATTGTGGTCGTTGAACCAGTAGTTGTTGTGTGCCTAGGCCCTTTTTTAAAACCACATTGGTCTTCTGATTATCTGGATATTTCTTTTTGTCTTAGGTTCCCCATGCTATGTTCATGGGTAGTTCCTATTCTTAATTTTTCTCACTGTGCTTGGTTTTGGTCTCTATTGGGATTCTCTCCTGAGTCAGTCATGGTGGTAGTCTTTTTCTGGCGCTCCCGATTACTTCACAACATGTTCTTGGTTCCTTTGCGATTAGTGAACCACGAGGAATCCACAGGAGATCTTGTTTGGACTTTGTAAGTAGAGTTATGCGGTTTAAGTTTCTCACTGGAGAATTGATTCAAGCTCTAGTTTTTTAGGTGAGATGGAAAAAGCGAGGAAGACAACCCTAAGTGCTTTTCCAACTCCACCCTCTCATAGATTCAAATTTTATTGGTTTGTCTCAAGGCAATTTTGTCTTTTTCATAGACTATTCTTGAGCTTTACAATATCGAGTCATGAACCAAACGGAGGCCACTTGGTGATATATGATTAGACCACCTCAGTGAGAACTGTCCACCTAGATATGGACTTTGCTCCATGCACAAAATTCTGGATTTTTCTGATTGGTCAAGATTCTAAAATACCTATTAAATTATTTAAAGCTCAGAGAAATATTAAAAAATATTATCCAAAATTAGAAAAATATTTACTATCTGATGGTGCTATGTATATCACTTAAATCTGATGATTTGAAAAGGTGATTTTTAATGTTTTTTTCTAATTTTTTCTAATTTGTAAATTCATAACTAATAATTTATAGTTCAAAAAAATAAAATAAAATATATTTTGAAATAAAAAATATAATATAAAATATAACCTAGTTTTGATTAACTAGTTTACTAATATTAAAAAGCAATTTTTAGGGTTTTGAATAATTAATGTAAACATAACCCTAAATCTAGATATATGCATCATAGTTGCTTTGGAGACCTAGACTTGGATCAAGGATTGACTTTGGACTGTTTATATTCTTTATTAAGGTATATTTGCATCCCCTATTATTCCTTTGAGCGATAAACTTATTTTCTTCTTTCTCTTGGTCCTATGGACCATAGCCTACACAATATTTCTTTCTCTTTTGAGAACATATTTCTTATGGAATACCTTATTTGTTTCTATTCTTATATCAATTTATTGTGATGGACATTCTTTTGGACTCTATCCTATATATTTTTTCATGGTGCAACTTTACTTGGTTAGATGCTCTTTTTGTCCACTTTTGTGGTGGTTGCTTATATTGGCATTTATGTGGTGACAATTTGTGTTTATTCTGACAATACTTTTACTTGTCTCTACATTATGAATGTTTGATTTGAATAACTTGTATATGTGCATGCTAGGTGGTGTATCCCTATTGTGTGTATTACCAACAAAGGGTGCATATGGTGATTCTTATCCCTGGGTAATTGTGTTGTAATGCCAATACTCCACCAAAGATTATGGTGGTAATGCTATAATATGTGGTTATGGTGGTGCTGCCATATACCTTAAATGTTAATGTGATCTTGCATGCACGCAGGTTGTTATTATAGTGATGGGCTTTGTGCCCAATGATTATGTGTGCTTTTGTGGCTCCACTTTTATGATTGTTTTTATGGAAAGTAATATTCTTTTTATCAATCATTTATAATTCTCTTCTTTTATGCCCACTTCTGGTAGTCCTCATCTTTTCTATGGGATGCATTCTTTACTTGATGTCCTTTTGCTCCTTATATTGCTCAATCCTATTTTTAGTATGCACATAGTGCTTTCTGTTGATGTAATCTAGTTTTCTCCTCTTGTTGGGGTATGCTTTGAATCCCAGATGTAGCAAAAGGAGAACATGGCTTTCAACATGGACTTATCTTAAGAAGTTGAAGCTTGGAGACAAATTTGACGTGGTATAGATTTCCCTCTATATGGGTCCTTATGTTCTATCTTCCATGTAAACCCTATATAGGATATTGATGATTAACTCTTAATAAATTGAATATAGTCATTACTTGATTCCACTTTTATACTCTTTGGTCTATAAAATCTAAAAAAATTACTCCTGTTCAAAATACCTTTTTGAGTGTGTTTGGAATGGATGTTTTATTTATCAAATTTTTAGTAGGGAGTGGATCTCCTCGAGGTCCCACTCCTTACAACATGGTATTAGAACCAATGGTATTTGGAATCTAAGTATTTCAATTAGGTATCCCTAAATAGAACACTTGCCTCACATAGTTTCCCTTTAAGAGACATATTTACCCTATAATTGACCTTTGAGATGATAAAAGGTTGATTTAGGATCATATGAGTTTCAAATTGGAATCATGATGTGATGAGGTTTTAGGTGATCTTACCCTACCTTAGTGGTGTCATGCATCTTTGGATGTTATGCGGATGAGGCACTGGTTTGATACGGAGGACTTACAATGGAAAATTTGTGACTTGGTCCCCATATTGATTTTTGGCCGGCATGTTTGTTTTACATCACAACATTTTTCATCATCAAAATTATTCTCGTTATAATATAATATGTTCAAAAGAAATTCTCTCGAGATTTTATCAAAGTTTCCTTGAACTAAGTCACAAATAAGAAATGTGTGAGGTATGTATAGTGAAACCCTAGAATTAGACTAGAATCTAAACCCTAGTTTGTCTATGAAGAAGTGACTACAAAAAGTGGAATAATATAAAGGTGAAGTGGACCTTCCCTTTGTACCCTATGACTTTTTTTATGTGAATCTTAGGGTTGTTAGGTTATAGATACAAGGACCAAAGATCAATCCTAGTTGGTTATGACTTTTTAGTTGGATGCATGTACAATGTAAACCCCTAAATATTAATAATTAAAAGATGCAAAGTGACCATCGTACCTTGATGTTGTGTAGCTTGGATTGTTAGGATAAACCTTTTAGGGGGTGAAGAGTAGTTATATGATGATGTATGGATGATCAGATTTTGAGTAAAAAATCCTCTTTAAGGGATGGAGTGTTATAACATACTGAAACTTGGGTATATTCTTAGTTTAGCCTTAGTTTAAGTTTTCATAACCCTTATATCATTTTTGGCCTTGATGTTTAATTTGGGGGAATACGAATGGTTTGGAATATAATTGAACACTAATTATATTAATGGAAGGTTATACACATAAATATCTTAGTAGATGGTTCAATGAGGGTCTAAAATGAAATTTAACCACTTAACTGGGATAATAATAAAATAAATTCCACAAAGAACTTTCTATGGCCTTTTGGAACAAGAAAGAGAAAAAGGAATAAATAAAAAATCTATAAACATGAAAATGTGGCATTAAATGATTTAATTTGATAAGTGATGATAATGTAAAGTAATTTTCCTAAAATTAATGAAAGGGAAAATCAAAAGATAATTCTAAGAGAAAATTCATTTTTCTTGGATATTTTTTGTCTTGGTGGCCAAGTTTCAAATTTTAGAATAATAATAGCCATATCTACTTTATTTAGAAAAGAAAACATGGTTTTCCTCAAAAACATGAAATAAAATATTTAATGACTCAAAAAGAGAAAACTAAATTTTGATTTGAACTCTACACATGAAAATAAGTTTAGGGTAAATTTTCATGTAAATTAGATAATATTTAATGTACATAGTAGATTTAGGAGAGAGAAAATATGAATTGCCCAAAATGTTAAAAAATGTGCAGAATAACATCAATGCATAAAATTAATGGTCAGTTAGTGTTCCATATATCTTCGTTTGCCTGAGGGTGAAGTTTCACATTCATTGGTGGTTTCTAGATGTCTCTAATGTAATAAGGAATAGAAAATATGAATTACTTTAAAAGAATTAAATAAAATAGATTTTTTTTCAAAAAGGTAAAATAATGCCAAAATTGGAATCCACATGTATGAATTAGTCTATATACCAAATTTGATATAATTTGGAACTTGTTTGAGCCTTAAATGAGTTGAAAAAGTAAAGTTAATTAAAATTTAAATAAATAATTAAATATTTTAATTTCCAGATTCCAATTTCTTTTAGTTGCAGATTTCCTCTGTCACATTGTCACACTCTTTATGCTTTGGTTTCCTAGACCTTACTAAATGTTACTCTATTTTTTGCCCTTAGATCGTGATCTGTGGGTATGGAGATTGTCTTCCACCCTTGGTTTCTTTCTTCTTTCTCACGATATGTAACTTCTTTCCTACACCAATTTTGTCTCGACCTTTTCTCCCTCTCCAGTGCATGGTTTCTTGATATATTCATTGCTATAGATTTGTTATGTGATTCTGAATTGTCTAGTACGGACTTCACCCATGTAATTCCTCTCCTAGAGAGAAACCCTAAATTGCCTGTCTTTGATTTTCCATCCAAAGATTGTGTTTTCAAAGAAATCATATAAATATATGTGTGAGAAGCACCGTCGACCCCAAAGTGAATCTTCTCCATCCTCAATTGACCCTGAGACACCCTGGGGTAGTGCCTCCAAGTGGATTTTACCTCGATGGACACTACAGCCATGACAAGTAACTCCGACCATCTCCAATGAAGTAACCCCTCTGCAAGTACCCCTAAAACCTCTCCTTACTTTATATACCCCAATATATTCATTCACATTGGTCTACATTGGGTTCTTAATCACAGTCGTCGAACCAATAATTGGCATGTGCCTCAGCCCTATCCTATTTTTCACACCGCCTTGGTCATCTGATTGTCTGGGTATTTGTTTTCATCTTCGGTTTCCCATCCTCTATTCATGGGTGGTTCCTATTCTTCATTTTTCTGACTATTTTTGGCTTTGGTTGCTACTAGAATTCTCTCTTGAGCCTGTAATAGAGGGACTCTTTTTCTATTGCTCCGGGTTGCCTCACAGACTGTTCTTGGGTCTTCTATGATATGTGAACCATGAGGAATCCATATAGGTTCTTGTTTGGATTTGTAAGTAGCATTATGGGGTTTAAGTTCCTATTTGGAGAGCTGAATCAAGCTCTGGATTTTTGGGTGAGAGGGTGAAAGCAAAGAAGACAACCCTCGGTACTTTTCCAACTCCACCCTCTCATCAGCTTGAATTTTGTTGGTTCGTCTCAGGGAAATTTTGACTTTTTCATAGACTATTCTTGACCTTTACAACGCCCAACTGTGAACCAAATTGAGTCTAGTTGGTGATCTAAGACTAGCCCACCTTAGCAGGAATTGTCCACCTAGATATGGACTTTGCTCCATGCATAGATTTATGGATTTTCCTGATTGGTCAAGATTATAAAATTCCTATTAAATAATTTATAGCTTAGAAAAAATATAATAAAAAATTAGAAAAATATAACCATTCTGATGGTGCTAAGTTTTTCTCTTAAATATGATTTTTTAAAAAGGTGATTATTATTGGGTTTTCCTAATTGGTTATAATTTATAATTTCATAACTAATAATTTATAAGTCAAAAAAATGAAGTAAAATATGTTTTTAAATCAGAAAAATTTAATCTAAAATGTGGCATGGTTTTGATAACCTATTTCACAAATATTAAAGAGGTGATTTTTAGGGTTTTTAATAAATAATGTAAATCTAACCCTAAATCTACATATATGCATCGTAGGTGCTTTGGAGACCTAGACTTGGATCTAGGACTGACCTTCAACTATTTAGATTCTTTAGTAAGATATGTTTGAATCATCTATTTTTCCTTTGAGTATTAACCTATTTTCTTCTTTGTCTTGGTCCTATGGACAATATCCTACACAATATTCCTTTCTTTTTTGAGAACATATTTTTTGTGTAATACATTATTTGTTTATGATCTTGTAATCAATTTATTGTGATGGACATTCTTTTGGACTCTATCTGATGTATTGTTTCATGGTGGAACTTTACTTGGTGATAGATGCTATTTTTGCCCACATTTGTGGTGGTTACTTATATTGTCATTTATGTGGTGACAAATCTTGTTTATTCTGACTATACTTTTACTTGCCCTCTACATTGTGCATGTTTGGTTTGAATAACTTTTATATGTGCACACTAGGTGGTGCATCCCAATTGTGTGTATTACCAACATATGGTGCAGATGGTGACTCTTGTCCCTAGGTAATTGTGTTGTGATGCCATTTCTCCCCCAAAGATTATGGTGGTGATGCCATAATATGTGCTTATGGTGGTGATGCCATATACCTTAAATGTTGATATGATATCACATGCATGCAGGTTGTTATAATAGTGATCTATTTTGTGCCCAAAGATTATGCATGCTTTTCTAGAACCACTTTTATGATTGTCTTTATGGAAAGTAAACTCCTTTTTATCAATCATTTATAATTATCTTGTTTTATTCCCACTTTGGGTAGTCCTTATCCTTTCTATGGGAAGCATTCTTTACTTTATGTCCTTTGGCTTCATATATTTCTCAATCCTATTTTTAGTAAGCACATAGAAGCCTTTTGTTGATGTCATCTACTTTTCTCCTCTTGTTGGGGTATGCTTCCAACCCCAGATGTAGGTATAGGAGAGCATGGCTTTCAGCATGGACTTATATTAAGGAGTTGAAGCTTGGAGAAAATTGTGATATGGGTTTGATTTCCTTCTATCTAGATCCTTATGTTGTATCTTCCACATAAACCATGTACGGGAGATTTATGATGTACTCTTAATAATTGAATATAGTCATTACTTATATTTTTTTTTCTACACTCTTTGGTCTTTTGTATACCATTATATACAATTTGAAAATTTTACTCTTGTTTCGACATACCTTTTTGAGTTTGTTTGGAATGGATGTTTTATTCTTCAAATTTATAGTAGGGAGTGGATCCCATATGGGTCCCACTCCTTACAAATTCCATCGACCTACACAAATCCAAGGTCATAGATCTCCTTCTATAAGGTGATCGATCTCTTTCGGGAGCCATTGTCCATCCACCTACTTCAACTGCAAGTCAGGGTTAATACATGTAAGAGAGAGAAGAAAGGAAGTATGTCTTTGCACACCATGCCGATCTACTTCTTCTACCATCTTGACCATTATTGTGTCCCCTTCCTCTACTAGTGATATTAATCTCACCATGTTAAGGGAGTAGTCTTTTCACTAGGATGTGGAGATCATCCCAACTGCCCCTTTCTTGCAATTTCATTCACATTCCAATGCTTGTATGAACTCATTTAATTCATAGTAGTTGTTTATTTTATGTTTTGTGGATAGATCATTTTATTTATGTTATTTTTTATAGTCTTATTCAATGCAAACATCAATGTTTAATATTTAAATATCGATAGCTTTGGTTGATGCCCTAATGAGAACTTCATACAAGAATTCTCTGGAGTAGTGGATATAGGATATGTAAGTAACGAGCATCAAGATTATAGGGATATCTATGCATGCAAGTTTCTAACGCTGAAAGGAGAAACTTGCATAACTCTAATTATATCTTTTTACATGGTTGGATTTGAATGATTATGCAGATTCAAGTAGTGATAGTGAAACTCAATTCCACCCTAGTGATTCAATCCATTGATAGCTAGAACCACAATCTAGATCTTTTTATTCTTGAAACTTTAGATATCCAAACCAACTCAAAGTTTGTGATAAATACTAGTTTTTGATAGGTTACTTTGAGCATATAATCCTCAAATTTTTTCTTTTGGGATTTGATCCTAAATTATACTACAATAAGATCTGTTAATTTGTAGGTGGAATTATTGCACATTAATTTTGGTGAACTCTAGGAGTTTCACTCCTAGCTAATTTGTTGTACATTAATATCTACAACGTAAGCCATAAACAAGGAAATTAAGGTTTAGAAGCTAATGTTCTATGTAATTTTGTTCTGAAGCAACATGACATAATCTAATTCCTAATAATGAATTAACATACATAATCTGATGATTAGGGTTACTCCTGATTAATAATTTGGGTTTATAACCCTTAGGACTCTTTATATTAGGTATATTAGGGTGTATAAGTCATTAGATCCAAGTGCATAGGAATTATGGTTTTAAAACCTAACCCCAATGTTGACCCTAAACCAAAGAAACCTAACCCTTGGTCTCAACCTTGTTTGTACAATATGAATATATGTTGACACATTGGCAATATACATAAATGCATATAATATAGATTTATTTTGTTGATTGCTTTGATTTCCTGTATTCATTTGAAGTATTTTGAATGGATTATACATGATAAAAAGGTACATGGTAGAGATTATGAATGCTCACATGTAACAACTCTCGAAGTTGGTTGATCATTTCCAAATCATTTATGAACAAATTGTTGGATGTTTATATAATTTCATGTAACTATTATATCACTATGAGTATCATATATAACCTATGTGGTTCTGAACCCTATGTTACTTTGCATCAAGGGGTAATACATGTAGGTCCAAGAATGGATAGTGATTACACTCAAGATAGCACACCAATAATGGGCTATAATATCTAGTGAAAATTCAAGTGCATATGTGTAATTAAATGATTATTGAATATATTTGTACATGTGATGTTTTGGATGAACCCACACACTACTATAGAAATATTCTTACCATGTTTTGCTTTTCGACATTATAGGTAGTCGATACACGTGATACAAGGACATGAAGATAAAGATGAAATATATCAAATATATTTAATCTATCCCAAGGAGGATTAGTTAGATATTTTTGTACTTTTTCTCATATGTGTTAGTTCTCATGTTGAAAATTCATGTAACTCCTTAAAAGGATTATACATCTAGTATCATATATTTGTTCAAATTAATGGATAGTATTCACTATTGATTATTATTTGTTTATTTTGATCCTAGAAACTTGGGTCTATCCTTATATTCTAGGTCTCTCTTAATTGAGGAATGCTCAGAGTTGGGGGGTCGTTACATTTGGTATAAGATCCTAATTTTATAAAATAAGTTGATAATTTCAAATAATCTATTCAAACATCAGGAAAATTATTAGGGAAAAACTAAGGGTAGTGGCATCTATAAAGGATCATGGCTTTGTAGGATGGCAATATTTTCCTTTGCACCATTAAGTTGGTATACATGGACTCTCTTAGGAATTGTAATACATATCTGGATAGAACTTAGGTTTTTACTAAAGTAATGTTTCTAGTAAGTTTTTTCAAATATTATTTTGTCCCCTTCTCATCTATTTTCTTACCTTAAAATGCACTTCACTCCTCATATCAAGTTAGGGTTCTGAGAAAAAGTAGGATTGAGGCATCCTCATTTTGTTAAAATATAATACTTATTAGATGTGGAAATGGGACATATAGTTTGTATCCCTCTAGTGAGGATACTACAAACCCAAAAAACCTTTGGGTTGGCATTATCGTTGAGATATGCTATAATGCCTAAATACCATGAGGCTTGGATTATCCTCACTAGAGGTATTACCTCTAGGTTGGCATTATCATTGAGGGATGTGAGGGATGCAGTAATACCTAAATCCAATAAGGTTTGGGAGATTAGCTATTGATCGAATTCACCTCCCCTTTGGGATCTCGTGCATATATAAGGCATCTATATGTTGTGTCAAAACACATAGTTCACAAAAGACAGCCCAATTGAGATAGAGATTACCATCAGTTTCCTGGTCTTGAACCACCTCAACCTCTAGTGAGCTTAACCTCACTACGAAGCCTTAGTAAAACCCATGCTAATTGCACTAACCCAATGCTCTAAGAGGGGATTCTGACACATTCTAAAGGATTATGAGGGTCAGGGAAAGCTCGAACCATGTTCTCATCATCTCATCTCTAGAGAATACTACCCATCATCTGACAACCATCTCTGTATACCGTGAGGCCCTTCAAGGGGTGGAAAAGCACCAATGAACTCCCTACGATATTTGGAAGTCTCAATTTCTCATGGATTGAGGTATTTCCCCATTTTCTATATTCTTGATGCATTATTGATCACCCAATACCTTGAGACCACATTTGACCACTCCACTACAAGACAATTATCTAGTCGAGTCTAGAACGGATTGCAAAGTCCATCAGCCACCTAGGGTGAGGATGTCGGGTAGGGAATGCTAAGGTCAACTTCTCAATTGACCAGTATGGTAGGTTGTCGAAGCAAGCCATGGCACACAAAATAAAGAGGTCGGATACAATCTGATGGGTAGAATTACCAAAATAGCCAAGTATGTGTGGCAATCCAATTCACTTCTCATAGGTGCAATGGTAATTTGTTTCTTATCCTAAATACCACCCAAGTGGAGCACTTGGATGATATGGTTGTGGGCCATGGCCCAGACGTGGCCTGCTTGGCAAGTACAAATAATGTTAGTGATGTTGACAAGTCTTCTTCTAATTGGACGACTAATTCTTATTCTGAAATTATTTTAGGAGTTTATTTGTAGGTAAAATCATAGTGATATCAAATGTAAAATTTCTCAAAAGAAGGTGTAGATCATGAATAGTATATAGCTCCAAAGTTTAATTATTCTTTCTATTTCTAAAAGTATCAATAGCTCATTAATGTAGAGTCATTCATATATATAAACACTAGATATGATGATTAGTATGTTAAATCTATCAGACAATCATATTTTTTCATAATATACTATCAAATAAATATGATACCATAAGATCATATTAAGGATAGGGTTATGAAAATGATATTTTTGGGTATCAAGTCATAAACAAGGAAATCAGAATTTTGAAGTTAATGTTATTTGTTGGTGTGTTAATAGTCGGCATGATCTAATCTAATTATTGACAATGAAATAACACAACTAAATTGATGATTAGGGTTACACCTGATGTCTAATTAGGGTTTATAACCCTTAGAACTCTTTATATTAGGTATATTAGGGTTTATAAGTCATTAGATCCATGTATATAGGAATTAAGGTTTTAAAACCTAACCCCAATGTCTTTAAACAAAGGAAGCCTAAACACTAATCTCAACCTTGTGTTGTATCACATGAATATATGGTGATACATTGATAATATACATACATACAAATAATGTATATTGATTGTTTCAATTGCTAGGATTTCTTGTATACATTTGAAGTATTTTATATGAATTGTACATGATGAAAAGGTATGTGGTTTTGATTGTGAATACTCACATGTAACAAATCCAAGAGTTTTCCCATGGTTTCCCAATGATTGATGAATAAACTATTGGATGTTTATATAATTCAATTCCACTGTAATACCACTATGAGTATCACATAAAGTAAAATATGATGTTCTAAACCTTGGGTTACATTGCATACAACGGTAACATGGGTATGTCCAAGGATGTACAATGATTACAATCGAGATAGAATTCCAAGAATGGGTTGTAATGTCTAAGAAAATTCTACTTCGTATGTGGCATTAAATGATGATGATGATTATTATTATTATTATTATTATTATTATTATTATTATTATTATATATATATATACATGTTATATATTGGATTAACCCACATACAAGAATAGAAACATGTTGAGTGTGATTTGTTTGTCGGAGGTTTAGGTAGTGATACACATGATACAAGAACATTAAGATAAATATGAAATCTATCAAAGATATTTAAGTTGCGCCAAGGAGGATTAGTTAGTTAGTTAGATCTTTTAGTAATTCTTCTCACTTGTGTTAGTTTTAGTGTTGAAAATTCACGTAATTCCTTAGAGTACCATCATTATACATCATGTATCAAATATTTGTTCAAGGTAATGGAGATTATTGGCCATTGTTTATTATTTGTTAAATCTGATCCTAGATATTTATGTATCGATCCTTATATTTAGGGTCTCACTTAACTAGGGGGTTTCTTAGAATTGGAGGCATTAAACGGGAATCCTCATCTTGGCTTCTCTTGTACTCTACAAGGTAGAGTATTGTTCACTGTCTAGTTTTAGGTCATCATACAAGAACATAAATGTGGTCATACATAGCACCAAATAATCTAGGGTCAAAAGCATGAGATTGAAAGGAACTAAGTGGTCCTACTTTAGGTCATATTCTAGGATAGTGGGTAGGAAGATAAAATGCCATCTTGTCCAGCTTTATATCATAGTCCAAGACCCAAAAAGGATTTGAAAATGAACCTAGATCAATTTAAGGTCATAGTCCAAGACCATAAATAAGATCTCAAAAGGAGCAAAGAGGTGTTTTAGGTCATAAACTAGGATTGTGGGTAGGAAGATAAATTTCCTTCTTGACCAAATTTTAGGTCATATCTATGACCCAAAGATGATTTGAAAGGTGAAGATGTATTAGTTTAAGGTCATAGTCTGGGACCATGGATGGAGAGGACCCGACCTTGACAGGTGGCACTTTAATCATCCTAGAAGAAGTGTCCCACTGAACTAGGTTTTGAGGGCAGGACTACCCTTCCAAGAGAGAGCGATCATTTCCTTTCTGGAATAGTGATTGTGGAAAATAAGTTGATCCTTTTGACAAGGTTATTTGCATTTTTAGGGGATTGCCAACCATTTTTCTTTTTAAAAGATTTTTTGATTTAATATTGTTAATATTTTAAAGCATTTTTTGATTTGATATTTTAATCTTAAACTAGACTAGAGATTGTTATTTTTAAAAAAATTGTTTGGTTTGAGATTGTTAATAATTAGAAAGATTGCTTGATTTGAGATTGTTAATCTATAAAATAATTGTTCAATTTGAAATTGTTAATCTTCAAAAAGATTTATTAATTTGATATTGTTACTTTAAAAGTATTTTTTGATTGAGATTGTTAATCTTAAAAAGATTATTCGATTTGAGATTATCAATCTTGGAAAATATTGTTTCATTTGCAACTGTTAATCTTTACAAAAATGTTTGATTTGAGATTGTTAATATTTAATAAATTTTATTTTGATATGAACATTTAAATAGTTAGAAACAAACTCAAACATTCACCACTACCAAAATGGGACATAGATAGGAAATAAATGACCCTCCCCTTTTACGCCATGGGTTTAGATCAATTGTTATGTCCTCACGCGAACATGACATGCGTAGAGAGGTGAGTCCTTATCTTATCTATGGGTAGATGGAACATGTTGAGGGGTAACCTAGGTTCAAATAGATAAGGGTGTTGCTCTGAATACACCTCGTGACTACAACGGTCGTAATTAGTTATAAGTGCAAGGAAAGTGGGCTGCTTTCAAGGTCTTTGGAAGTCCATCTTAACGATGCACTGTTACATTTAGTAGAATCACACCACTTCCACAGATCCAACATGAGGTTGACACTTGTTCTACAACACATAGATTTGTAGGAGTGTGAAGTGAATGTGATGGGTTTTAGCATTTTTATAAGAAATCCTATTAAGCATGAAAGTCAAATACATGGAAATAAAGAAGCAAAAAATTATGTATTAAGAAATATCATACTTAGTTTTCAACATACATCTACAATTCACCTTTTATTTATTATTTTTAATTTTTTAACATGAGGGTAGTAAACATGAAACCCTAAAAGGGGAGCAAGGACAAAATCCTTAATTGACAACAGACAGAGTCAAAAATAGCAAAAAAAACATATCGAGATAAGTTACACCAAACATACTAGATATGAAGAAGAGGAGAAGGGTCGAAGGATGACCTCAATCCATGAGATAGAGACTGGAGGATCTGAGGGATTTTCCATCGTGCTCCCAGACCAAAAGCAAATACAAAAAGAAAAATTGGGCTATAGGGAAATAAAAATTTAACAACATAAGCTCCATTTTCATAACAAGATAGTAGGAGTATGATTCAAACCGTCTTGGCATCCCTATCGGAGTCATTAGTTCGTTGCACACTACCCAAAAAGAAGAAATAGAGATATACATGGAAAACTCTACCCTTTTTGTAGTGAAAGGTCATAAAATAAAAGATAGGTGTTCAGAGTCGCCACCACATTTTATATGAAAAGTAAAGAAACATAAGATAAATCATTGAAGCCTTAGGATAAAGTTGATATGTCATTCAAGTCAGATTGATAAAAAATAAGAAATCAAGAACAAATGTAGAGATCAGATTCGGCGGTCTTGTTATGAGTGAGGAAGGATTAATAACTCAATCACACCCAGTAAACTAATATCAAGACACTTTCTATTACAAAGAAGAGAGATATTTAGGATGGTTAAAGTAAAATTTAAAAAACATAAATAAATTAATTTTATTGGTGGGTTGGCTTTCGGGATAGTTTGTCCAGGAAATTCCTAACTTTTAGGTGAATTGGGGTCCTAATCACCTCAAGACCTCCCACAGAGGAGATCTCTTATGGGTGATTAGGATTGATACATAGGATTTGTAGGAGACTAGAGAATGCAAGCAAATGTGAAGATCTAATTTTTTAGAAGAATTTATCTATAGTACCAGATTATAACAGTAGCAGAGCAATTATAATGATTAAATAGATCTAATGTGACAATTGAACAGATTATGTGCAACCGTTACAAATAAGATATTATAGCTATAGTAGGTTAAGTGCATTGGATAAAATAGTTTACCATTCTAGATATGTTAATGAGAAATGAGGTGTCTTAGGAAGGATCCTTTAAACATGAGTAATGTAAAAAATAAAAGAGTACATAGTTTAATCATCTTGCTTCAGGAAGTTCAAAGGGGGCATGGAATACAAACGATATTGGGGTATTTATGTGTGGATATTAGGGTTTGGAGTTCTTGATAGAACCTTTTGTACGAGACAAATCACCCTAATACACCATGTAGGAGAGGCATGTGGATAAAGGAAATACATCATGTGGCACGTGAAAGATGGCTCAAATCTGTTGGGTGTCCTGATTGATTGAAAATTGATTTCTTGATTTTTTAGTAATTTAGGAATGAATGGTAGAGAATCTGAGAAAATCAGGGAGAAAGATAATTCAAAATTATATGTTAGATTTATCTAGAAAAATAATTGAATATCTTTATGAGAAATGAAGATTTGATTTTGGATAATTCACCTTAATATATATGAAAAATATCTTGTAAAAAAGTAGACTTGAAGAAAAAATTACATTTTAGTATGAGGAGAAGGTTTCTTTTACAGAAAGCCACAAACTGGGTGAAAGTGATAAATTGATCAATTAAATATTCTTTAAAATATGAAAAATTATGGATAAAATGATTTTTTTAAGGAGGACGGGAAGCCCTATGATTGGGGCTCCCCGTTATCTATTAGCTTACTAAATCAAGGTTTACAAAAAGTGAAAAGTTAAAAGGAAAAGACTGAACAAAACAGAAACTATCTACTTGGCCTCTGCGGGCAGAGTTGGCCACCTCGTGGGCAACCCTATTACACCTACGACTGACATGACTCATACTACAAAAGGAAAACAACCGTTGTAAGTAAAGAATATCTTCAGTAATGACTCCTAGGTAGTCTCTTCACCTCTTTTTGTTGGTGCATGCATGGACAACCTCCAACGAGTCTGTCTCTATCTCCACTCGGTCGTGCCCCTCCTTCCTTGCCCAAAGTAATGCTGCTCACACTGCTAACTCTTCAGTGATGGTGATGTCCTCCCCTGAGCTTACTTAATCCCCCATCACTCCCACCAATTTACCCTTGTCATCCCTGGCCGCCATCCCAATCCCTACCCTCCCGTCCTCCCCTACCGAACCATCAACATTCAGCTTTATCCTCCCCCTATTGGCTTCTTCCAAACACAATGTCCCCTAGCAGCTAAAACCGCATCGTACCCTCCGACACCCCTCTGCTGGACTTCAACCCCCCGTCTCCCCTCAATTGGACCCCCGCATGTTGCTGCTGGATATTGCTATCTTGGACGTACACCCCCGTCTCCCCTCAGCAGGTCGCCGTCCCCCTCAACACGTTGCTGCCTTGGACATTGTCTCCCCGATCCCATTTCTGCTGGATGTTTCTGTCTTGGACGTCAACCCCCCGTCTTTCCACTGCGGGACGACGTCCCCCTCCCATCATGATACTGTTGGACGATGTTTCCCTGGGTGTCTCCGCCTCCCATCCAGCCATGTTGCTTGCCTCCCGTCCTCACCATCATCAACGCGCCTCGAAATAAATAACCACAGTGTATGTCGATGTGTTGAAAAGTCCTTATACACCTGACTCGCCATATCGTCCACATAGAAGCAACTACAGTTTCGGCCTCTTGCATAGATGTCCTCTCAAGAGCGGCTCCCATAGATGAGCTGATGTCCTCATCTCTAATTCCTTCCACCCATGCTTCACCTCACGTGATGTCTGTTCCCATACCTCTACGACATTGGGACAGAGAAATATCATATGGGGTATAGACTCCTTCTCTGTTACACATAGCATACATGAGCCAT
Source organism: Alisma plantago-aquatica (assembly GCA_963693085.1). Lineage (NCBI taxonomy): Eukaryota > Viridiplantae > Streptophyta > Magnoliopsida > Alismatales > Alismataceae > Alisma > Alisma plantago-aquatica. The sequence goes on from OY856411.1 coordinate 125,933,680, forward strand.
CATCTAAACAATGTCTGTCAAACATGCATCCTCTGGTCGCTAGGCACCCCGTGCAAATCCTCCAGAGAAAGTGGGATGTTTTGGGACTCCATCCAGCGTGCCATATCCTTTTCTACAATGGTATCACCTTGTCGGGGAGTATAGTTTCTCACTTCCTCCTTTCCTAGCAACCCCAACCATTATGCGAAGCAGACCGAGAACTCTCCATCTTGTGAAGGCCACCACATCCATGTGTCCATGGGTCTCCTCAAGCTAAGTTGTATGGCACATATCCTACGTGCATAGCTATCTGGGAAACACTCTCGAACTCTGACCTTGTCCCTATGAGATCCATCCTCTGTTATGAGCTCACATACTATGTTTTAGTCTGGGCCATCCTCCCGTCTAAAACATGTAAGTGTGTCATCCTCCCTGGGCAGCCAATTGTCATCCCAGATGTTTACATCAGTCCCATCTCCCACTCTCCACTGTACCCCTTCTGTTAGGAGAGCCTTCACCCCCCCACAAGCTCCTCCATGTGTAGCTGGGGTCATGTCCCCTCCTGGCTTCCCAAATGGACATCCTTGGGAAATATCTGACATTAAGAACTCTAAACGCAAGCGCTTCCGGGTTGTTGATCAACCACCAAAGTTGTCTCTCTAGGAGGGCTTGGTTAAAGGTCTGAAAATCCCTAAAGCCAAGTCCCCCTGCCATTTTGGTCTGCACATTCTGTCCCAGCTCATCTATGAAAGTTTCCTCTCTTTGTCCTTTGCTCCCCACCAAAATCTAGCCACCATCCTCTGGATTTCGTCAACGGTACCCGCTGAAAGCTGAAAGATGCTCATGACATATGTAGGGATGGCTTGGGATGCTTCTTTGATGAGGACCTCCCTCCCAAGTTTTGATAGCAGCTTTTCCGACCAACCCTGTAGCTTTCTCCATATCTTTTCTTTGATGAAGCTGAACACCTGCTTTTTAGACCGTCCCATGGTTGTCGGGAGGCCTAAATAACTGGCATGCCAATCCACCTCTCTCACTCCCAAAAGATTCCTCAGTTCCTCTTGCTTTTCTGCCTCTATCCCTTTGTTGAAAATAACCTCTGTCTTGGAGAAGTTTATTTATTGTTCGGATGCCTGTTCATACTGGCTGATGATATTCTGTATTGGTTTCTCTCGCAAAAAGGATACTATCATCTGCAAAGAAAAGATGTGAGATTCGGGGTGCACCCCTACTCGGTTTAATGCCATGTAGGAGGGTGGCGCAGGTAGCAGTGGAAATCAATGTAGAGAAAGCTTCAGCGCACAAAATGAAAAGGTAGGGGGAAAGAGGGCCACCCTGGTGAAGTCCACGTGCAGGCGTTGTACTTTTGGTCCAATCTCCATTTATAGCGAAAGTGTGCTGGACAAACGTGATGCAATCTTGGACTATACACTTCCACTTCATCCCAAACCCCATCTTCTCCATCACCACATCAAGAAAACTCCACTCAATCCTTTCATACGCTTTGGACATGTCCAACTTCAGAGCAAGACTGCCTTTTTTCTTCCCCTTATCTCTCTTCATAGAGTGGAAAACTTCATAGGAAATGAGGGCATTGTCTGTGATCATCCTCCCCGAGACAAAGACACTTTGATTTTCAGAAACAATGATGTTCATGAGAGGTTTTAGATGATTTGTCAGTACCTTTGAGGCAATCTTGTACACCACATTGCAGAGGCTAATAGGTCTGAACTCACCTACTGTTTTTGGCTTCTCGGTCTTCAGAATGAGCACAACAAGAGTGTCGTTTACATCCTTTATACTCCTTCCCCTTTCCGCCATCCTTTGATGTAACTCACCACATCTTTTCCCACAACCCCCCAATAGTTTTAGTAGAACATAGCCTTCAAGCCATCCGGGCCTGGAGCTTTATTTGGATGCATCTGTATCAGCGCTGTCCAGATCTCTTCATCCGCTATATCCCTTTCTAACACCTCCCTCTGTGTCTCCGGGATCATCTCCTGAAGCCCCTTTGTTGCCTCCACAAAACCCGTGGGGTTGCTGGTTTGAAACAGCTGCTAAAAGTATCACAGAATAATGGCCATAATCGCGCCCTCCTGAGCTCTCAAGACTCCTTGTTCATCCTCTAAACAGTCAATACGGTTCCTCCGCTTTATGTTTGATGCTTTCTGGTAGAAGTATGCAGTATTGCGGTCCCCCTCTTTCAGCTCTTTGACTCTTGCCCGGGCAGCCCAGTATTCATCATTCTTCTGTAACCAATATTGAAGTTCCTTCGATTTTTCCTCTGCCTTAAATATGAAAAATGGGTGGAATGTGACATGATCTCCATTATTAGACAGAGAATTTGTATTAATCATAAATTTCTATTGAGTGAGGATTGGGTGACAATAGTGTCGATGTTATTATATTTTTCTTTAATTTTTTAGATTACTGATTCTTATTTATTTTGATAAGACGATACGAAATATTGTGGGCACGTCGAATACAGTTAATTTCCTTAGTTTTCATATTTAAAAATTAGTCCATGTATTATTATATGTAACATGTTGTAAGAGCTACATGCAATTATAACATTTAGTTTTCTAAAATATAGACAAGCCATTGTTTATTTTAATAAGGTTGCATGTAAAGATGTTGTGGGACATGTCTTGTATCACTCTTTGTCACCGCACCAAATTTGACTATTTGTGACTACTAAGTCTAGGAGTGTGGCAGAATTCAAGTTCGAGGATGTGGAGGATATGGTTGTCCCATGTGACGTTAGGATCTGTACTGTGACATTGTCGTCGCTGAGAAATAATCATCGTTCTTTTTGTTCTCTGCTTGTATTTTTAGTATTCATCATCTCTTTCTTTAACACTATGCCTGTTACGACATTAACACAAATAAATTTCAAGAGATATATTTACCTTCCAATTTACTCTACAACATAACTGTCTAATATCTTAAATCTTATATCTCATCTTTATTTAGACAAAATGATGTGACACCGTGTTTAAAGTCTAGTATGATATTCACATACCCGCCCAATGAACATAAAATGCCTTTTTTTTTTAGAGAAATGCTAGGTGGACACCATTTTAGAACCCAAAACAAAACTCTAAACAATCTCCTCCACATGTTATAAGATATAACAAATAAAATAATGTATTTTATTTGTTATACCTTCTAACATATCGTGAAGATTGTTTGGGGTTCCGTTTTGCGTTCCAAAACGGGTATGCATAGCAAACCTCTTTTTTTTAAGCACCTGAGAGGATAATATTTTTGTGGCCAATGGGAGTCTCCGTCCGTCAGCATCACTAGAACTTGTCGATGTCTAAATCCGGTTGTAGCTAGATGTGGACATCGTCAGGCCTTTGGGACCAAATGAAGTGTGGACCAAATGAAGTGTCCTGCATTTGCCCACAAGGAGCAAGTGGTACACTATGTCCGTATACATTCTCGATGTGAACCATTTACACGGCATTATTCCAGTGCCACTCATTGTAAATAGAGCTTTGTTATATAGACCCCAACCCATATGATCAATTTGGACGCACTTTTATTTTTTGTTACATATTTTCCAACGCCCTCCGCTGCACACTACCCAAGGATGGCTAGGCAGACTGCTTTTGTTAAAGTAACGTGAGGGAGAGAGAGGGAAGAGAAAGAGAGATGGTGGGTTAGTAGAGAGAGGGAGAGGAAAGCGAACGTAGCTATAGAAGAGAGAAAAAAGACAATCTTTATTTGTCAATAACTTTTAAACGGTAATGAATTTTTTAACGAAATAAATGCCAACAGACTCTCCATAAAATATACATTATAACAAGACCAAGTTTGATACACTTTGTAAAAAAATATAAAGTCAAAAAGTGATTAAAAAAAATAAAAAATAAGAGAGAGAAAAATTTATTTTATTTATAGCTTTCAAACCGTAATGAATTTTATGTTAGTATGTTATCCATACTTTAAAAATATTTATGTTATTATGTTATCCATATTATTTTATGTTAGTATGTTATCCATACTTTAAAATCTTTATGTTATTATGGTATCCATACTTTAAATATTTATGTTATTATGTTATATATATTATTTTAAAATATATGCTATTATTACATAAAATATTATTTTATATTATTATGCTAACTATACTTATATATTTATGTTATAATGTTATCCATATTATATATGTTATTATGTTATCAATATTATTTTATGTTATTAGCACATGCGATATTATTTTATGTTTTTATGTTATTCATACTTTAAAATATTTATTTATTATATTATCCATATTATTTTATGTTATTATGTTAGCCATGCTTTGAAATATGTTATCTATATTATTTTATGTTAGTATGTTATCCATACTTAAAAATATTTATAATATTATGTTATCCATACTTTAAAATATTTATGTTACGATGTTATCCATATTATTTTAAAGCACATGTTATTATTACATGCAATATTATTTTATGTTACTATGCTAACCATACTTTAAAACATTTATGTTATTATGTTATCCATATTATTTAAGTTATTATGTTATTCGTATTATTTTATGTTATTATTACATCCAATATTATTTTATGTTATCCATACTTCAAAAATATATATGTTATTATGTTATCCATATTATTTCATGTTATTATGTTAGCCATACTTTAAAATATGTTAGTCATAATATTTTATGTTATTATGTTAGCCATATTTTAAAATATTTATGTTATTATGTTATCCATATTATTTATGAGTATAACATTGTATAACATTGTACCCATGTTAACCATGTTGTCACATACATTGTTCTGAAAAGCGGTAATCGGTGTACAAGCGGAGAGGGTACCGAATAGAGTATATACGGTATGCGGGAGTATAAGCGGGAGAATATTCGGTTTTAATCGGTTTTGATTTTTTTTAATATTAACCATAAAGATATGTAAATTATATATTGACCATATAATAATGACAATGATAAGTAATTAGAAACATTTATAAGTAATAGACTAATATTGCATTCATAAGTAGTTAGAAACATTGATGAAATTAGAGAAGAAAACTTTGATAAATAAATACAAACATTGATAAGTCATAGACTAATATCACATTAATAAGTAATTAGAAACGTTGATAAGTAATAGACTAATATTGCATTAATAAGTAATTAGAAACATTGATAAGTCATAGACTAATATTACATTAATAAGTAATTAGAAACATTGATAAGTGATAAGACTAATATTGCATTAATAAGTAACTTAAAACATTGATGAATTTAGGGGAAAAAACATTGATAAGTAATTAGAAACATTGATAAGTCATAGACTAATATTGCATTAAGAAGTAATTAGAAACATTGATGAAATTAAAGAAGAAAACATCAACAGTAAAGATCAGTTCAATAAATACTAACAATAAACTTATAGAGAAAATATGAGGAGAAGACAAAATATGTAAATTAGAAGAAGAGAATGTAATTGTCAATAGTAGAATTAGAAAAAAATAATGTAAAAAAATTATTACTAGCATTTGATTTTGAAAATCGCCGATTAATTGGCCGATTATTCCCCCGATCAGCCGATTAATCGGTCTCGGACCGATTATAGGCCGATTATTCATAATCGGAGCGGTAGACCCCCAAAAAGGAATATTCTGCCGATTATTCGGCCTAAGCGGCCAATTTTCTGAACAGTGGTCACATATTATTTCATGTGTGATAAAAAATGCTATAACATATGTGATAGCATCGTATCATGAATGAATCACATGCTATAACGTGATATACAATGTTATGCCTTGTGTTATATATATTTTTTTTAAAAAAATAATTTTAAAATCTATTGCCATTAATCTTATTTTAAGGTACCTTTATCCCATGTATTGTAATTATTTAATAAAAAATTATTACAAAAATATGTTGCAACTAGTCTTATTTAAAAATATTTTTTGTCAGTAACCCATCAATTTTTATTTTATTTAAAAATTCCTTACGGTTTGAGAGGTACAAACAATATAAATTTCTCTCTCCTCATTTTCCATGTGTTATAATTATTTCGTGAAAAAATTTATTATGTTGACATTAGTCTTGTTTTAAAGTATTTTTGTTAATAACGCATTACTTCTTATTTCGTTTAAAATTTCATTACGGTTTGAGAATTAGAAACAAAATAATTTTCTGTGTCTATTTTTTGGGTTTTACAATAACATTATCTGTAATATTTTAGATTGTATATTTTATATTTTTAGAATATGTCAAATTTGATTTTGTTAGAAAGTACTTTTTGTGGAGAATACAACAATATTTATTTCGTCAAAAAGTCATTACCGTTTCAAAGTTATTAACAAAATAATATTCTCTTTTTTCTCTCTCCTACAACCACTTTCTCTCTCCCCACCCCCTCCTTCGCCCTCCTTTTCCTCCCTCTCTTTCTCTCTTTCCTTCACGTTGTCAAAGAACACCCACAACAGTTGTGGTGGGTGACGCACATGTGATTGGCTGACTGGATAAGTGGGTAGCTAGGGGGTAGGCCATGGGAAGTAAGGACAAGAGTTCGTCCCATATAGACGACCAGTGTTGGTCGTCCGTATATCATTTTCCTTCCTGTAAAGCGCACACGCAAATAAGTCCTAGCCGACGGTGTGCTATATGTGCAACATTGACATGGAAATCTTGTCTTTTAGTATTATTATTATTATCAAAGTCTAAGAACGCGGTAGGAGTTTGTCGCTTTTTGAATACAAAACTGTAAACACAATTTCCCTTCTATTTACAAGGAAAATGATATACGGACGACCAACGTTGGTCGTCTATATGGGACCAACTCTTGTCCTTACTTCCCATGGCCCACCCCTTAGCAACCCACTCATCCAACCACCTAATCACATGTGCGCCACCCACCACGACTGTTGTAGGTGTTCTTTGACATAAAATTCATTACAGTTTGAAAGTTATAAATAAAACAAATTTCTCTCTCTTATTTTTTAATTTTTTATAATCACATTATCTAATCATTTTTTGACTTTATATTTACTTTTTTTCAAAACGATCAAACTTGGTTTTGTTATAATGTATTTTTTATGAGGAGTCTGTCGGCGTTTATTTCATTAAAAAATTAATTACCGTTTAAAAGTTATTGACAAATAAAAATTATATTTTTTCTCTCTCGTATAACTACTTGTCTTTCTTCTTCCTCTCTCCACTACCCCACCCTCTCTCTTTCTCTTCCCTATCTTTGCCTCACATTATTTTAACAAAAGCAGTCTGTGAGCCCATCCTTGGGCAGTGTGCAGCCGGAGGCGTTGGAAAACACGTAACAAAAAATAAAAGTTCGTCCGGATTGGTCGTCTGGGTGAGGGTCTATATAGCAAAGCTCTTGTCGGAACGGGGCCGACCGATAACCAATATATGTGGACTTCTAGTTTTCGGGGTTTTCATTCCATATTCCCAGTCTTGTTTTCTTGATCATTTTGTCTTGGACTAGAGAAGTATGGAATGTTTGTTTAAGGCAACGCACTCGATACGTACATATCGCAATGCAGATTTCCAATCCCATATAATACTACACCACAGTGGTGGTGTTTGGTATCACAATTCGTTGCAGCCGGGTAACGAGTTTCCAAACTCTAGTTTGGGCATGTTTGTTTTCATGTATTTCGCTGCATAGCAAAAATTCAGTTTGATTAACCGGAGTTGTAAAATGAACAACATCCATGTATTTTGGTCATACGATCGTTGCTACATTTTAGGTTCCATCTGAAAATAGCTTGACGTGGTCAACCCACAACAACTACATTGGGTGTGTAGCAGAGTGGCAGTTGACAACTCACAACTGTGAGCCACCATTGTAGCTCCTAAAGAAAGCAATAGATAGTCCTGACTCACTTTTATAGGTCTTCGATGATTACTTTTTCTCTGTCCAAGTTTTAGAATGGTGTCCGATGCTAAGCCAAGCCTCCTATTAAACCAAACATAATTTTTTTTCCTTCGGATTTGTAAACCCTTAACAACTTGAGTCTCTAGATTAATGAATTGCAGCATTCGTCATTATCTAGCTACATCCAGTAATCTAAACGAGTCCTTAGTGGTCGCAAACTTTTATATGTAAAATTAATAATAAAATTGTTAGTTGCGACAACCGATTTCAGTTGCACCACCACGTCGAATGCTTGAGGTGAGACACCCAAATGTGAGCAGCTCATGGTTAAGTCAATCGTGTTGCTAAAATGCCGTCCCTCCATGATTGGTAGATTAAAACCAACCAACCACAATCACATTTTGGATCCTATTGTAGTGATTCACACACACTCTATATTGAAATTGAGTATTTTATTTCTTTCTCCTATTCTTTGTGTAAGAACTACCTTCAAATAAGTACATATTTGGTATTGTAACAGTCAAATACAAAGAGATTATGCTAAACCAATCTTTTAGGGCGTCTATATGGTTGGATACAATTGCAAAACCTGCACTGAAAATGAACTGATAAATTATTATTTTTTATATGCTTTGATGCAAACCAATTGTGTCTATTTTTGGTACATAGAGAATTTGATACCGAAACTGAGTTGTTCACTTTATTGTATCTCAGACCCTTCATCTCTTCACATGATTCCCCTCTCTAATCACCAAGTTGGGCTACTCCTTTAATCAGTTTAGGCATAACATCCATGTACAATCACAATGGGGCACATGGTAGCAATGAAACTTGTGCAAGTTACACCATATACATGCTACTAAACCAAAGCAAACTAAAGCAATGACTTAGAGCAACATCAAACTAAATGCAGACTATAAACTAAATAGCATGAGGTTGTATTTCTTGTTCTTTAGAGTTTGTTTGACAAGCCTCTTAGACCCAACCTAATATGCCCTAAAAGAGAAGGAGGTCCGTTTTCATGTTTATCAGAAATAAGATAAAAAGTAATGATTTACTTCAATGAATACTTCTTAGGTAGGGTCATTTTGTAATCTAAAAGCATCACTTATCAATAAAGAAAATTTATTTTTTTTATCCAAGTTGATATGTTCTTATCGGTAATATTCATATATTATTGGTAATGCCAAATTTTCCACTATGCTATATTTACAATCTTTCTAAACATTATTAAATGAATTTTACTTGTTTTGTCTCACACAAACAACTAAAGAGTTTTACATTCCGTCCTTCATGCTTTATGGTCTAGGACTAATTATGGTTGAATTATATTTTCCCTATGGATTTATTTCTTTATCAACGGGTTCGTATCAAGAAATACCCATCTTAGGATTTTATAAATCTCACCACCATGCTTTGTGAAGTTTAAAAAGGGAGAGAAAAAAATCAAATAATCAAAAGAAAAATGGAACTTTAAATTGACCATTTATTTATAATTGTTTAGCATAATAGTGATCTTATCTTTCTAATTCAAGATACAAACTATTTCTTTAATCATGTCCACGAGTGAATTTTGTTTACTAAAATTAGTGTCTAGTGAAGAAACTCTAGAGGTCAAAAGACATTTCTACGTCTTTATGGTTCCACTCACTTACAGATTGTCTTTCCCTATTGTATTATGCATGCTTCACCTATCAAAGCCAAGGTATGCCCTCTGAACTCAAGTAGTCATTTGATCAAGTTTTCCTTTCTTTGTGATTTTTTTTTCAACATCAAAAAGGAGGATATTGTTAGTGGAAGGTCATCATAAACATATATTTTGATGAGTGACATATCTGATCATGCATTTTTCTTTAACAACTCCATTTAGTTCTTTAGGAACAAAAGAATTGAGGGATCGTGTAAGTGGAGTTATGATGAAACACATACATTATTACTTACATGCAAATAATCAAAAGTAATCTAATTCAGAAAAATGTATTTATATTTATCTTATAAAATGACATATTACTTGACCTTCAAGATTGCAATACCCTTTTTTCATATCTCAGGGATCCATTGTGAAGGACACCTTTTATTGGATAATATGTTTGTTCCAAAAATGATTTTATAGTCACCAACAAGTGAAAGAAATTTTTAGTCAACTTCTAAGTTTGATTGAGATAAAGGGTGAGCAACTTTAAAGTTAAACAAAGATATGATTAGAGATTTGTTAGGTTCATAGGTTGCTCTCTACTAAACTCATTTTTTGACTGAGAAGCATCTTGCTATACCTCCTAGGTTACCTAATGGGTAACTAAATTGATCATAGGCCAATTTCAAACCAATGTTCGTACCTTCTTGAGACTTAGGCCGAGATCATTGCTAAATCAAAGTGAATCTATATTGAAGTATAAGTTATATTGATAATTTTTCTTTAATTTTAATTATGCAATTTTTTTTCAATTCTGCACAATGAATCTATTAATGTATGAGGCAAATAGATTATAAACAGACATACCTCTAGATAAACTGCACTAAAATTTTGAAAGCGGTCCATTTAGATTCAATCTAACAATCGATGAGGTTTATAGTCTTTGTGAAATTATTTTAATATCTTAGGTTCCTTCGAATTGATATAATTCCAAATTTATATGTTCTCTTGAATTTAATGTTTAATTTCTACTACATGATCTCTAAAATAGTAACATTGTTCTTGCAAATTGTATACTTATTTATCATCTATGTTCACATTTTTGTGAGATAGTTCTAGAGGTTCTTCAAAGTAATGAAGCGGGAAATAGGTTGCAAGCTTTCAACTATTGATAATCCTCTGCACTCAGGTAAAGAGGATTAATTGTAAGCTCCAGTTAGCCACATCCAAATAGAAATTAGTGATTCCAAATAAGTTAGAGGAAAGAAATTGGTGTTCTCCAACATCCTTGCAAAAAGGAAAGAGAATTCTTGGTTTTTTTATCCCTTAGTGTTTTATGATTTACACATTGTCTTACCTTACATGTTGAATAAAATATTGTATAAAAAATCCTAGTGGTTGAAAGGTCAACTGTGTGTAGATGTGGATTTTCTTTGTGAATTCTTTCTGTGCAAAATACCATGTTCTTTGTGGGTTTATCTACATCTTAATTTCTTATATTATAATTGTTTTCCAATAAAATGTTGAATCTAAGAACTCATTGTTTTATGTTTTGTAAGTTTTTGAATAAAGTCTATTCACCTCTATCTAGATTCTACTTTCTTACATCACAATTAGGATTCTGTGAAATTCTCAAGAAGCTAAATGAAGATGGGAGTCTAAACTGCTAAAAATATCAAATTGGATTGAATCCATGATGACAAGCTTCCTACCATGAATGAACAAAATATTTCTACTAGAAGAGAAGAATGTAAGTTCTCTATCGAAGGATCATCTAGAACATTTCCAATCTAGTAGAAAGAGAATACAAACCGCCAACAAATCCAATTGGAAAAATAGATATGGAGATGACAAACGTTACTAGAAATACTACCAATGTTATGAGTACTCTATATATTGCACTTTCTAATATTGAATTTAACAAGATATAATCTTGTTAAACTATATAAGAGATTTGGAGAAAACTTCCACTCACCCATTAGGAAATTAGAAAGTAAAGGAATGTACAATTAAGATTCTTAGTCATAAGAATAAACAAATTTGGATGGAGTAAAAAGTATCCATTACACAATTACGTTCAAGATCTCTTGTCCTTGATGAAACTTTAGACTAAGAAGATGCAACTAAGATACTTACATAACTCATTACAAACTATGAGAAAAAGGGTTTCATCCATTACATAATTAGATGATCTCAAAAACATTAAAACGTATGACAAAAAGTAGAAGGACCAAAACAATCAAGAAGGATTGAAAAACCAAAGAATAAGAACTTAGCATTCAAATCTACAAAATCATCATATAAAGAATAATCTAAAAGTAAAAACTTAATTAAGATGATCTCTAAGAAACCCTCTATGACTCATTTTTTTAAGTTTTATGAATGAATGAGAAAGGGACATGTCAAAATTGAATGTTTGATATTTAAGACTTAGGAAAATAAGTTACTCAAATATAAAGAGAAGAATAGAGAAAAATGGGAGAAATGTAACAAATCCACATGGGACTCCACCTGGAGACACACCCAAGTGGATAAGAGGACTCCAATGATTACAACATAGTAGTAAAAAAATCCCCATTTCAATGGGTACTTAAAGTTGAATATTAAAAGGTGATGGATTTTATGAACAATTTGGAAAGAAAGTCATCAACATCGTCATCCTAAATTAAAGATGAATATGAAAATGATGAATGATATCAAGCTTCCATGCTATGTATAAAAAACAAATGAAGAATATTATTGGTAGCAGTTCTAATCATACTATTGTGTTGAAGAATATTGTGTGATTACTTAGAACAACCTATATATGCAATAATGTGGACTATGATCGTGTATTTAATGAAAGGAGAAATTTTACACTCTTGGTTACTTCTTCTACAAGAAACCATTTGTTATTTTCTGAGTGAGAACAAAGTCTCCAGAAGACCACTACTTAAACATCTTCAAATTTACTATAATTTAGATACCCTAATTCATCATTCATACAAGCATATTCATATAAGTGGTAATCATTTTATAACAAAGAGTTAGTCAACCAAGACAAGGTACATAAAACCTTTTGTAAGGCCAACCACACATCCAAAAGAAAATGTCATTCATTACTTTTGTAATCTTTTTTACCAAAGGTATTATAGATAGGGTAACCCAAGAAACTTATTTAGATCTAAAAGTCACCATCTTCTTAGTTCCAATAATTTATTGGTATTATCAAATTGTTATTCAAATGATACATGGATCCCTATAATCTAATGAGCAACTTTGATTTCTTTTATGACATACTTTGAATTTGATTATCTATTTCCATCTTTCATTCATGAGTACTTGCACTATAGTTTTATTTTATATTGTAATAAAGGACCTCTTTAGGTTGAATTTTAAGTTAAAATAAGTAGGTGATCCTTCAAACTTCAAGTTCAACCTGACAACAAATTGTCAGAAATTAAATTATATATATCAAACATATAGCACACACCACCTAGGTTAGCCTAATAAACCCAAATGACCAGGCTAAATAAGGAACAAACCAACTTTCTAATGAAACACAATAAATCTTAATGAAATCATGATGAAGAAAATACATAAGGATACATATCAATACATTAGAGTGGCCCACATAAACCCATGTAATTATCAATAAAATACATGTAGTGATCTTCATCTCATAAGTATGCCATGATTTGTAAAAACGTTCCTCATATCTCAATTATTACATAAACCACATGTTTTGTTACATCATGATGACAAGGCATAAATATAATTTAAAAGATCTAGAAGATTGAATCATGAGCATCTATCTTCAAGAGTGCATGGATACTAAAGTACCACAACCATAAGCATCTATCTTCAAGAACCATCTACCTAATTTGTAAACTTGATACCTAAAAGACATTGACAATATATCTTTGTTTGGTGTTCTTGCCCTAGTCAGTGGGTAGTTTTCACTCAAGAGGCAACCACAAACATGGGATAAATTATTTATTACATACATTATTAGGAAGGTGTATATATATCATGAGAAGAAAACTACTGAATATAGAAATAGAGTAAAGATCCAATATATTAATTGCATTCCCTGTGTCTTGTTGATCTTTTATGGATAATGTATTGTAGGCATCTAGCTATGTTGTTTTACCATATTTTATGCATACCATCTCGTCTCATTGTAAAACTGCACCCATAACCAAGTATTGGGATATGACCATGGTCTGACATGTCTAGCCCCATGAGAGTAATGGATAAAACCATAGTCCTAATCCTAAGCCTCACTTGAGTTATGGTTTCACAACACAAATACTCAGAGGGGATGACAATGGTCCAACATCCCACATGCTTCAAGTGTGGAAAAGGCCCAATATCACTTCCTTGTAGGGTATAACATTATTCTACAACTCTACTACTCTCTATTAGAATAACAAATTATATCATTGAATATAACATACATACATGCCTAATCACCCATATATGGTTTCATATCCTTACCATGACTTTGCATGAACTCCATGTCACATAGATCTTTTATTTATCATCATCATTAGTGCATAACCACCTTGATCGTCATGTTCACTTTACACCTCATATTTATCTACATTCTTTTAGTTACACATTATTACCTCACATCCAATACACATTACTTTGTACATCGTAAATCATAATCATGAAATTCATCATACATTTGATATATTCTTAGTTGATCATGGTTAAATCCTTATCATTAATAATTACCACTGACATCCTAGGCTATCATTTTTATTCTAATTAATTATTCAATTTTGATCTCACATGTAATTTTCTCCTTACAAGAAAGTCACTTGTATCGAATTATATCCATAGAGTCGATCACATCATCTAAGGGAATGAATTCAGTTTAAATTCTAATCCCACGTCAACAAAGTGCATAACATTATTAGGGTGTAATAAGAATGAGTCATCCTTCTATAACATGCTGAATTTTTGCTATCCTGACTTTTAGAAACCCTAATTCCTAGAACTAGAGATTAATATGTTTGGCATTTATATTTTACAAAATAAGGTTAGCAATATGCCTTGGCATGCTTGGTCGTTCCTTATCATACATATACTCTGGAAATAATGAGTAATTCACATTCTTGTACACTTATCCATGGTTAATGACTAACCCTAATATATGTGTATTTCATGATATTCATGACACATCAAGTGACTTTAGGTTATGTAATCACATCATATTTCATGATACACTCATATCTACCAAATAACCTAACCATTACTTAATACATTTTTTTATTATATAAAATATATGTCATATTGTTTACTAATACATAGATAATGACATGAATATGATTAATAAGGGTTGGATCTTATAAACATGCATAAATGGTTGATATGGTATCTAATGTTATTAATATATGTAATGGAATAATTAGATTTTTCTTGTAAATAAAATTGATGAATTTGCTATCATTTAAAGCTAATGTGACATTAATGAACTCAATGCGAAATTCAAGTAAATAACCTTTTTTTAAATAATCTAGTATAACTCCTTACTGTGATAATATGAGGAAAATGAAGCCTAAATCCAAAATATGGAGGATAATAGTAATATATATTAATAGATAATGAGATAATTCAACTAAAACTTAATTCTACTAAAACTCATTCTAGATAATCTCAAAACCTAAATCTAATCCTAAAACCATGGTCTTTGTGTCCTAATTAGTCTAGAAGCAAAATTTCAACTTAATTGGAAAGTCATAGATATCTCAATTTAAGTAGAGAAGAAATTATATAATTATCAATCATATTGTGAATCGAACTTTGTTTTATTGGATTATATAGTCAATTTTATACGTCACACTTCATTTCTCATGTTCACATATAGTTCCCAGTCACTCTTTGCTTTGTTCTTATGGTTATAGTTAGATGGCCTATATATATCAACAATTTGATCGAATGACGATCATAATTTCTTCTACCTCGAGTCCTGGACCTCCTGAACTCCACACATAAGGAAAAAAACTCCAGCATATACTCTCTCTCTCTATTCTCCTCATCTAACCCATCTCTTGTTGGCTATAGGTTCTTGTCAGAATCATGAGACAGATGATCCCTAGGATGATGGGGGTGTGTCACATCAACATCTTGGTCAACAAGGGAGTCCTTCATCACCCATGGTTTCCATCTCCACCTGGGAAACTAGCTAGCCTAAAACCTCTCATTCATATATATATGTCCCCTCACCTTTTCCAATACTCCTGAAAAACCCATCATATCAACTCATCTACTTCATGCCATTTTTAGTATCACCTAAATCGGTCTTCATTTTCAGCAACCACATGGTCGACAAGGCTATCCCAACCTATGGGTAGTGAGTTAGATAGACATTTTGACTCTAGAAAACTCAAGGAAGACTTTCCTTTTTCTAATTTCTTAGAGAAAATTTGAATCATTTTCCCCTTTTATCCACCTATGTGATGTTCCACCGTGTGATGTCATGGTTTTTTTTCGTGTGTGGTGTTGATTCTCTTTTCAAAAACTCCACGTGAGCAATCCAACCTCGCATAGATCATTTCCAGGTCACTTTTTCATTTGATTTTGTTTTTCAACCTTCCAATGTCTTACACCATGTCAGTAATGATATTGAGCTTAGCTTGAGAATTTTTGCATCTCATAGGTTGTTCTTTGTGCTCTTTTGAGGATATATTGGTATTACTGATAGAAAATACTAGAGATGGGAGTTTGGCTTCAACTTCCAGTGTCGAGATGTTTTCTAAAACTCACTGCTTCCTTTCACGAAGAATCCAAAAGAGGAAGATGAATGGCTCAAGTTTAATAATACAATCCTATTTTATTTTGATTCATGTCATGCAAATCATGGACAATTCAATCTTTTTGCTCGATCAATGTATTAAATTGCGTGCTATTACTTTTGCTGGTAGATGACCTATGATGCCCCGTCAGGCTTCAAGTTTTGATGTGTGATGCAAGCGTAGTACTATATTTTGATTTTAGGTATTATTTGGAAATTTCAATAAATGATTTGACCTTCGAAAATTTATAATTAATTATCTACTAATCTAAAAATTGTGCAAAAATATGTTGTAAAATCATAAAAATAATCCCTATCTAATGGTATGGGTTTCATCATCTAAATCAACTTTAGTAGAAGTCGATTTTTCTATGGTGTGTAATACAATTGTGAATTAATTATTTACATCTAATATGTTAATATGTGAAGAACTATCCTGATTGGATCTAGGGTTTGGACCCTCGCTTATTGCATGTATCATGGAGATATGTTGCATCCCTCTTAGTTTGTATTGAGCAATTATTCTACTTTCTCTCTATTTTGACCTAATTTGAAGGATATACATGATATTTGTCCTTTTAGATTTAATTAAATTCTTTTGAGACTTTTATATTGAAATTAGTTGTATACTAACAATTGTTTGGTTATATTGCACTTTGGAATCTATTATTTGTAATCTTTTTCATGATCTATCTCTAGTTGAACCCTAATACGTGAAATTTCTCTATATTATATTATTTGTCATCCAAAATCCTAATTTGTCCATGATGGATTTTCATGTTCTCAGTTCCACTTTTAGTTGGACAAACTTGTTAATAACATGAATAAAATTTATTTGCCTCTACATTGCATGCTTGTTGATCAAGTAGTAATATGGTTTTATAATATGCTTAGGTTTTGAGGTTATAGGAGTTTATATTGTTTTGAATCGTGGTTATGAGCCCTGCACTCGAGTTTTGATCCCACTTTCTATGTTTGATGTTTTGTCACGTATCGTGGTCTATCAGGTTAGGTTTATGTGCTCTAGATTGTATTGTGTATTATAGTTCACCAGTACTTGTGCTAATCTCAACTTCATTTTATTTATTTATTATTGTTGATGGGTCATGTGCCTTAATTTCCTTTGTATGCCCTTAAGGTATACTTTATTTTAATTCATGTCAAGTCAATTTATTTTCATCTTACTAGATTTTTTTCTATTGAAGTCCACTTGTATAATTCCTTTCCCTCTTTCTCTAGGAAGCCTTGTTTATATATAATTTCATTTTCCCATATAATTTCTCACTCTCTATTATATATCACACCAACATTTTCTGTTGGAAACATACACTTTATCTTCTCTTGTGGGGTATGCTTCCAACACCTTAGTTAGAGAGCAAGGAGGAATCAACCAAAGTTAACTACGACTATCTAAGAGTTAGATGATCTTTCTTGGGAGGTAGATTGAAGTAGTTGATTTACTCTCTACAACTTATTTCCCTACACTTGGTGAAGAACAATGATATACATAAGTATTTGAATAGGATTTTTATCTTCCACTACTACACCTTTGGTATTTGATACATTACATACTAGAGTATTAGTCTTCTCTCCTTCTTGAAAAATAGTTCTCAAATTTGACATTGGATGTTTTCTATTATTTTATATTGAGTATATGAGTGACTCCCCTCTTGACTCACACTCCTTAAAAGTATGGTATAAGAGCCAATGGAGTCAGTTTATCTGACTATTTCAATATTATATCCCTTATGTTGTTTACTTCTTTCCCATAGTTGCTTATACATCATTCCCTTGCCTTGTGTAGGCACACATAGATGATTAGACACAAGTCATCCTTTGATAACCTTGGTGGATCTGAGACACCCGAAACCCAATGTATGGGATGTCAAGGATGGATCCTCCTTTCAATCCTCTAATATTTCAAGCTCAAGATACAACTATTGGTCAACATGTAATGAACCAACCTACCCAACAATCAGCAACAATCAACTCATGTTTGGGCATCTCTCCAGAGAAAGAGTTGTCCATCATTGGACAACTACTTTCAACAACCCTAGCAAGGAAGGATACGCTGAGATCCACTCATTAGAATCCTAGTCATTACTCTCTTATAGAGGTTATGAAGATGCACCCCATGCATTAAAAGGTGAAAGCAAGCTTAACATAGTGGATAAGGCCGATTGCTGGGTACTTTCCATGGAGAGTACTTTTCATGGTATGGCATGCCCCAAGCACTAGAAGGTTAGGTTTTCCACATACATACTTGATGGAACTTCTCTCCATCAGTGGTATAGTGTTGCAAGGACCTAAGATGTCTCCTCTAAATCTTGCATGCAATTCTTGGTGATCATTCGTAGAAGTACATCTCATCTACAACATTATGGAAGAACGAAGTAGAGTTTTACAACTTCAATCAACACTCCATGTTTGTGGTGGAGTACGTGTAGAAGTCCACCCTGTAAGAGAGGTACATGAAAGGTTTTGTTGAAGAGATGTGTTTGAACATGTTCCTTAAAGGACCCGAGTACAACATTGGTCGTGCCATAGTGCCTCAACTTCCACTAACAATTTTAGCAAATGGTGTATAAAGCTATGGTGATCAAGGATTACCCTTATTCTCAACTCCAAGATCATAAAAATAAGAGGAAGTTCTTTGTTGAAGAACAAAAGAGGTACAAGTGTGCCTGTAACACCCCAAATTTTCTTATCACATGAGCGAAAGCATTTTTTTTAATGGGAGTGTCAAAAACATGATTATCATTAAAATGAAAGTAAATGAAACACTTTGCATAACTGTAAAACTGATCCATACATAGTTTTTGTCAATAGAAAACTACATCATGTTAAACCATAAGATATAATCTAATTGACAACATAACTAGACATAATAAAAAGATGTCAAAACTCTGGATCGTCTAGGAAAATGGTACCCCACTAGGTTGAGCTTGAAATATTCTAGTCCTTTACTCATTCTTTTGATCCTTAATTGCTCAAAATCCTGCAGACATCACATCCCCACCATGAATTAGGAAAAACAGTCATTAGAGTAAGTGACATGAGTATTCTAAAATATACATTGCTAAAGAACTGAAATATTACAAAAGATTCTTGAACATCATAAATATGAAACGAACATTTAACTCTGATTAATCTAGAAACATATTATCTCTCATTTCTTAAACTCTTATTTTCTATTCTATCTTTTCTGGAGACCTATACTTTGGGTCGCATGGCCTATGCCAAAGTGTCTAGATCATAAATATCTTATATGAATTCCTCTCATCACACTCGTGGATGAGATTACAAACATGCTCAAATCTTAAGTATCTTTTACTTACCACTTTTATCTGTATGTGGCCACCATTATACAATAAGACCTCCTCTGTTGACACTGAAGTGTCCTCTATGGTGCAACACACCCTATGTTGGCACAACATACCCTCTATTCACACCGAAGTGTCCTCTATGGTGCAACACACTCTCTATTGGCACAACATGCCCTCTGTTGACACTGAAGTGTCCTCTATGGTGAAACACACCCTCTGCTGGCATAACATGCCCTCTGTGACACCCGTAGTGTCTGGCGCAACGTGCCCCAGAATTGTCCTGGGACTCTCTGGTGAGGACTTATTATATAATGTATTATGTAAAGGTTTTGAATTAATTATGTTAAGTCTATCTTTACTAAACTCTAAATCTGAACTTATCTGAAACTGAGTACTAAACATGTACTTAGTTTTGAATTTGAAATCTAAATCTGAATCTTTGCTCTTTAAAATCTGAACTGAATCTATTATGGAATTTGGATATGTATTTCAAATTACAACATAATTGAGATTGTGTCTATAACCCATATCATGTATCTTTATTCAAAATCTGGCTACTCACACAGTGAGTACTCTATGTCTGAATCTAAATCTCTTATTCTTAAGTTCTAAACTAAATTCATTACTAGATTTGAACATGTATCTCATTATATGGGTAAAATTATTCTAAAACTCTTATTTGGTAAGATTACTTCATTATACCAATTATATCATAAATGAGTCTAAAGTCTTATGAGAAAGGATCTGACATGAATATAGAAATACTAAGTATACAAAGTAACTTAAGTCAAGATTATGAAAATAGTCTATGTTTAAAGTATCTAAAAACATGAATTCTGACAAGATAATTTAACCTTTATAAAATCTAATTTTACCATGAATATTAATGTTTACATATGAGCTTACATTTTACAACTTAAACTTTAAGATAGGAATATTATAAAATCTTATCCTGA
The DNA here is from genome assembly GCA_963693085.1 of Alisma plantago-aquatica. Lineage (NCBI taxonomy): Eukaryota > Viridiplantae > Streptophyta > Magnoliopsida > Alismatales > Alismataceae > Alisma > Alisma plantago-aquatica. The sequence continues at coordinate 125,954,220 of OY856411.1, forward strand.
AACCTAATCATAACTCAATGCATCATAATTCATATTATCACCATAACTCAATTAACAACGCATTCTGATCCCAATAGTACATTTATCTGGAAAATTGGATCATGTCTTAATATGTTCAACACCTGTATTCTCTCATTGTGATTCACTTCTAGATATTACTCATTCTAAATAATTTGATTAATTATTTAGTTCTTCGATTCCTCTATATATATGAAAACATGATTCTAATTGAAATCCTAATACATGGTTATACCTATATATATGAGAAACTATCAATACTAAAATCTAAATACAAAGTTATTCCCAGTCATGAACCAAACATGACTACATTACTTGCATATCTTATTTTGCAATCTTGTCCATTAATTCTCATCATTACTAAGAATTTTTATAGGAACATGATTCTTTTACTTTCTCATGGACCTGGTCCATGAATAACAACCATTTGAGAAACATACTTCTATATGTGCATATGAAATTACATAATCACGGGGGTTCTTTTTTGAATACTTTAACATTAAAATCTTATAACAATGAACTACATTATTTACAAAAGACTTATCTAAGAGACATGTAAACATACTGAGCTAAAAAAATATGAGTACTCATGGGAATGAACAACTTACCTTTTATGCTGACGATGTCCTTAACTTAGTCTTGATTTCTTGTTCCAAATCTTAATCACCTGGATATAATCAAAGTTCTATAAGTCAAAGTACATGCTCCCTCTTTCTATTTCTAAATATCAAAACCCCATCTTCCTATCTATATATACCAACTTAGGGTTCTTATTTTGACTAAACATAACTTTAATATAAAATCACCATAAAATCTTGGCATTGAAATAAAATAAAACTCATACTATATAATAAGTATTATATTTATACTCAAATAATATATAAATCGTCTTATGCACTAATATGAGCATATAGATCATTTAATAAGAAAATCTCAAACATAGTCATATATACTAATCTTACTTGACTCTACTATGAAATCAAATTAAAATATCATTTAGATAAATAATATCAGACTTAATTAGGCATATATATCACTTATTTTCTCAAGATAATCATCTATTATTCTAGATAATGGCCACTTAGGTCCAAAATTACATACTAAGATAATAACATAAGAAAATCCATCAAATATCTAGAACAGTAGTCATATAGTGTAGGAATGTCCTGAATAAAAGATACCAAGTCATTTTATGACCAAGTCATGGGTGTAATACCCAAAATATCATTATTAGTGTTCATATCAAAAACCTCAATAAAACTTCATATAAGAAAGATCAGGCTTTAAAATCATGTTAAGACTATCATAATACACATTCAACAAAATTTGCATGAATTTCTAAATTCATTTGCTATATTTAATTGATAAAACATCAAAATCATATAGTTTTGTCTACCCAGAATATAATAAATACAAGACATCAAAATCTTAATATGGAACTATTTTTTATAGGATAGTAAACTCTAATAGCTTTCCATAGGTACCTTGATTGTCCCAAACTGAGCTCTGTAACTCAAGATATGAATTTTTGAAAATTACCTTAATGTTGATGAATTTCCGTCGCCAATCTGGAATCCAATGGTCATGATCTATTGGTCCGTCACCCTTCATCATCCTCATATGACCTGCGCTCCTCTATTCTAGACCAGAAACAAAGTAGGTGGTGCATAGGTCTAGAAGCCGCACCCCCAACACCCTGAATTGCCTTCTCGTGGGAAAAAGACCTAGATGGCTTCTCCCTTCAACTCCCATCGATGGCTGCTAGGTACGGGTAGAAGACAAGATTCAGAACTGGAGATCTTCAAATCTCCATGGCTGCCCAGGTGGACTACACAACTGCCAGGTGAACTCCATGGCTACCCAACTTTGTCCCTCAGTTCTCTTCCCTTTCCATTCCAGTCGCTTTCCAAACCCTAATACTAGATCTATGAGATGCCAATAACAAACCCCTCATGATTTTATGGTCTTGCTTCCAAAGATTCATGTATCGAATCCTCCCCAAAATGGGACTCCATTTTGATTTTACGGATTCTCCATTCTGCAATGGACTAGAAATCACTATTTTATATTTATATTTTTATTTTTATTTTGCACAAAAGTCCAATCTATAGAAATAATTCTACAGACCACCACATGATCCTGTTTGAACTCAAATTTTGCAATACGTGATATATTACCATTATCTTGTTAAGAAAAATATATCAGGTCCAAATTAGTCACATAGATACTCCAAAATTTTTTTAATTAAAAACTAGATAATTACTAATTTAATCACCTAAGCCACTAGATAAATAAAAAACATCTAAGTTTTCTCCCTTGATCTTATATATCAATTATCTATCTATGAAAATTATGTTGAGCATTTAGTATGAACACGAAATGCTAAATCCTCAAATTTATACTCCAAGCACCCATATGTGAATCCTCATTGACCTAATCACGATTGAATAAGATTCTAGGGGCCCCAGACCATTCGCTGATCTTTCAAAAGGTCCATTATCTATTCTCGGTTATGGAACTAAAGCATGAATCAATATTCCCTTAACAAAAGATTTCATATGATACATTAGGTCAACATTAATTTACTTCCTTAATAATGATACAGAAGTTGGTCTGGAGCTCAAAATAGTAACTGAAGTCATCATATTATGCATTTGTCACATTATTGTTCACATGAATTATTCATTTATATTCATATACACCTGGCAATAATCATACACATTTAAGCCATTATGTGTGTACTGGTTGAACAAATGACTTGTATCACAAATTTTGTAAACTTAATTACATACCTAGCGATGTTAGGTTCATTAGGTCCTTTAGCATACACTTACTAGATAACCCCACATTAAATGCTTACATTAGCTATAAAATTGAGGATGTTACAATTCTACCCACCTTGAAATAAATTTTGTACTCAAAATTTCTCTAGGCTACTACCCACCTTAGGGTTCTACTTACCTCGTCATTTATTAAAAATTAACATTGTAAGGTACACATGCTCATAATTTTGCATGAATAGAGATATGTAATGTATATTCATAAAATATTTATGTGAGCATTATCTATTTGTTGGGTTTTAGAGGAGACAGAGAAGGCAGCGGAAACAAAAATTTTCTCCCCCAACCCATACCGAGGAAACGCGTCAACGTCTATATAATAGGAAAGGATGGTTTGCGGAATCATAACTTGTCCCGAGGCTTGCTCGGTGACAATACCTCACGCAATGTGCGGTCTTCAACTCCGAACTTTGACGGCATCTGTGCAGCTCCTGGTCGCACCGGGACTGACAACTCCTACTTGAACCGGACTGTCGGATGACAGTTGTCCTCCTAAGCGGCAATGTCCTCCCGCCTCTGTAGTAGTCCACACGGACCACCTGGAACTCCACACTCCTTGTCCCACAAGGAAGTGGAAGGAGTCGCACCCTCCTGTTGACGTACTAGTCACCAACACGCTCTCCTGCCTCCTATTGCAACTGCAGTTGTCCTTCCCTTACTGCACCTCCCTTTTTCGGGAAGCACTTGCTCGGGCTCTCTCACGGTTACCAAAACCAGAGAGAACGACAACTTGCAGAGCAACTGGTTGCACTGAGCTGTACTTTGAGAAGCCCCCAATACCCCTATATATATAGGAGAGTCATGGGACATGGTTCTCCATCCCGGGCAATGCGGGACTAAAAGCAGGAGTAGAAGGGTTCGGGATTTTCCACAAAAAGCAACCATCTCACAACCTGAACTGATCGATTCACTGCTGAACCGATCGGTTCGGCCATTGAGCCGATCGGTTGGACCTGAGCCGACCGTTTGGGGCACTCCAACCGATTGGTTGGTGCCCTGAACCGATCGGTTCATGGTCCTAATCCGGCTCAAAAAGACTTTCTTTGTTTCTTTCCCAATTGGTATCGAATACCAATATTATTCCCAATCGAATTGGGCAATTTGAAACGAAAGGAAAATTCTCACCAATCCTACTTTCCCAAGTTTCTCGATTGCACCAGTTGAACCGATCAGTTCAACATTTGAACCGGTCGTTTCACTCTGTGCATGAGCCAACCGGTTCAACAACCTCAGCCGACCGGTTCATCGCATGAACCGATCGGTTGGGAATGCAGGTTGTACATAATCAGTCAAATGCGATTTCAATCAATCCGATACTCCAATCAATGCGTCCAACACCTTGAACCATACGATATTGAGCCATTGACTGATTGAGTGTTTAATTGAACTACTAAACTCGTTTAGTAATCAATCTAAACATTGCTTTGTGGACAAAACTCTTCTTCCAGGTTAAATCCTATGTGTGTGACCCTGCAGGTCCATTTCACGTTGGCAGTGAAAGTCCATAACACTTATGACTTCACAAGCAAAGAGCGGTGCCTAGTCACACATCAGTGCTACCCAAGTGAAAGTAGAAAGTTGGAGAACAACTTTCATCCTACAATCCGTGAATGGTGTTACAACGAGTGTATAATTCCTTTGTCACTGATATCCCGAATGAACTCGAGGCATGGAACAGTCATCCTGTCAACGTTCATTCACTTTCTTGATCTCAGAGTAGACTGGAAGAGATATGTATGACATGAGTATCACATACTAATTCACACATGCATGCACACCATTCTCAATCCTACTCATCAAGTGGCCATGGATATCAAACTCCCTCAGGAGGGACAAATCCCATATCTATCACTCACCCCTCAAAAGCCCCATGTGTCAAAGCCACCCAATCATCACCTTTATAACAACCCATGTTTCAGGACTGCGTTTGATGATGTCAAAGTGTGCCCAATGACATGTGTTGAGTGTAGTGATTTCAGGTCTAAGAATCACACTCACCACCATCACTGTGAGTACTGACTGTAACTACCATCTCATGGTTCCATGTGTCAAACTCACGGTGGGTCTGTCCGGTACACTTGTTCTCTAACAAGTACCTATGTGTTTGGTTTGATATCTCTATATCATGACTAATGAGATTCTGTCATCAACCAACACCACAATCTAGTCTTGTGTGTCATTGTTGTCTATCTACCTTCCACAATGACATCCGACTAGGGACACAACAAGAATGTACAAACTCTTAGCATCCGTATGATCTCATCGTTCAGGTCATGAACCTGAAGGCATACGTCATTGAGTATTGTCATTCTCTAGACATTCAATCTGTTCTATCACTATCTCATATGACTGAACCAGAAAGAATTGGAAGCTTGCCTTTGATGTTTATCAAATCAATCTTAATGTATCCCACCAATCATCCCATGATTGGCTCTCAGGGCATACATACCTACAGACTCCCACTTGCACTGTGAGCCAATCACCCATGAATCATATTCATAGTGATCTTCAGACATGTCCCACATGTCATTGTGCTCTAGTGCCTACATAGTGAGTATTGACAACACCTTGTCAAAGTCTGTACAAATTGCATGTCTCGCATCTCTTCGCTGTACGTCACACGTATGAGATGGAGTTGCCGTAATATGCGATCTAGCATTCCATTTGCTAACCTTTAGCCACATTGCATGATCAAGGATTCCAGACTTGTCATCAATGAGTGGAATATAAGTTCATCTTATGAACTTCCAGATCCATATAGTATCCATTGTTGTTCTCTAACACATAGATACTCGACATTTCCCTTTTAAATGGCTTTATTGGAACACTTCCAATTATCAACAAACTTTTACTTTTATACATCCTATGTATATTTTGCGATTAATTTTCTGTCCTTTCGGAAGTTTGCATCAATGTAACTCTTTACATCGAACTCTTCCTTATCTCCATAGAACTAGTACTTCACAAGCACTTATCAAGTTCTCATGGTATTCCAGTAACCCTTACTAGAAATAGACAGACATCCACTCGTCATGTCACACATATGAGTTATCAGGATGAGCACATCATATTGCCATGTCCTACATACAAGATGATGAATGCATTTTATTCTTGCCATGTCATACATGCAAGATAATGGGATGATTACATACATGATAGATCCATATCTATTCTTAGGGTTCCCATTCTTCATAAGAATTGGACACTTGGCCTTGGGATACTAACTCCATGTAACATGGACAAGTTTTCTCCCACTGAATCTGTGCATACTGAACACTTCAGTACAGATTGCCAATGTATGCTCTCTCTTTCCAGGTCAAAATATTTTCGAGAACTATCTCTATAGATCTCTATTCCTATCACATAGGAAACATCTCTATCTTCCTTAAAGATAATTTCCACATTAGGATTTCCAATCTAGAACATTTCCATTTCACATCAATATGTGGAATGTGAACACGCTCCCACTAAATCACAGATCCCTTCTTTATCTTTGACATATCAGTCAAACCCTTTGACTATATCATCAAAATAAAGATCCAATTTTGAGTTGCTTGTACTCAATCAATCATATTGATTAGTCCATTGTAACTTATAGACTTCATTTGCATTAGTGGATTCATAAACCTTATAGGCTGTGTCACGCACACATCCTGGTTTTATTCCTCATAGGAATGCGGTTTTAGTATCCATATGCCAAATGTTCTAGCCATTTAAGTTGCAATCAACAAGCATCATCCTTCTCAAAATGTTATCCATGTGTCTTAACACTTAAGACTCATTTGCATTTATGGATATGATCCATGAGTGCTACCATCAAGGTCATACCTTATGGTTCACATGGATGTCATTTAGGATGTAACTGTCATAAACCATAACTCAAGATTCAGTTCCTATTATTCATCTTGATAGTTGACTCATCACATGAACAACTGATCACATAGATAATTGAGGTGTATCTGTTAAAGATATAAGAACTCACAACCCTTGTGATTCTTAATTTCTTTTATTAGTGTGGGCTATTCATTTATTAAGAAGAATTCAATTATTTGATAATCATTCTCTAACTCCTTAGAGTATGATTCCTTCTTGATTCAGACATCACCATGCCTTAATCATGAGTTCACTATGATACACTATCATAATCACTCATAAGGATCTCAAACATTTGGTCCAAGTATTTCATTCATTGATCTCATCAAGAATTAATACTTTACCAAGTTTGTACTTCATTTATGATAATCTTGAACACTTCAAGACATTCATATTGGTATTTCTCTAAACACCATTTGAAGTATTAGCATTTATTCCAATAGGTATGTAAATACATCACATGTATTATACCTAATAGGATAATCACTCTCCCACTACATTAGTGAAGATTGATCAATCATGTCTAAGATATTCTTGTCCCTTACTGGTTCTCTAACCAAAAGAGTCTAGTTTTATCCATCACATGGAAACTAGAAATGAATTTCTCATGATTAATGCTAATTAAATTGTTTGAGTTATCTATAACTTTTAGGAATCGTCTTATCTTATGCATATCAAATATCACAAGATAAATAAGGCATTGCCACAAAGATCATATCTTTAAGATTGAAAACACAACTTTATTGATTGCCATCATTGTCATACAATATGCAAAAATAAAGTGTTTCTATCTATTGGCAAGTATGAAATAGCAGTTCATAACTGTATTACATGCCTTATTAGCTGAAAATAAACTAAAGTATTCCTATCTATAAAGGTAACACTTGCCCCAAGTAAGAATGCTTTACACTTTATATCTTGGTATCATATACCTCAAAAACTTTTACAAGTTTATTCACATGAAACCTTCAAGTAGAGGCTTCAGTTGCCTCCTTCTTCTTTTGTTCTTCCAAGTAGAGAGGACAATTCCTTTTCCAATGTCCTGGCTTTTGACAATGGTGGCAATTTCCTTTCTTGGTTACGCCTCCCTTGGCCTTGAGAGCTGAAGATGGCTTGGACTCCTGGCTAGCTTCAGAACCTTTCTTAGCTTTGCCCTTGCCCTTGCCCTTGGACTTGACTTTCTTTCTCGTGATCACCATCACAGCTTTAGGCTTGTCCTTCTTCATCTGTAACTCGGCTGTCCTCAACATGCCCAACAACTCTGACAGTGGCCTATCAAAGTTGTTCATGTTGTAGTTCATCACAAACTGACTGTAAGATTCTGGCAACGATTGCAGTATCACGTCAGTAGCCAACTCTTGGCTCAGTGGAAATCCCAGTCTCTACAGGTTCTCCACATACCCAATCATCTTGAGTGTGTGAAGACCAACTGGATCTCCTTCTGTCATGACGCACTTGAACATCGCCCTAGAAACATTGTACCTCTCTTGCCGTGCCTGATCTTCATACATGTTCCTGAGATGCAGAATCATCTCAATGACACCCATGTTCTCATGTTGCCTCTGCAACTCATGGTTCATTGAACATAGCATCAAGCACTTTGCATCAATGGCATCATCAGAATGCTTCTTGTAAGCATCCCTTTCTGCCTTTGGTGCATTAGGAGCGGGTTCCTCTGGAATTGGAGTATCCAGGACATAGAGCTTACGCTCTTGAGTGAGAACAATTCTCAATGTCCGATACCAGTCGTGGAAGTTCGTCCCATTTAGCTTGTCCTTGTCAAGGACTGATCGCAAAGAAAAGTTGTTGTTGTTTGTTGCCATTTGAACTACAAAAAGGAAAATATGCAATTTTAGTCCAAAACTCATTTTTGACTTATTTGATTGATTTGAAAGTTTGACGATAGAATTAGGCCTTTAATTAATTATCGCTCCCACTATTTTACTTCAAATTGATAGCCCTCACCATCAATTCGGAAGATTGCAGCGTACAACCTTCTAGTGGGAAAGATCCTGAAATCCTCTAAGTCATGGACCAGCTTGGGCTGTCACCCACAACATAGATCTCTCAGGTAGGCAACTTTTGCCAATTGCATCATATGTAACTCTTGATAAGATGTCATCTACAACTCCTTGGAATGATCATCTCCATGCCTCAAGGCGCTAGATCCTATCTAGGTCACTTTTTTAAGTCCGACCCAAAGCAAACACGATGAATATGCACCCTGCTTGGGCAGACCCACATATTCATCCTTCACGCTTCCACGAGATAGACGGTGCACCACGCTTGGGCGTGCCCACACTTGGTCGATCAAGCTTTTCACGTGTGTTGCATTTGGAAGGCATCTAAAACTTAATATTTTAATGAGGGATTTGGTTTTATATACATATACATATCCAATCACCACAATACATAGTACGTATCATATACATGCTATATCCCACAGAAAACATGCACAAACGATAAAAAGCGATGATTAAGGCCATCCTAATGTGATTCCTCGAGCCAAGAGGAATCACGGTCATCTAGGTCAACATCACATGCAACCTGTACAAGATGAACATCTGTGCCTTGCCAACCGAGTTGATCAACTCATCACATGAATGATCTGTACTCTCCAGCCGGTCGTCTGGGTGCCACCAGCCGATCGGTTGGCTCCTCCAACTGATCGGTTCGCCTGGTCGTCATGCATCTCGCCATGTCCGCCACCCGCTCATCTCACTCCTCGAACTGGTCATCAACCGATCGGTTCACTCCTTGAACCGACCGTCTGGAAGGTCAACCGATCGGTTCACTCCTTGAACCGACCGTCTGAGCAGTCGTCTTGATGTCCGCCGGTCTTTGACATAACAGGAAATAAAATCCTATTCTATTTATTACATTGCTTTAAAAAGGGAAACCCCGATTTACATTCGGGGGGAGAAAAGGTAGGAAAGAATCTCGAATTATTTCGAGTTACATCAGGAATAAGAGAGGGAAGATCGGTGCGCAGACCGATATGCAAGCAACCACACACAACCAATCACAGATAGGGGTTTATAGGCCATAATCATGCTACACACATCCACCACAAAACTCGTTTAAGGGCGACGCGTATCGAGTGCATTAATAATACATATCATATATGTAATTAGGGATTTGTGGATTTAGGAATGGACATGCATAAAGCCAATATTATTCGCATCGTATGCAATAAATAAAGGCGACAAACCAAAATCGATCATATCGATATTCCTAAAATATAGAGCAGTTGACCTGGCTCTGATACCACTGTTGGGTTTTAGAGGAGACAGAGAAGGCAGCGGAAACAAAAATTTTCTCCCCCAACCCATACTGAGGAAACGCGTCAACGTCTATATAATAGGAAAGGATGGTTTGCGGAATCATACCTTGTCCCGAGGCTTGCTCAGCGACAATACCTCACGCAATGCACGGTCTTCAACTCCGGACTTCGACGGCGTCTGTGCAGCTCCTGGTCGCACCGAGACTGACAACTCCTACTCGAACCGGACTGTCGGATGACAGTTGTCCTCCTAAGTGGCAGTGTCCTCCCGCCTCTGTAGTAGTCCACACGGACCACCTGGAACTCCACACTCCTTGTCCCACAAGGAAGTGGAAGGAGTCGCACCCTCCTATTGACGTACTAGTCGCCAACACGCTCTCCTGCCTCCTATTGCAACTGCAGTTGTCCTTCCCTTGCTGCACCTCCCTTTTGCGGGAAGCACTTGCTCGGGCTCTCTCACAGTTACCAAAACCAGAGAGAACGACAACTTGCAGAGCAACTGGTTGCACTGAGCTGTACTTTGAGAAGCCCCCAATACCCCTATATATATAGGAGAGTCATGGGACAGGGTTCTCCATCCCGGGCAATGCGGGACTAAAAGCAGGAGTAGAAGGGTTCGGGATTTTCCACAAAAAGCAACCATCTCGCAACCTGAACTGATCGGTTCACTGCTGAACCGATCAGTTCGGCCATTGAGCCGATCGGTTGGACCTGAGTCGACCGTTTGGGGCACTCCAACCGATCGGTTGGTGCCCTGAACTGATCGGATCATGGTCCTAATCCGGCTCAAAAAGACTTTCTTTGTTTCTTTCCCAATTGGTATCGAATACCAATATTATTCCCAATAGAATTGGGCAATTTGAAATGAAAGGAAAATTCTCACCAATCCTACTTTCCCAAGTTGCTCGATTGCACCAGTTGAACCGATCGGTTCAACATTTGAACCGGTCGTTTCACTCTGTGCATGAGCTGATCGAATCAACACTTGAGCCGACCGGTTCAGCAACCTCAGCCGACCGGTTCATCGCATGAACCGATCGGTTGGGAATGCAGGTTGTGCAGAATCAGTCAAATGCGATTTCAATCAATCCGATACTCCAATCAATGCGTCCAACACCTTGAACCATACAATATTGAGCCATCGACTGATTGAGTGTTTAATTGAACTACTAAACTCGTTTAGTAATCAATCTAAACATTGCTTTGTGGACAAAACTCCTCTTCAAGGTTAAATCCTATGTGTGTGACCCTGCAGGTCCATTTCACGTTGGTAGTGAAAGTCCATAACACTTATGACTTCACAAGCAAAGAGCGGTGCCTAGTCACACATCAGTGCTACCCAAGTGAAAGTAGAAAGTTGGAGAACAACTTTCATCCTACAATCAGTGAATGGTGTTACAACGAGTGTATAATTCCTTTGTCACTGATATCCCGAATGAACTCGAGGCATGGAACAGTCATCCTGTCAACGTTCATTCACTTTCTTGATGTCGGAGTAGACTGGAAGAGATATGTATGACATCAGTATCACATACTGATTCACACATGCGTGCACGCCTTTCTCAATCCTACTCATCAAGTGGCCATGGATATCAAACTCCCTCAGGAGGGACAAATCCCATATCTATCACTCACCCCTCAAAAGCCCCATGTGTCAAAGCCACCCAATCATCACCTTTATAACAACCCATGTTTCAGGACTGCGTTTGATGATGTCAAAGTGTGCCCAACGACATGTGTTGAGTGTAGTGATTTCAGGTCTAAGAATCACACTCACCACCATCACTGTGAGTACTGACTGTGACTACCATCTCATGGTTCCATGTGTCAAACTCACGGTGGGTCTGTCTGGTACACTTGTTCTCTAACAAGTACCTATGTGTTTGGTTTGATATCTCTATATCATGACTAATGAGATTCTGTCATCAACCAACACCACAATCTAGTCTTGTGTGTCATTGTTGTCTATCTACCTTCCACAATGACATCCGACTAGGGACACAACAAGAATGTACAAACTCTTAGCATCCGTATGATCTCATCGTTCAGGTCATGAACCTGAAGGCATACGTCATTGAGTATTGTCATTCTCTAGACATTCAATCTGTTCTATCACTATCTCATATGACTGAACCAGAAAGAATTGGAAGCTTGCCTTTGATGTTTATCAAATCAATCTTAATGTATCCCACCAATCATCTCATGATTGGCTCTCAAGGCATACATACCTATACTATTACCTTAGTCTATTGCCCAACTCATACTTAAGGTTTATGGAACTAAACTTGGCTCTATACTTAGGGCATCTATCTCAACCCTTGTCATGAATTTCTAACATTAGGTATAATTGAATTTCTAATCTTTGGTCTTCCGGAAACCTCCTACATTTCTAGCTATGTGGTGATCAAGCACATACCTTGAGATGTGAGATCCCGAAATGATATCTCTCACTAACCAACTAATACAGGTGTCCCATACCACATGGGATAGTAAGAAAGGAGAGATGCATAAAAGTCTAGCGCTTATGAAATTCCTTTTCAATTCACAATTGGTTGGCGATAACCACTGAGAATGGAGAAGAAACCTCATTGGCTAGGTTTAGGTTGCTACTTTAGATCTAAACAAGGATGAATTCTACCTCTAAGATATCTATATATTCTAAGGTTAAGACCCATAATCACTCTAGGTTATGGTATTCTTCTTATGGAATCTATCCCTAAACCCTAATCTTACCACTTCACTCTAGGGTGACAATGAGAATCATGTTTGCCTAGTGCCCATTAACGTGGTCTATTATCACACTAAAAAATTCACTCAGGGTTGAAATCCCTGAGTTTTTACCAAAACCTTGTGCAATAATACCACCTGCAAGCGGACGGGTCTTATCGCAGTATAGTTGAGGATCAAATCCCAGAGGACAAAGTTTTTAAGAATCGCTGCGAGTCGAGTCTAGTTCAAGTAAGACTAATATTTAGAAAGATTGGTTGATTTGAGGTTAATTAAACTAAGTATAGGAAAGTAAAGAGAAAAATTAAATTTGATCAAGATTAATGATATGGAATCACTGGGGAGGTCCCGGGTTTCACCACCACTGCACATGCAAACACATCTAAACGCAAAACATCCAAGCAAGATCTAACTATCCAAATAGAACTACTGCGAACCCTACCTGAGGGGTGTTTAGGTTTGCGTAAGCATCACCTTATGCATCAGATTTCTCATCGCCATCCAGATCATGCACTTACAGTTCTAAAGATACAGATATCCAACTGAAGTTGCGGCCCTCCGTTAGGATGTTTAGGAACACAAAAGTGTCAAAGTGGGATAGATGGCTCGTCCCCTCACAGATCATACACTTACGACCTCAAGGAATCCCTTTCTGTTTCTAGTCAGGGAGTCAACTACATTAATTGACATTCTATCCTACATATTGAAGTTCTAGCAACATAGGAAAGAACAAGATTAAAGCAAGTAGGTGATCAATCTACAAGCAAACATCGATGATTAACAACAAAATGAAAATTACATACATTGCCATAGAATGTTAAAATGAAAAGACATGAAAGCATGGGCAGCGGGGCTAGTCCCCAGACCCCAGAGAAAAGGAACTACTCACTCATGATGTGAGAAATAAGAAGAATAAGATAGAGGGAAAATTTTGCCATGAGCATGATGCAGAAGGTGGTCGTAGTTCGGTGAAGATGATGCGGTCTTCTACGACGTGTCAGAGTAGATCTAGACGAGGAACGAGGGATTCTAAGGCAGACCGGGAAGACTCTCTCTCTTTCACAATCTCGCTTTCACAGTTTGCCTTAGACGATCTTCACATGTTCTTAGTTTTCTTGGTTTCACAGTCTTGGGCTCACGATTTGTGCCTCTGCCGCTAACACAATCTTCTCAGTTTGGGAACCGCTAGGGTTCCTCACGGGCCACGTCTTCACGGTCTAGGGAGATCATCTTTCACAATCTTAGAGTCTGCTTACTTCCTTCTCGGTCTTGTTGGCGCCGCTTGTGTCCTTCCTTGCGGTCTTGAAGACTGATCACCATTCACGGTCTTGGTGATCACGTGGTCGCCTCACGGTTTGGAGAACGAGAGGAACAAACTGTGAGGGTGGTGGTCACGATGAGCAAACCGCGAGCAGGTGTGGCTTGCGTGGTGATTGTTGGAGGTGGCGTCTATGCTTGCTCATTGTAGGTTGGAGAGGAGCGATGGTCAGGTGAGTAGCTCGACCATGGGGGTGGGGGAAATAGGTCGTTGAGTGTTGCACACCTTGTGGTTTGAGAGTGTTAGTGGATTCTTGCGGACATGGAGGTGATGCAGGTCGAGATGAAAGAGGATGAAACAGACTGTGGTGGAAGAGGGCAACACCACCGAGGAGCAGGTGGATGCACGATCAAGGTGATGGCAGATTGGCGGGATGACTCTATCAAAGAGGAGGTAGGTTGTGGTCTTTGCGGTTTTAGGACTGTGAAGGCACTCTTCACAGTTTGAGGACCGTTAGGGCTAGGAGACCACAAGGGGGCGGACCAAATAGATGAGGATGGAGGGGAACTATGGATCTGTGATCATGTGGTGAGGGGAAGGCCCAAGACCGAATGGATGATCGTGAGGGCAAAAACTGCTAGAGGGTGAAGACCAAGTGCACAGGATCGTTAGGGAAAATTGGTTGGTCGAAACTGCATGCTCATGATCGAATGGGTAGGCTATACATGATCTGCATGAAAATCATATGAAATTAGTGAATAAGCTCAATAATCCTATCAATTAAGAAAATTGCAATTTGTAAGATTTAAGAGATGAAATCAAATGTATTTAGTCGAATTGGGCCCAAGATGGTGATTGAAACCTTGATGAATATGCATTCATCAAAACACCCCGAACATAAACGTTGCTCATCCTCGAGTAACACAAAATCTGAAACAATCACCAAATGAATACTTTGAAATCGTGTGATTGCCTCATCTTCACATCACGATTGTTTCCATTTTGCTTAGTATAACTTAGCATCTCAACTTCCTGAAATCACTGAACACATCTTACCATATCTTCATTCCTGAGTTTGTTTTCCAACATCATTTGCTCCTCACTTTTTCCAACAACAATCATTTCTAAGAGTTTCGTAAGAGTCCAGAGACACCCACAGAACAACAAGTGTGCACCTGATCTGACATTGGTGTTTTTCAGGGTAGTGGAGGCATTCATTGTTCCTTTAGGTGGAAAAGGGAGTGAAGGGTGGTATGGAAGGAAGAAATAAACCTCTCCTCTATTTGAGTCGAGATTTTCATTATATGATTTGCAATTTCATTTATTGCATTTTTTTGTGTGAATCTCTCCTCTATTCGACTCGAGATTGCATTTATTTGTGTGCAAATTGGCATCTTTTCTTGGTGGTACGCTCCTATTTATTAACGAGGGGTACGGAAGAAGCGGATATAGAGAGAGGTGGTGTGCCACCCCAAACTTAGGGTTTGGCACTATTTTTGGCTATTTTTGTTTCTTTTTGATGGACAGAGAGTTAAGAAGATGATGGCAGAAGTGTAGAAGAGAGTTCAGATCAGGATGCAACTTGATTTATAATTCAATGTACTGGGTCATTCTCTTTATCATACTCTGCTCAAATAATGACTCGATGAGGATCTAATGGAGGTTCCATGCCATTGTTCCACTAGTTAGTTAGGAAGCACGACGTGTTTGATCCCTATCTGTTCGACAGACACTTACCATTTTTGTAGAAGGATCATGATGTTAGGATTCATAATCTTTATAAGATGATTTCAATCAATAGGATAGTTTCAAAAAATGGTCTTTTTTAGGATCTTTTTTGAATAAGGAGGGTATAATGATTCAAAATGCATAGAGAGAGAAATTATCTAGCTAGGTAATGGCTTTTATTGAAACGAAAGCATCAAAACTTCATCAAGTTTCTACACAATTTCTTTGAAAACTTTAATTTTTTTTGAAAATTTTGATCAAAAATGAAAAATGCACGATGAAATCTTAAGTCTAAAATAGATGGGTGTAGGTGGAAAGTAAAATACATACCACCCACCCTCCACCTTGAACTTAGAAATTTTCTCGTCCCAAGAAAACTCTAAATATGAGATGGAGGGGAAAATTCATGCCAGTTGGACCACCAGATGTGGTTGTGTTCCAATCAGCGCACGCCCTCCATCTAAAAAATCTCACAAGTGAAGACTAATCTGAACTCAAGATGGTATCTCGTGATGTGATATTTATTGAGTGCCAAATGTTCTAAAAAGTAAAAACAAAATTAAGGAAATTTCTAATTTGAAATTAAAAGTAAAAATGAAATTATTGATCGGGTTGCCTCCCGACAAGTGCCTTTGTTTTACGTAGATGGCTCGATGTGGATACTATCACCATGGTGGGGACTTAGGTGGAACTTGAGATGGATTGACATATTCTTTTAGTGGTTTCTTTCTCATCCATTCATCAACCCTTGCTTTGATTTTAGCCTCTTATATTTTTCCCCATAAAGAGCGAGCAATGTCAGAGCACATAGGGAAACAACTTGAGTTATGTTGAATTGTTCTTTGTTTCTCAATCTGAGGTGGAGAATAGTTGTAGGGGATCTGAGTGGCCTCATTGATGGGGTAGTGTTGTTGAGGTGTAGAGGAAAAGTTCATTTTTTGATGCACTATCCCTTCATTGTAGTAATGCTGGTCACTGATATCGATCAGATATGGATCCGAGGGATGTTCTTGGTAGAAACTGTAGTTCAAATCTTGTTGCAGAGGGAAAATGAAATCAATAGTTTCTGTCTATTGGGCTACTGATGCATTCTAGAGGACAGTTGTTTCTAGATGAGGAAGCTCATGGACACCTAAATAAGGTTCGGTATATGTACCAACTGAGTTGAGAGGAGTCTCTTCCACAGTTGGTGGTATTTCTTTCATCTCTTCATACACTGGTTCACACTTAGTCTTCTCTTCATCATGGCCTTTTTCTGAGGGAACATCAGATTTTAAAGAAAGGAATTGTTGCTGCATCTGAGTGAATTGGTTAACAAAGTCAAAAAATACACCTCTTCTTCTGAAGTGTGTTCCTTTGCACTTTTGGATGCATATAAATCAAAAGATTGGTTTCCCACTCTTAGGGTTAAAATTCTGACTTCAACATCAATTAGATCTCTAGCAGTGAAAAGAAAAGGTCTTCCAAAAAGGAGGGGGTAGCGTTGATTCTCCTTGATGTCCATAACTACAAAATCAAACGGGACATATAGATTCCCAAGCCTTACGGGGATATCTTCTATTATGCCAATTGTCTTGGTCATGGAGGAGTCTGCAAGCTCGATGGACATTCTGGTAGGTGAGAAGTTAGTAAGGCCCAGTTTGTTGCATAGGCTAAGAGGTATGATAAAAATATTAGCTCCAAGATTAGCTAGACCTGGTCAATTGATGGAATCTCTTATCAAGAAGGAAATTATGAAAGAGCCAGAATCCTTATGTTTGTGAGGCATCCTATCCATCACTAAATCAAATGATGTTCTTGCCCGTTTCATTGTTTGATGATCTTTAGTTTTGTATTTCCGACTAAGCATGAGTTTGAAGAACTTTGACCATTGGGGCATCTTGGCCATGGCATCCAAGAGAAGAATATTGACATACAACTTTCTCACGATGTCTTTGAACTTGTTGAACCTAGCATTGAGCTGGGTAAAATTGAGTTGACTTGGAAATGGTACACGAGGTTTATACACTGGAACAACTGGCTCATGCGAGTCTTCTACATCAACAACAATAGGTTCCTCAGAACTTGCCTTGTTGGTCATATCGTTCTGAGTCGCCACTGCGCTATGCTCAAAACCTTGGAAATTTGTCACGGTGACAGGAGTTGTGGGCTCTGGTAAGACAAAGCCTGAATGAGTTGTCACAACCTTATGTTGTTCCACATGCCTCAGATTGTCTTCTGGTCACCCAACTAAAGCTTTAGCAGGTGGCTTGAGGCTAGCTGCAAGTTGAGCTAGTTGAGATTTGATGGCCTTCTGGTGGTCTTTCTAGTTAGCTATCAATGTTTGTTGCGACTGCAACATCTTCTCAATGGTCAACAGTTTGTCATCCGGAGAAATGGGACCAAATTGATGTGGATAAGGGACCTGGTTTGGATCTTGGAACTGATTCCTGTTCTAGAAATTACTTCTGAAGTTACCTTGGTTTCCAAAATTATGTTGTTGGTTATACTAGTATCCCGACGGACCTCATTGTTGATTGTTTGAACCAAGTTGATGCGAGTTTACCGCTCTAGAAGGATTTCCATATTGAAAACTAGGATGGTTCCTATTTTTTAGATTTGGATTGTAATAACCTTGACCAGGGATAGTGTTGACAACATTCAGACTTTCCATCTGGCCATTATCTCTTTGTCCACTGATTTTTCTTAAAACAACATCATAGAGAACATTGCAGGATAAAGTTGAGTGATCAGTGCCTTTACATGCTTCGTAGTAAAGTGAAGCTAACTTGACTTGCTCTTGTTGGCGAGCGGATGAGCATATTTTTTCATAGGCAGCAAGGGACGATTCGAGATGGTCTTGCTTGGCAACTAAGAGTTTGAGGGTTTCAACGATTGACTTGTACTCAGGAATAGCTTTAACCATAGCTACCTTCAACACGCCTTTACCTTCAGACCTACCCCAATTAGCTTGATTTTTAGCTCCAAGGGTGACAACCTGCCATGCACTGTCATAACTTTGACGCATGAAGTTTCCTTCAGAGAGGAGTCTAAGAACCTCTTGATATTGTCATCCACACCCCTATAGAAGATCTCGATGAGTTGATTCTTAGGAATGCCATGGTGTGGACACTTGCGTAGAATCTCCTTATATCTTTCCCATGCTTCACCAAGGGATTCTCCAGGGACTTGAGTGAACATTGTTATTCAACCCCTAATTTCATAGGTGAGAGAAGGAGGGTAATTTTTTTCCAGAAAAACGTTTTCAAGTTGTTCCCAATTAGTGATGAGTTTGCATGGCAAGGAGTTGTACCAACTTATAGCTCAAACATCGAGAGAATAATTAAAGAGATGGAGTCGAATGACATCGTCTGAAACTCCATTTTGCTTTGTCATGGCACATAGATCTATAAACCTCAGAAGATGTTCCTGACTATCTTCTCCTTGTTTACCATAGAAAGGGATGTTTTGAAGCAAGGTGATCCAATGTGTCCGGATCTCGAAATTTGGAGCGTTGATGGGAGGTTGCACTGGGTGATGAACATCAACATCTTTAGGGATTGAGAACTTCCTAAGATCCTTATGCAGTTCTACTGCTTGTGCTGCTTGGATTTCTTCTTGAACTGCAGCTTTGCCTTTTACATGAGCCTTTCTCTTTGTGCATTAAGGGCTTGAGCTACCCTTTGAGCTATTTCCTCCTCTTGAGCCATTCTTATTTGGTTCTCTCTGTTCTGACGATGAAAGGTTCTGTCAATCTCAGGATCAAAGCTAGCAGAGAGTCTGGGACTGTTCAAGCGGTGCATACACTAGTCTTTGGGGATACTTGAGATGGAAAGATCTTTCTGAAGTAAGAGTGATGGAGTAGAGTCAAATTCAAGTGAATGATCAATAGTATCAAAAGAAAAAGCAAAACCCTAAATTAGCCTTAATGGAACTAGATTTAACTAATTGATTCGTTGTCCCCGACAACAATGCCAAAATTTGACGTGATCTATTATCGCACTAACAAATTCACTCAGGGTTGAAATCCCTGTGTTTTTACCAAAACCTTGTGCAATAATACCACCTGCAAGCGGACGGGTCTTATCGTAGTATAGTTGAGAATCGAATCCCAAAGAACAACGTTTTTAAGAATCACTGCTAGTCGAGTCTAGTTTAAGTAAGACTAATATTTAGAACGATTGGTTGATTTGAGGTTAATTAAACTAAGTGCAGGAAGTAAAGAGCAGAATTAAAGTTGATCAAGATTAATGATATGGAATCACTGGGGTGGGCCCCGGTTTCACCACCACTGCACATGCAAACACATCCAAACACAAAACATCGAGGCAAGATCTAACTATCCAAATAGAACTATTGCGAACCCTCCCTGAGGGATGTTTAGGTTTGCATAAGCATCACCTTAGGCATTAGATTTCTCATCGCCATCTGGATCATGCACTTACAGTTCCGAAGATACAAATATCCAACTGAGGTTGCGACCCTCTGTTAGGATGTTTAGACACATAGAAGAGTCACCGTGGGATAGATGGCTCGTCCCCTCACGGATCATACACTTACGACCTCAAGAAATACCTTTCTATTTCTAGTCAGGGAGTCAACCGCGTTAATCAAAATTATATCCTACATATTGAAGTTCTCGCAACATAGGAAAGAACAAGATAAAAGCAAGTAGGTGATCAATCTACAAGTAAACATCGACGATTAACAAGGAAATGAAAAGTGACATACATTGCCATGGAATGTTAAAATGAAAAGACATGAAAACATGGGCATCGGGGCTAGTCCCCACACGCCAGCGAAAAGGAACTACTCACTCATGATGCGAGAAACAAGAAGAACAAAAGAGAGGGAAGATTCCGCCATGAGCATGATGCAGAAGGTGGTCGTAGTTCGGTGAAGATGATGTGGTCTTCTATGCCGTGTCAAAGTAGATCACGACAAAGAACAAGGGACGCCAAGGTAGACCGAGCAGACTCTCTCTCCTCCTTCCTTCTCTTCTCGACCTCCTTGCTCATAGCAGGAGGAGAAGGTTTTGGATGTACGTGATGATTGGGATCGAACCAGCATTCGGGCAGCCTGGTGGCATCCTGGATCCGATCTCTAAAAGTGGACCCTGATGGTCCTACTTATAGGCATCGGTTAGGTATTAAACGGTTTGGGACAACTGTTAATATCTTCAAAGTTTGGAATCTTTAAAATTCCTCATAGTTTGGAAACCGAGAGGCTTCCTCACGGTCTTGAGACTGTGAGGGTCTTCACGATCTCACTTTCACCACTAGTACAAATATGATCTATAACGTTGGTTGCAAAACCGACACTAACAAATTTCAACGCCGATTATATAAGAAAACTGACACATTTAAGCAACGACCTACCCATATCAAAAAATACAGGACTGCTTTTATTTACAATGTCAATTTTCATGTTGGAATTGACGTCCAATGTGGCCTGTGAAATACAAAAATTTGGTGCCAAAATTTCCCACCAAAATGTTTCCGAGTATTCCGTCGGTTATATGCTAAACTGACACAACAACTGCTCGCGCTAGGCCTCGTGCCAAAAAGTGCATGAACCCTAGACATCTTTAGTGTTAGTTACTTATAGTAGATCCGACACAATCCTTTTATATAAAATTTTTAGTCAGCTATGGCTTTATAATCGACAGAACAAGTATTCACACCATCCCCCCACACAAAAAACTGCTTGTCTGTAGTGTCGATTTCAGTAACTAGAACCGACGTAAATCATTTATACACTACTCATCGGTTCCTGGCTTAATTAACCGACAAAGAACGTGGTCTGTGGTGTCAGTTTTTCTTCATAACCGATGACCAAGTTAACTTAAGTGATATCCGTGAAACCCTAGCCCATCCCATCTCCCCCATTCTGCGAAACCTCTGTAGAGGAACTGCCGTTGGGGGCGATTTTCAGCCCCAACGTCGTGTCGTCGCCACCTTGATGAGGAGAAGGAGCCACCATTGCCGCCTTGCTGAGGAGAAGGAGCTGTTGTCGCCGCCTTGCTGGGGAGAAGGAGCTGCTGCCGCTGGAGTTGAGGAGTAGGAGACGTCGTTGCCACCTTGCTGGGGAGAAGGAGTTGTCTCCATCAGAGCTGAGGAGTAGGAGACACTGCTGCCACCGTGCTAAGGAGAAGGAGAAGGAGACGCCACACTAAGGAGAAGGAGAAGGAGACGCCGCCGTTGTCGCGTTGAGAAGAAGGAGAAGGAGAGGCACTGCCGCCGCACTGAGGTTGGTTGATTATACTTGATTATGCTTGTTTATACTTGATTATGCTTGTTTCCAAAATGATGAACTGACAAGAGAGACAATATGAAGATGAAGAATCCATTTGATGTAAAACATTGATATCAATATATTTATCTATATTTGATGTAACTAGAATAACATATGGGTAAAGAAAATATTCTATCAAGGTTGATCTGTGTTGAATGTAATAGAATATGAGAAAACCAATAATCTCAAGAAGGTTGTTCTTTCATCACAATTATGGTTGACATGTTTTTTCAAAATATATTAGAATTTACTACTGGTACTACCTCCAATGCATACTTGTATATAGGGTATACTCAAGATTTTGATAATAAAATGTGTATAAACACTAATATACATGCATGTGTCATGGACGTTTGTAACATCTCAAGAATTTTATTCTAAAATAAGCATGTCCAATAATTTCAAATTAAAAATTTGACTCCTAACATTGTGAAATCCTAATATGACTCCTACACATGATGATAAAATATCATACTACATATTAACTTAATTATGTACATAACTTATCCATGGTTATGCAATAATGTACAAGTAAGCTAAATATCAATTTACTCCATATGTGTTCATCTATTCTCCATTACTTGGTATATGAATATGTAGTGATATATTATAGCCTCCTATACAATTTGGGAATCTAACTCCTCTCAAATAATTATTAATTCATTTAATCACCCTAGGTATCTAATATTATGAATCACATAATCCCCTAGCTCAAACCTAGAATCTAATTATAATTTTGGGCTCTTCATAGTCCAATTAGCAAATCTACCAAATTTGAAGTAAATCAGGTAATTAACCCTAGCTATATGTATTGTATTTTCAGTCTATGTCTACGACTTTTTTTGAAAATATATAACATCGTTATATATACTTACAATTGTTAGTACTTATATTTTTCAGTCTCTGTCCAACCACAATAGTCACTATGAAATGGGCCTCTATGCCAATGTTAACATTCCCTAATGAAGAACAATTGAACATCATCCTAGATGATCGTTCCTTAAACCAACTAATCGTACCCGAACATTGGCATTTTCTAAATGGATGACACTACAGGCCTGGTGAAGTGACCCTAAATTTTGGCAATTCTTCACATGTTATCGAGTTTGAGTATGATTTTGTGGGAAATCTTGTATCAAAATCCGGTTGGTGTGATTGGATTAGAAAGATGCTAGTGGGCCATAGCGAAAAGCTTTTTCTCTGTCCAGTTGGCCATAATACCATCAAAGTTTGGATAACCAACGTCAACAACGAGACCCCCGATCATCTACGGCGGTATGAGCAAACTAGCTCAGACAAATCTGATGACGAGGCCCTTGTCAGTTCAGATTCATCTAAATATAGTGAGGAGCTCCGTGAGACAGCACAATAGTAAAAAAGAGCACGGTAGGTCCAATTAACAAATATAATTGTCTTGACTTGTTTTGTGTTTACACTTTTTGTCTTAAAGTAATCAATCCTCATAGCTACTTTCATTTCTGAACATCAATAGAATAACGCCACAATGAAAAGGCCTCGAAGTTACTGATGCGGGACCATGTTGGTGTAGTATTTAGTTGTCTATCTATCTAGACTTGTCTGTATTAATAGATGCATGTTGTTCATTTTTCTGAATTTGCTTCTTAGTTGCTTATGTAAGCTGCATTTGATGGGTATATACTACTTAATTCATCAACTAACATTCTATTTTGTAAGGGTTTGTAATGCTACAAACTTTTTTTTATTTTGTAAGGGTACACATAGGACCTTATGTGCATATAAACTAAAACGTTGTTACCTCAGATCATATAAAACTATAAATTCTAAGCCTAGAAACACGTCCAAGATTTACTCATTAGGAGTAAACCTTGGATAGTCCCCAATTTGGGACTGTTTTTGAACTCTTCATCTCACATAGGATGTAAGTGTATGATGTGAATTCAATTTCAATAAATTTCATGTGCACTTCCCTTTTGTTCTCTGGGTACATATGTAGGTGGATATTTGCCTATCAACATTGGTGTACTTGGAGAACTGTAGGGAAATGCTGCCAAAATTTATTGAAATTGAATTGACATTATACACTTATTAGTGAGGATGAAGTGTTTAAGAATGGGATAGGTGGTACACATTTCAACTTTAATTATTATCCATAACAACTAAATTTCAACCTAAAGTACTAATTTTTATTAAATAATTGGGTACTCTATGATTTAATACTTGTCATTTATTTGCTCATATAGAATGGATCGATCATGGATGTCTATTCCAAATCACTACAACCCGGAGTTTATTGCTGGAATGGATCAGTTTATACGATTTGTAGAGGAACATAGGAAATATCGTGGAGATAGATTCTATTGTCCATGTAAGAATTGTGGTAACAACTTGAAAGTTGACACTTCTGACAATATCAAGAGTCATTTCTTGTGCAATGGGATCATACAAGGCTATACAGAATGGTAATGGCATGGAGAGTCTCCTTCGATGGGTTCAGTAGATGTCGGTAGCAGTGATTATGTTGAAGAAGAAATTTTTGATGATGATATAGATGTCAATGACACGATTCCGATTGACATGGTTGATGAGATGCTAGACAGTTGCAGGGTAGACCTCATCGATCCACCTACCTTATTTAGAAACATTGTGGATGATGCTGAGAGACCATTATACATAGGATGCACAAAGTTTACAAAACTGATGTCCGTCTTGAGATTGTATACTTGGAAGGCCAACAACAAGTGGAGCGACAAAAGTTTCACGTCATTGTTGTCGTTGTTGAAAGAAATTCTTCCTGAAGGAAATGAGCTTCCAGACTCAACATACAAAGTGAAGAAAATGTTGTGCCCAATGGAAATGATGGCCAAAAAAATACATGCATGCCCAAATGACTGTGTGTTATTTCAAAAGGACTGTGATGATTGGAAAGATTGTCCAAAATGTGGATCGTCAAGATATAAAATGACAACTTCAGGAAAGTCCAAAACTGGTTCTCCTGCCAAGGTGATTTGGTATTTGCCTATAATATCACAGTTTCAACGCTTGTTTGCCAATCCCATAGATGTGGAGAATTTAAGATGGCATGCAGAGACAAAGAAAAATAATGATGGGATCTTCAGGCATGCGGCTGAGTCTCCACAATGGAAGAAACATGATTTATTGTACCTTGAATTTGGTAAAGAAGTCAGAAATATAAGATTTGGCCTTAGCACTGACGGGATGAACCCATTCGGCACATTGAGGAGCCAACATAACATTTGGCCTATTATGCTTGTTATATACAATCTTCCTCAATGGTTGACCATGAAAAATAAGTATGTTATGCTATCTTTGTTGATATCAGGCCCTAAACAACATGGCAATGATATCGATGTTTATCTTGAACCTCTGATTGATGACTTAAAGAAACTCTAGAGCAAAGGTGTGATGAATTATGATGCTTCACACAAAGAGATATTTCAGGTGCATGCTATGTTGTTTTGCATTGTTAATGACTTTCCAGCGTATGGGAATTTGTCTGGATACAACATAAAAGGAACCAAAGCATGCCCTATATGTGAGGAGAACACCGATTCAATATGACTCAAACATGGTGGAAAGACTGCATATCTTGGACATCGGAGGTTTCTTCCAAGAAACCATCCTTACCGATGGAGACGCAAAGCATTCAATGGTTTCAACGAAGATCGTATTGCCCCTAAACCCATATCAGGGGAGGCAGTTTATGAAAGAGAAACACTTTTTGAATACATTTGGAAAGAAATCACAATGTAATCTTCCAACGCAGACAGAAAAATCTTTATATAAGAAGAGGTTGATATTCTGGGATCTTCCTTATTTGAGTTCTTTGACAGTTAGGCACTGTAACGATGTCATGCATGTTGAGAAAAATGTATGTGATAGCATAATAAGTACATTGTTGAACATACTGAGTAAGACTAAATATGGCATAAAATCTATAATGGATATACTTGAAATGGGCATAAGGAAAGAATTAGCACCACAATAGCATAGTGATAAGAAAATGTTGTTACATGTGGCTTGTTACAATTTTTCTAGATAGGAAAAAAAATCTTTTTGTGAATGGTTGTATAATGTGAAAGTACCACATGGATACTCTTCCAATGTTTGAAAATTGGTATCTATGAAGGATTTAAAGTTGATAGGTCTTAAATCTCATGATTGTCACACTCTGATGCAACAAATATTGCCTGTGGCTATTCGAGATATATTGTCACCACATGAAATATTTGCAATCACTAGGCTCTGTTTCTTCTTCAACTCTATATGTAGCAAAGTTGTTGATCTTGAAAAGATCGATATGCTACAATGAGATGTGGTAGTTACCCTATGCCAACTTGAGATGTATTTTCCTCCTTCATTGTTTGATACCATGGTACATCTTGTTGTTCGTTTGACATGGGAAGTGAAAATGTTGTGACCTATTTTCTTGCATTGGATGTATCCCTTTGAACGGTACATGAGTGTCTTCAAAGGAGATGTTCAAAACCGTTATCAGCCTGAAGGGAACATTATTGAGGGTTATGTGGCTAGAGAGGTTATGGATTTTTGCAATGACTTTTTGAGTTCCATTGAACATCTTGAGAAAAACTACAGTAATGATGATGACTATTTTGGTAAAGGGACAATAGGAGCACGAGTAAAAGTAATCAGTCATGAGTTGTGGGAGCAAGCACATTCGTATATTTTACACAACATGGAAGAAGTAAGCCCTTATATCAATGAACATAACAATTATATCAAGACAAAGAATCCTTGATGAAATCAAAAGTGGCTTGCTAGAGAACATAATAAGACATTTATTAGTTGGTTTCAAGATGTAGTCCTACAACAACTATCTCATGCACCAAATAATGTTTCTGAAAATATAAAATGCCTCGCGTTCAAACCAACAATGAATGTTATGCCGTACAAAGGGTTTGACATTGGTGGATTTTTGTATTATACAAAACGTCAAGATGATAAGAGCGTCACACAAAACAGTGGGGTCACCCTTCAGGCGTGTTCATTGTATTTTTCAAGTGCTAGGGATAACATTCCTCAAGAAGCTGAAATGTCATTTTACGGTGTCATTAAAGACATATGGGAGTTT
Organism: Alisma plantago-aquatica; assembly: GCA_963693085.1. Classification (NCBI taxonomy): domain Eukaryota; kingdom Viridiplantae; phylum Streptophyta; class Magnoliopsida; order Alismatales; family Alismataceae; genus Alisma; species Alisma plantago-aquatica. The sequence continues at coordinate 125,981,312 of OY856411.1, forward strand.
GACTACATAGATTTCAAAATTCCAGTCTTTAAGATTAACTGGGTTGATAACACCAAAGGAGTTGTGGTTGATGATTTGGATTTTACATTAGTGAATTTTGAAAAGATTGGTGAGAAGGGTGAACCATTCATTTTGGCATCACTGGTGAAGAAAGTGTTTTATGTTAAAGATCCTACAAAAGAACAATGGCGGGTTGTTCTTCATGGTAAAAGGCAATTCATTGCAGATCCTATAGATGAAGATGAGTTTCATGGCAAATATGATGACCACAGTTCATTCTCAGTTGGATTGCCCACCACAAATGTTCATGATGACAATGACTTATATATTCATCGAGATCACACAGAGGGAGTGTTGATTGATTCAAGTATGGTGTTTACATGTTTTTTACATGATGGGTAGATTTATCCATGTTTTTTGCATGCAATTTAGATTAATTCATGTGTTGTACATGTTATCTGTATGTTAGATGGCTTCTAACCATGAGGAGGAGCATCGTAACAAGGAGCATCATGAGGATGATCAACTTGAGGAAGTGTAATGTTGATTTAGATTTATTCATGTTCTTTACATGCTATTTGTATGTTAGATGCCAGTTGAAATGTTGTATGTTTATCATTTGCATTTTAATGAATGTAGTATGTTTCTTTGTCTATTTAGCAAGTAGCAATGTGGGATAAAGGCCGAAAGTTGTTGCACATTGATTTTATTGCAGCAGGAGTACTGATTGGTCCTAATCAAAATTCTTTTAAACAATACTTGGGAGATCTTATTCGTAGCATGGTGGATAGCACAACTTCATGGTGCCAAGTTCCCCAAGAAACAAAGGACTTCATATGGAATGAGCTTTGTGTGAGTTACCCTATGATTTGAAACTCATATTTTTTATTTTATTACAATTGTGTGAACTTTTCATCTAAATGGATTGAGTAATGTATGACTTTTTTGTAGAGCATATTTGAGCTAGATGAAAAGCATCACGAGAAAGTGATGCATGGCTATGGAGTTGTATTGAGGAATTTTAGGAACAAATTAGCATCCCAATATGTTGCTAATGCTAAGGAGAAGAAGAAGAAAGCCACTGAAGAAGAAAGCCACTGAGAAAGCCACTGCTAAGGAAACAATACCTTATTGAACTATATATGTGACCTTGGGTTATATGTATGTGAACTTCCTTATTGAACTTTAAATTGAACTCATGTTATATGTATTTGAATGAATGTGTTTGAGGCTAAAATGAGATTGTTGTGGCTGAAATAAGATTGTTTGAGTCTTAAATGAGACTGAAATGAGATTGTTATTGATTTCAGTTTGATATGCAGGTGAGTCTATGGAATTAGATCAAGAGAAATTGGTTTTTTGATGTATGTGATTGATTGAGCAGCTCAAAATAAGATTATTGTATTTTTATATTTGCATTTGCAGGTTTTAATTGGCCTATTGTTAAGCCAAGCTAAGGATGGAACCTACAGTTCAGTAGAACTGTAGCTTCTACATCCTACGGGGAGGCCGGACAGTAGGTCTGTAGGCCTATTATTTAAAAAATATATATAATTTTAGGCGTCGGTTATATTTAAAAACCCGACAAAAATGATCACCAATGTCAGTTATTTTAAAGAAACCGTCACCACATCTACCACAAACGTCAGTTTACTTACACAACTGATTCCAGTGGATTACTCTGTCGTCGGTTGTACTATCGAACATACGATGTTAGTTAAAAAATATTATTGTATTGCCCCAAAATTTGGCGTGAACCTCTGAATAGTCACGTCAGTTGTTCCCTTAACTGATGTCGCTTGTTTCCATGTGACGTTGGTTCATCTTCTGTTAAACCGACGACATAGATCCAGTCGTCGGTTTTTCTGGATTAGAAAAACCGACGTTACAAGCTACAACATGTAGTGTCGCCCACTTAGATGTCAGTTTATAAATGATGTTATAAGCCTTAAATAACAGACGTTATAGGATGTTTATGTGGTAGTGCACGATTTGCCTTACACGATCTTCTCGTATTCTTGGTTTTCTCAGTTTGACAGTCTTGGGCTCACAATTTGTGCCTCTGCCTCTCATGCGGTCTTCTCAGTTTGGGTAACCATTAGGGTTCCTCGTGGTCCACATCTTCATGGTGGGTGATCATCTTTCACGGTCTTAGAGACCGCTTACTTCCTTCTCGGTCTTGTTGGCGCCACTCGTGGCCTTCCTTGCGGTCTTGAAGACTGATCACCTTTCATGGTCTTGGTGATCACGTGGTCACCTCACAGATTGGAGAACGAGAGGAAAAGACCGTGAGGGCGGTGGTCACGATGACAAAATCGCAAGAAGGTACGGCTTGCATGGTGATTGTTGTAGGTGACGTTGATGGTTGCTCATTATAGGTTGGAGAGGAGAAGTGGTTGGGTGAGTAGCCCGACCATGGGGGTGGAGGAAACATGTCACTGAGTGTTGTAGACCTAGTGATTTGAGAGCGTTAGGGGCTTCTTGTGGACATGGAGGTGATGCAGGTCGTGAAGAAAGAGGACGATACAAACTATGGCAGAGGAGGGAAACACCGTCAAGGAGCAGGTGGATGTGCGATCAGGGTGATGGTGGATTGGCGGGATGGCTCTGTCAAAGAGGAGGTAGGTTGTGGTCTTTGTAGTTTTAGGACCGTGAAGGCACTCTTCGCTGTTTGAGGACCGTTAGGGTAGGAGACCGCAAGGGGGTAGACTAAATGGATGAGGATGGATGGGAACCGTGGATCTGTGATCGTGTGGTGAGGAGAAGGCCCAAGACTGAATGGATGATTGTGATGGAAAAACCTCTAGGGGGTGAAGACCGAATGCACATGATTGTTAGGGAAAACTGGTTGGCCAAAACCGCATGCTCAGGATCGAATGGGGAGGTTGTACATGATCTGCATGAAAATCATATGAAATTAGTGAATAAGATCGATAATCCAATCAATTGAGAAAATTGCAATTTGTAAGATTTAAGAGATGAAATCAAATTTATTTAGTCAAATTGGGCACATGATGTCGATTGAAACCATGATGAATAAGCATTCATTAGCCATTTACTAAATTGCTCTGATATCGTATTGTAACACCTCAATTTTTCTTATCACATGAGCAGAAGCATTTTTTTAAATGGTAGTCTCACAAACATGATTATCATTGCAATGAAAGTAATTGAAATACTTCACATAACTGTAAAATTGATTCATACATAGTTTTTGTCAATAGAAAACTACATCATGTTATACCATAAAATATAATCTAATTGACATCATAACTAGACGTAATAAAAAGATGTCAAAACTCTAGATCGTCTAGGCAAATGGCACCCCACTAGGTTCAGCTTGAAATATTCTAGTCCTTTACTCATTCTTTTGATCCTTAGCTGCTCAAAATCCTACAGACGTCGCGTCCCCAACCATGCATTAGGAAAAATAGTCATTAGAGTAGGTGGCATGAGTATTCTAAAATATACATTGCTAAATAACTGAAATATTACAAAAGATTCTTGAGCATCATAAATATGAAACGAACATTTAACTTTGATTAAATCTAAAAACATATTATCTCTCATTTCTTAAACTCTTATCCATTCTATCTTTTCTGGAGACCTATACTCTGGGTCTCATGGCCTACGGCAAAGTGTCTAGATCATAAATATCTTATATGAATTCCTCTCATCACACTCGTGGATGAGATTACAAACATGCTCTAATCTTAAGTATCTTTTACTTACGATTTTTATCTGTTTGTGGCCACCATTATACAATAAGTCCTCCTCTATTGAGACCGATGTGTCCTCCATTGTGCAACACACCCTCTGTTGGCACAACATGCCCTCTGTTGACACTGAAGTGTCCTCTATGGTGTGACTCACCCTCTGTTGGCACAGCGTGCCCTCTGTTGACACTGAAGTATCCTCTATGGTGCAACACACCCTCTGTTGGCATAACATGCCCTCTGTAACACCCAAAATGTCTGGCACAATGCACCCTCTGAATCGTCCTGGGACTCTCTGGTGAGGACTTATTATATAATGTATTATGTGAAGGTTTTGAATTAATTATCTTAAGTCTATCTTTACTAAACTCTAAATATGAGCTTATCTGAAACTGATTACTAAACATGTACTTAGTTTTGAATCTAAAATCTAAATCTGAATCTTTTCTTTTTCAAATCTGAACTGAATCATTATGGAATTTGGATATGTATTTCAAAATACAACATAATTGAGATTGGGTCTATAACCCATATCATATATCTTTATTCAAAATCTGGCTACTCATACAGTGAGTAGTCTAAGTCTGAATCTAAATCTCTTATTCTTAGGTTCTAAACTGAATCCATTGCTAGATTTGAACATGTATCTCATTATCTGGGTAAACTTTATTCTAAAACTCTTATTTGGTAATATTACTTCATTATACCAATTATATCATAAATGAGTCTAAAGTCTTATGAGAAAGGATCTGACATGAATATAGAAATACTAAGTATACAAGGTATCCTAAGTCAAGGTTATGGAAATAGCGTAAGTTTAAAGTATCTAAAACATGAAATCTTACAAGATAATTTAACCTTTGTAAAATCTAATTTTACCTTGAATCTTAATGTGTACATATGAGCTTCGTATTAGAGCTTAAACTTTAAGACAGGAATATTATAAAATATTATCTTGAAACCTAATCATAACTCAATGCATCATAACTCATATTATCACCATAACTCAATTAAAAACACATTTTGTTCCCAATAGTAAATTTATCTTGAAAATTGGATCATGTCTTAATATGCTCAACACTTGTATTCTCTCATTGTACTTCACTTCTAGATATTACTCATTCTACAGAATTTGATTAACTATTTAGTTCTTGGATCTCTCTATATATAAGAAAACATGATTCTAATTGAAATCCTAACATGGTTATACCTATATATATGAGAAACTATCAATATACTTATACTCAAATATAAATACAAAGTTATTCCCAGTCATGAAGCAAGCATGACTTCATTACTTGCATATCTTATTTTGCAATCTTGTCCATTAATTCTCATCATTTCTAAGAATTCTGAAAGAAACATGATTCTTTAACTTTCTCATGGACCTGGTCCATGAATAACAACCATTTAAGCAACATACTTCTATATGCGCATATGAACTTACATAATCATGGTGGTTCTTGCTTGAATACTTTAACATTAAAATCTTAGAACAATGAACTACATTATTTATGAAAGTCTTATCTAAGAGACATGTAAACATACTAAGCTAAAAAATATGAGTACTCATGGGCATGAACCACTTACCTTTTGTGCTGATGATGTCCTTAACTTAGTCTTGATTTCTTGTTCCAAATCTTAATCATCTAGATATAATCAAAGTTCTTTAAGTCCAAGTACATGTTCCATCTTTCTATTTCTAAATCTCAAAACCCCATCTTCCTAGCTATATATTCCAAGTTAGGGTTCTTATTAGACTAAACATAACTTTAATCTAAAATCACCATAAAATCTTGATGTTGAAATAAAAAAGAACTCATACTATATAATAAATATTACCTTTATACTCAAATAAGACATAAATTGTCTTATGCACTAATATGTACATATAGATCATATAAGAAGAAAATCTCAAACATAGTCATATATACTAATCTTACTTGACTCTATTATGAAATCAATTAAAATATCATTTAGATAAATAATATCAGACTTAATTAGGGATATATATCACTTATTGTCTCAAGATAATCATCTATTATTCTAGATAATGGCCACTTAGGTCTAAAAGTACATACTAACATAATAACATAAGAAAATCCATCAAATTTCTAGAACAGTAATCATACAATGTATTAATGTCCTGAATAAAAAATACCAGGTCATTTTATGACCAAGTCATGGGTGAAATACCCAAAATACCCTTATTAGGGTTCATATAAAAAACTTCAATAAAACTTCATATAAGAAAGATAAGGCTTTAAAATCATGTTAAGACTATCATAATTCATATTCAGTAAAATTTGCATGAATTTCTAAATTCGTTTGCTATTTTTTATTGATAAAACATCAAAATCATATATTTTTTCCTCCCCAGAATATAATAAATATAAGACATCAAAATCGTAATATGATATTACATAGAAGAGCTTTCCATAGGTACCTTGTTTGTCCCAAACCGAGCTCTGTAGCTCAAGATATGAATTTTTGAAAATTACCTTAATGTTGATGAATTTTCGTCGCCAATCTGGAATCCAATGATCCCGATCTATTGGTCTGTCACCCTTCATCTTCATCGTATGACCTGTACTCCTCTGTTCCATACCAGAAATAGAGTAGGCGGTGCACAGGTTCGGCAGCCACACCCCTAACGCCCTGAACTGCCTTCTTGTGGGAAAAAGGCCTAGATGGCTTCTCCCTTCAGCTCCCATCGATGGCAGCTAGGTCTGTGTAGAGGACAAGATTCAGAACTGGAGATCTTCAAATCTCTTTGGCCGCCTAGGTGGACTACACAGCTTCCAGATGAACTCCATGGCTGCCCAACTTTGTCCCTCGGTTCTCTTCCCTCTCCATTCCAGTCGCTTGCGAAACCCTAATACTAGATCTACGAGCTGCCACACTCAAACCCCTCACGATTTTATGGTCTTGCTTCCAAGGATTCATGTATCGATCCTCCCCGAAAGGGGACTCTGTTTCGAGTTTATGGACTCTCCAGTCCGCGATGGACTAGAAATCTCTCTTTTTTAATTTTAATTTTATTTCTATTTTGCACAAAATTCCAATCTATAGAAATAATTCAACAGACCACCACATGATCCCGTTTGAACTCAAATTTTGCAGTATGTGATATATTACCATTATCTTGTTATGAAAAATGTATCAGGGCCAAATTAGTTACATAGAAACTCCAAAAATATTTTTTAATTAAAAACTAGATAATTACTAATTTAATCACCTATGCCACTAGATAAATCAAAAACATCTAAGTTTTCTCCCTTGATCTTATATATAAATTATCTATCTATAAAAATTATGTTGAGCATTTATTATGAACACGAAATGCTAAATCCTCAAATTTATACACCAAGGACCCATATGTGAATCCTCATTGGCCCAATCACGATTGAATAAGATACTAGGGCCCCCAGACCATTCCCTGATCTTTCAAAAGGTCCATTATCTATTCTCGGTTATGGAACTAAAGCATGAATTAATATTCCCTTAACAAAAGATTTCATATGATACGTTAGGTCAACATTAATTTACTTCCTTAATAATGATACAGAAGTTGGTGTGGAGCTCAAAATAGTAACTGAAGTCATCATATTATGTATTTGTCACCAGTGGCGTAGCCAGGAAAATAGGATAGGTAGGGCACCAATAAAATAAAACTACAAATAGCCATGTCGGGTAGGGCACTACTGCCATTTTGTACTGAAAAATGACTCAAACATAGATCAAATAGTGCTAGTTTTCAGAACTTGGGTAAGGCAAGTGCCCACCCAGGTCTCTACGTGGCTCCGCCACTGTTTGTCACATTATTGTTCCCATGAATTATTCATTTATATTCATATACACCTAGAGACAATCATACACAGTTAAGCCATTATGTGTGTATTGGTTGACCAGATGACTTGTATCACAAATTTTGTAAACTTAATTACACACCTAGCCATGTTAGGTTCATTAGGTCCTTTAGCATACACTTACTAGAAAACCCCACATTAAATGGTTACATTAGCTATAAAATTGAGGATGTTACAATTCTACCCACCTTGAAATAAATTTCATCCTCGAAATTTCCCTAGGGCACTACCCACCTTAGGGTTCTACTTAACTCGTCATTTATTGAAAATTAATATATTAAGGTACACATGCTCAAAATTTTGCATGAACAAAGATATGTAATGTATATTCATAAATTACTTACGTGAGCATTATCTATTACCTTGGCCTATTTCCCAACTCATTCTTAGGGCTTATGGAACTAAACTTGGCTCTATACTTAGGGCATCTATCTCAACCCTTGTCATGATTTTCTAACAATAGGTATAGTTGACTGTCTAATCTTAGCTCTTACGGATTCCTCCTACATTTCTAGATATGTGGTGATCAAGCACTTACCTAGAGATGTGAGATCCATACATACTATCTCTCACTAACCTACCAATATAGGTGTTCCATACCACATGGGCTAGTAAGAAAGGAGAGATGCACAAAAGTCTAGGGCTTTTGAAATTCCTTTTCAATTCTCAATTGGCTGGCCATAACCACTGAGAATGGAGAAGAAACCTCGTTGGCTAGGTTTAGGTTTCTACTTTAGATCTAAATGAGAATGAATTCCACTTCTAAGATATCTATATATTCTAAGGTTAAGACCCATAATCACTCTAGGTTATGGTATTCTTCTTATGGAATCTATCCCTAAACCCTAATCTTACCTCTTCACTGGAGGATGACTATGAGAATCATGTTTGCCTAGTGGCCATTTACCAAATTGCTCTGATACCATATTGTAACACCAAATTTTTTCTTATCACATGAGTGGACACATTTTTTTTTAATGGGACTGTCACAAACATGATTATCATTGCAATGAAAGTAAATGAAACACTTTGCAAAACTGTAATACTGATCCATACATAGTTTTTGTCAATAGAAAACTACATCATTTTAACCATAAAATCTAATCTACTTTACAGCATACTAGACATAATAAATAAATGTCAAAACTTTGGATCGTCTAGGCAAATGGCACCCCACTAGGTTGAGCTTGAAATATTCTAGTCCTTTACTTGTTCTTTTGATCCTCAGCTGCTCAAAATTTTGTGGACATTACATCCCCAACCATGCATTAGGAAAAATAGTCGTTAGAGTAAGTGGCATGAGTATTCTAAAATATACATTGCTAAAGAACTAAAATATTACAAAAGATTCTTGAACATCATAAATATGAAACGAGCATTTAACTTTGATTAAATCTAGAAACATATTATCTCTCATTTCTTAAACTCTTATTTTCTATTCTATCTTTTCTGGAGACCTGTAATTTGGATCTCATGGCCTATGCCAAAGTGTCTGGATCATAAATATCTTATTTGAATTCCTCTCATCACACTCGTGGATGAGATTACATACATTCTCTAATCTTAAGTATCTTTTACTTACAATTTTTATCTGTTTGTGGCCACCATTAGACAATAAGTCCTCCTCTGTTGACATCGAAGTGTCCTCTATGGTGCAACACACCCTCTGGTTGCTCAACGTTCCCTCTGTTGACATCAAAGTGTCCTCTATGGTGCAACACACCCTCTGTTGGCACAACGTGCCCTCTGTTGACACCGAAGTGTCCTCTATGGTGCAACACACACTCTATTGGCATAACATGCCCTCTGTGACACCCGCAGTGTCTGGCGCAACGCGCCCTCGGAATCGTCCCAGGACTCTCTGATGAGGACTTATTATATAATGTATTATGTGAAGGTTTTGAATTAATTATCTTAAGTCTATCTTTAATAAACTCTAAATTTGAGCTTATCTGAAACTGAGTACTAAACATGTACTTAGTTTTGAGTCTGAAATCTGAATCTGAATCTTTGCTCTTTTAAATCTGAATTGAATCTATTATGGAATTTGGATATGAATCTCAAATTACAACGTAATTGATATTGGGTCTATAACCCATATCATGTATTTCTATTCAATATCTGGCTACTCACACAGTGAGTAGTCTAAGTCTGAATCTAAATATCTTATTCTTAAGTTCTAAACTGAATTCATTGTTGGATTTGAACATGTATCTCATTATCTGGGTAAACATTATTCTAAAACTCTTATTTGGTAAGATTACTTCATTATATCAATTATGTCATAAATGAGTCTAAAGTCTTATGAGAAAGAATCTGACATGGATATAGAAATACTAAGTATACAAAGTATCTTAAGTCAAGGTTATGAAAATAGCGTAGGTTTAAAGTATCTAAAACAATAAATTCTGACAAGATAATCTAACCTTTATAAAATATGATTTGACCATGAATCTTAATGTTTACATATGAGCTTACATTTTACAACTTAAACAATAAGATAGGAATATTATAAAAATATTATCTTGAAACCTAATCATAACTCAATGCATCATTATCACCATAACTCAATTAACAACACATTCTGATCCCAATAGTACCTTTATCTTGAAAATTGGATCATGTCTTAATATGTTCAACACTTGTATTCTCTCATTGTACTTCACTTCTAGATATTACTCATTCTACAAAATTTGATTAACTATTTAGTTCTTGATCCCTCTATATATAATAAAACATGATTCTAATTGAAATCCTAATACATAGTTATACCTATATATGTGAGAAACTATCAATATACTTATACTAAAATCTAAATACAAAGTTATTCCTAGTCATGAACCAAGCATGACTACATTACTTGCATATCTTATTTTGCAATCTTGTCCATTAATTCTCATCATTTATAATAATTCTTATAGGAACATGATTATTTAACTTTCTCGTTAACCTGGTCCATGTATAACAACCATTTGAGCAACATGCTTCTATATGTGCACATGAACTTACATAATCACGGGGGTTCTTGCTTGAATACTTTGACATTAAAATCTTAGAACAATGAACTACATTATTTATGAAAGTCTTATCTAAGAGAATTGTAAACATACTGAGCTAAAAAAATATGAGTACTCATGGGCATGAACCACTTACCTTTTGTGTTGATGATGTCCTTAACTTAGTCTTGATTTATTGTTCTAAATCTTAATGACCTGGATATAATCAAAGTTCTATAAGTCCAAGTACATGTTCCCTCTTTCTATTTCTAAATCTCAAAACCCCGTCTTCCTAGCTATATACACCAACTTAGGGTTCTTATTTAGACTAAACATAACTTTAATCTAAAATCACCATAAAATCTTGGCGTTGAAATAAAATAAAACTCATACTATATAATAAATATTACCTTTATTCTCAAATAAGACATAAATCGTCTTATGCACTAATATGAACATATAGATCATATAAGAAGAAAATATCAAACATAGTCATATATACTAATCTTACTTGACTCTATTATGAAATCAAGTTAAAATATCAATTAGATAAATAATATCAGACTTAATTAGGCATATATATCACTTATTGTCTCAAGATAATCATGTTAAGACTCTTTTTTTAGCAAACATATCAACTTCATTAATCATAAGCCATACGGCATCTACAAGAGTGAAGAAGAACACTAACCAAACATACAACAACCAGAACTAGGGCTAACCAAACACCGTTAATCAAATTGGAAAGAGAGTAAAATGCTTCTGCCTTGATCCTCCAACACCGATGCTGACTAAAGCAACTTTTTAACGAGGATTCATTCAACATGATTTTGTTACGATGATAGGTAGTCTGCCTCCAATTAGTATTTTGAGCAGAATTTTCCACATCTACCTTAACCATACGACCGAGAGAAATATAACTGACTGAGACAAAAAGGGGCACCATCATAGTAGGAGCTCCTTGTTCCCACAAAGGAGAGAGAAACCAGAAGAACAACAAATGTCGATGAATGGTGACAAAAATGACAGACTGAAGCTGCCATAGACCAACTCGACACCTAACACTGGTAGAAAACGAAAACATACAAGCAACTGAAAACAAAATAGAGTAGAATAGAAAGGGGGAAATGAAACCTCAGCCCCTCAGAACCAAACCGTCTCCCAACCTAACACGACAATTGCTTGCAAAAGTAGCGGCACTATGCACTGGCCGATATGGATAAGTCCCCCACCAAGCGAGAAACTACCCTAGAACTTGCCCACGGTGGCAACAATGCCACCCAGAGATCCCACCGCACAAGAATGGCGAGAGGTAGGACCCGTTGAAGGCGTTCGAAGATAGCTTGGTTGAGGCTAGGTGAGGCAGGAAGAGGCCCCAGGGGAGTAGGGGAAGAGACCACCAGCCGCGGCAGCCGCCCCCGCCCCCCAAGCCAAAGGGCACCAGCGCTAACCCTAGATCGCAAGGGCGATTGCTAGCGCGGTGTTAGGAGTGGTAGAGAGTGCACATATTTACTTCTTACGTCGCATGAAATCATGTTAAGTCTATCATAATACACATTCAGTAAAATTTGCATGAATTTCTAAATTCGTTTGCTATTTGTAATTGATAAAACATAAAAATTGTATAGTTTTTCCTACTTAGAATATAATAAATATAAGACATCAAAATCATAATCTAGAACTATTGTTTTAGGATATTACACACGAAGAGATTTCCATAGGTACCTTGTTTGTCCCAAAACGAGCTTTGTAGCTCAAGATATGAATTTTTGAAAATTACCTTAATGTTGATGAATTTTCGGCGCCAATCTGGAATCCAATGGTCCTGATATATTGGTCGGTCACCCTTCATCTTCCTCGTATGACCTGTGCTCCTCTGTTCAGACCAGAATCTAAGTAGGCGGCACATAGGTCCATCACACGCACCCCCAAGCGCCCCGAATTTCCTTCTCGTGGGAAAAAGTCCTAGATGGCTTCTCTCTACAGCTCCCATCGATGGCGGCTAGGTCCGCGTAGAAGACAAGATTCAAAACTGGAGATCTTAAAATCCCTATGGCCTCCTAGGTGGACTACATGACTGCCAAGTGAACTCCATGGCTGCCCAACTTTGTCCCTCAGTTCTCTTCCCTCTCCATTCCAGTCAGTTGCCAAACCCTAATACTAGATCTAGGAGACGCCACACACAAACACCTCACGATTTTATGGTCTTACTTCAAAGGATTCATGTATCGAATTCTTCCTGAAAGGGGACTCTGTTTCGAGTTTACAGACTTTCCACTCTGCGATGAACTGGAAATCGCTCTTTTATTATTTTTATTTTTATTTTTATTTTGCACAAAAGTCCAATATATAGAAATAATTCTACAGACCACCACATGATCTAGTTTGCACTCAAATTTCGAGATATGTGATATATTACCATTATCTTGTTATGAAAAATATATCAGATCCAAATTAGTGACATAGACACTCCAATAATATCTTTTAATTAAAAACTAGATAATAACTAATTTAATCACCTAGACCACTAGATAAATTAAAAACATCTAAGTTTTCTCCCTTGATCTTATATATCAATTATCTATGTATCAAAATTATGTGAGCATTTATTATGAACGAAATGCTAAATCCTCACATTTATACTCCAAGGAGCCATATGTGAATCCTCATTGGCCCAATCACGATTGAATAAGATTCTAGGGTCCCCAGACCATTTACTGATCTTTCAAAAGGACCAATATCTATTCTCAGTTATGAAACTAAAGTATGAATCAATATTCCCTTAACAAAAGATTTCATATGATATGTTAGGTCAACATTAATTTACTTCCTCAATAATGATACATAAGTTGGTCTGGAGCTCAAAATAGTAATTGAAGTCATCATATTATGTAATTGTCACATTATTGTTCACATGAATTATTCATTTATATTCATATACAGCTAGCTACAATCATACACATTTAGCCCATTATGTGTGTATTGATTGACCAGATGACTTGTATCACAAATTTTGTAAACTTAATTTCATACCTAGCCATGTTAGGTTCATTAGGTCCTTTGGCATACACTTACTAGAAAACCCCACATTAAATGCTTACATTATCTATAAAATTGAGGATGTTACAATTCTACCCACCTTGAAATAAGTTTCGTCCTCAAAATTTCTCTAGGCTACTACCCACCTTAGGGTTCTGCTTACCTCATCATTTATTGAAAATTAACATATTAAGATACACATGCTCAAAATTTTGCATGAACAGAGATATGTAATGTATATTCATAAAATACTTACGTGAGCATTATCTATTACCTTGGCCTATTGCCCAACTCATACTTAGGGCTTATGGAACTAAACTTGGCTCTATACTTAGGGCATCTATCTCAAACCTTGTCATGATTTTCTATCATTAAGTATAGTTGACTGTCTAATCTTAGCTCTTACGGATACCTCCTACATTTCTAGATATGTGGTGATCAAGCACATACCTAGAGATGTGAGATCCATACATGTTATCTCTCACTAACCTACCAATACAGGTGTCCCATACCACATGGGCTAGTAAGGAAGGAGAGATGCACAAAAGTCTAGGGCTTTTGAAATTCCTTTTCAATTCTCAGTTGGTTGGCCATAACCACCGAGAATGGAGAAGAAACCTCGTTGTCTAGGTTTAGGTTGCTACTTTAGATCTAAACAAGGATGAATTATGCTTCTAAGATATCTATTTATTCTAAGGTTAAGACCCATAATCACTCTAGGTTATGGTATTCTTCTTGTGGAATCTATCAATAAACCCTAATCTTACCTCTTCACTCTAGGGTGACATTGAGAATCATGTTTGCCTAGTGGCCATTTACAAAGATTCTATGATACCATTTTGTAATACCCCAATTTTTCTTATCACATGAGCGGAAGCATTTTTTTAATGGGAGTGTCACAAACATGATTATCATTGCAATGAAAGTAAATGAAACACTTTGCATAACTGTAAAATTGAACCATACATAGTTTTTGTCAATAGAAAACTACATCATGTTAAACCATAAAATTTAATCTAATTGACAACATAACTAGACATAATAAAAAGATGTCAAAACTCTGGATCGTCTAGGCAAATGGCACCCCACTACGTTGAGCTTGAAATTTTCTAGTCCTTTACTCATTGTTTTGATCCTCTGCTGCTTAAAATCCTGCGGACATCGTGTCCCTAGCCATGCATTAGGAAAAATAGTCATTAGAGTAAGTGGCATGAGTATTCTAAAATATACATTGCTAAAGAACTGAAACATTACTAAAGATTCTTGAACATCATAAATATGAAACGAACATTTAACTCTGATTAAATCTAGAAACATATTATCTCTCATTTCTTAAACTCTTATTTTCTATTCTATCTTTTCTAGAGACCTATACTCTGGGTCTCATGGCCTATGCCAAAGTGTCTGGATCATAAATATCTTATATGAATTCCTCTCATCACACTCGTGGATGAGATTACATACATGCTCTAATCTCAAGTATCTTTTACTTACAATTTTTATCTATTTGTGGCCACCATTATACAATAAGTTCTCCTCTGTTGACTCCGAAGTGTCCTCTATGGTGCAACACACCCTCTGTTGGCACAACGTGCCCTCTGTTGACACCGAAGTGTCCTCTATGGTGCAACACACCCTCTGTTGACACAGAATGTACTCTATGGTGCAACACACCCTCTGTTGGCATAACATGCCCTCTATGACACCCGCAGTGTCTGGCGCAACGCGCCCTCCGAATCGTCCTGGGACTCTCTGGTGAAGACTTATTATATAAAGTTTATGTGAAGGTTTTGAATTAATTATCTTAAGTCTATCTTTACTAAACTGTAAATCTGAGCTTATCTGAAACTGAGTACTAAACATGTACTTAGTTTTGAATCTAAAATCCTAATTTGAATCTTTACTCTTTCAAATTTGAACTAAATCTGTTATGGAATTTTGATATGTATTTCAAATTACAACAAAATTGAGATTGGTTCTATAACTCATATCATGTATCTATATTCAAAATCTGGATACTCACACAGTGAGTAGTCTAAGTATGAATCGAAATCTCTTATTCTTAAGTTCTAAACTGAATTCATTGCTAGATTTGAACATGTATCTCATTATCTGGGTAAACTTTATTCTAAAACTCTTATTTGGTAAGATTACTTCATTATACCAATTATATCATAAATGAGTCTAAAGTCTTATCAGAAAGGATCTGATATGAATATAGAAATACTAAGTATACAAAGTATCTTAAGTCAAGGTTATGAAAATAGTGTAATTTTAAAGTATCTAAAAATAAGAATTCTAACCAGATAATTTAACCTTTATAAAATCTCATTTTATCATGAATCATAATGTTTACATATGAGCTTACATTTTACAACTTCAACTTTAAGATAGGAATATTATAAAATATTATCTAGAAACCTAATCATAACTCAATGCATCATAATTCATATTATCACCATAACTCAAGTAGCAACACATTTTGATCCCAATAGTACATTTAGCTTGAAAATTGGATCAAGTCTTAATATGTTCAACACTTGTATTCTCTCATTGTACTTCACTTCTTCATATTACTCATTCTACAGAATTTGATTAATTATTTAGTTCTTGGATCTCTCTATATAAAAGAAAACATGATTCTAATTGAAATCCTAACATGGTTATACCTATATATATGAGAAACTATCAATATACTTATACTAAAATCCAAATACAAAGTTATTCCCAGTCATGAACCGAGGATGACTACATTACTTGCATATCTTATTTTGCAATCTTGTCCATTAATTCTCATCATTTATAAGAATTCTTATAGGAACATGATTCTTAAATTTCTCTTGGACCTGGTCCATGAATAACAACCATTTTAGCAACATACTTCTATATGTGCATATGAACTTACATAATCACGGGGGTTCTTGCTTGAATACTTTAACATTAAAATCTTCGAACAATGAACTACATTATTTACGAAAGTCTTATCTAAGAGACATGTAAACATACTGAGCTAAAAAAATATGAGTACTCATGTTCATGAACAACTTACCTTTTGTGCTGATGATGTCCTTAACTCAGTCTAGATTTCTTGTTTGAAATCTTAATGACCTGGATATAATCAAAGTTCTATAAGTCCAAGTACATGTTCCCTCTTTCTATTTCTAAATCTTAAAACCAAATCTTCCTAGCTATATATACCAACTTAGGTTTCTTATTTAGACTAAAAATAACTTTAATCTAAAATCACCATAAAACCTTGGCGTTGAAATAAAATAAAACTCTTACAATATAATAAATATTATCTTTATACTCAAATAAGACATAAATTGTCTTATGCACTAATATGAACATATAGATCATATAAGAAGAAATTCTCAAACATAGTCATATATACTAGTCTTACTTGACTCTATTCCGAAATCAAATTAAAATATCAATTAGATAAATAATATCAGACTTAATTAGGCATATATAACACTTATTGTCTCAAGATAATCATCTATTATTCTAGAAAATCGCCACTTAGGTCCAAAAGTACATACTAACATAATAACATAAGAAAATCCATCAAATCTCCAGAATAGTAATCATACAGTGTAGTAATGTCCTGAATAAAAAATACCAGGTCATTTTATGACCAAGTCATGGGTGAAATACCCAAAATACCCTTATTAGGGTTCATATCAAAAACCTCAATAAAACTTCATTTAAGAAAGATAATGCTTTAAAATCATGTTAAGTCTATCATAATACACATTCAGTAAAATTTGCATGAATTTCTAAATTCGTTTGCTATTTTTAATTGATAAAACATCAAAATCATATAGTTTTGTCTATATAGAATATAATAAATAAAAGACATCAAAATAATAATTAGGAACTATTTTTTTAGGATATTAAATTCGAAGAGATTTCCATAGGTATGTTCTTTGTCCCAAACCGAGCTCTGTAGCTCAAGATATGAATTTTTGAAAATTACTTTAATGTTGATGAATTTTCGTCGCTAATCTGGAATCCAATGGTCCCGATCTATTGGTCCGTTGTCCTTCATCTTCCTCGTATGACCTGTGCTCATCAGTTCTAGACCGGAAACAGAGTACGCATCGCATAGGTCCGACAGCCGCACCCCCCAGCACCCCGAACTGCCTTCTCGTGGGAAAAATGCCTAGTTGGCTTCTCCCTTCCGCTCCCATCGATGGCGGCTAGGTCCGTGTAGAAGATAAGAGTCAAAACTAGAGATCTTAAAATATCCATGGCTTCCAAGATGAACTACATGGCTTCCAGGTGAACTCCATGGCTGCCCAACTTTGTCCCTCGATTCTCTTCCCTCTCCATTCTAGTCGCTTGCCAAACCCTAATACTAGATCTACGAGACGCCACACACAAACCCCTCACAATTTTATGGTCTTGCTTCCAAGGATTCATGTATCGGATCCTCCCCGAAAGGGGACTCTATTTTGAGTTTACAGACTCTCCAGTCAGTGATGGACTGGAAATCACTCTTTTTTATTTTTATTTTTATTTTTCCCAAAAGTCCAATCTATAGAAATAATTCTATAGACCACCACATGATCCTGTTTGAACTCAAATTTTGGGATATGTGATATATTACCATTATCTTGTTATGAAAATTATATCAGGTCCAAAATAGTTAGATAGACACTCCAAAAATATCTTTTAATTAAAAAAATTATAATTACTAATTTAGTCACCTAGGCCCCTAGATAAATAAAAAACAGCTAAGTTTTCTTTCTTGATCTTATATATAAATTATCTATCTATCAAACTTATGTTGAGCATTTATTATGAACACAAAATGTTAAATCCTCAAATTTCTACTCCAAGGACCATATGTGAATCCTCATTGGCCCAATCACGATTGAATAAGATTCTATGCCCCCAGACCATTCCCTGATCTTACAAAAAATTCATTATCTATTCTCAGTTATGGAACTAAAGAATGAATCAACATTCCCTGAACAAAAGATTTCATTTGATACATTAGGTCAATATTAATTGACTTCCATAATAATGATACATAAGTTGGTCTGGAGCTCAAAATAGAAATTGAAGTCGTCATATTATGTATTTGTCACATTATTGTTCACATGAATTATTCATTTATATTCATATACACCTAGCTACAATCATACTCATTTAAGCCATTATGTGTGTATTGATTGACCAGATGACTTGTATCACAAATTTTGTAAACTTAATTACATACCTAGCCATGTTAGGTTCATTAGGTCCTTTGGCATACACTTACTAGAAAACCCCACATTAAATGCTTACATTATCTATAAAATTGAGGATGTTACAATGCCAAGTGTCATGGACATAGTCCTCCTAAGAAGTGCCCCTCTACATGAAATCCAGCTGCTCCAAATTCAAACTTCTAGGTTATATGTCATCATTGTGGAGAGAATAGGCATATCTGACCTAGATTACCGAAGCTTTGCGAAGGATGTGCATCATCTTAGCTGTATATAGTCATGAAGTACATGAATAACTCTTATTCTATTAGTCAACTTGCTTATATAGTCATGTATTTACCTTCACACAAAATCATTTAGATATGCTAGTATTTTCTCCTTGGTCTTGTATGACTTATTAGGTTACACCTTTTAAGGGTTGGAGTGTATTAGTTTGCTAGTCCAAGGACAATCTAATTTTGAGGATGAAATCATTTAAGGGATGGTGTTACGACCCCATCTGAGCTTAATTGGTAAACTGGGGTTTACCTAGACAATTGCAAAGATTAATTAGAATAATCATTCTTGAAATCTAATTAATGATGATAATACAATTAGGATGTTTTAACTATGATAAGAAGTCTAAATGTTCTTTTGTCTTGAGAATTAGGGTTTGAGAAGCATAAACCCTAATCGGCCCAAAATAGGGTTTTGATGATACATGAATACATAATTCGATAAGTAGAATGTCTCACTAAATGATTTGGATATATAAAATGTGAACAACATTGTAAAATATCAGAATTTTTGAAGAATGTTCTGACCTGTTTATCGGTCGAGTTTCAAATTCGACCGATCATATTTCCAGATTTATACAGCAGTGTGGTAATTGACTTTTATCTTTTTATTGGTATATCCAATTGATCTAAATTTTTAAATGTGCTTGCAAAACACAGTTTTAGACACTCTGTTAAATTGGCATAATTTTTGGATGACTTTTGATCTCTACAGTGAGGGTGTCGGCCGAGTTCTGTGCAGGGCAAACTCGACCGAATCTGCTGCAGACTGCAATATAGCAGTGCACTGTTCTATTTTTAATTATTTATTAGTAACTCCAAATGATCTCAAATTTTAACTGAAGCTTTATAGATCCATTATAAACAACGTGCTAAATTCCCATAATTGTTGGAGAAGGTTTGATCTCTGAAATAAACGAATTACAGTAACTTTTGTATAACTGAATATTCAGCCAATATAATTAAAGTTGAGTGTTGGGTCAATATGCAATTGACCCAAGCAGCTCAAATTGAATTATATGATTGACCACACACACACACAGCTCTCAGTCTTCGTCATCCATCCCAGAGAAACAAAAATCTCGAGAGAGAGGGAGAGTTAGGGCTTGAGTGGAGAAAGAGGAGGAATTGCTGACCTAGGGTTTTGCGGTCCGAGGAATGGTGAAATCAAGTAAGTTTGGATCCTTTGCATAGACTTTTATGGTGAATCTTCTCTCTCATGTCAAGATTCCTTCCATGCTCTGATTTAATCCAAGATGATTCTGAAATTCCCTCTTTTCTCACCCTTTCTTCATAATCCCTCATTTTCAAGGTTTCCTAGTTGAATGGAAGAAGAATTGAGAGATTTGCTAGGGATTTGATATGAGTTCGAGATCCCCTGAGTTGAGCTGCAGTTTTAAGGTGTTTTCACACCTTGGGGTGAGTGGGTTCTTCCTTTAAACAGTATAATGCACGAAATTTGATTATAGCATCCAAATCCCTAATTGCTTGGTATGTGATTCTAAACCCTGAAATGTCCGTTTAATTTAAGTTGTTGCAATTTGATATGATATGGATTTCTTCTCTGTTTGAATGACTCCTTGATGGTAGGTTCACATCAGAAATGTATACAAAACATCCTAGAAAGAATGCTTTTCAGATTTATATCATATGATGTAATTAGGGTTTAACCTAATTGAGATATCTCTAGAGTTTCAACCTTATTGAAAAGGACTAGTAAACTTATAAGTGGTTAGGATGTACCTCATGGATTACCTTATTTGAATTTTATCCTTAGTGCATGATATCTCAGTGAATAACATGGAAACCTAAATTTAGTTCAATTTCCATGGTTTCATACATATATCGATTGTATATGATTTGTTGAAAACAATCTTTATTTAGTGAATGATTATATCCTATGAAATCCTTATGAGAGACATGTGACAAGTGAATGAGGTAAATGAAAAGGTGAATGAGGCGAATGAAACCCTAAGAGTAGGGTGTTGGCATGTGATGAATGAATAAGGCAAATGAAACCCTATGAATAGGGTGTTCAATGAATCATGTTATGGTGACATGAAAGGTCTCGATATGAGATGTGGTGATACTTAACTGTTGAATTGTATGTTTCTAGTGCATTTAACTTTATGTGCTTATTCTCTCTGAGTTGATATCTACATACTGCAGGGCTTCTTATATTTCAATACATATCTCGTAAATTGTAGGTGATGAGATATGACATGCCCTAGAAAGGGATGTTACTGAGACATGGTATATGTTGAATACATGAGCTATGATGTTTTATATGATATGATATGGCAGGCCGTGTGAGCCTTGTGAGAAATGTAAAATGAGTTATGATTTCTGTTTTACATGTATCTATAATATTAATGTTAGACTTAGGTGCCCTGAACACCGTAGAACCCCTTCGAGAGATCTGCTTCTTAGGGGTGAAACTCGTGTTGCAACATTAACCATGCAGAGTCATGGTGGCACGAGGACAGAGAGACAATGTTCAACAATAATCCGTGCGGAGTCATAGTGGCACTGGAGAAAATAGGGGTTATTGCAACAAGATCCGTGCGGAGTCATGGAGGTAACCCCATGAGACTCTCTGCCTGTGTGCTCAGGTTAGAGGAGTCTAGAGCACTCGGAGTAGTTCATTGAGGCCGGAGAGTCTGTGGTCCTGTGGCAGAACAGGGCTGGCGTCAGACTTAGCATTTCCCGAGTGTGTCACTAAATCTTGTACGGTGTGGCCGTAGTGCACTGCGAGTCTCTATGCAGAGTACACTGCATAGATCAGGGCATAAGCTAAAATATGATCATATAGGTTCACAAAGTTTCTTATAAATGAAAGAGTTAAGGAAGACTAGAGCAAAGTCTTCTAGTAGTTATTCTTTGGATGCAATATTTACATTCTTTGTTATTTCAATTGTATTGTTTTAGAACTGCTCAGTGTAGTATTTATTGTTGTTAAATTTAATAACGTTTATTCAAAGTTATATCTGTAATCACATTAGTGCCTTAGACTGTTTCCTTGAAGTACTCATTCACTGAGAGAGTAGGCTCACCCCTCTACTCAAACGTTTTAGGGTTAACCGCGTGGACTTGAAGATGGTCAGAGCATCAGTGTAGATCTGCTACAAGAGTTAAGTACAAGATTAGTTGAGTCAGTCGGTCCTTGTCACTCTAGGTCCTCAGTAAGAGATAAGAGAGAGAGTTGTAATTACGATGTATAATATTGTTCCTCTTTTGATATGTATGCTAATTAGCAAGTTTTATGTGCATAAGGTGTGAGAGACATTATGAATGTTTATACATGTATCTTTACTATTGAAGTCTGATTAGTAAAAAAAATGTTCAGATTCCTTTGTTAAGATGTTATGTGGTTCAATGCGGGGAAACAAGAGTTTTAAAGAAAAAAAAAAGAAAAGCAAAAATTTAAGGGTGTTCTTTGTGTTACATATAAGTCCTATCTTATGCCCTAATATCATGATTTGAGGAAATTGTGAGATCGGGGTGTAATAGATGGACTCCTATAACATACTTTTTTTGGTAACCCAGGAGACTCGTAAGGCATTCATCGAGCCCAACCTAGGGAGCTTGGCCCCAACCCGTAAGGATCATAGCCCATTAAGCAAAGCAGAGGCTGACTGCGCTACGGGAGAAATAATTTCGAACGATACCACCCAGAGGATTTGAATCCGGGAGCCTTCATGAGGGACCCCGTGCTGCGACCACCTGAGCTATTTCTCACCGACCTCCTATAGCATACTAAATTTTTTCTATCCTAACTTTTAGAAACCTTGATTCCTAGAATAGGATATTGGTATGCATGACCTTTAGATTTTACAAAACAAGGTTAGCAATTTGTCCCGGCATGCTTGGTCGTGCCCTAATAACATGCAATGTACAAAACTGAGCAATTCACATTCTTCTACCCTAATGCATAGTTAATTCCAACCCTAGTATATGTGTCTTTGATAATATTCATGATACATTAAGGGACTTTATGTAATATCCTCAAATTTGGTGAATTTGAATTATATAAATATAAGGCTTGAATTGATAAGTAAATTCCCTAATTTCATTATTGATTGAATAATAAAGTCATCTTTGAGTCATGGGTTCAACCCATAATCCTAGTGAGTCCCATGAGTTTATTTGCTTTGTAAATAGATCCTAGTGGCACAAGTTTAAGAAATAAAAGGAAATTTGTGCATAAATAAAAGATTATGGCTTTACGGTTTGTTAGACGGAAATGTCAAATAATAGACGAGTTTCCAAAATATTTTAAGATAATTTGTAATTTAGATAATTAATAGAAGATATTTGCTAACCATGTCTTAAAACACAAGTTTGAAAGATAAAATAAAGATTTTTTGATTTTATATTTGGAAGAAAATGACTTTCAAATGATATGGGTAATTGTTTTATGGAAATACATAAAGGGCAAATTTCACCTGTGAAAGTTATTCCCATAAATCCCAAAAAATGGATATAAGTTTAGAAAGATATCAGTCAGTCACCCTCCAAGTTTCATAGAGAAAGGATGCTCCCAGTAGCTTATCGAAATCGTGAAGGGAGAAACAATTCCCTATAATAATTATATGTTGTTTCCCTTGTTTGAAGAAAAAGAAAAAGAAATCTAGAAATATCCCTTTGTGACCAAACTTGGCATAATATGAGATGCTAAAATAATAATGGAAGTATCAAGTTTTGGGACTGGAGTAAATATGTGAGAGAGATATACAAATTACTTAATTTCCACAATCAAGGTATAAAAGGGGGTCCTTGGGATACCAAATAGGTAAAAAAGTATTTCCGTGCTCATGAAAAATACTAAAGATAATTATGAGATAAATAATTCATATATAGGATTATGGATGAAAATCTAGGAAGTTCTATTTTTTGTGGGTAATAAAACATAGTTGGTAATTATGTAGATTTTCCTTTGAAAACAAGTATTGATTAAAAAATGGAATAATAAGGGAGTTTTCCTTTTCCCAATGGAAGGTGATAATATGAATATTGGGTTTCATTAAATAGTTGTATGAGGGGAGGTTTCCTCTATGTGACTTTTGGGTCTGTAAAGTAAAAGATATGAGATTGTTATTATAGTGACAGGAGGTAGGAGTATAGTTATTGCTTTCCTAGAATCACACATTGATAATTTCATAAGGATACCCATCAATCTTCAACTTTTATTGTATATAAGAAGTGGTACAAAGAAAATATGGAATATCCCAATTCCCTCTTTCCTTGGTGTGCATCCTTCTACAACAATGTAGTACCAAATATCTCTCCCTTCATCTTGGAAATTCTCTTTGTCATCCAAGATGGTCTCATTCTATCTCATAGCATGGTGCTTTCCATAATGACATATAAGATTAGGATCTTCAAAAGTACTTCTCCCCTCAATCATTTCCTTATAAGTCTCAATGGAAGAAGCTGCCATGTTGCCCCATGTTTGACATATAGATTCTTATTTTGTTTAATTTATATAAATTGCTAGGATTACTCAAATATGGGAACATTATATACCAAAATGCTCAAGATAATGAGTAGAATCAAAATAAAATAGTTCATGACATGGATTTGATCCTAATTCCAATGGTAGGTCTAACACATAATTAAGAGGTGATTATATACGCGGAAGGCCTAAATTTGATAATTAACATGTTGAGTATATAAAAAATGTTTACTTTGAGATGTAAATTGATATTGTTCAATCTGATGAGAAACTAAGTCCTTGATACAGTTTGGATAATAACATTCACAATCTAAGGTTATGAAACCAATAGTCATAACTTGCTGTAATATTAATGCATATAATATGAATTAGGTTCTCATAATGAAAGAATATCATAGATCTTATCATTAGAGTTTCACCTATGATTCTATTAGATGATGCAACTAGGGTTTGTACCCTTATTCTCTATCTTGATTTGAGATATCTTAATCCCTAGATTAGGACCCAAGAAAGCTTTACTTTGAATAATATGATTGTGACACTTTAGGACTTACATACATGCAAATTAAATGTTGAGTTTCTTGGAAATGTTGATTGGATTGATTTAATATACTTTAAGTATAGACTGCTTGATATGTACATTATTCTACAAAAGGTATGTGATTATGATTATGACTACCCACAATATCATTTTCTAGTATTTTTTAAGGTTTCTCAAAGATTGATTAAATTAGTAGTTTGATTAAATTAATAGTTGGATGTTTATATACATTCTGTTCAATTATAATTCCACTATGAGTATTACAAAAAGTAAGATGTCATATTTTGAATCTTAGGTTTATATGCATCAATGAGTAATGCACATAAGATAGGATCAACCAATTATTACACCCAAGATAATATATCAATTATGGGTTAGAATATGCAATAAATTTGTCAGTTTTGTTTGCAATTAATTGATAGATTATATGTTTTCATCTTACTTTCACACTTTTACATACACCCACGTACATAATATAGAAAAATATTGATCCTAGTTTTTCTTCACACAATTTTAGCTAAATACAATATATGAAGATATCAAGACATGATGAATCAAATGAGATCCACCAAAGACACTAAAACAATGTCAAGGAGGACTATTTATATGCTTCCTTTTATATGTATTAGTTCCATGTTGGATATTAATGTAATTTCTTCGAGGAGCACCATTGTATAACTTGTAAACAATATTTTTGAAATAATGGCAATTATTTGCTATTATTTGTTATTTGTTAAATTTTGGGGAAAATTTTAGGTAATGGCTCTCAACTTTAAGGTGCTTCCTTGATTGGGAGATGTTGAAAAGTGAGGTTGTTACACTTTAGTTTATGTAACCATATCACATATCATAATACATTCTATCTACAAAACAACCTAACCATGACTTAATCTTTTTTCAGATATATAAAATAGATAAATAGATGACACATTGATCACCAATGCACGTATAATGACCTATTTATGATTAATAATGTTGGGATGTGTATAAACATTCATAAATTATTGGGATGGTATCCAATGTTCTTGATATGTGTAATGGAACAATAATTAGACTTTTCATGTAAAAGAATTGATGAATTTACCATTAATTAAGCAAATGTGACATTAATATATATATATGTATATATATACATATATATATATATATATATATATATATATATATATATTAATATATATATATATGTTCCCTCACCTTCACCAATACTCCAAAAATAAACCCTCACATCCACTGACCTGTGTCATGCCATTTTTGATATACTTACCTTGAATCTTCATTTCTTGCCACCATAAGGTCGACAACGCGATCCTGACCTCTAGATAGCGAGTTAGATGGATGTTTCGACTCCAGAAACCTCAGTGAAGCTTTTCCTTTCTGAAATTTTTTCAAGCAAGGTGCAAACCATTTTTCCCATTTTAGCCACATGTTCGTTCTTCTATGGTGTGATGTCTTGGTTTTGTTCATGTATGGTCTCAGTTCTCTCATCAAAACCTCCATTTGATCTGTCTAAACTTGAGTAGATTAATGGCAGGTTGTGTATTTCATCAAATTTGGTTTTTCAACCTTCTGATCACTCACTTTTGGTTATCCATGACGTCAAGATTGGCGTGAGAGTTTGTGCACCTCGTCGACTATACTTTGCACCCTTTGAGTTTGTAGAGTAATGCAGACACTTTGGTATGGCTGATACAAAACACTAGAGAAAAGAGTTTGGATTTTGATTCCTGTGTGAGTGAGGTCTTCTGAATCTCAGTACTTCCTTTCATGGAGAATCTAGATGAGGAAGATGAATGCCATGGTTTTTACTATCCAATTCCTATTTTATTTTGATTCCCATCACACGTACCATTCACAATTCAGTCTTTTTTCCTATTCCTCGTATTTAATCAGTAACTGTTATTTTTGTATGTAGATGACCTTTGATTCCCCATCACACATCATGTTTTGATGTGTGATGTGAGGGTATTGCAATCTTTTGATTTTATCTTTTCTATTCGGGAATTCTAGTAAATGATATAACCTTGCAAAATTGATAAATAATTATCGACTCATTGGAAAATTATGCAAAAATATGTCCTAAAATCATAAAAAACATTACCTATCAGGTGGTATCAGTTTCATCATATAATTCATATTATAGTAAGATATTATATTTCTAAGGTTTTACTATAATTATTAATTAATTATTTACATCTAATATGTTAAAAATACCCTAATTTCATTTGGGATTCGGACCCTAACTTAATACATGCATCATTGAGGCATGTTGCTTCCCTATATTTCTATATTGAGGAATTGTTTTAATTTCTCTCTCTTTTCACCTAATTTGAAGGATATCCATGATATCTCTCTTATGCGATTTCATTAAATACTTATTCGACTTTGATATTGAAATCAGATATATACTGACACTTCTTTATTAATATTGAACTTTGAATCTATGATTTGTAATCTCATTTGTGCTATCTCTAGATGAATCCTAATTGATGGAATTGCTCTATATTGTGCTATTTTGCAATGAAACCATAATTTTCTCATGATGGATGGTTATTGTATGTGATCCACTTTTAGTTTGACAATATTGCTTAACAACATGACTAAAATATACTTTCCTCTTCGTTGCATGCTTGTTGATCCATTATTATTAGGGTTTTATAATATTCTTCGGTTTTGAGGTTATGTGATTTTTTATGTTTTGGGATGGAGGTTGTGAGCCCCATACCTAGGTTTTGTGCCCACTTTTATACATTTGGGAGTATAGGCATGGATCATTCTCTATCAATTTAGGGTTATGTGCTCTAGCTGCCATTGTTTATTAGAGTTTGTTAGTGTTTTGCTTATCTCAGTTGCATGTTGCTTATTCATTATTTTTGATTGGTCATGTGCCCTAATTGCTCTGTGTATGCCCTTCAGGTATACTTTATTTTATTTCATGCGAAGTATATCTATTTATTTTCATCTTAATGGAATGTTTTATTTTGATATCCATTTGGATCGTTCCTTTTCATATTTCTCTAGGAAACCTTGTTAATATTTGATGTCTTTTTCCCATATAATTGTTCAATCTCTATTAGATGCACATACTGACATGTTATGTTGACAACATGCACTTTATCTTCTCTTGTGGGGTATGCTTCCTACCCCTAAGGTAGAGAGAAAGGAGGAATAGATCAAAGCGGACCAGGACTATCTAAGAGTTAGCTGATCTTTCTTGGAAGGTAGATTGAAGTATTTGATTTACACTTTTCATCTTATTTCCTATAGTTTTTTATGTACATTCTATGTGGTGGAGAATAGTGATAGACATAAATACTGTAATAGTTAGCCTTTTATCGTCCATTGCTACATTTTGGTTATTTGATACATTACATACTTGAGTTTTATTCTTATATCCTTTGTGAAAAATTATTCTCAAATTTGGCATTTGGGTGGTTTTCTTTTATTTTGAGTAAGCGAGTGGATCCCCTCTCAGGTTGCACTCCTTACATCATTCATTATAGGCCATATGCATAATCTTGGCATTTTATTTGTCATTGTTATGTTGGGGGATATCTATTTTATAGAACCCCTTCTAATTATAAACTCATAGAATTTGTCAACTTATAGAGAATTGATATCAAATGGTTTTTAGTCAATTTCTTAACAAAGGTGGGAGGAATGAGGTTATTATTTTCTTTCTCTTAGACATTCAACATGTATTTAGTGCAAAAATTCATTTCATTACATGGTATTATCATAATTGACCCCGTATTACATAATAAGAAGCAAGAATGGGGATGTCATAACATTTTAAATAATTTTGTTTTTCTATAGAAATCAAGATATAAGATACAAGAGGAATCCATATCAATAGATTGATACATTCATTAATCAAGCATCAATTAGGCGTATTCCATCCCCATGATCCCCTTCTACACTAACTATTGAAATGGAATTATCAGAGAATCCAAAACATTATATTCACAAACTAAAGTAAAAAGAAAGTGCCTCATTGGGAAACAAACCATCAAGGGACCTCCAACAAGCTCCTAGAATCCTTCCTCTAGCTCATCTTTATCCATGGAAGTAAGAAAGAGAGGAAGAAGAAGTGGAAACTATCATAGATGAACCATAGTTTCCGCAGGTCTTCCATGGTGTCCAAGAGGAGAGAAAGAATAGGAAATACCTAGAAGAAAGGAAGGATTAAGACCTACCACTTCCTTCCACCTAAAACTAGCCTAGAGTGAGAATCACTAGACAAAGGACAACAATAACTCTAGAATTCATTGCCATTATCACCACTTGTATATCTAAAAGGTGGAATATAGTGAATCGAGAGTCTAGGTCAACTTGGGACAAAAAGAAACTATATATACCAACTAAAACACCAAATACCCTCCATGAAATAAGAAAATAAAGACCTTAATAAGTCAAATGACCTACTAGAAGTTTTTCCTACATTCTAAGGAACTAGTCGACTGCTATCAAAGTTGTTCAATTAGAGACTCAACTTGGAATCGACCTATCTAAAGGTCATATCAACTCAGAAATAGGTAGGCTAGCTTCTAAGTCCTCAACCTTAAACTTCATACATCTCACATTTTGAACCATTTATTGTTTTGGGTAGACAACTAATGGGAATCATGTGTCTCAAAAACTAATATGAACCATGGACCTCTTAGCTGATGGACAATTATAGGTTGAAAACTAATGTGAGGTAGGCTTGACATTTGATAAGGATTTGGTGTTGACAACCAATGATGAACTTAGACATTTGAGGTTATGAAGCTTCTCTGTGCCCAAACTGCTAGAGTTATACTTTTGAATGATATTAGAGATGACAATATAGATCAATTATAAGGGTCCTCAAGTTGATGATAATGCTAGGATGGTTTATGGAATTCTACTTTGACTAATGAAAGTATTACATTGACCATCATGGATTTTGGATACTAGATATGGGTTGTTTTGACTACTGCACCCAATCTAGTTTATAAAAAGATCCTCTTAACTATCCTAGAGGCTCACTTTATACCTGATGCACTTTTAGAAATGTGAAAGGGGCCATGGTGGTCGATCACAACTCCAAGGAGGTCCATTATAACACCCTTGACCTTGGTTTTGGGATAACCCTAGAATCTTTGCCTAAGTAAGTTGCTTAGAACCTTGTCTTAATCTTTTGAAAAGTAATTAAGACTTAAGAAGAGTTTAATTCTCAAGTTGGAGCTTGTTTGTAAATTATTTGTTCTTTATATGATACTTATGGTGCAAATTCAAATTTACCCAAAATGTGGGGTTGATGTGCAAATTATCACCTCTAGTGTGTCCCTTCTCTCTCTTAGCATCATTTAGAGGAAAGATAAAGGAGGGATCCACTACTACAGATCTGGCCTTTGGCGTCGGTTATTTATGCTCTTTTCGCAACGGTTTTCAAGCGACGCCTATGTGGGCACCGCTAAAAGTCGAACCCTTTCGGCGTCGGTTTTAAAACTGACGCCAAAACGCTTTGCGCCACCGAAAACATGCCAGCAGGGCCCCATCAGCGTCGGTTATAAGTATCAAAACCGACGCTATAATCATCCGTGCCACAAAAAGGGCGCCATCTAGGACTGAATCGGTGTCAGTTTTCTACGTCACTGGCACCATATCATCTGCCGCCACGGCCATGCTAGCCAGAATGGCATCAGTTTTCTACTAATAACTGACACCATATCACCTGCCACCACGGCCATGCTGTCTAGCACGTCCGTGCTGGCCAGGCTGTCTACCAACATTAGGCGGCGGTTTTATGCTATTAACCGACGTTGTAAACCTTTGTTGTCAGTTTTAGACAAATAACCAACGCCTATGGTTTGATTTTTTTTTCTTATGAATTTGTAAGCCTGTTGCGGATGAGAACCTGCAGTTCTGTGGAACTAAACTGCAAGTTTACGACATCCATTGATATCATCCAACAAACGGGCCACAAACCTACAAAATCAATACATACTCTTTTCACACATTCACACATAGGTAGATACATTCAGACATCAATTCAATTTTCACATTCACACATGTAGAAACATTCAAATACATGTAGAAACATTCAAACATGAAGAAAAACATGTATAAACATTCATTTACAAAATATCATTCATCATCGCTATCAACATCCCAATTATATCTTATAGTCCCCACTACTTGTATGGCTCTTGCCCATTCTTCTATTACGTCATTTAATGCTTCCATCGTATATGGAGCATGTACATCTTTTAAGGCTTTACCTATAGTAGGGTCAAATGTTAAACACCTGAAAAGAGAATGATGTATATATATAAGTAATAATATATAAATAAGATTGATATATTTCATATTATCTAATGAGACTATATACAATACGTTAGGTATGGCATTGATTTCATCTACATGTTTGATAATCATGTCCATAAACCACATCACATAGTATGCAAATGCCCAACCGTTGTCTTGTGTAGCACACTATAAAATGGATACAAAATATTAAAAAATACAAATAAGCACAGTTCACATATATAACATATACATTGGAGTCGGGAACTTACTTTCACGTTCTCCGAAATTATTGGCTGGTTCTTTTTACTGGGGACCTTTCCTCCAGCCTTTTTGAACGCATCTAAACCCAACATGTTAATGTAACATAGTAAATTTCATAATTAAATAGTAATGTAATAACAAATGCTAACGTATATAAAAATGAAATATTTCTCACCAGAATAATGCCATTCTCATTACGTGTCCAATTTTTGGATTCAATGTACTCCCCGCAGGATCTAGATAATAGACAGTGAACGTCCTAGGGATAATAACTAGTAATTCCCAATGCTTCACGCTAGAGGTAAAAAAGTTAAAAATAATAATTCAAAATCCACAATAAAAATATAATTTTCTTAAGTCCAAATTATAATCAAAGTAAACTTACTTCACATTAAATGGAGCTATTATTATTGTCTCCTTTTTTTGACCAAAAATTGTAAAAGCATCACAATAGTATTGTTGAACACTAACAGGGTCTT
The DNA here is from genome assembly GCA_963693085.1 of Alisma plantago-aquatica. Lineage (NCBI taxonomy): Eukaryota > Viridiplantae > Streptophyta > Magnoliopsida > Alismatales > Alismataceae > Alisma > Alisma plantago-aquatica. Next base: position 126,013,432 of record OY856411.1, read on the forward strand.
TACCAACCAGACTAATCAATGATGCAATAAAAAATCCCACATGTTCAAATCCAAATTGTTTACATTGAATTTCGACTAAGCATATGCAAAACATGTATTACGTATGCATTAATATATAAGAAAGTAGATCACCAGATCCTACACAAGATATATGGATGTATAAACAAGATCTCACACTATTACAGAAACAACATTCAATGTCACTTTTCTGGGCGTCAGTTATTTGAGAAAACCGACACCTATAATAATCAATGTCGGTTATTTATGAAAACTGACATCTATATTCGAAGAACAGCCAGACACAGGTACTGCTTTGTATTTAGCGTCGGATGGGTATAACAAACCGATGCCTAAAATCACCCACGAAATCAAATTTTCGAGTGAAAAAAAAATTGGCCCTAAAGTGACACAAACAACGGCGGTTGTTTAACTATTAACCGACGCCTATTTAAGATGAAAAATTGCGTGAAAAGTTCCACTTTCGGTGTTGGTTATCCTTTGATAACCGATGTTGATAATGGTTCCCGCCAAATAATTTAGGGTAAAGATTGTCTAATTTGACATCAGTTTTTACTATCAACCAACTCTTGAGAGTAATAGGCGTCATTTTTGTAGATAACCGACGTCGTTGACCAACTTAATAGACCCAATCACCCGGATCTTCCCCCTTTCTTCCTGTTTCATCGCGATATTTCTCCAGTGCTCGCCGCTCTCGCCTAAAATTGTCCGACGACCCCGCTGCTGCTGGTGCGCCTCTGCTCTCCGCCGCCGCCTCGTCCGCTTTCTGCTGCTGCCGCCGCTCGCCGCCACTGCTGGTTTGCTCTTCTCCTGGTGCCACTACGAGCGTCTCTCTGCTCTGCTTTTTGCCTGCTCGCTGCCACTACTATCGTCGCTCGCCGCCGCTCTTCTCCACGATAGCTCCAGGTAGCCCTAGCTCCTTACCCTAGCTCCTTCTCCCTATCTCCTTACCAATAGCAAGCACGACCGTGGCTGTGTTGGCCTACCACGGCCGTGCTGGACAGCACGGCCGTGGTAGGCCAACACAGCCATGACTGTGCTTGCTGTTGGTAATGATATGAACAAATCTTTATGTAATGCTTTATGTAAATCCTTGGATACGAACAAATCTTTTTCTTGCATATATTTTTGCTTCTAATCCTAATGTTTGACCTAATTCAGTAAATTATGATGCATGTTGAAATAAGATTTAAACTTGTCCATTCTAGCATCCTAATTTGATTTGATTAAACCTAACATTGATGAAACCCTAACATCAATTGTGATGAAACCCTAACATTAATTATGATGAAACCCTAACATGTACATATCTATTATTGTGTCTGTTGGCCTAGAAACCCGTCCAAGATTTACTCATTAGGAGTAAATCTTGGATAGTACCTAGTTTGGGACTGTTCTTGAACACCTAATCTCACTTAGGATGTAAGTGTATAATGTGTATTGGGTTTTCGAGAAAATTTCGGCAGCATTTCCCCGTTTGTTCTCTAAGTACATATGTACTTAGAGAACAACATGGAAATGTTGTCGAAATTTTCTCGAAAACCCAATACACATTATACACTTACTAGTGAGATTAGTTGTTCAAGGATGGGATAGGTGGTACACATTTATTATATATCAGAATGACATCACATGTGTTTGTTGGCCACAAAATATTGAAGCTAATGATGACTTATATGTGCGCGGAGATCACAATGAAAGATTGTTAATTGATAAAAGATCACAATTTTAGAGGCATGCATGTTTATATTTTTTTATTGAAGCTAAATGTTTTCTTTTTTAATATCAATATCATTTTCAGATTTGATGTTTCATTATCTTCTAGTTAATACAAATGCTAAATATTTTCCTTTTTAATGACATTTTCAAATGGCTGACCATGATGTCCATGAAGAGCATGAAGTCCACGATGAGCATGATGTCCATGATGAGCATGACGAGGATACCAATGTAAGTTCTAAAAACATATCCTGTATTTCTATAAAATTCATTATCTTCTAGTTATGTCATATATCCCATATTTCTATATTGGGCTAATTCAGTGTGTTTTTTTTGTCAAATTTTAGGTTGATGATGCACATGTACCCACTGAAGCACTGGAGGAACTTGATGCACATCACCAAACACTTAACAAGAAAAGGGGAATCACTATGTTGAAGAAGTTAATAGCGCTAAGTGGCAGTGGATCCAGATTGGTTGTGGAGTTTGATAATGGAGGAAATGCAATTGGAGTGAACCGCAATAATTTTGTAAACTATCTTGGGGTTGTCACTCGAAGCCATTGTGGTGTTAAGTATGATAATTGGCATAAAGTTCCTCAGGAGAAGAAAGACATGATATGGAAGGATTTATGCGTGAGTTATTATTATTTGCAATTCTATTTTGTATATTACAAATTCTATTATTTGCAATTCTATTTTTGGATACTAGTTAATAACAATTCTATTTTACATAATTTGTTTTCATTGGATGAGAAGCTGCATCGTAAAAGCATGATGCAACGTGCTGGAAAGTTGCTAAGGAACTATAGGACAAATCTCAACAGAGAATACATAAAAGATGGTGATAAGAAGAAGAAGTAAACCCTTGAACAGTGGAGCTTCTTGGACAAAGAAGATTGGGACACGTTTGTTGCTTCAAGAAAATCTGAAGAATTCAAGGTATTATGCGTTACTCCCAATTTAATCAATATACGTTGTATTCACCTATTCAAGATTAACATTTAGTGCTACTAACCAAATCATTAATGTGCATACTAACTAGGCCCTCACTGAGGTGCAAAAAGCAAGGCGTACACTGAATGTGCATGACCACACTATGGGTCCAAAGGGCTATGCAAGCATTTGTCAAAGACTACAGGTGGAGTCTGCTGCTACTCAGGAGTCCTCTACTACATATGCCACACCCATGCCTCACCATGATGTCTGGATAGCTGGGAGGCAAAATAAGAAGGGTGAAATAAAGAAGCTCGTAACTGCTGAGCCAGCTGCGAAAATGGTAAAATACAACTCTTAGAGCAATCGTTTGAATATTGATTATTTGTGGTGTTAACTACCCAATTTTTGTTAATGGTGATTAGTGAGAGCTGCACGAGAAGAGGAAACAAGGCACGTTCATCCCTCAGGGTGCAAGGGATGAATTAATAGTTGCTCTGGGTAACCCAGAGCATCCGGGACGTGTTAGGGGTACAGGCGCTGGTGTGGGCATCAAAAAATTATTTGGGCCATCCCAGTGCAAACCCAGAGCGGGACTGTAACACCCCTCCCTAGGGTTATATACATAACCAGCGGAAGCACAGCCTAATCCCCAACATTATCCATAATGTGGGGTACTTGGCATTTCAGGGAGGGATTATCACAATCATGATATACATTGCAAAAATATAGTTTAAATAAACCATCACAGGATCAAAATTACAATTTCTCATTCTCAAATCTTAACAAAGGTTACATGTACATAATCATGGAAAAAGGAAAAAGGTCTATAAACTAGGTATGGTTGGCACCCCACCAAAGCTCTTCTCCTTGCATGTACTTGAGCTAGGGTTTCCTCCTTAGATAGACTTCCCTCCTTAGCTAGCTTCCAACCAGTGGGCAACATGCCCCCAGCCATGCATCAAACAAATGGTAAGTAGATTGAACATATTATAACATAAGAAAACTTGAAAACTGAAAATAAGCATTAACATTAAACATTGAACATTGAGAAGTCATGCATTTTCTTTTAGATCAATTTCTTTTATTTTAACCTATATAAGTAAGCTTGGGTTGCACAAATGTGCCTCTTCTCTTATGAACTGGAGTGCCTCTTAGGTTGCAGTGAGGTGCCTCTTCTCTTATGTACCGAAGTGCCAAACATATGTCACATAAAAATATATTTTATTCAAAATCTTAAACCCTAGATTCACTTGTACAAAAATCAAGGTTTTGTGATTCAAAATCAGACTATGAAAACCACATATTCGGATTCCTCTCGAAAAATCCTTTCCAAAACATATTTTTTCTCATTTTTCTGAGCGTCGAGCGATTTACTATGAATTAACAAAAATGGGCCAATCAGAATACAAATAAATGCCATATGGGCCAATGAGAGCCCGCCATATAGGAACGGGCCTCGCCCAGGTGGATTTGTTGGCAATTGTACAAAGAAACGTAAAAACCCGAAAAATCCCATGACGAGGCGTGACAAAATGCATTGCGCCTGGGGCTAAAACGGGGAAATATCGCCTGTGATTGTTCCCCCTCGATTCAATGAAGGTTACAATGATGAAACCATCGATTTGCAAACTCTTGATCCTACAGGAGGACTCCTTAGCGAGAACTGAGGCACCAGGTGAATTCCCCACCTCAAGGCGAATCTGTTAAGCCTGCTCCCAAGCCCAAGTGAGCAATGGAGCCCCACCTTGCTGCTTCTGCGAGCACCGGAAGGGAGGCAAGATGGCCGAGATCGCAAAACACCATGATCGAGCGAGGGAAAAAGGAAAATATGCATATGTGAGGAGACAGTGAGTTTAAAGATGCTAAAGCGTGAATGATAGAATACTAGGAGGTGTTGCTCCACATCATATCAACAAAAATAGGGGAACCGTCCCCCACTGTGGGAACAAAGCCACGAGCAAGAAAACGAGGAACTAAGTTCAGATAAACACTCCCTTGCACCTACCGAAGTCAGACGATGAAGAAATTAGGCTGGAGATGTACTGAGGTGCTGAGAGGACTGGCATCGGAGAACCCCCATACTGGCCTTTACAGGGTATGATGATGAGGAACATCGTGAGGAAAGTCGGCAGTATGAAAACGTAGAAGAGTCTGCAGGGATGCTTACCGAACGTGTAATTGAGTTGAGGTGGATAGAGGAGGTTGGGCAAAGTTGAGGTTGTCAAAAATGAAGGCCGTCCAGGCCCAGGCGCTCGGGTGCACTATAGGAGAAATTAAAGGTGGAGGAGAGCAAGACGGCGGTCGAAGGAGCTTCAAAGGGCTTGATCGAGCAGTGGAGGAGGCTAGGGTGGTGGCTGCTAAAACCGGCAGAGAGCGAGAGCAACGCCCTAAGAGGCATTTACTTAAATGGATAAGAGAGGTATGGTTTTAGGGCTTGACGGATGCAGGGAAGAGAGACGAAACCAACGCAACAAAAATCTCACAAAACGGCTGACTGAGGAGGGAGAAATCAATTGGGGAACAAAACATTGGGTCAGCGTCTCTGTTGCCTAAATGAGCGGGAGGTAGGGGATGACCCGCGTCCCCTCTGATAAAAATTGAACGGCTGAAAAAGGACGCACGCAGAAAAGAAAGGAAAGCGGTACGCGTGACAAGGAAATAAATGCTCGGACTTTAGGGAAATTCGAGACATTAAAAGGAAATCCAAATCAAACTATAATCAAACTTTCCTATTTCAATTGGAGGGTCAACCAAACTCCAAATGAGTCCAAATTTGGACCATTAGCCAAATAAAGGGTCTAGAATATTCCTAGGCAATTAGATTTAGCTTTTCTCAAAGTTTGGTCCATGTTTTCTATTTTTGTTTCTTATCTTAATTTAAATGCAAAACTAAATAAATAACTGATATAAAAGTTTCTATTTTGATTCCTTGTTCCAAATTACGAGATAGATATTATCAACTCCTTAAAAGTCATTCAACACCTCTTTCTTGCCCTTATTATGCACTTTCTTTAGAGGAGAGATAAAACAAGGGGAATATTACTTCCCTCCTTTGTTTTTATAAAAAAAAAGGCAAAGTGGCTTAATGATTCCAACAGAGTGTATTTTCTCATATTTTTGAAATAAAAGAATAAGGGGCACAATACTATTTCTTTTTGGAAATTCCCAGAAGAGGAGAGAGAAAGTGACCATTAGAGGCTTTATTTTGAAATCCATAAAAAGGGAAAACACATTAATGTCTAAATTTCGAATTGTTGTTTCTTTTCTTCCTCTTACTGTTTTTCTTTCTCTTTTATTACTTTTAGATTTATTTAATAAAAGAAAAGGGGAAGACATATTATCATTATTACACCTATTTGCAACACATTAATAAAGGAAAACTTATTTTGAGTACTTCTCTTATCTCTCTTTGCTTTGAAATCCTATAAGAAAAACTATTTTGGACAAATTGCATTAAGGCCCTTAACAAAATATTATTTAAAGAAAAGTACATAAAAGGTTTTATTTTACTCCTAAAAATAGGGATGTTACATTACTACCCACCTTAATTAAATTTCATCCTCGAAATTTCATTAGGCTACCCACCTTAGAAATTTTCATATCTTTAACATAAAACAGTGATATACTCTCATTACCATGTAAAACCATAGTTCCATACATTGAGTGAAAGATAAAGTTCTGAAAAGAAAAGAAGTATCCTACTAGACTCTACTCGGTCTTATCATCCTCACTATCATCTACCATAGCAAAGATTCTAGCATGCCTCTTTTCCTTAGGTACTTGGTTGACATTAGGCTCCTTCTTCTGGAACTTAGGGCAGTTAGGCCTTATGTGGCCCATTTCACCACAACCATATAAAACACCAATTCCAAACCTGCATTCACCTAGGTGATATTTGGAACAGTTAGCACATTGGGTCTTTGCATTCTGGTTTGCATGTTGGTTGGGAATAGCTTCAGCCGGTGCCTTCCTCTTCTTCTCATTGTGGTGATTGGAGTTGTGGTTGTTGTGGTGACTCTCCTTCTTGCAAGCTCTTCCTAGATGCTCCTCTAACTCTAAGGCAACATCTAGGGCACTCTGGAGTGTATGGTGCCCACGTCCCGACAAGATGAAGCTAAGGTCTAGCTTGAGACCTCGAATGAACTTCTTGGTTTTGCGACTTTCATCATAGTCGTAGCCCTACTTCTGCAGGATTCATAATTTCATCGCATATTGGGTGACTGTCATGTCACCATGTTGGCGTAGGTTCTGAAATTCTTCCTCCTTCTTCTCGATCATGGCCTCAGATATGTAGTGGTTTTTGAAGGCTTCAGAAAATTCCTACCATGTGAACGGAGGAGCATCAGCTTCACGAGAACCTAGTAGGTTCTCCCACCAAGTCCTAGCAGCACCCTTCAGCATATGCATCCCAAAATGGACCTTGGAGTGGTTGGGGCAGTCTAAGTCATGGAAGAAATGTTCCATGTGTTGCATCCAGCTCTCAGCTTTTCCCACCACGTCCACCTCTTCTTCCCCAGCAAAGGAGTCAGGCTTGATCTTCAAAAAGTCAACTAGGGAAAGCTCGAGGTTGACCCTAGGGTTGTCCATTTCTCCTTCTCCTCTTCCCATGGCAGTGGCTAGGGCTCTAACAAGGACATCAAAGGGAACCATGGGTGTTTCTTGATGTGGAGATCCTCATTGTTCTCCCATGCTAACAGATTCACCTTCATCTCCATCCATGGCTACCTTTCCATTCTCACCTTTCTTCTTAGGAGACATCACCGTGAAAAAGACATAAACTACATGAGATCATGAGAAAAGCCTGGTGGCCAATCATATTTTGTCTCTGATACCATTATTGTAACACCCCTCCCTAGGGTTACATACATAACCAGCAGAAGCACAACCTAATCCCCGACATTATCCATAATGTGGGGTACTTGGCATTTCAGGGATGGATTATCAAAATCATGATATACATTGCAAATATATAGTTTAAATAAACCATCACAGGATCAAAATTACAATTTCTCATTCTCAAATATTAACAAAGGTTACATGTACATAATCATGGAAAAAGGAAAAAGGTCTAGAAACTAGGTATGGTTGGCACCCCACCAAAGCTCTTCTCCTTGCAAGTCCTTGAGCTAGGGTTTCCTCCTTAGATAGACTTCACTCCTTAGCTAGCTTCCAACCTGTGGGTATCACGCCCCTAGCCATGCATCAAACAAATGGTAAGTGGATTGAATATATTATAACATAAGAAAACTTGAAAACTGAAAATAAGCATTAACATTAAACATTGAACATTGAAAAGTCATGCATTTTCTTTTAGATCAATTTCTTTTATCTTAACCTATAAAAGTAACCTCGGGTTGCACAAATGTGCCTCTTCTCTTATGCACTAGAGTGCCTCTTAGGTTGCACCGAGGTGCCTCTTCTCTTATGCACCAAAGTGTCTCTTCTCTTATGAGGTACTTATATAAGCTTAACATTAACATTTTCTTCTTTCTCTTAAAACTCTTAACTTTACATTTAACCTTATTTGTAACTTTATCATGAAGATGATATTATACATAATATGCAATTCAATACATCTTAACTTTGCTGACTTTAGCAATTAGGAATAGTGACTATAATAAACATGGCATTCATTCCAATTCATACATGCATACTTTAAATCAAACAAATTAACTATGTTCAATTGCATGGACCACTTACTTTTTCACTTGGAGAGTGAATCCTCTCTCTTCCTGGGTTAGGTGAGTCCTAACCACTCTGTGGGTCTAAAGAACCCTAATTGTCCTGTTCCAAACATATGTCACACAAAAATATATTTTATTCAAAATCTTAAACCCTAGATTCACTTCTACAAAAATCAAGGTTTTGCGATTCAAAATCAGACTGTGAAAACCACATATTCGAATTACTCTTGAAAAATCCTTTCCAAAACATATTTTTTCTCATTTTTCTGAGCGTCGAGCGATTTACTATGAATTAAAAAAAATGGGCCAATCAGAATATGAATAAATGCCATATGGGCCAATGAGAGCCCGCCATATAGGCACGGGCCTCGCCCAGGTGGATTTGTTGGCAATTGTACAAAGAAACGTGAAAACCTGAAAATGCCCATGACCAGGCGTGACAAAATGCACTACAGCTGGGGCTAAAATGGGGAAATGTTGCCTGTGATTGTTCCCCCTCGATTCAGTGAAGGTTACAATGATGAAACCATCCATTTGCAAACTCCAGATCCTACAAGAGGGCTCCTCATTGAGAATTGAGGCTCCAGGTGTATTCCCCACCTCAAGGCGAATCTGTTAAGCCTGCTCCCGAGCCCAAGTGAGCAATGGAGCCCCGCCTTGCTGCTTCCGCAAGCACCGGAAGGGAGGCAAGATGGCTGAGATCCCAAAACACCATGATAGAGCGAGGGAAAAAGGAAAAGATGCATTTGTGAGGAGACGGTGAGGTTAAAGATTCTAAAGCGTGACTGATAGAATACTAGGAGGTGTTGCTCCACATCATATCGGAAAAAATAGGGGAACCATCCCCCACTGTGGGCACAAAGCCACGAGCAAGAAAACGAGGAACTAAGGGCAAATAAACACTCCCTTGCACCTACCGAAGTCAGACGATAAAGAAAAGAGGTCAGAGATGTACTGAGGCGCTGAGAGGACTGGCGCCGACGAACCCCCATATTGGCCTTTACAGGGTACGACAATGAGGAGCATCGCGAGGAAAGTTGGCGGTAGGAAAACGTAGAAGAGTCTGTGGGGATGCTTACCGAACGTGTAATTGAGCTGAGGTGGATAGAGGAGGTCGGGCAAAGTCGAGGTTGTCGGAAATGAAGGCCGGCCAGGCCCAGGAACTCGGGTGCACGATAGGAGAAATTGAAGGTGGAGGAGAGCAAAACGGTGGTCGAAGGAGCTTCATAGGGCTTGATCGAGCAGTGGAGGAGGCTAGGGTGGAGGCTGCTAAAACCGGCAGAGAGGGAGAGCGACACCCTAAGAGGTGTTTACTTAAATGGACAAGAGAGGGATGGTTTTAGGGCTTGATGGATGCGGGGAAGAGAGACGAAACCAACGCAACGAAAATCTCACAAAATGGCTGACTGAGGAGGGGGAAATCAATCAGGGAACAAAATGTTGGGTCAGCGTCTCTGTTGCCTAAATGAGCGGGAGGTAGGGGATGACCCGGGTCCCCTCTGATCAAAATCGAACGAATGAAAAAGGACGCGTGCGAAAAAGAAAGGAAAGGGTTAGGCGTGACAAGGAAATAAATGCTCATACTTTAGGGAAATTTGAGACATTAAAAGCAAATCCAAATCAAACTATAATCAAACTTTCCTATTTTAATTGGAGGGTCAAACAAACTCCAAATGAGTCCAAATTTGGACCATTGGCCAAATAATGGGTCCAGAATATTCCTAGCCAATTAGATTAAGGTTTTCTCAACGTTTGGTCTATGTTTTCTATTTTTGTTTCTTATCTTAATTTAAATGCACAAACTAAATAAATAACTGATATAAAAGTTTCTATTATGATTCCTTGTTCCAAATTACGAGATAAACATTATCAACTCCTTAAAAGTCATTCAACACCTCTTTCTTGCCCTTATTATGCACTTTCTTTGGAGGAGAGAGAAAACAAGGGGAATATTACTTCCCTCCTTTGTTTTTATAAAAAAAGGAAAGTGGCTTAATGATTCCAATAGAGTATATTTTCTCATAAAAAGAATAAGGGGCACAATACTATTTCTTTTTGGCAATTCCAAGAAGAGGAGAGAGAAAGTGAACATTAGAGGATTTATTTTGAAATCCATAAAAAGGAAAAACATATTAATGTCTAAATTACAAATTGTTGTTTCTTTTCTTCCTCTTACTCTTTTTCTTTCTCTTCCATTACTTGTTGGGGAGTGGCATGTTGGCTATGGGCACATAATATACATTGCACTATAATTGTTTCTTTAGAAGTGAATTATGCAGGTCAATCATATGAAAGCTCTTTATTTATATAAGATATTATTGAGTTGTTTATATATGATTGGCTGAACACATCAATGATAGAGACATGGATAAGGTGAGATCTTGTTTATACATCCATATACCTTGTGTAAGATCCGATGATATGGTTTCTTATATATTAATGCATACGTAATACATGTTTTGCAGCTACATATTCGAAAATCAATGCAAACAATTTGCATTTGACCATGTGGGATTTTTTATTCCATCATTGATTAGTATGGTAGCTAAAGACCCTAATAGTGTTCAGCAATACTGTATAGATGCTTTTACAATTTTCGGTCAGTAATAGAAGACGATAATAATAGCTCCATTCAATGTCAAGTAAGTTTACTTTACTTATAATTTGGACTTAAGAAAATTACATTTTTATTATGGATTTTGAGTTATTAATTTTTAAGTTGTTTACCTCTAGCGGTTTGCATTGGGAGTTACTAGTTATTCTCCCCGGGATGTTCATTGTTTATTATCTAGATCCGACAGGGAGTACATTAAATACTAAAATTAGACACATAATGAGATTGCCATTATTCTGGTGAGAAATATTTCATTTTTATATATGTTAACATATGTTATTACATTACTATTTAATTATGCAATTTACTGTGTTACATTAACATGTAGGGGTTTAGATGCATTCAAAAAGGCTGGAGGAAAGGTCCCAAGGAAAAAGAATCAGCCAATAATTTGGGAGAACGTAAAAGTAAGTTCCCGACTACAATGTATATATTATTTATGTGAACTGTGCTTAGTTGTATTTTTTAATATTTTGTATGTTTCAATTTATAGTGCGGTACAAAAGACAACGGCTGGGCATGCACATACTATGTGATGTGATTTATGTAGATGATTATCCAATATACCGCATTGGACATCGATACCATACATGAGGTATTATATATAGTCTCATTAGTTAGTATGAAATATATCAATCTTATTTTTATATTATTACTTATATATATATACATCATTCTCTTTGCAGGTGTTTAAAACTGACCAAACTATAGGTAAACGCTTATAAGATGTACATGCTCCATATACGATGGAAGTATTAAATGAAGTATGAGAAGAATGGGCAAGAGCCATACAAGTAGTGGTGATTGTAAGATATAATTGGGATGCTGATAGCGATGTTGAATGATATTTTGTAAATGAATATTTCTGAATGTTTATACATGTCTGAATGTTTCTACATGTATTTGAATGTTTCTACACGTGTGAATGTGAAATTGAATTGATGTATGAATGTATCTACTTGTGTGAAAAATATATTTGTTGATTTTGTAGGTTTGTGGCCTGTTTGTACGCTGATATCAATGGATGTCGTAAACTTGCAGTTCAGAAAACTGAACTATAGGTTCTCATCCTGCTGACCAGCCACAACAGGCCTACAAACTAATAAGAAAAAAAAATAAAACATAAGCATCAGTTATTTATAGAACACCGTCCTCAAAGGCATACATCGTCGGTTATTGGATAAAACCGCCGCCTAATATGACAAACAACCCGACCGTGAAGGAAAGCACGACCGTGGTGGAAAAAGCGTCAGTTATTAGTACAAAACCAACGCCTATAGTACTAAACACGGCCGTGCAGGGAAGCACGGTCGTGGTGTCTGGGAATATGGCGTCGATTTTTTAGTTGCAAACTGACGCAAAAAGCGTCCTAGATGGCACCCTTTTTGTGGCGCGAACCCTTTTGGGCGCCGGCTTACTATACATAACCGACGCCTATCGATGCCCTGTTGGTGCGTTTTCAGTGGTGCGAAGCCTTTTGGCGTCGGTTTTATCACCGAAGAGTTCGACCTTTAGCGGTGCCCACATACGCGTCGCTTGAGAACCGTCGCTAAAAGGGGTTAAACAACCGACGCCAAAGACATGTTCTGTAGTAGTGTCACCTTATCCATGCCTCTATCATTGATGTATTCAGCCAATCATAGATAAACAACTCAATAATATCTTGTATAAATAGAGAGCTTTCATATTATTGACCTGCATAATCCACTTCTAAAGAAACAACTATAGGGCAATGTATATTATATGCGTGTAGCCATACTACCATTCCCTTACAAGAAGGACCTAATTGGAATTTTAGCTCAGTTGGAACCCAACTTGGTAATGCAGGAAGTGGAGGTGGAGGCCTAGATGCTCCGGGTGTCTTCTTTTTAACATGTATATATAATTTCAGATCAATTGACCTCATATATACACATTAACAATTTAACGTAATGTAAATTTATCTTAAAATTTCAGTAGTGTAGACGACATCCACTTTGGGCCACAATATCACCCTTCCTTCTTCCACAACAAGTGTATCAATATCTGGGTGGGCATATGGCAATGCAACTTCCCTCCAATCGGGGAATACACGTATCAGGCTCACACGAACGTAACCCTGTGGCATTGGAGCCCCGTGAATTGTTGCCCCAGGAAGGGATGGGCAAGCCTGCACCTTTGCAATAATATAATCTTCAATTTTAAGTGACATGTCTTCAACGCCTACAAATTTACGTAAAGAATGTTATACATACATGCATATCATCTTGAAAACATATCATCTTGAAAAGACTAGCTACTATGTCATAAACAATACTTACAACAGACATGCTAGGTGGTGGGTCTACATGATTACTCTCAACATGTGCATTAGGAGAAGAGCGGGTCACCATAGGCTGATTGGAAGCCTGAGATGCCTTCCACCGCATCATTTCTTCCTTGACCTTCTTAGCAACTATATCCTCGACTCTCTTATTCTCCTATACATGGATAAAAGAAACATTAGCTTCTTATTATTAAATTCACTTTAGCGGTAACATTCTAAATAAAGAATAGGTTACCTCTTCTTGTAAAAGTCCCGCTCTTACGATAGGTTTGCGTTGGGATGGCCCAAAGAATGCTTTGATGCCCACACCAACACCTATACCCCTAACACATCCATGATGCTCTAGGTTACCCAGAGCAACTGTAAATTCATCCCTTATGCCCTGAGGGATGAACATGACATGTTTCCTCTGCTTTTGTAGCTCCCGCTAATCACCATCAATAGAAATTGGTAAGTAAATACCATAAATAATCAATATTCAAACGATATGCATTGTTCAGTTGTATCTTACCATTTTCACAGCTGCCTCAACAGTTACGGGCTTCTTTATTTCACCCTTCTTGTTTTGCCTCCCAGCTATCCAGACATCATGGCAAGGCATGGGTGTGGTACCTGTAGTAGAGGACTCCTGAGTAGTAGCAGACTCCTCCTATAGCCTTTGGCGAACGCCTGCATAGCCCTTTGGACCCATTGTGTAGTCATGCACATTCAATGCACGCCTTTCTCTTTGCGCCTCACTGAACGCCTAGTTAGTATGCACATTGATTTGGTTAGTAACACTAAAGGTTAATCTTGAATAGGTGAACACAACATATATTAATTAAATTGGGAGTGACGCTTAATACCTTGAATTCTTCAGTTTGTCTTGAAGCAACAAACGTGTCCCAATCTTCTTTGTCCTGGAAGTTCCACTTTTCAAGGGCTAACTTCTTCTTCTTATCACCATCTTCTATGTATTCTCTGTTGAGATTTGTCCTATAGTTCCTTAGCATATTTCCAGCACGTTGCATCATGCTTTTACAATGCATCTTCTCATCCAATGCAAACAGATTCTGTAAAATAGAATTTCTATTAACTAGTATCCAAAAATAGAATTGCAAATAATAGAATTTGTAATCTACAAAATAGAATTTTAAATAATAATAACTCATGTATAAATCCTTCAATATCAACACTAGTACAAGAATGGTATGTAGCGTCGATTTTTTTAAGCATGCAGCGTCACTTTATAACCGACGCCTAAGTGGCTGTTGCGATAGAATTTGCTCTATAGCGTCGGTTTATTTGACCAAATAAAACTGACCTTACAGAGTAAACACTGACACAAAATGTTGTAAAAAATCTGACCCAGGCAAGAAAATGGAGCATGTAAGGTCGATGATTCCAAAAAAACCGACACTATAAATGATCTCGGTCGAAAAATTTATCGACTAAAAATATTTTCGGTCGACAATTTTCTCGACCGAGATCGTTTACAGGATCGGTTTTTTTGGAATAACCGACCCTAAAGATTGAATAACCACTTCAGTGTAATCCTCGGTCGAGAAAATTTTCGACCGAAAATATTTTTGGTCGACAATTTTCTCGACTGAGGGAGTTTTACAGGGTCAGTTTTTTTGGAATAACCGACCCTAAAGATTGAATAATATATTTCGGACGACAATTTTCTCGACTGAGATAGTTTTACAAGGTCGGTTTTTTTTGAAATAACCGACACTAAAGATTGAATAAACACTTCAGTGTAATCCTCGGTCGAGAAAATTGTCGACCGAAAATTTTCTCGACCGAGGATTACACTGAAGTGTTTATTCAATCTTTAGCGTCGATTATTTCAAAAAACAAACTGACCCTGTAAAACTCTCTCGGTCGAGAAAATTGTCGACCGAAAATATTTCAGTCGAAAATTTTCTCGACCGAGGATGACACTGTAGTGATTATTCAATCTTAGGGTCGGTTATTTAAAAAACTGACGCTAAACGTTATGATTTTTTTTTAAAATTTCTATAGAAAATGAAATAGAACAGAAGAACAAGAAGATTCATATATTCTGGGAGAGGGGAGCATTGATGCTCAACCGTCACCATTCAAAACCATACATTCATGACAAAAATGATTCATAATCACATAAAAATTTACAGAATGATAGATTGCAAGTCTGAGATGATATTAATCAGATACAAAAGTAAATATGAAAGAGTACTCAAACCACATACATTAATGGAGCTGACATATTTAATCCAATGCTATAATGACTTCATTTAGAAAAGAATCTGACCACTCTTCTCGGAATTCATTCAAGTCCACAAGTGTGTAAGGCTGAGTTGTAAAGATCTGTAACTAAAAATGCACATGCTAATATTTTATAAAATGACTACAATCACTTGTAAATTTAGGATGTTATTCTTTATTACTTGACTTATAGTCTGAATGTCATGTGATGCTTGTTTGACAATAGCTTGCATATATTTCATTACATAGTAGCCACAAGCCCAGTCATTATTTTTCATAGGACACTTCAAATAACGAATTATACTTAATGTTAGTAAACTACTATAAACAACAATTGAGATAAGACTATAAGAGTTGACATATTAGAATTGAAAATTAATACATATAAGACTAAGAAGTTGTCAAAGTAGCTACCTTGACATTTTTCAAAGTCAATGTCTTTAATTTTGTGGGTATTTGTCCTCCAGCATTACGAAAAGCATTTATACCCCTATCAATTAAATAATAGTTGGTAAAATAGAAATTCTAAATAGAAATATCATGTTGAAGCATTGACTAAATTTATACTTACTCTATAGTTGACAATTTCAGTTTGTGACTCCTTGTTGTTTTACCCATTGTGTCAAGCTAATAAAGATTCATCAATTTAGGGGCAATCAACACTAATTCCCAATGTCTAGCTCTGAGTAAGAATAAAACAAACATTAAAATAAATAATTTTATTAATTATTTAAATTATATTGAATAATAATACTTCCTGCACTTTAAAAGGAATTAGGATAATTTCCTTCCCTTTACTAGCAAAATATTTGAATGCAGTAGAGAAGTACTCATTCACATCCTCAAAATTTGTCTCCACTTGACTTGTGATTGAAGGAACTAAGAATCCAACATTCCTTATATCAAGGTTTGTGATCTCAGTATATAAATGGTTGTAAAACATTTGTAATTATTTCCATATATAGAGCTAAGCTAAAAATGTGTATTGGAATTTGATATATATATATTAATAGATCCTTACCTTATTCATACTTCTATTATCGAAGTATTTAGCCAATCATACCGGAACAACTCTATAATATCAAGAAAAATAAAATTCTCAAAGTCCCTCCCAGCTGCATGTTCTATTAAATTGACCAACATATGTGATCCTGAGCTTTGGTTGGCTAAGTATCGACACAAACATTTACATTTGCTTCCCAATTCGTCGAATATAGCTTCAGGAATGAAAGATGGCTTGGGCATAGGAGGATGACTAGTAGAATTTTTACTTTTTGGTTTACAAACCTGTTAATTAAATTACATACTTATATTACATGAGTTCATATATGCAGTCAAATATGAAAAATATGGCAGAAAAAAGGTATACCTTGTCATTGATAACCAAGTGTCTAGGCCAACCCACCATAGCACCCTCATCTTCTTCAACTGTACTATATTCAGGATTAGGTATGGGTAGTGGTTTGTCCCCCATTCTGTCATACACAAGATGGATGGACACACGACAAATGTCATCAGTAATTTGTTGGCAATCCAATGTACCACCAAGGTTGTACACCTTTCCTGCTACCACAAAATTATATTCTGGAACCTCCACTGCAACTTTACAGTTCATACCAACCTAGATTGAAATAATATAAGTTATTTAAGAAGTAGTAGAACAGATACATGTTACAACTATATATATTATCATATATATCATACTAATAACACAACATATAGAACAAAAACTTACTACAGATTGTTGTGGTGGGTCATTGGGAGTGCTCCCATGACCTTCTACAAATGGAGCATGGGCTTGTACCTCATCACTTGAGAGACACACAATATGAATAGGTTGAGAAGGTTGAGTAGGATGAAATGAAGACATTATTTCTTTTACTTTCTGCGCTACTAATGCTTCAACCTCCTCTTGGGTAAGACCTCCTGCATGACCTCTTTTAGATTGTGAAGGGCCAAAATAAGACTTGAATCCTATGCCATCTCCTAATCCCCTAACAGGGCCAGGATGCACCTTCGTACCAAGAGCAATTGATAGTTCATCCATGTGGCCAATTGGGATGAACTTTCCTTCCTTCCTTTTCTCGTGGAGATCAATCTATTCATAGTTAATAAAAATATTAATTCACAATATCAATTAGATATAAAGAAATCTAAGTTTGTGGGAGTTACTCTTTACTTAGTTGGGATAAACCAACCATCTTTTGTGCCACATCCTTAGTTGCAGGGTTGACAATTTCACCTGCTCGATTCATTCTAGCATCAATCCATGTCAAGTTTCGGGGTGGATGCTCAACTTGAGTTGTACTAGATTCTTCTCCAGAAGAGGATTGCTTCTCTAGTAGTTGGCGGCAGAAGGCATAACCACCGGGCCCCAAGCGATGGTCATGCACATTTTTGGCCCGTCTTTCCTTTTGAGCCTGGTGGATAGCCTGATCATTTAAAATGAGGTATTACAATTTAGACTTGGCAAACATTTATAAAAATATTCACCTCCTTAATTGTATAAAATTAAAGATTCATACAATACATCACAATCTTTATTACCTGAAACTCTTCCGATATCCTAGCTACAACAAATCTTTCCCACTCCTCAGGATCTATAAAAATATATACATCTGCTGCTTTCTTCTTTTGTTTAGGATTATCTATAAATTCCCTTGCGAGATATGTCTTAAAACCCCTCCATCTTACACCACAACGTTGTAGCACTCTGTTCTTGTGATCTTTTTCATTTAAATGAAAAACACCCTATACATACAAAAGAAGCAATTAATAATGTTGTTTTGAAACAGAATTAATTCCAAGCAAACTAAATTAGAATAAATAGATAAAAAACATATTAAAATAATATCAATTCCACTCACAAATATATCTTTCCATATGAGGTTTTTTTGGCATTAGGAACATCATGCCAATTTTCTATATCTATTGGCACCTTACTGCGTGCAGTCGCCCCTACGTAATGCTTGAAAGCACTAGCATGTTCCCTAATAGGTGCCCCTGTGATATCAAATTGGATTGGCAATTTGTCCCCTTTAGCACTGAGCTCCTGCAACCTACGCATCAGTGTGGGACCTCTACTTTTCTTAGCATAACCACTACCATCCTCATGGTGCTCATGCTCATGCTCAGAATGTTCATCTTCACTCGCCATTTTAGAACCTGCAAGTATACATGATAAAAAAAAAGTGATAATAAAAGCACAAGTGATAAGGTATACATGATATATGATGTATATTAAAAAGATTATTTGCTTGAATGATAATAAAATAAACAATTCAAAGAATACATGCCTTTAGTATTGGTTGAGTTGTTAGTCAAGTAAAATTCCTTCAGCATGGTCATGACATTTATAATATTCATCGTTGTTATCTTCAACATTTACACTTGGCAAACCAACTGAGAATGGACTGGAATCATCATACTTTTCATAGTATTCTTCTTCATTTATAGGATCTATAGTAAACTGTCTTTTTCCATGAAGAACGACAGACCAATTTTTATTTACAGGGTCATCAATATAGAATACTTGTTTTGGTTGGTCTGCCATGATGAACGGCTCATCTTTCTCACCAATTTTTTCAAAATTCACCAATTTGAAACCCAACTCATCCACTAAAACTCGTTTGTTGTTGTCAACCCAATTACACCTAAAGATAGGAACTCTGAAATTTGTATAGTCCAATTCCCATATGTCCTCAATGATGCCATAATATGACATCTCAGCTTCACGTGGTCTTTTATCTTTGACACTAGCAAAATACAACGAACAAGCTTGAACAGTAACCCCACTATTTTGGACCACACTACTTTCGTCTTGACACTTTGTGTAGTATGAAAATCCATTTATGTCATAACCTTCATATGACATGACATCCATTTTTGGCTTAAAGGCGAGCCATTTTATGTTCTCAACAACATTATTCGGTGATTCAGATAGTTGATTAAATTCTTTCTCTTCAAACCACCTAATAAATGTTCGATTATGCTCTCTTGCAAGCAACATTGAAATGGATCACGAATGATTTCTCTTGATAAGATCATTGTGTTCTTTGATGTAGCTACTAACTTCATCGATGTTGTGTAAAATATACAAATGCGCTTGTTCCCACAACTCACGATGGATTCCTTTCACTCGTCCTCCCAGAGTTCCTTTGCCACAATAAGATCCAGTGTGATGGGAAATTTTTAGATCACTATTGCAATTCAAAAAATCATTACAAAAGTCCATCACCTCCCTGCCACGTAACCCTCAACAATACTCCCTTCAGGACGATAACGATTCCGAACATCACCTTTAAAAACACTCATGTAGAGTTCAAATGGATACATCCAATGTAAGAAAATTTGACCCAACATCTTCACCTCCCTTGTAATATGTACTACAAGATGAACCATGGTATCAAAAAATGAAGGATGAAAGTACATTTGAAGCTGACACATGGTAACAATTACATCTTTCTGTAATTTATCGAGAGTATCAGGATGTATCACTTTGTTGCATATTTAATTGAAGAAGAAACAAAGTCTTGTGATTGCAAACCTTACATGCTTTGACAATATAGATCAAATAGCCACAGGTAAAATTTGTTGCATTAAGGTGTGACAATCGTGCGATTTGAGACCTATCAACTTCAGATCCTTCATTGATACCAATTTATGAATATTAGAAGAGTATCTTTGTGGAACCTTAATATTATACAAGCACTCACAGAAAGTCATTTTCTCCTTCTTTGAGAAAGTGTAACAAGCTGGTGGTAAATATGTGTGGAGACCCCTGATCTCCACTGATAATTCTTTTCTTATACCCATTAATTCTAAATCTTTTCTAGATTTGATGCCATCTTTAGTCTTTCCTGGTATGTTTAATAGTGTACCAATGATGCTATCATAAATATTTTTTTCAACATGCATGACGTCAATGCAATGTCTAATTGTCAAAGATCTCCAATAAGGAAGATCCCAGAATATTGACCTCTTCTTGTATGTCATAATACCTTCTTCACATAGTTTCATTAGGTCATCAATTAGAGGTTGAAGGTAAACATCAATATCATTTCCATGTTGCTTGGGCCCTGATATCAATATTGACAACATCACATACTTATTTTTCATACACAACCAAGGAGGAAGACTGTATATAACAATCATAACAGGCCACGTGCTATGTTGGCTGCTTAATGTACCATAGGGATTCATTCCATCTGTACAGAGTCCAAGTCTTAAGTTTCTTGGTTCTTTACCAAATTGAGGGTATAATAAATCAATTTTCTTCCATTGTGGTGAATCAGATGCATGTTGTAGGACGCCATCATCATTGTCCTTTAACTCCCCATGCCAAGACAAATTTTGAGCATCTTCTGTATTAGCAAATAAGCATTGAAATCGTGGTATTATTGGTAGATACCACATGACCTTGGCATGAGAGACAGTTTTAGCCTTAGCTGAATTTGTAGTCTTATACCTTGACGCACCACATTTTGGACAATTTATCAAATTACTGTATTCCTTCTGAAATAACACACAATCATTTGGACATGCATGAATCTTCTTAGCCTCCATTCCCATTGGGCACATTATCTTCTTTGCTTGATATGTTGAAATTGGAAGCTTGTTGCCTTTAGGAAGAATTTCCTTTAACAAAGACAACAGTGAAGTGAAACTCTTATCGCTCCACCGGTTTTGAGCTTTAAGTGTATATAATCGCATCGCAACACTCAACCTCATGAACTTAGTACAACCCTTATATAATGGTTTTTCAGCATCATGGACAATGTTTGCAAATAAAGAAGGTGGATCAATGACATTGTCCCGACAACTACGTAATCTGGTCATCTTGAATCGGTTCATCATTAACATTATCATCATTATCTATATCTTCTATGCCACAACTATTAATATCGATATTTTCTGATCCATAATTCAATCTCTCCATGCCAATACCATTCATTATAACCTTGTATGATCCCATTGCATATGACATGATTCTTAATTTCCTCACCAGTATCAACTTTCAAATTGTTACAACAATTTCTAAATGGACAATATAGCCTATCTGTAGGTAGTTTCCTATGTTCCTCAGCAAATCTGATAAATTCATCAAGACCTTTGGCAAACTCTGGACTGCAACGGTTCTTGATAGACATCCAACTTCGATTCATTTTCTATATCACATTAAAATTAATTATAAAACTAACCGTTTAATATTGTACTATAATAATCTGTAAGTTTTTATTGATAGGAAGTTAATTACTTATATACTAAAGTGTACCACCTATACCATTTTTGAATATTTAATCTCACTAGTAACTGTATAATGTATGTTTAGTTTTGAAGAAAATTTCAGCAACATTTCCCCTAAGTTCTCCAAGTACACTGATGTAAATGGCAAATAACCACTCACATATGTACCCAGAGAACAAATGAAGAAATCCTACTGAAAGTTTCTACAAAACTAAACATACATTATACAGGTACATCCTAAGTGAGATTAAATATCCAAAAACAGTCCCAAGTCGGTGACTATCCAAAGTTTACTCCTAATGAGTAAATTTTGAACGGGTTTCTAAGTTAATATATAAATGCATTATTTTCATATTTATATATTAAGTTAAACATCATGCATCAACCCTAAAGTGTCAATCTAGGAGTACACATGTCTAATCTCGTATTCATTTCTAGAATTTATATATACATATGAAAAAAGACATGTTTTTATTATTGGGTTATCAAATCATATAAAATGGAAAATACTTGTACAAATTAGCAAAGTAAGGAAGTTTCCAATAGTCCAAATATTGAAATCATTATAATACTCAGAAATATTTGTGAACATTACAGAAAATATGATTAAAACATTTATAGCTCCCACATAAATAAGGAGCAGGTCCACTCTCGGTCGATAATTAGTCGATCGAGAGCCCACCTGCGCGCAATTCGTCGACCGAGAGTGGACCTAGATGCTGCGCGCAGGTGGGCTCTCGGTCGACAATATTATCGACCGAGAGTGGACCTGGACGCTGTGCGTAGGTGGGCTCTCGGTCAACAATATTGTCGACCGAGAGTGGACCTGGGCGCTACCATGGCGGTGGGCGGGAACGAAGGAAGGCGGGAACGAAGGAACGAAGGAAGCGGCGAACTTACTTGGAAATGGCGGCGACCTTCGTGGAGGATGAGACGACCTTCACGGAGAGGTGGCGACCTTCATGGAAGAGTGGAGAGGTGGCGACGATGAGATCTTTTCACAGAGAGGAGGCAAGGGCTTTGGCGGCGTGGAGAGGTGGCAACAGCTTCACGGAAACCACGATCCTCTTGGCGGTGCGGAGAGGTGGCACAGCTTAACGACACGGCTTCACGGAGAGGAGACAAGGGCTTCACGGCGGAATGACACAAGAAGGCAAGGGCTTCGCAGTGCCGCGAGAGAGAAAAATAGAACCGAAAGGGTTTTTGTGGGAGGAGGGAAAGATAGGTTTCATCTTTTTCACGGAGAGAAAGACATGTAGCATCGGTTAACACAAAAAAACCGATGCTAAAGATAAGTGGTGCCCGTGTCGAGTTATTTAAAAAAACTCAAACTCATTTTCAGTCGAAAAATTTTTCGACCGAAAGGTTATCAGTCGACAATATTGTCGACCGAAGATCCCTCTAGGTTCGGTTTTAAGAAAAAAATTGACGCTACCGGTGCTTATACGAAGGAAATCTGGCTCCTTCTCGGTCGACGATTTAATCGACCGAGTGGTTATCGGTTGACAAATTCGTCGACCGAGAAGGTGCCAGATTTCCTTCGTATAAGCACCTCTAGGGTCAGTTTTTTCCTTATAACCGACCCTAGAGGTGCTTATACATGTGTGAAAAACTAAACTGGATCCTAAGTTTATCTCGGTCGACAATATTGTCGACCGAAGAGGACTTTAGGGTCGGTTATAAGGAAAAAACCGACCCTAGAGGTGCTTATACACGTGAAATCTGGCTCCTTTTCAGTCGATGAATTTGTCAACCGAAAGGTTATCAGTCGACAAATTCATCGACCGAGGATGCGTGAACTAAACTGGATCCAAAATTCATGTCGGTCGACAATATTTTCGACCGAGGAGCACTTTAGGGTCGGTTATAAGGAAAAACCCGACCCTAGAGGTGCTTATACACGTGAAATCTGGCTACTTCTCGGTCGACGAATTTGTTGACCGAGAGGTTATCGGTCGACAAATTCGTCGACCGAGGGAGCTCTAAGGTTCTTACACAACCCTAATATGGGATGATGTTATGTGAAACCCTAATATATGGTGATGTCGTGTGAAACCCTAATATGGGATAATGTTATGTGAAACCCTAATATGGGATGATGTTATGTGAAACCCTAATATAGGGTGATGTTGTGTAAAACCCTAATATGGGATAATGTTATGTGAAACCTCAATATGGGATGATGTTATGTGAAACCCTAATTGATAAAGATGGGGAACTCTAACCCTAATGAGCGAATAGTGATGTTATTTTTGTATTGCATGATGTTGATATGAAATTGATATGGTTGTTATCAAGTATACTAACCATGCAAGTATCATGAGATAATAAGCGTAATTAACTAGATATGAGCTATGATGGTAATGGGCCTTGTGAGCCATTATTTTATTTGTTGCGTAATGAGAGGTGACAACAAGAAGTTGAATATTCCTAGTGAGTTATGTGAGATGCTTGTCAGATGACCTGGAGGTAATAGTTACCTGATAAGTGATAACCATGTTTAGTGATGAACGAGGGTTTGAATACCCAGATCCAGCAAATGTGATGATGGTGGTATTGAGGGATGTGAATTCCCAACAATGAGACAAGGGATTGAGATCCCAATGATTTATAACATTTTGAAAAGTATTACACTCGATCCAAAATTCATGTCGGTCGACAATATTGTCGACCGAGGAGGCCTTTAGGGTTAGTTATAAGGAAAAACCGACCCTAGAGGTGCTTCTCTGTTGACTAATTTGTCGACTGAATTGTTATCAGTCGACAAATTCGTCGACCGAGAACCGACACAAGTGGTGCTTATACATGCGTGAACTAAACTGGAACCAATTTTCATCTCGGTCGACAATATTGTCGACCGAATAGACTTCAAGGGTCGGTTATAAGGAAAAAACTGACCCTAGAGGTGCTTATACACGTGAAATCTGGCTCCTTCTCGATAGATGAATTTATCGACCGAGAGGTTATCGGTCGACAAATTTGTCGACCGAGAAGAGCTCTGGGGTCGGTTAAAAGTAAAAATTCATGTCGGTCGACAATATTGTCGATCGACATGCCCTTTAGGGTCATTTATAAGGAAAAAACTGACCCTAGAGGTGCTTATACACGTGAAATTTGGCTCTTATTCAGTCGACATATTTGTCGACCGAGGATCCCTTTAGGGTCGGTTATAAGCAAAAAACCGACCCTAGAGGTTCTTATACACGTGAAATATGGCTCTTATTCGATCGAAGAATTTGTCGACCGAGGATCCCTTTAGGGTCTGTTAAAAGTAAAAGACCGACGTTAGAGGTGCTGAACTAAACTGGATCCAAAATTGATATCGGTCGACAATATTGTCGACCGAGGAGTCCTATAGGGTCGGTTATAAGGGAAAAACTGACCCTAGAGGTGCTTATAGACGTGAAATCTAGCTCTTATTCGTTCGACAAATTTGTCGACCGAGGAGCCCTTTAGGGTCAGTTATAAGGGAAAAACTGACCCTAGAGGTGTTTATACATGTGTGAAGGCAAACTGAATTCAAGATGTCTAACCCACATTTTTTGTAGACATATAAGGTCAGTTATTTGGAAAAACCGACCCTATAGATTGAGACGCGAAGCCAAAATCAAGAAAATTTTTGCCGCGGGAAACTGTATTTGAATTTCTAATCCAATTGTCTGTAAGGTCACTTATTTTATGAAAATCGCCCCTATAGAGAAGCACTATAAGGTCAGTTATTTTAAGAAAAGTGACCCAAGAGGTCTTAAGTGGTGCTCGCATTTTTTATAGACATATAAGGTCATTTATTTGGAAAACTGACCCTATAGAGATACACTACAAGGTTGGTTATTTTAAGAAAAGTGACCCAAGAGGTCTTAAGTGGTGCCCACATTTTTTATAGACATATAAGGTCCATTATTTGGAAAGCTGACCCTATAGAGTTACACTACAAGGTCAGTTTTTTTTAAGAAAACCAACCCAAGAGGTCTTAAGTGGTGCCCGTGTTTTTTTAGACATATAAGGTCGGTTATTTGAAAAAACCGACCCTACAGGTAGTGTCATTATAACCCATTTCTGTACTAGTGCAAGTCTTTCTTCGCCTGTCGAGCTTTATGCCAATTATCATACTTAACACCACAATGGCTTCGAGTGACACACCCAAGATAGTTTACAAAATTATTGCGGTTCACTCCAATTGCATTTCCTGCATTATAAAACTCCACAACCAATCTGGATCCACTGCCCCTTAGCGCTGTTAACTTCTTCAGTAGAGTGATGCCCCTTTTCTTGTTAACTTTTTGGTGATGCGCATCAAGTGCCTCCAGTGCATCAGAGGGTACATGTGCATCATCAACCTAAAATTTGACAAAATAAACACACTGAATTAGCCCAATATAGAAATATAGGATATATGACATAACTAGAAGATAATGAATTTCTATAGAAATATAGGATATGTTTTTAAAACTTACATTGGTATCCTCGCCATCCTCATCATGGACATCATGCTCATCATGGACATCATGGTCAGCCATCTGAAAATGTCATTAAGAAGGCAAACATTTACCATTTGTATTAACTTGAAGATAATGAAACATTATATCTGAAAATGTTATTGATATTAAAAAATCAAACATAGCATTTTATATAGTTTCCATATAAAAATGAAACATATAAAAAATATAAACATGCATGCCTCTAAAATTGCGATCTTTTATCAATTAACAATCCTTCATTGTGATCTCCGTGCACATATAAGTCATCATTAGCTTCAATATTTTGTGGAGTTGGCAACCCAACTGAGAATTGACTGGAGTCATCATACTTATCATAGTACTCTTCTTCATCTATATGATCTACATTGAACTGTCTTTTACCATGAAGAACAACCGACCATTTATCATTTGCAGGATCATCGATATAAAATACTTGTTTTTCCTGTGATGCCAATATGAATGGTTCAGACTTCTCGTCAATCTTTTCAAAGTTCACTAAAGTTAAACCCAATTCATCCACTATAACTCCTTTGGTATTATCAACCCAATTACATTTGAAGAGGGGAATTTGGAAATCTATGGAGTCAAACTCCCATATGTCTTCAATGACACCGTAATATGACATTTTTGCTTCATGTGGACTCTTATCCTTTGCACTTGCAAAATGCATGGTCGACGCTTGAAGGGTGACCCCACTATTTTGGGATACACTCTTATCATCTTGGCCCTTTGTGTAATATGTGAACCCATTAATGTCAAACCCTTCATAAGACATAACATTCGATTTTGGTTTAAAGGTGAGGTATTTGATAGTTTCCGTAATATCATCTGGTGTTTGAGATAGTTGATGTAAGACTTTATCTTCAAACCACTTAGTAAAATTCTTGTTATGCTCTCTAGCAAGCCACATTGAACTGGCTTGAGGATGTTGTCTCTTGATGAAATTGGTATGTTCCTCAATATAAACACTCACTTGGTCCATGTTGTGTAAAATATACAAGTGACCTTGTTCCAACTTCCCACGGCTGATTACTTTCACCCGTGATCCCAAAATTCCTTTGCCCTCCTCAATATTATTGTCATTAACGGGAGTGTCATTACCACTCGAAAAGTCATTGCAAAAATCCATAACATCGCTCGCCACATAACCCTCAATAATACTCCCTTCAGGACAATAACAGTTTCGAACATCACCTTTAAAAACACTCATGTATCATTCAAAAGGATACATCCAATGCAAGAAAATGGGTCCCAACATTTTCACTTCCCTAGTCAAGTGGACAACAAGATGTACCATGATATCAAAGAACGAAGGAGGGAAATACATCTCAAGCTGACATAGGGTAACAACCACTCCTCTTTGGAAATTATCAAGAGTATCAAGGTCAATGACTTTGCTGCACAGACTGTTGAAAAAGAAACAAAATCTGGTGATTGCAAACCTTGCATGCTTTGGCAATATAGATCGAATTGCCACATGCAATATTTGTTGCATTAGAGTGTGACAATCATGATATTTAAGACCTATCAACTTCAGATCTTTCATTGATACCAATCTACAGATGTTGTATGAGTAATCCTTGGACACCTTAACATTTTCCTAGCATTCACAAAAAGCTTTCTTCTCCTTTCTAAATAACGTGTAACAAGTGGGAGGTAAGTATGTTATTTTATTACCCATTTCATGTAATTCTATTAATTCTGACCTTATTCCCATTTCACGTAGGTCCAATCTGGATTTTATCCCATCTTTAGTCTTACCTGGTATATTCAACAGAGTACTAATGACGCTATCACATACATTTTTCTCAACGTGCATGACATCAATACAATGCCTGACTGTCAAAGAACTCCAATAAGGAAGATCCCAAAATATTGACTTCTTCTTGAATGAAGAATTGTCACTCCGTGTGGCCATAGTACATTATGATCTCTTACCAAATTGATTGACAATGTATTTTACTCTTTCATAAACAACATCCCCTGGTATAGGTTTACGTGCACTACGTTCCTCATTCCATCCATTGAATGCTTTGCGCTTCCTACAATACGGATGGAATTTTGAAAGAAACCTTTGATGACCAAGATATACAGTCTTTCCGCCATGTTTTAGTCTGATTCAATCAATGTTCTCTTCACATATAGGACACGCTTTAGCTCCTTTGACACTATATCCAGACAAATTCCCATATGCTGGAAAGTCATTAATAGTGCAAAACAACATAGCATGCAAACAAAATTTCTCTCTTTCTGAAGCATCATAGGTCATCACACCTTCACCCTAGAGTTTTTTTCAATCATCAATCAGAGGTTCAAGATAAACATCGATATTATTTCCAGGTTGTTTAGGGCCCGATATCAACAACCACATCATAACGTACTTATTTTTCATACACAACCAGGGAGGAAGATTGTATATAACAAGCATGACTTGCCAAGTGCTATGTTGGCTGCTCAATGTCCCGTACGGATTCATCCCATCTGTACAAATCCCAAGTCTTAGATTCCTATCTTCTTCACCAAATTTGGGGTACAATAGATCAATCTTCTTCCACTATGGGGAATCAGACACATGTCATAGTATCCCATCATTATTTTTCTTAACATCTGCATGCCACCTCAAATTCTTCACATCTATCAGATATGCAAACACGCATTGAAACTGTGATATTATAGGTAGATACCACATCACCTTGGCAGGAGAACCAGTTTTGGACTCCCCCAAAGTCGTCAATTTATACTGTGACGCACCACATTTTGGACATTCTTTCAAATCCACATAGTCCTTTTGAAATAATACCCAATCATTCAGGCATGCGGGTATCTTCTTGGCCTCCATTCCCATTAGGCACAACAATTTCTTTACCCGGTATGTTGAGATTGGCAGCTCGTTTCCTTCAGGAAGCATTTCTTTCAACAAAGTCAACAATGAAGTGAAGCTTTTGTCGCTCCATATATTGTTAGCTTCCAAGTTATACAATCTCAACACAACGCCAAGCTTTGTAAACTTAGTACAACCTGTGTATAACGGTATGTCAACATCATGCACAATGTTTTTAAAGATGGAAGGTGGATCAGTGTGCTCAACCACACAACTATCTAGCATCACACCAATTATGTCTACTGGAACTAGTTCATTCACATCTACGTCATTAGAGACAATTTCTTCTTCCACCCAAGCACTGCTATCGAAATCCACTGGTTTCATGTTTGAAATCTCTCCATGCCAGTGCCATTATGTATAGCCTTGTACAATCCCGTTGCACATGCCATGACTTTTGATTTCGTCACCAATGCTGACTTTCAAGTTGTTACCGCAATGGCTAAATGGACAGTAGAACCAATCTCTAGGTTGTTTCCTATGTTCCTTGGAAAATCTAACAAACTGATCAAGACCAGATATAAACTCTGGGGTGCAGCGATTACGAATGGACATCCATGATCTATCCATTCTATGATCAAAGAGAAAACAAGTATATATTAGGACAAGACTAAGGTCTAGGGTTAACAAATACTTGTGATGTCATTCTTATGTATAATAAATGTACATGTACCACCTATCCCGTCCTTGAACACCTAATCTCACTAGTAAGTGTATAATGTGTATTGGGTTTTCAAGAAAATTTCGGTACCATTTCCCTGCTATTCTCCAAGTACATATGTACTTAGAGAACAAACAGGGAAATGCTACCGAAATTTTTTTGAAAACCCAATACACATTATACACTTACATCCTAAGTGAGATTAGGTTTTCAAGAACAGTCCCAAACTGAGGACTATCCAAGATTTACTCCTAATGAGTAAATCTTGGATGAGTTTCTAGGCCAACAAATACATGTATGTTGTCATTCCAATACATGCAATCCTAGTTTCATCACAGTTGATGTTAGGGTTTCATCACAATTTTAGGTATCAGATAAAGTATGTCGATGTAAGGGTTTCATCATGCAATAGGGATTCATGTAGATGATAGGGTTTCATCACAATTGATTTCATCATAGTTGATTCATCATAAGATTTGAACATAATTGATTTCATCATATAATTGAACATAATTGATTTGAATATATTAATTGATTTCATCATATAATTGAACATAATTAATTTGAACATAATTGATTTCATCATATAATTGATTTCATCACAAATTCATAATTGATTTCATTTGAATATATACCCTCTTCTTCTTCCTTCTCTCTCCTTACCAACAACAAGCACGATCGTGTGGGCAGGCACGGCCGTGGCTGTGTTGGCCGACCACACAGTCATTCTTACTATTGATAAGGATGGAGAAGAAAGAAGAAGAGCAGGCTACTGGAACAAGAAGAGGAGGGCCTACTGTTGGTAGCAGCATGGAGACGGAGGCTGCGGTGTGAGGAGAAGGGCGTCGAGCACACCAACGGCACGAGAAGGGCGTCGAGCACACCAGTGATAAGAGAAGTGAGCCGAGCAGAGAAGGAAAGGCGTTGGCGGCGAGCAGAGAAGCAGCAGCAGGTGGCACGACGGTGAGCAGCAGCATGCGGCACGGAGGCAGGGCCAGCGGCGGTGACGCAGCAGGGGTCGGGAGTCGATCGTGGCATGATGAAATAGAATAAAGGGTAATTAGAGTACTCTGCTATGCGCGGGGGCTATTAAGTTACTACAAGGCGTTAGTTATCTATAACAACCAACACCTTTACTATTCAGCATCGGTTATCCCAATAAAACCAACGTCAATTTACCCTAAAAATTTTGGCGGGGAGGGCACGTGAACTTTTATTAGTGTCGGTTATCCCACGACGACCAACGCCCATATGGTACAATTAATGCACAATTTTTACCTTCTTTAGGTGTCTGTTATTCGGTAAAACACCGACGTTGTATGTTACACTTTGGCGGCAATTTATTTTCGCTCGAAAAAAATTGGATTTCGCGGGCTATTTTAGGCGTCGGTTTTGTTTCTTCAGCTGACGCTGAACAGAAAGCAACACCCGTGTATGACTGGTCTTCAAATATGGATGTTGGTTTTCCTTAATAGCCGACGTGTAATGTTTATCAGCGTCGGTTTTGTTAAATAATCGACGCCCCGAAAAGTGATGTTGAACGCTGTTTCTATAGTAGCGATCACCTTGTTCGAGTCTTGGTTAAGTAATAACACTCTTGGTGGTGAAAGAGCCAAAGAGTGTTGAGTGTCTTGAATCCAGGATGGGGCTGTGTCGAGTTATGAGGTATATAAGGGAGTGCCTATCTTCTTGGAAGCCATAGAGGAGGTCGCATATTGGATTCAAAACTTTTTGGAAGAATTCATATCGGGCGAAGAACCTCAGGTAAGTGAGGCATATCGGTTTATATGTCCCTTAAAAAAGTTGTATCAGTTTGCATATAAATTGATATTAGGTTGTGATATCTGAAAAACCCTAATCGGCTACAAGGGGAAAACCTAACCCTAATTTATTAGAGGTTTGCAATTTGAATGATTGTCTTTATGGAATGGTGATGATATTTACTTGATATTTCTTTTACCATGAAATCCTAACTATGCAGGAATTATGAGATGACGAGCATATCCAGGTATGAGCTATGATGATTTAGCATGATTATGATTAAATAGGCCTTATGAGCCATGTGAAATACTTGTACAACAATTATGATATATATGGGTCTGATGACCTAGAGATAATTGTTTCCTGGTAAGAGGTGACATTATTCAATGATGAACTGAGGGTTTCATACCCAAGACATGTGATCATCATAATGAAAATGTTGAAGGGATGAGATTCCCAGTAATGTGTTCAAGGGATTGAGATCCCATGATGGGTGTAACAAGATGTATTCCAATTGATACAAGATCACTTGAAAAATGTGTTACACCTTTCTTTGTAGAATTTATCCATAGTTCATGTTTGTAACTTGGTTGATGCTAAAAGATGTTGTAATGCACTTAACATATCAAGTGAAACTAATAATGTAGTTTTCCTTGGACATAGATCCATTCAGTGTTCGGACTTGCTGGATAGTTGAACGAGTTTTAATCAGAGTGCATATTTTTTAATATGTGAGGGTGTAATTCGAGTATCTCCTTACTCTCTTTAAACATTAAGATTGGATTCGGGCCAAACCCTACCAAGAGTACAATTAGGATATGTTATGGACCATACCCTAATAAGAGTGTGGTTGCATGTCATTACTTAATGACAATCAGGATTGACTACGGGTCATACCCTGATATGAGAACAACTTGAGGTTGTATCTATCCAATGTTGAGTCTATATACCCAGGCTAGCTAAATTGTAGTTTGACTCATAATGTCACTGCCAGTAATATCATATGGACCGAGAATGGAGAGGTCATGGAGTCTGGCTCTTCCATGGACCTTGTATGGCATTGATGCTACCTAATTTAGGTTGGTTGGAGAATGAACGGTATACCTCATATCCTTAGTCCATAAGATTGATTTTTGAAAGAAGTAAATTTTTGTGTGACATATTTTCTTAAGGATCGAATATGGAAACATTGAAGGAGGATGCAATTGCTTTTGTATGTTATAGTTGATAATGTTATACATGTTCCTTATATTCCTTTAAAAGAGATTAGATAATCTATTTCTCAGTCATAGATATTTGAACTACTTGAATGATAAGATTTCTCTACTCTGCATATAACAAGTAGTTATACCTATTTAAATCAATAAATGGTTCTTCTTCTCTCTTTCATGAAGACTTATCTGTGATAATAATATAGTTGGCGGAGAGTTATATCCCCTACTGAGATATGGATATCACCCCATTGGTTTCCACACTTTTTAGGTGGATGTGCACGAGGAGGTAGATGACGTGCAGTAGAGAGTGGGCATAAACAGCAAGGATAGTAGTAACAACTCATAATGAGTGTGATGTTATGTGTCTTGTAGAAATAGAGTCCTATGCATTGTCCTTATATTCTCAGGTCCTTGAGAGATAGTGTGTAAATAGTTTTATAATTGATTTGAAATTTTGGATAGAACGCCTCGATGGATAATGTTGGTTTTTATATGTTTTGGTAGAGAAATTGATATCTCATATCCTTGTGATGTAATGAATTGATGTATGTATGAAGAGAATCATGATGTATATATGGCTTTGATTCTTTCTATGAAGAGTTTCCTGGTAGTGGATCTCTTGGTAAAAAAGTTTTAAATTTTAATGATTTTTAGTAGCCCTCTGCTAATGGTTATTTCCGCATAGTTTTGTGTGATGTCATTGTCAGTTTGATAACGTTCGTCACAATTTTTGGTATCAAAGCTAGGTTCACTAAGTCTACAGGGATGTATGATTAAGGTTGTTGAGTTTGTTCTAGTGTCCTCTAGTTTATCTTATAGGGACTTCTTCTTATATCCAAGAAGGAGGAGAAGAAGAATAATAAGTAAAGCGTAAAGATGACTAGAGAGCATGATGAACATGTTGCTGAGAGAAATGTTGTTGCACCAAAAGAAGGTGTAAGGGAACAAGGGAGAGAAGAACAAGTGCCTGAGAATCCCCAACTACATCAGAATGTATTGGAGAACCATGTGTTTCATTCTCTCTTTGGGCATTTCATGATGAAGTTAACGCATATGGCAGATAGGATACCATCACCACCACCTAGGGTACCAGTCCCCAATATAGAATCTTTGGGTTATGGTAAGACTTTCAAACAATTACGCCGTGTAGGAGATATGGAATATGCTGGAACAGCTAACCCAACAGATGCAAATCTATGGCTCACTATAAAAAGCTTTTAAGATCTTTGGCATCCCAGAAACTGACAAAGTTAGGCATGTTGTGTACATGTTGAAGGGAAGTGCTTGCCATTGGTGTGCCATTAAAGAGGAGAAAAGGCCTGGTGTTGAGGTCAGATGGGAGGAATTCTGATGTGAGTTTGTCAATAGGTACTTTCCTCAGACGTACCTAGATGGGAAAATTTCACAGTTTGAGCAGATCAGGTAAGGGCCTATGAAGATCAATGAGTATAAAGCTAAGTTCATGGAGCTTCTATGGTTCTATCCGCACATGGATACTATGAATTAGGTGAGGGTTTGACATTTTGAGAAGGGTCTGAATGTTGAGTTATCCACATCTGTAACTGATTTGGAGAATAGGGAGAGGTTATCTACGTTTGTGGATTTGGTTAGGAGGATAGAAAGATCAGTAACCAAGAAACATGAAGCCAACTTTAGGAAAGGACCTACCTAGTTCCAAGGACATAGGTCTGAGAATTATAAGAAACCAAGGTTTCCTACACCGTCAACACCATAGAGGTTCATTGCTCAGACACAGTGGACGTCAAGTAAGGGTAGAGGCTGTAGTTATCTGCCTATTGGAGCCCATAGTGCGACATCAATGTCAGTGACATGACCTTCTAGGCCACAACAAGAAACCCAAAACTGCCACAAGTTTGGGCAGATATGACATGTGATAAGGGATTGTCTAGTAAGAGACACTAAGGTAACCCAACAACTGAGGTAGAGTCCGAAAGGATCTCAGAGACAATAGTTCAATAGTGGTGCAGGAGGATGAGGACGTGGATATGCATCTCATGTAGGTTCGTCTGCACAAGGAAATAGAGGACAAGGTCGAGAACACACAATGATAAGATTCCATGCTATGAGTCATCCAGAGGTAGTAGTCAATCCATGAGTTATTACATATCAGATGGAGTTATTTCATTCTGATATGTCTTCATCTTGGTTCATATCTATTTTGGTTGACCCGGGTGCTACACACTCCTTTATCACTTGTGAAGTGATTCATAATTGTCTTTTTCCTATTAGTCATAGAACAAATAATTTGTTGTTAGAAACTCCATTAGTTAGTTCTGTAGTGTTGTAAGAGGTATGTTCCCCCTGTGTTCCTTCTTTCTCGTGAAAAAACATTTAAGTGGATCTTTTACCACTTGAGATGCATGGATTTGACGTAATCCTTGGTATGGACACCTTAAAAAGTTATAAAGTAGTCTTGGATTGTGGTTCCAAGCAAGTAATGTTCAAATATGGTGATGATACATGGATCTTTCTGGGAGATAGAAAGATTCTTCTAACATATCTAATATCAACAATGGTAGCTAAGAGACTGTTGTTACATAGATGTGAGGCATTCTTGGCACATGTGGTGGATACCAAGGTAGAAAGTCCTAGTAGTCCATAAGTGTCAGTTGTTAGGAAATTTGAGGATGTGTTTCCTAAGGAATTTCCTGATGTTCCTCCACCTTAAGAGATTGATTTCAAGATCAAACTAGTTCTCAGTATCCAAGCAATAGCCCAAACACCATATAGGATGGCTCTAGCTGAGATGGCATAATTAAGAAATAGTTACAAGAGTCACTTGATAAATGATTTATTCATCTGAGTACATCACCATGGGTGCTTCGGTACTTTTTGTAAAGAAGAAGAATGGGTTTATGAGGTTTTGTATAGACTATAGATAGTTAAACAAGGTGACAATAAAGAACAAGTATCCTCTGTCGAGGATAGATGACTTGTTTGTCTAGTTGTGTGGTGCAACAATATTCTCTAAGATAGATCTAAGGTAAGGATATCATCATTTATGGATTAAGGAGGATGACATACCCAAATCAACTTTTAGGACAAGGTATGGTCATTATGAGTTTATAGTTATGTCGTTTGGACTAACTAATGCACCATCAACATTTATATATTTGATGAATAGAGTGTTCTGGACATTCCTTCATCAATTTATAGTTGTCTTTATATATGACATTCTAACATATTGTCGACATAGCTAAAAGCATGAACAACATCTTCGTCAAGCATTGACTTTGTTAAGACAAAAAAAGTTGTATGCTAAATATAGCAAGTGTGAGTTTTGGTTGTCAGAAGTGTCTTTTGTAGGACATATCATATCTACTAAGGGTATTTGTGTTGATCCTAAAAAGGTGGATTCTATTCTAGAATGGGAACATCCCAAGACATCAACAAAGTTTCCCAGTTTACTAGGCTTGGCATGTTACTACAGGAGGTTCATCAAAGACTTAAGTTCTGTAGCATTACCCCTAACTAGGTTAACCAGGAAGGATCTTCCTTTTATCTGGAATGGAAAGTGCCAACGTTCTTTCTAGTTGTTGAAGAAAAGGTTGACTAGTGCACCGGTGTTAGTTTTACCTGAGCAAGGAAAAGGATACATAGTCATTTGTGATGCTTCAAAGAATGGTTTGGGATGTGTGTTGATGCATGATAAAGAAGTGATTTCTTTTACTTCTTGACAACTTAAGAAACACTAGGATAATTATCCGACACACGATCTGGAGTTGGCTGTAGTGATTCATGTCTTGAAAATCTGGAGACAATACATGTACAGGGAGAAGTGGTAGATTTTCCAAGACCATAAGAATCTAAAGTACATTTTTTTGTAGAAAGAGTTGAACATGAAACATCATCGCTGGATGGAACTAATCAAAGACTATGATTGCATGATTGATTATCATCCAGGAAATGCTAATGTGGTGGCATATGCGCTATGTAGAAAGTCTTCATCTTCATTCACAGCTAAATCACAATTGAATTCTTTAGTGTGTTATAAATGGGACATGCTAGTCTCCTTGCGACAAATGAATGCATAGCTGGAAGTATCTTTC
Organism: Alisma plantago-aquatica; assembly: GCA_963693085.1. Taxonomy (NCBI): domain Eukaryota; kingdom Viridiplantae; phylum Streptophyta; class Magnoliopsida; order Alismatales; family Alismataceae; genus Alisma; species Alisma plantago-aquatica. The sequence goes on from OY856411.1 coordinate 126,050,250, forward strand.
ATAGCCATATTGTTAGAACAGATGCAAGTGAAAGATACACTGAGACAATAGATCAAAGAAGAATAATAGGTTGTACCGTGATACAACAGATCAAATCAGAATATGGCAATGAAAAGTGGGATGGCTTCCATGAGTTAGAAGATTCGATAGTTTGTTACCATGGTAGAATCGTGGTACCTGATGTCAATGATCTAAGGAAAATAGTTATGGAATAAGCTCACTCATCTATGTATGCTATGCATACAGGAAGTACCAAGATGTATCACAATCTAAAAGCTATGTATTGGTGGCTTGGTTTAAAGAAAGATGTAGATGAGTTCGTTATGTGATGTCCAGTGTGTCAACAAGTTAAGGCTAAGCACCAAAATCCTACAGGAACATTATAACCATTACCTATACCACAATGGAAGTGGGATCATGTGATAATGGATTTTGTGGTTGGTTTGCCTAGAACAGCCAAAGGTCATGATTACATTTGGGTAATTGTTGACAACTTGACAAAGTCAGCACATTTTCTTTCTATTAAGACAACCTACACTGTTGAGAAACTTGCACATATTTATGTAGATGAGATATTGTGGTTGCAAGGAGTCCCAACAACAATTGTCTTTGACAAAGTTCCTCAGTTTACAAGTCACGTTTGGGAGCGATTACACACAACTTTGGGTAAGCAGTTAAAGTTTAGTAATACTATCCACCCGCATACAAATGGACAATCGGAAAGGACTATACAAACTTTAGAGGATTTTCTTATAGCATGTGTTCTTTAGTTTGTAGGTAGTTGGGATATACATCTGAGTTTGATAGAATGTTCCTACAGTAACAGTTATTAGAAAATTATTGACATGGCACCATATGATGCATTGTATGGTAGACGTTGTAGATCTCCGTTATGCTGGTATGAAATAGGAGAATACCAACTTCTTGTTCCTAAACTTGTGCAACTAACAAATAAAAATATTAAAGTGATACAACAACAGTTAATGGCAGCACATGATAGATATAAGTCATATGTTGATAATCATCGTAGACTTTTAGAATTCCAAGTAGGGGATAGAGTGTATCTAAAGGTTTCTACTTGGAAAGGTGTTCTCATATTTGGGAATAAGGGTAAGTTGGCACCTTGATAGCATGTGTTGGAAAGGTAGCCTATAAGTTGGAACTACCAACTGAGCTACATAGACTACACCCAGTATCTCATGTATCTATGTTGAGAAAATGTCACCCTAATACCAAGCTTATGTTACAACCTATAGAGGTAAAATTACATGAAGATATATCCTATGTGTAAGGATCCTTTTTGATTCTTGATAGAAGAATTAAGAAGTTGAAAAAGAAAGACATATTGCTTGAGAAAGTTCTTTGGCATCATCGTGGTGTTGAAGAAGACACATGGGAGCTAAAGGAAGCGATGAGGAGGAAGTACCCTTCTCTTTTCTCTTGATATTTTGGGGACAAAATCCTTGTTAGGGGTTGATAACTTGTAACAACCCAGACTTGGGTTTTGGGATAACCCTAGAAGCTTTGCCTAAGTAAGTTTCTTAGAACCTTGTCTTAATGTTTTGAAAATTAACTAAAACTTAAGGAGAGTTTAATTCTCAAGTTTGAGTTTGTTTGCAAATTGTTTGTGCTTCATATGATAGTTATGGTGCAAATTGTAATTTACCAAAAATATCGGGTTGATGTGCAAACTATCACCTATAGAGTGTCCCTTTTCTCTCTTAGCATCATTTAGAGGAGATATAAAGTAGGGGGCACATTGTTTGATTCATGGTTAAGTAATATCACTCTTGTTAGTGAAAGAGCCAAAGAGTGTTGAGTGTCTTAACCCAAGATGGGGTTCTGTCTAGTTATTAAGTATATATGTGAATGCCTATCGTCTTAGAAGCCATAGAGAAGGTCCCATATCATGTTAGATACTTTTTGGAATAATTCATATTGGGCTATGAACCTCAAGTAAGTGAAGCATATCGATATAGATGTTCCTTAAAAAGTTGTATCAGTTTGCATATAAATTGATATTGGGTTGTGATATCTTGTCAAGCAAGATTTACAATGGGTGATATATTATCTTTGTATTATCCACATGAGTTTTGCATGTTGAGATAATTAGGGTGATATATTATCTTTGTATTATCCACATGATTTTTGCACGTTGAGATAATTATGGATGCATGGAGTCACCATGCATGGACACGTGTCACCTAAGTGTATATGGTGGTAACACCTCACATACACTCTCTCTTGAAACTGAACTATATAAAGCCTCTTTTCACCTACTAGTGAAACCTTTCGACTCTCATAACATCCCTCTCTTGGTGGATGACCATAGAATCTTTAGGAACATGAAGGAGTTTGAGCATAAAGCCTAAGCTGAAGCCATGGTCATCTTCAACCTTGGGTGGACTATGCTTCTCGGGTCATGGTTCTTTTCTTTCTTTTCTTCTTAATCAAGTTCCTAACTACGATATGTTCTGTCATATAGGTGTTGTGATCAAGTCTTGGACTTTTGATAAGCCATCTTCAATGTTGGGAACATGAAGATCTGGAGATTAAATCTCTTGTGATGATCTTGAGGTGGGTTATATAACTTGAACTCAGCTCTATTATTATTCACCTTCAATCATGCAATACTTGATGATTCCTTTTTAATTTTGACTTTCCTTGGTTGAATAATGATTCTATGTGATCTAATGGATATATGGGGCTATTGTCAATGAACTAGAGTGTTACTGGATGAAGGGTTGGAGCTTGAAGATGATGTAATCTTCCATGCACAAATCGATATATGTTTAAGAAACTCTAACATGATATGGGGTTATGTGAGGGGAAGCCGATACACATGAGGTCCTAAACCATTACCGGTTTACTACATGTGAGGGACAATCGTCCTTACAGTTGTCTAGTGTGTTATCTAAGACTATGATGGGGGTAGACTGATATCTTGAAAAGTTGAGTAAAGATATGAAGTCAATAGGGCTAACCCGATATGCCCAAACCCCTCCAACCCGACATCAATGTGAAGGGTGACACACTTCTTTGAGTCTAAGGACAACACTCCATGTGAAGGTGTGGGAGACACACTCCTTGAAGTCATGGCCGACACACCAAGTAGTGGTGAGGCCAGTACCTTGATAGGTGAAACTATATAAGGGTGTTTATGATGGCTAATCTGATACTATCAAAGCCTTAGAGGCCGATATCACTTGGTGATAGATATGGTGACACAATAGATGGTTCTATGGTTGATACACTAGATGACAGTGTGGCCAATACCCTAGAGTATACTATGGCTGACACATAAAGTCATAGGGTGGTTGATACCCTAAAAGTAAGGTCACGATGTTATGCTTAAGTGAGGTGAAAATATTATGCTAAAGTGTGAAGAAAGTGATGCACCAAGGTATGGTGAAAGTAATACACCAAGATATTATTTGTGGCTGATATCACTTGAAGCACCACAAAACTGATATCACCTTCAACACCTCAAAACTGATATCACCTTAAGCACCTCAAAACCAATATCACCCTAAGAACCTTTAAACCGATATCACCTATATGTGCCATGACTGACACAAGTGAAGAGTGTCATGGCCGAGACTTGTGTCTAACCTGACACAAAGTGAGAAGCTTAAGTCGACACAAATGAATGTGTCTAGCCCAACACAAGGGTTAGTGTGTAGGCCGATACACTTTGATGAGTGTAGGCCGACACATGGTGAATATAATCAATTGATTCACTATAAAGTAATGATATGGATACAGTTTCATAAGAGTAGGATGATAAACCCTAAATAGGGTCAATCCAATGTAATAAGTATGTTGAAATCAATATCCTAGTTAGGATGAGAGAGAAACTTATACTAATCATATGAGAAAGGTAATACTTCATGATGATAATCAGTTAATGATCATTATGAGAGTAATTAAGTATGATTGGATTCTTATGCAAATAAAATAAGATCTTATGATGTGAATTAGGGTTTGGTTGACAAATATAAACTTGAAAATCCTAATAATCTATAAGGGGAAACCCTAACCCTAATTATGATAAGGTTAAAATTTGAATGATTCTCTTTAGGGCATGGTGATAATATTTACTTGATATTGCTTTTACCATGAAATCCTAACCATGCAGGAATTATGAGATTATGAGCATACCTAGGTATGAGCTATGATGATTTATCATGATATAGATTAAATAGGCCTTATGAGCCATGTGATATACTTATACAACAAGTATGATATATATGGGTCTGATGACCTAGAGACGATTGTTGCCTGGTAAGAGGTGACATTGTTCATTGATATACTGAGGATTTGATACCTGATACATGCGATCATGATAATGAAAATGTTGAAGGGAAGAAATTCCCAGTAATGTGTTCAAAGGATTGAGATCCCAAGATGGGTGGAACAAGATCTATTCTAATTGATACAAGATCCCTTGAAAAATGTGTTACACCTTTCTCTTTAGCATTTTTCTATTATCCATGCTTGTAACTTGGTTGAGGCTAAAAGATATTGTAATGTGCTTAACTTATCAAGTGAAATAAAAATATAGTTTAACCTGGCCATAGATCCATTCAGTGTCAGGATTTGCTGGATAGTTGAGCAAGTTTTACTCAGAGTGCATATTTTTGAATATGCGAGGGTGTAAATCAAGTATCTACTTAATCTCTTTAAACATTAGGATTGGTTTCGGGCCATACCCCAACAAGAGTACAATCAAGATTGGTTGCATACCATATCCTGATAAGAGTGTTTCTACATGCCATGACTCAATAATACAATCATGATTGACTACGGGTGATACCCTAATAGGGAAACAAATACGAGCTATATCTCTCTAGCATTGAGCCTATATACCCAAGCTAGCTAAATTGCAATTTGACTCATAATATCACTATCGGTAATCTCGTACTGACTGAGAAAGGAGATGTCATGGAGTCTGACACTTCCATGGACATTGTATGTCACTGATGCTACCTAATTTAGGTTGGTTGGAGCATGAGCGGTATACATCATCTCCTTAGGGCATAATATTGATTGTTTAAAGTTGTAATCAGTCGTGTAGCGCATTTTCTTAAGAATCAAATATGGAAACATTGAATGAGGCTGCAATTTCTTCTATATGTTATAGTTGATCAATGTCATACATGTTCTTTATATTCCTTTAAAAGTTATTAGATGATCTATTGCTCATTCATAGATATGTGAACTACTTAAATGATAAGATTTCTCTACTCTACATATAACAAGTGGTTATACCTATTTAATTCAATAAAGGTTTCTTGTGCTCTCTTTCATGAAGATTTATTTGTGATAAAAATATTTTTGGCAGAGATTTATATCTTCTGCAGAGATATGGATCTCACCCCATGGGTTTCCACACTTCTTAGGTGGATGTGCATGAGGAGGTAGAGAACGTGTAGTAGAGAGCGGTCAACAACAACAAGGAAAATAGTAACAACTTAGGTTGAGCGTGCTATTATGTGTCTTGTAGAAATAGAGTCCTATGTGTTGTCCATGTACTCTCAAGTCCTTGGGAGATAGTACATAAATAGCTTTATAATTGATCAGAGATTTTGGCTAGAACACCTCAATCTATAATGTTGATTTTGTATATGTTTTGGTAAAGCAACTAATATCTCATATCCGTGCGATGCGATGGATTGATGTATGTATGAAGAGACCCATGATGTATATATGGCTTTGGTTCTTTCTATAAAGAGTTTCCGTGTAGTGAATCTCTTGGAATTTTTTTTTTTACTTTTTTAGTGATTTTCGGTAAATCCATTGCTAATGATTATTTCCACATAGTTTTACATGATGTTGTTGCCATTTTGATAAAGGTCATCACATCCATGACCATTGATGGAAGATTACATGTTGATGCATGTGGACACATGTAGTTGATCAAAATTATATTTTGTGTCTCTATCTTGGTGGCTTCATTTCCAATTCAAAATCATGTAACATCTAAATATACTCTCTCCATTCCTTGTTTTCCACACCTCGTATCATCCTTCAACTGAACTCCATGGAGTTCCTTGGTAGATCCTTCCAAGTATAGCTAAATAACCCTCCTCTTCCTCTCTTTGTCTTATGGGAAGTTAGATATTGATTGGAGATTTGATTTTAGAGGCCTAATCTAGGATCATAGAGATTCGATTTTAGAGAACTTAGAGGTCTAATCTAGCATCCTAGAGCCTATTTGTGTCCATCCTATATGGATCTGTTGATCATCACCATTTAATGAGAGTGATATTGACTTTTTTTTAGATTCTTTTTCCTACTTGTGCATGCAAACTCCTACACATTCTATAGAACATGATTAACAAAACTAAAAGTTGAATATTTTGGGACCATTCTTCTACTATATGATGTGATATTAATTGTTCTGGACTTCCTTATCCCTTTATATATGATTATGAATCATAGTGTATCAGAGTGGACTAATCTCTTAACTGCATATGCACTTAAATTTCATAATTAACTAATCGGTGTTGTAAAATGCCCTAATCATGCCCATAATCACCGAATATGCAAAAAAATTATTTCTTATGAATTGTTGTGTATAGGAAAGATGGAATTACAAAATTTCATGTTATTCCTAATATTATAAAAGAACTCCATTATGTTAATCTGGTGCTCATTGAACCATGTTTGGATTGGAATTTGTATAATATGTGAAAATAGTATTAGAATATCTATTTTGTAGTGTCTTTGTACGAGATGATGGGAAATCAGAATACATGTTATTTTTACTATTTGAAATTGCATCTAGAATGCATTACAAGATTTTCTCTAACATTTATGATTCTATAATTTATTTGAATTAAACATATTAACTCAAAGTAGTTCATATATGCATGCATATATTCCGTTTGTGTGAATTCTTATAGTTGATGCAGCATCAACATGCTTTTCAATTTAAGACTATGATGTGAAGTGGGATTTGAAAATGTCGGTAATTAGGATATTCCTACAAGTCTTGGGCTTAATGTGGCCTTATATGGTGTATTAAGCCTGATCGTGGATTCTATTAGAGGGATGTGCTAATGATTACTTTGATTTATAATATGAATTGTGTTATATTTTCTAGTGTTAAACACACTCAACTGAGTCATAAGTGAAGCTAAAAGTAAATATGAATCTAGAAGTATAGTTTTATGAACATGAACACTATACATCACAAGTGTAATCAACAAAGTGAATATGAAGAAACTTGTAATCTTGTTATCAAATTTGATCTTTTACAAAATACAAAAGTCCAACAATAGTAAATAATTTAATATGCTAATTATCTAACTTGAATGTTAATTTGTTTTTCAATCTCTCCCCTTTATATAATCTTAAAGTATTGAATAAGTATATAATAAAATGTAACATTATATGATGTGTCTTGGATAAGGGACATACATGTAGGCTTGAAGCCTTAAGTTTGATACCTTCAGTGCAATGACAATGACAATGACATCATCATTTATTTGATGACATGGCCCATAGTTATTCGAGATGCTCTTCTTGAAATTATCTCTCATGTTGGTATTATAGCCTCAAACTGAGTCATTCTTAACTTTCTTGGGACATGTTGTGATGGTTTCTACACTCAAAGACATGTTGGCATCTTATTATAGGATTGTATTGAAGGAAACCACACTTGCATTAATCTTTTAAGGTCTCTCCAATAAATGATAATTTCAACACTTCAAAGCATTTCAAGAATCTTGTGATGTGGCCATATGATAAGTGTGTAAGCATGGTGTTGCGAGTGAAACTAACCATCATCTTTCCTTCTATTTGCCTTTGATGCATTTGGCATTTGTGTTGATGATTTTAGTTCCCTCTTACAATGCATCCAACACATCATAAATAGGAATGTGACAATGTCACCATCTACATTTTCAAATTTTGTCTTTAGACCTTTAGGGTTTTCCATTGAAAAATGTTTGAAAGCACGATTTATAGCTCATTTATCTGAAAGAATTCATTTAAATGCTTTCTAAACTTGTTTCAATAGTTATGTTTGGATGTTGGATAAGATTGAGAAATAATATGACCATATAGGTCTGATAATATTTTCATAAAGTGATGATGTACACCTTATTCTAAACAAAAAGGCCCTAAAAGAGATAAGTAATGCATATTAATTGAATTAAACTAATTGTTCCTTAAAACTTATACAATTTGATCAGTCCTCATGATACTGTTTACTCTAGAATAGTGATGGTTAATCAGGTCCATAATCATGTTCTGATAACCTATATTTCCTCTCATTCAATTTATGTACCTATTGATGCATTAAATGCTCTATTGTACTCAATGACCGTCCCCACCCTCAAATTGATGACTTTGAGTCAATTTATGTTCAATTGATGAGTTGGATTTGATTGAATATCCCTTTGTACCTACTTATGACTCTAATTTGGGTTTTAAACAGACATGCCTACTATGTATCACCAACTTGCAATGACATTTGGACCCTTTCAATGAACTCTTCTTTCTATTATATATGTCATGTTGTAGAGGATTTAATTACGAATCGAAAGATGCAAAAATCGTCTCAATTAGACTCTCATAGCCCAAGATATGGCCAATCGAATATTACTTTTTGGTCTTTGATTTAACCTTGATTTATGAGTTATCTTTAGCCCAATTAGAGACCAATCCAGAAGCGGCTTGCTACCTTCTCCTGCTCCCATTTCACATGCCTATTTGGTTATCACCTCAACCAATAAATAGCCATTATTTCATGAGTTGTGATATGCAACCATTGGCATCCAATCGTGGATCCAAGTCCCATCTGATGGTTTTCCAAATCTCCTCTAAATCTATACAACTTTTCAGCGGCCAGGAAGCTGACCTCACCTAACCCCCTCCCTTTTGCTACCCTATTTCGTGCCTGATTGTTTCCCCAAGTCAGTTTTTACTTCTTTCCTTTCAAACCTTGATTTCCTCTCTTCTATCTGGGAGTTTTGTAAACCCTATCCCCAAGGATCTCCCCTCCTAGTTTCTCCTCCATTGTAGAGCCCTTTTTCGGTGTATGGCTTCAACACCACATCACTACAATCTAAAGCTACCAATAGCTTCTTTGGGCCATGTCAGTTTGGGGTAGACATTTCTCGCACAATTAGGGTGGCCATTACCCCTTCCCTCCCTCACCTCTTGAGATACACACCACTACAACACCGTGTGGGAAATCAGGGAGACGTCTCATGTGGATGAGTGATAATAACCCTTAGATCTACCTGGTTCCATGGTGGATTATTAATCAAAGATCGAGATGGCCCTCTCCCTCCCACTCACTTCTGCGCAGGGTATTATTTGGGGGCTTTAATGGCCTACGTCCATGAGACCCAACTATGAACAACTGGAAGCAACATGACTGGTTGGCACAAACTAGGCTCGTCTGTTTGCCGCCCATGGTCTGGAGCAATCAAGACAACCCAATCTGAGGCCCTTTTGGGTCCTTGTCAGCTAGGGCCTTCTCTAGAAATTTCATTCATGAATCATAACTTGTACTCACCTTGCAAGGTACGCTTAATATCTTGACCCTTTTATGTTATTGTCTTGTTTGTATGTACAAACGTATGAATTCTTGGCTAGATAATTACTTGTTTGAGATACTTGTTCCCCATGATTAGTGCGTTCATTTTGCTTCAAATATGTTGAAAAAACCTTAAACATAATTGAACTTGTCCATTATACAAACCTCATGTACCTACCTGTATTCTCATGGTGAGGGAATAAAGTTGGGATCCTTCCTTGGTGATGTCATGATAAGGTGGACCATGTCGATAAAAGGTTTAGTTAATCTTGAGCACCCTTACGGACCCTTCCAATGGGAAGCTGGCCAATAGACATATTATGTTGTTGAGTATAATGGAAATACACTTAAAAACAATTTGTATACAGAATTTTGTGTAGTGTTTCACACCTTTCTTCTACTTCTTTCTTTATATGATGTTTCTATCAAGCAACTTTTACTATACTCTTAAACTATGTACATGCCTTTTCTTAGCATACTGAATGCATTCGCATTGACATATTTTGTTTATCGAATTTGTGGTTACCAAATGAAGATCTGTTGCATTCAAGATTCTAAGATTAGAAATGAAACACCAACGGGGTATTCTTGAATCTAGAAATGGGTACATATCTCTTATCACCATGCTTAGTATCTTGTTATCTGGTGTTGTTACTAGTTTTACATATATATTGCATATGTGAAATATTTGAGCCATTCTATGAATGGGTTCCCAAGTCCACTCACTTTGTCTTTATAGTCATCAGGAGTGTGGACCTAGGGTAATGACATGAATTTTCCGTGCGTAGAACGCAAGTGTACACGTCAATGTAATATAGGCCTTTGTGAGGCCCGAGTCGAACTCAGGGACACTGAATTATCGGAGACTACTACTAACTACTCGCAATCAGCTAGACCGGTTAACAAGTTGGAAGTTGTTGTGAAATTAAAAGAAAATGAAATAAAACAAAACAAAACAATCTATTAAAGGTTTAGCTTAATCAATTCAAGATGAGATCTTTAGGATTGCGGTTTCACCGCGGGATTTCATTGTATGAATTTCTATATAGTCACTCAGATTTATCTCTCTATCCAGGTAGTGGCCTGTAATCAGAATTTCCCACTGTCGTGGTACAATTCACTACCTATGTCTAGGTCGGTTCCACCGTTGTAGTAACCTATACCCTAAACTAGGTGCATTAAAATCAATCTCTCGGTATCCACCATTAACCTTACACCACCTTGTTCAAGGGATTTGTTAATTAACGTGAATTTCGTCTCTTTTCAGCCATTAATTCTTCTTTCAAAGTAATTAAGGGCATTATATTATTATTATGGTGATCAAGCATAACAATATAATTGAGAAAACGAAATTATACCACGGATTTAAGAGATAAAAGATGAATTACTATGATAAAATTGTCATACAATGATTTCCCGGGCTACTCCTGGTCCTAAAGATAAAGGGGATTTTCCCCGCATGTTCATCTCAGAGCGAAACATGGTAGAGAAAAGGGGAAACATGGAGAAAAACGTGATTGAGTGGTGAAACCCCCGAATGGAAAAGATCCAAGTGCTCCTTGGCTTAGAATACACGTTCTCCCGCCTTTCAGTGGTGGAAAACATCTTCTTCGGTGTCCGGAACGGCTGGGGCGTGCTTCTGGGCTCCGTTCTTCTCTCCACACCTTCTTGAGATGTGTGCAGCGACTAATGACGTGATGGATTGCTCTTGGCCACCGTCATTAGGTATAATCACTGAGTTAGGTCGCCAAAATATCACAGCCGTCAGATTTAGATCGATCTGAAGTAAACTTGTATCTGACGGTGTCGATACCATCGACGCAGGTTGATGATATCGACCTTGTGCGATATCGGCCAGTCTTCTTTCTCTTCGTTGTTGCGTCTGATGCTGACTCGATAGCATCAACGCGGGTCGATGGTATCGACAACCTGAGGTGACGGTTTTGTCCTTTTGTGTCGATGTAGCTCCCCTTGTCGATAGTATCGACATATGCGTCGATAGTATCGGCTCTCCTCTTGCCAGCAACCTGATGGTAAATCGATACCATCGACTCTCCTGTCGCTAGTATCGACTTTCTTCTGCTCCTTGCGGCTGGCAACCTGTGGTCATGTCGATGGTATCGACCAGTGTCGATGGTATCGACCACTGTCGATGGTATCGACAGCAGCAAATATTTGTTTTTCTTGGAATTACAACACGAAACCACATAAGCCGAAACTAAACATATTCTTGTAATAATTTATGCTCAAAATACTGAAATAAGGGAGATTTGACATAGAGAAGGATCATAGACCAAAGCAGATGAATTATGCAATATTAACTACTAAAATGACTAACAAATGCATAAAACACAAATAAAACAAGTTTATAAATGTGACTCAAAATCATCACATCAAACTCCCCTAATCTTGAACATTGCTCGCCCTCGAGCAACAAAACCTTAGAATAGAATTGCCAAGGTCAACTAAAGAACAGATCATCACAACAAACATCACCATATGACCCCCACCAAACATTCACATTCCGGCCCTCACTTACCATGGATAGATAATTACCCTAAAGGCGACATTAATCATCCATAAAAGATATCTACCTCAAAACGGATGAACACTATCATATAATGCAGTTAACATAATAAAATTCGCCGGTCCAGACTCGGTTCATCTTGTGATCTCCTATAATACGTTACTCTCCCTAACTACCATCTACATGGAAGCAGCTCTCCTGATATTCACAAGTGAGGAGAAAATCACGGTGGCCTACCAATTCGAGCAACAGGTGGATGGAATGGGTGGCTAATGGAGGAAATGAAAGCATTATACGGTTTCAACATGCATAAAACAAAAATGCCCAAAATGATGCATTTGCACATGAAAATGCCCTAATGCCTATGATTGGGTGGAATGATGCATGCACTAACATCCCGTCTCAAAATGAGATAGAATATCTAACTAAGATACATCATGTACTTACTCATCTTAAAATGCAGGTGAGACTATGTTCCTTTCTCCCTCTTATTCTACTTGCTTCTTAAAAAATTTCTTTTCTTTTTTCATTTTTTTTCTATATTTTTTTCAGGCCCTTATATCCACCAATGACAATGAATAATTTGTTGGGCTCACTTTTTCTACATAGCTCAAATATTTGAATTATTTAGAAGGTATGGAACAAGTTAATCACCCTTAGAGAAGAAATAAGATACATGATGTACTCTATGCAAAAAAATTATGAATGCAACTAAATGACACGCACCTAAGGATAATGTGCATGTATAACTATTCAATTTTTTTATTTTCACGCAAAACATGTGAAAGTAGTTGCAATGCAAAACCTATCTACATGAGATGCAGTCAAAAAGATTAAAACCGTAAAGTACTTCCAATTCTTATGGTGGATTGTGAAAAACAATGGGGTGGAAAGATCACAAGACTAATTTACTGAACCCTTGAAAAGTATTATATGTCCCTCCTTACTGACCTGTGTAGTAGTTAAGAGGTTTCTCTCTCTTACTTCAAATTAGAGTCTCATTATCATTTGGTCAGTTTAGGCTCACACAACCAATTTTGTCCACTTTTCATGAATCATTAGGAATGTACAATTCTGATTTTTTGTTTTAGAGTTGACAAAACCAATCATTTTCTTAAGTTATGTGCTCAAAGTTGAACAACACAAGCTTGTGAACACTCAATGATTTTTTAAAATTTCCCTTAATTCCCATGTACAAGAAAATGAGATGACACATGACTTAAGACATCCACAATTAGACTAGATAGAGCATGGATCCTACAAACAAACTAAGATTGCAAGAAATAAATGACAAGAACAAACAAAATAAAACTAAAAACTGAGAAAATAAAAGATAGAGCTGTTCCAACTCCCCCCTAAGCTTGAATTCTACTATGGCCTCATAGTCAAAAATAGTCTTAAAGGTTGGAACAGAGATACCGATTACTCTTCTGGAGGAGGCGGGTACTGTGGGGCCGTGGGGTCCCAAGATGGGTACTGCCCCTGAAAACTCGGATCAAACTGGGGCATGGGTGGAGGTTGTGGATACCCCCCAAAGTAGATCTGGCTCCTGTAGTGATCATAAAAGGGCTATTGCTGCATCTCCATCCTATGCAACCTGTCATGAATATGTTGTTGGTTGTCGAGGAGGAGGCGCACATTCTCGATGATAGCCCTCTGATTGTCAAGTAACCGGTTTGTAGTCTCCTGAATACCGATATACACTGTCGTGTGGTGCTGCTGCGTCTGCTGTATATCCTGTAGTGGCATTCATTCCTTGCATTGAATAGACATCCTCACTTGGTTGTGAGGGCGGTGGTGGTGGCGGAGGCTGCGAAGATGAAGATGCACCCAGATGCATGCGAGGACGCTTCCTAGGTGCCACCCGTGCCCTAAGAGGAGTGTAGGCCTCCTCTTCCTCTTCAGCCTCGTCGTCATCATTGTTGTTGTTGTCATTGCCACCGTCTTCATCGGAGTCAGCAATGGCTATGATGGGCCATCGGAAATGTTGAGCACCCTCGATATGGAAGACGGGATCGGGAAGTGAGCATTCTTGATATGTGTGGTTTACATGGCAATGAGCATAAGGTAAGCCATCCCGAAGTAGGATAAGGTTGGAGCGATGAAGATGTTGCAAATTAACCTTGCTTCTATTGGAGAGAGGAGTCAACTGTGAGAAGTTCAACCCAAGATAGTGGGCTAGCAGTGTGATGAGTCCTCCAAAGTGAATTGGAGACTTCCGTGTACTCCGCTTGACAGCCAACACTCGCTGCAAGAAAAATGCTCCCCAATTGCACTCTTGCCGCTTCAGGAGTTTATGCAAGAATAACAGGTCCGTCTCTTGAAATTTTCTAAGAGAGAGATCACCCCTAGCAAACAGGGTGGAGCACAACATCCGATGAAGAATCCACACGAACGGATGCTCGGAGTCTGCTACTTCTGCGTTGTGGTAGCTCACAGATTTGCCCGGTGGCATCGTCACAAGCTCGGTGAAGATACCTTCGTAATCTGTTTGATTGTCTGGCCGCCGGTTCTGATCTCGCCCATGGTTCCAGTTGTAGATTGCATTGAACTTCCTAAGGGTGAGATTGTAGTCATTATTGTATAACCGGAAAGAAACACGGCCCTTTACCCATTCACGATCCGTGGCAATGATGTCGTTCGGCACGACGCAGATGTCCAGCGACGCCATGAATTCTGCGACTAGCTCCTTGTATGTCGACCATTCACCAAAGAACGACTGACCATCAGCATGGAACTCCATCTCGTCGGGTGTCCTGCCCATGTGTTGCGCCTGCCCCTTGAGCACATAGGCCAGATTAGCCTCAAACCCCAGGTTGCGGATCATCTCCCGATCAACATAGCGGGTCGGCTCAATCTTCCTTTTCATTATCTCCTCGTAGATCTTCTTGACCTCCGCGGACGGATGGACAATCCGCGGGCATGGAATCGATGCAGTCGGTAGAGGAACGAACTCTGGAATCTCCATTGGGTTGGCACGTGAGGAAGACACACCGGCAACATGCACCATTGTCGTAGAAGAAGAAGGAGAAACAGAAGAAGGAGTTCAGTGTAGGTCCGAGAAGGAAATCTCCAATTGGTGAAGAATGTGCTCCTGGATGCTCGTAGCTGGGCTCAGATTGCTCAGGAAGATGCTCGGAAAAGGTGGAGAAAGAACTCCCTGAAGGTGTGACGTCATATGATGACAAACCCTCCCTTGTATAACTGACGCCGGCGCTGCTGTGTGCCCGTTGATACCATCGACACGAGTCGATGGTATCGACTCGCGTAGCAAAATCCGTACTGCCACTGGTATCAACGGTCGTTGATGGCTGGATGTGGGGGCTCGGATGGATGACGTGTCGATACTATCGACATGTGTCGATGGTATCGACCCGTCCCACGGATCGACTCCCTCGATGCAGTGATCGCCGTTGATCTCCTCTCGTGGATCGGTGATGTGTCGTGTCGATACTATCGACACAAGTCGATAGTATCGACTTATGTTTAGGGCAACACCCTCGCGAGGCCCAGCCGCCACCTTCTTCCTGTAACTGGGTCGATACCATCGACAGGCCCGTCGATGGTATCAACTTTACTGAGACGATGTCTTCTTAATATCTCCAGAGATCTCGCGAGTATCGACACCCATGTCGATACTATCGACCACTTCTTGCGATCAACATGTTGGTGTGTCGATACCATCGACGAGGCCGTCGATGGTATCGACGCAGTGTGATTTCTGCAGTCGCCAACCTGTACCCAACTCGATACCATCGACACAATGGTCGATGGTATCGAATCTCCCTCAGTCCTACACATTTCACAAACGATCACGGTATCTTTTTTACACTAAAAACAAAGTCAAAACAAAACAAAGTATGAATGTGAAAGAAACTAAACTAAACTACTGATGGCTGGGTTGCCTCCCAACAAGCACCCTTATTTAACGTCTTAGGCTAGATGACATGAAGCTCGTCATCAACTTGGAACTTTGGAGAGTGTGCCTAAGGGATCCTGCGGCAGTTTGAACTCAACTCGATCTTGGCCAATCCCCAAGGTCAATGTACCTCTCCCAATTGTAGTGACAACAATGGTTGTTGCTTGAAACGGCCTACCCAATAGCATCTCGCAACTTTTAAGATGTGGCATGTCCATGATGATGAAATCCACCGGAAAGATGAACCGGTCCACCTTGACGAGTACATCCTGGCACACTCCGTATGGCTTTACAATGGACCCATCCACTAACTCAATTGTTGTTGTCGATTTCTTCATTTCCTTCAACCCAAGATTTTGAAATGTGGATAGTGGCATAAGATTAATGCTAGCACCCGAATCACACTGTGCTTGTGGAAAATGTTGATCGCCTATAGAACATGGAATACAGAAGCTTCCAGGGTCTTTCCTCTTTTGTGGTAAATTCCTGTGAATAATTGAGCTCACCATCTCATTCACTCGGCAAATATCTGTGTCTTTAAGCCGCCTCTTCTTGTTGATGATTTCTTTGATAAACCTCCCGTAGGAGGGAATCTTCTCTATCATTTCCACTAATGGAATATTGACATGGAGTTTTTTGAACATCTCCAAGAACTTCCTGTAGATCTGATGCTCTTTCTTCGGCCTCGAGCTGTCCGGACAAGACACAACTGCCTCATTAAGACGCTTATGAGGTGGCACATATGAGCTTTTCAGGGGAAGCTCCCCTAAGCTTGTTTCAATGACTCCCCCTGGCTTAGACTTTGGTGGATCATCTTCTATAGGTGTAACTTGAAGTGGCACCTCTCTCGCAGTGGATGTATCTTTACCTTGACAAATGGCCTTCACCTGCTCTTCTTGCCTAGGTGTGGGCGTGACCATCATGGGCTCTTGGTGGGCTTTTCTGAATGGAGTGTATCCGCCTGGTAGTCCATAGTGACTGTGAGGATATGATATTTTTGGTGTAGCCTCTATATCAAAAGTCATTTTACCTTTGTCCTGGACCTCTACCACCGGGGGTTCTGCCTCAGTAATCACATATATATATTTTCCTAGATGATGTGCTTCAATAACATATGCATTCCCAGCCTGTCTCTACTAATTGACATGCTTTATGGCCGCCACTTCATTTGAAATTTGGGTCACGGTCGTCTCCAGAGCCCTCATTTGTGCTCCATGACTTTGCAGTGTTTGTCCAAACTTGGTCAAAATATCACCCTGGGACTGCATCTGCTTACTGAACATGCTCATCATTTCCTGATTTTGCTGCACCATTTGACTAAGCAACTCGGTGCTTTTATCTTCGGCTCTCGGTTGTAGCTTTGCATCTGGATCTTGTAGGAAATTTTTTGGATCCTTCCATGAGAACTTCCTGTCCTTCCTCCAAGCATAATCATTATTTCTATAGCCCTGTTGTTGCATAAATTTGACCTGGGCTTCCTCATCAGGTGATGCATCTTCTCTGGCAAGCAATTTCTTACCTAGAATATCTAGCTTGTCATTCATCTCCTTGATGACTCTGGACTCACCTGCGACTTTGACTTGTTCTGGTGCATCCCTATCTTCCCAAGACTGTTTCTTTGCCATGTTTTTCAGAATCTCCCAGCACCTTGTGTCTGTGTTGCTTAAGAAAAACCCTGAACATGCTGAATCAAGGTTACTTCTATCATGCTCGGAAAGAGAAAAATATAAGATTTTAACCTATTTTTCCTTATCCAAACCATGGTGTGGGCACCTTCTTAACATAATCTAAAAGCGTTCCCACGTCTCCGAGTAAGTCTCTCCTGCCTTCTGGGTGAAATTGTGTATTTTTCTGATCAGATCGTTGGTCTTCTCGGGCGGGAAGAACCTTTCAAAGAATACATCGACCATGTGGTTCCATGATTCCACATATTCTTCATCGAGATTGTGCAACCACTCTCGTGTAGTTCCTATAAGAGAACTCGGGAACAACTTTAGGCAGAGTGCATCCTGCGGGAACCTGTCAATTTTGACCATGTCGTAGTTTTCCACAAATTAGCTTATATGCGTGGCTGGGTCTTCGTTCTTGAGCCCATGGAATGTGTTTGACTTGACCAAATTAATTAATGCATGATCAATCTTGTAAGTCCAAATGTTGATCGCCTGCTTTTTGATTGGCCCCTTCGACGTAGATGAAGAAGAAGCCTTGATCTTCTCCCATATTGTCTGTTCCTCCGCCATCTCTTCTTGTTCGGATTCGGAATCTATTTCTTCCATATGGTTTTGATTGTAATCCTCCTTGTCCTCCGGTCCCAACAATGGAACCTGTGGTACCTATTGCGTGTAGTCGGTGCTACGCGTCTGCACCATGCAAAGTACCTGCAAAATGAAAATTTAAGTTCAGTACCATGCTAGATGATTACAAAAATTGGAAAGATAGACTATAAATTTTAGAAATGATTTCACAAAAATGAAAATAAAAAGTGGCCTAGAGTGGCCGCTTGCATCACTCGTAGTGCCGACAATTGTCGTGTCCCCGACAACGACGCCAAAAAACTTGACACGAATTTTTCGTGCATAGAACGCAAGTGTACGCATCAATGTAATATAGGCCTTTGTGAGGCCCGAGTCGAACTGAGGGACACTAAATTATCAGAGACTACTACTAACTACTCGCAATCAGCTAGACCGGTTAACAAGTTGGAAGTTGTCGTGAAATTAAGAGAAAATGAAATAAAACAAAACAAAACAATCGATTAAAGGTTTAGTTTAATCAATTCAAGATGAGATCTTTAGGATTGCGGTTTCACCGCGGGTTTTCATTGTATGAATTTCTATATAGTCACTCAGATTTATCTCTCTATCCGGGTAGTGGCCTGTAATCAGAATTTCCCACTGTCATGGTGCAATTCACTACCTATGTCTAGGTCGGTTCCACTGTCGTAGTAACCTATACTCTAAACTAGGTGCATTAAAATCGATCTCTCGGTATCCACCATTAACCTTACACCACCTTGTTCAAGGGATTTGTCAATTAACGTGAATTTCATCTCTTTTCAGCCATTAATTCTTCTTTTAAAGTAATTAAGGGCATTAGATTATTATTATGGTGATCAAGCATAACAATATAATTGAGAAAACAAAATTATACCACGGATTTAAGAGATAAAAGATGAATTACTATGATAAAATTGTCATACAATGATTTCCCGGGCTACTCCCGGTCCTAAAGATAAAGGGGATTAGCCCTGCATGTTCATCTCAGAGAGAAACATGGTAGAGAAAAGGGGAAACATGGAGAAAAACATGATTGAGTGGTGAAACCCCTGAATGGAAAAGATCCAAGTGCTCCTTGGTGTAGAATACGTGTTATCCCGCCTTTCAGTGGTGAAAAACGTCTTCTTCGGCATCCGGAACAGCTAGGGCGTGCTTTTGGGCTCTGTTCTTCTCTCCACACCTTCTCGGGACGTGTGCAGTGGCTAATGACGTGATGGATTGCTCTTGGCCGCCGTCATTAGGTATAATCACCAAGTTAGGTCGCCAAAATATCACAGTCATCAGATTTAGATCGATCTGAAGCAAACATGTATCTGACGGTGTCAATACCATCGACGCGGGTCGATGGTATCGACCTTGCGCGATATCGGCCAGTCTTCTTTCTCTTTGTTGTTGTGCCTGATGCTGACTCGATACCATCGATGCGGGTCGATGGTATCGACAACCTGAGGTGACAGTTTTGTCCTTTTGTGTCGTTGTAGGTCCCCTTGTCGATAGTATCGACATATGCATCGATAGTATCGACTCTCCTCTCGCCAGCAACCTGATGGTAAATCGATACCATCGACTCTCCTATCGCTAGTATCGACTTTCTTCTGCTCCTTGCGGCTGGCAACCTGTGGTCATGTCGATGGTATCGACCACTATCGATGGTATCGACAGCAGCAGATATTTGTTTTTCTTGGAATTACAACACAAAACCACATAAGCCGAAACAAAACATATTCTTGTAATAATTTATGCTCAAAATACTAAAATAAGGGAGATTTGACATAGAGAAGGATCATAGACCAAAGCAGATGCATTATGCAATATTAACCACCAAAATGACTAATTAATGCATAAAACACAAATAAAAGAAGTCTATAAATGTGACTCAAAATCATCGCATCAGGTAACAAATAGTTCTATGACAAATGGTATCAGAGACATACACACATGGATTTATATATGTGTGAGGCATAACATCCCCTAATGCTTAGAGAGTCTTCTAGCATCTCACATCTTCCTTAAGGATCACCTAAGAAACCCAAGTAGATGATGGATAGATAGTCTTCTTGCCTCTTCATGTGATCCTTTCCTCATGACTCTTAATCACATGATATATCAATTGTGGGTGGCTTATGCATGGGAAAAGTAAAACTTAGTTGAAATCATGAAAGTTGATTTAGAAGATAATGCCATCATCTGAGCGTAAATGAATGACCGTATTTGATGATTGAATGTACTCTTGAAAGTGATGTACTCATGTGTGAAGTTCATGAAAACTCAATTTTACCAATTACATATGAATTCTTTCTATGTTTGAGGTAAATTCTTGATATGGTGAAATGAGGTGGTACTCATGTTTTACACTTCATGTTTGATGACCTCCCTATTGATTAAACCCCTTTCTCCCTATTATTGATCAAACCTCAAATACAGTTAAGTAAAATTTTCCTTATTTCATGTGTACCATGATCATGAGACGAAATGACCATGACTTTGGAGCCCTAGATTATGATGTGAAGGCTTGTTATAAGAGGAAGATACCCTATTGACCAATATTCCTCTTATAGGATCAATTTGAATAACATGATTGAGATAGATATCAATCTTTCTCTATCATACTCAAACTCTTGAATTCTCAGTTTGACTTATTAATTGCCAAGATATAGCCTTACCATGACCTTGAAAGGGAGGGAACATGATTATGATTGTCATCTCACAAAATCTTGAAATATGGGTGCACTATCGATGATCTTGATGTTTGACTTGAAATGTTGTGAAACATGATTTAACAGTTGATACTCTCCCTATTTGGATATGTTTGATGGCTCATGATTGATATAGAAATGTGCTATATTAGGAAGGAAATTTACTCATGACTTCCCTAACCTACATAACATCCCTATTATGACTCCTCTAAATTTTCATCTTGTTGATTATTTAGAGTTAGAGAAGGTAAGCTCTTCCACCCAATTCTGATTTTTTGATCTAAATATCTAATAGGTCAAATCAATGGTGATATTGATATTCGATCTTGAAATCTCAATTTGGTGATGATCTTGCATTATCAGTGTTGGCTATAGTTAATGGTTAATTTCCTAGAAAGACCTTGGCCAAGATTATTCACAAACAATGAATATCATGAAAATGAACTCGATATTGATACCATGAAATGTTGAAAAGTGCTCTAATCGTTTCCCAATTGTTTCTCAATTGTTGTATACGAATGAATGATCACCCTTAGGGTCTAATTAGGCATCTAAAACCTAGATTAAAAATTTTGGACCTATGACATTGATGTCGAAACTTGACTCTCAACATTGATTTTGTGAAACCATGACTCATGATTATTAGTCTTGATATTCATTCTACTCCTAAAATCACCCTTTTCAGATCTAGAGATAAACCTAGATATATGATTAATGACTTTAATGTACACAAATATTGAAATATTGAAATGATGATTATGAGTATTCACTCAATTTAATACTCAAGCATCAGCTCCATGTGGACTAGGGTGGGACCTTCCATCAATTTTGAGCATGAAATTATGATTGTTGAAATATGATGTTGGTCTTGAATTGTTGAAACATGAATCTCAATCATGGATGTATAACCCCACCTAGGCCAATGTAGAATCTAGAACCCTAAAATGTTGGAAATGAAACTCATGCCCTACTCTTGAACTCTATCTGATTAACTAAGAATGTAATCTCTCCAATTTTGGTGATATATAGGAAAATATCTCCAAAATTATAACTCATGTGATGATACTTCCAATTTGATGATCTTGTGATTATATGTTGTCCATGATACCTGATTCCTTGATCTAGAATGATATGGATATTGTAATTGTGAGGATACCTGGTGAGAATACTATGGTGATCTTGATGTTGAATACAAAAACTCAATCTAGGTTGATGACTTGATTTGATTTTGGTAACAAAGTTTCTTTTAAGGTGGTGTGGATGTGATAAATTGGATTTCTTCTCATTCAATTTGTGTACCTATTGACTCATTAAATGCTCTATTGTTGTCAATGACATTTCCCACCCTCAACTTGATGACGACTTAGAGTCAATTTATGCTCAATTGATGAGTTGTGTTTGATTAAATATAGCTTTGTACCAATTTACGACTCTAATTTGTGTTTTGAACTAAGTGGCATGCCTACTATGTATCACCAACTTCAAATCACATTTGAACCCTT
Organism: Alisma plantago-aquatica; assembly: GCA_963693085.1. NCBI lineage: Eukaryota > Viridiplantae > Streptophyta > Magnoliopsida > Alismatales > Alismataceae > Alisma > Alisma plantago-aquatica. The sequence goes on from OY856411.1 coordinate 126,072,723, forward strand.
TCAACGAACTCTTCTTTCTTTGATATATATGTCTTGTAGTAGAGGATTTAATTATGAATACAACGGTGCAAAATTCATCTCAATTGTACTCTCAAAGCCCATGATATGGCCAATCAAATATTACATTTTGATCTTTGATTTAACCTTTATTTTAATATTTTATTTAGCCCAATTTGGGCCAAATCTAGAAGTAGATCAAAACCTTCCCTAGCTCCCCTTTCACTTGGCAATCCAAGTGTTGTCACCTTAGACAATAGAAAACCACTGTGTCATGAATTGTGAGCTGCAACCGTTGGATCAGCCAGTCGTGGATCTAAACCCTATTTGATGGTCATCCCAATCTCCCCTACCTCCTTACATATTTTTAGAAACAAGGGTGCCGACCTCACCTAACCCCCTCCCTTATTCTACAATATTTCATGCTCAATTGTTTCCCCAAGCTGGTTCTTTTACTTCTTTCCTTTATTCCCTTGATTTCACCTCTTCTCTCTGGCGTTTCGTAAACCCTAGACCCAAGGATATCCCCTCCTCATTTCTCCTCCGTCGTAGAGCCCTTTTTTGTCATATGGCATTGGTGCCACCTCACTGCAATCTGAATCTACCAACAACTTCACTGGGCCATGTCAGTTTTCGCCAGTCATTTCTTGCACAATTGGGGGGGGGCATTACCCCTTCCCACCCACGACGTTGGAGATATACGTTGCCACAACACTGTGTTGGCAATTAGGGAGATGTCTTGTGAGGATGAGTGGAAGTAATCCTCATATCTTTTAGGATTCATGGTGGACTGTGAATTAAAGGTTGAGATGGCCCTCTCCCTTCCCCTCTCTTCTGCATAGGGTGTTGTTTGGGGCGGCAGTGGCATCACTACTACAGAAACAACATTCAATGTCGCTTTTCTCGGCGTCAGTTATTTAGGGAAACCGAAGCCTATAATAACCAATGTCGGTTATTTATGAAAACCGACGTCTATATTCAAAGACTAGCCAGACATGAGTACCGCTTTGTATTCAGCGTCAGCTGGGTATAACAAACCGACGACTAAAATCGCCTGCAAAATCCTATTTTCAAGCAAAAACAATTTGGCCCCAAAGTGTCACATATAGCGGCGGTTGGTTAACTATTAACCGACGCCTATTTAAGATGAAAATTTGCGAGAAAAGTTCCACTTTCGGTGTCGGTTATCCTTTGATAACTGACGTTGATAATGGTTCCCGCCAAATAATTTAGGGTAAAGATTGTCTAATTGGATGTCGGTTTTTATGACCAACCGACTCGTGAGAGTAATAGGCGTCAGTTTTGTAGATAACCGACTTAATAGACCCAATCACCCGGATCTTCCCCCTTTCTTCCTATTTCATTGTGATAATTCTCTTTGCTCGCTGCTCTCGCCTAAAATCGTTCGACGACCCTCGCTACTGTCGGTGCACCTCTACGCGCTGTCGCCGCATCCTCTTTCTGTTGTTGCCACAGCTCACCGCCACTGCTGCTCTACTCTTCTCTACTGCTCTGCTCTTCTCTTGGTTCCACTGCGAGCACCACTCTGCTCTGCTTTTCGCCTACTCGTCGCCACTCTCCGCCGCTCTTCTCCACGCTAGCTCCAGGTAGCCCTAGCTCCTTACCCTAGCTCCTTCTCCCTAGCTCCTTACCAACAGCAAGCACGACCGTGGCTATGTTGGCCTACCACGACCATGCTGTCCAGCACGGTCGTGCTTGCTGTTGGTAATGATATGAACAAATATTTATGTAATGCTTTATGTAAATCCTTGGATACGAACAAATCTTTTGCTTGCATATATTTGTGCTTCTAATCCTAATGTTTGACCTAATTCAGTAATTTTGATGCATGTTGAAATAAGATTTAAACTTGTCCATTCTAGCATCCTAATATGATTTGATTAAACCTAACATTGATGAAACCCTAACATCAATTGTGATGAAACACTAACATGTGCATATCTATTATTATGTTTGTTGCCCTAGAAACCCATCCAAGATTTACTCATTAGGAGTAAATCTTGGATAGTCCCCAGTTTGGGACTGTTCTTCAACACCTAATCTCACTTAGGATGTAAGTGTATAATGTGTATTGGGTTATCGAGAAAATTTCAATAGCATTTCCCTATTTGTTCTCTAAGTACATATGTACTTAGAGAACAACGGGGAAATGCTACCAAAATTTTCTTGAAAACCCAATACACATTATACACTTACTAGTGAGATTAGGTGTTCAAGGATGGGATAGGTGGTACACATTTATTATATATCATAATGACATCACATGTGTTTGTTGGCCACAAAATATTGAATTTAATGATGACTTATAAGTGTGCGGAGATCACAATGAAGTATTGTTAATTGATAAAAGATCACAATTTTAGAGGCATGCATGTTTATATTTTTTTATTGAAGCTAAATGTTTTCTTTTTTAATATCAATATCATTTTCAGATTTGATGTTTCATTATCTTATAGTTAATACAAATGCTAAATGTTTGCCTTTTTAATGACATTTTCAGATGGCTGACCATGATGAGCATGATGTCCATGATGAGCATGAAGTCCATGATGAGCATGTTGTCCATGATGAGCATGGCGAGGATACCAATGTAAGTTCTAAAAACATATCATGTATTTCTATAAAATTCATTATCTTCTAGTTATGTCATATATCCCATATTTCTCTATTGGGCTAATTCAGTGTGTTTATTTTTGTCAAATTTTAGGTTGATGATGCACATGTACCCACTAAAGCCCTGGAGGAACTTGATGCACATCACCAAACACTTAACAAGAAAAGGGGCATCACTCTATTGAAGAAGTTAATAGCGCTAAGTGGCAGTGGATCTAGATTGGTTGTGGAGTTTGATAATGGAGGAAATGCAATTGGAGTGAACCGCAATAATTTTGTAAACTATATTGGGGTTGTCACTCGAAGCCATTGTGGTGTTAAGTATGATAATTAGCATAAAGTTCCTCAAACAAAGAAAGACATGATATGGAAGGATTGATGTGTGAGTTATTATTATTTGCAATTCTATTTTGTGGATTACAAATTCTATTATTTGCAATTCTATTTTTGGATACTAGTTAATAACAATTCTATTTTACAGAATCTGTTTGCATTGGATGAGAAGCTGCATCGTAAAAGCGTGATGCAACGCGCTGGAAAGATGCTAAGGAACTATAGGACAAATCTCAACAGAGAATACATAAAATATGGTGATAAGAAGAAGAAGTCAGCCCTTGAATAGTGGAACTTCTTGGACAAAGAAGATTGGGACACGTTTGTTGCTTCAAGAAAAATCTGAAGAATTCAAGGTATTAGGCGTCACTCCCAATTTAATTAATATACATTGTATTCACCTATTCAAGATTAACATTTAGTTCTACTAACCAAATTATTAATGTGCATACTAACTAGGCCCTCAGTGAGGCGCAAAAAGCAAGGTGTGCACTGAATGTGCATGACCACACTATGGGTCCAAAGGGCTATGCAAGTGTTCGCCAAAGACTACACGCGGAGTCTGCTGCTACTCAGGAGTCCTCTATTACATGTGCCACACCCATGCCTAGCCATGATGTCTAGATAGTTGGGAGACAAAACAAGAAAGGTGAAATAAAGAAGCCCATAACTGCTGAGGCATCTGCGAAAATGGTAAAATACAACTCTTAGAGCAATCGTTTGAATATTGATTATTTGTGGTGTTAACTTACCAATTTATGTTGATGGTGATTAGCGGGAGCTACACGAGTAGAGGAAACAAGGCATGTTCATCCCTCAGGCACAAGGGATGAATTGACAGTTGCTCTGGGTAACCCAGAGCATCCTGGACGTGTTAAGGGTGCAGGCGCTGGTGTGGGCATCAAAGCATTCTTTGGGCCATCCCAGCGCAAACCCAGAGCAGGACTTTCACAAGAAGAGGTAACCTGTTCTTTTTTTAGAATGTTACTACAAAAGGAAATTCAATAATAAGAAGCTAATGTTTCTTTTATCCATGTATATGACAATAAGAGAATCGAGGATATAGTTGCTAAGAAGGTCAATGATATAGTTGCTGAGAAGGTCAAGGAAGAAATAGTGCGGTGGCAGGCATCTCAGGCTTCCAATCAGCCTATGGAGACCCACTCTTCTCCTGATGCACAGACTGAGAGTAATCTCGTAGACCTGCCGCCTAACACATATGTTGTAAGTATTGTTTATGACATTGTATCTAGTCTTTTCAAGATGATATGTTTTCAAGATGATATGTATATATGTATAACATTCTTTACGTAAATTTATAGGTGTTGAAGCCATGCCGCTTAAGAATGCAAGACTATGTTGTTGCAGAGGCGCAGGATTACCTGTCCCTTCCTGGGACAACGTTTCACGGGACTCCAATACCACAGGGCTACGTTCGTGTGAGCCCGATACGTGTATCACCCGATTGGAGGGAAGCTACATTGCCATATGTGCACCCGAATATTGATACAGTTGCTGAGGAAGAAGGCGGGGTGATATTGTGTCCCAAAGCAGATGTCGTCTACACTACTGAAATTGTAAGATAAATTTACATTACTTTTGATTGTTAATGTGTATATATGAGGTTAATTGATCTGAAATTATATATACAGGTTAAAAAGAAGACACCCGGAGCATCTAGGCATCCACCTCCACTTTCTGCATTACCAAGTTGGGTTCCAATTGAGCTAAAATACCCGTTAGGTCCTGCTTGTAGGGGAATGGCATGTTGTCTATGGGCACATAATAAACATTGCCCTATAATTGTTTCCTTAGAAGCAAATTATGCAGGTCAATCATACGAAAGCTCTTTATTTATACAAGATATTATTGAGTTGTTTATATATGATTGGCTGAACACATCAATGGTAGAGACATGGATAAGGTGAGATCTTATTTATACATCCATATACTTTGTGTAAGATCTGGTGATTTGGTTTCTTATATATTAATGCTAATACATGTTTTGCATCTACTTATTCGAAAATCAATGCAAATAATTTGCATTTGACCATGTGGGATTTTTGATTCCATCATTGATAAGTATGGTAGCTAAAGACCCTGATAGTGTTCAACGATATTGTATAGATGCTTTTACAATTTTTGGTCAGCAACATAAGACGATAATAATAGCTTAATTCAATGTCAAGTAAGTTTACTTTATTTATAATCTGTACTTAAGAAAATTACATTTTTATTGTGGATTTTGAGTTATTAATTTTTAACTTTTTTACCTCTAGCGGTAGGCATTGGGAGTTACTAGTTATTATCCCCAGGATGTTCACTGTTTATTATCTAGATCCTATGGGGAGTACATTGAATACTAAAATTGGACACGTAATGAGATTGCAATTATTTTGGTGAGAAATATTTCATTTTTATATCTATTAACATATGTTATTACATTACTATTTAATTATGGAATTTATTGTGTTACATTAACATGTAGGGGTTTAGATGCATTCAAAAAGGCTGGGGGAAAGGTCCCAAGGAAAAAGAACCAGCCAATAATTTGGGAGAACGTAAAAGTAAGTTCCCGACTACAATGTATATATTATTTATGTGAAGTGTTCTTAGTTGTATTTTTTAATATTTTGTACGTTTCAATTTATTTTGTGCTACACAAGACAACGGTTGGGCATGCGCATACTATGTGATGTGATTTATGCAGATGATTATCCAATATGCTGCATTGGACATCGATACCATACATGAGGTATTATATATAGTCTCATTAGTTAGTATGAAATATATCAATCTTATTTTATATTATTACTTATATATATACATCATTCTCTTTGCATTTGTTTAAAACTGACCACACTATAGGTAAACGCTTAAAAGATGTACATGCTCCATATACGATGGAAGTATTAAATGAAGTAAGAGAAGAATGGGCAAGAGCCATTCAAGCAGTGGCGATTGTAAGATATAATTGGGATGATGATAGCGATGTTGAATGATATTTTGTAAATGAATATTTCTGAATGTTTATACATGTTTGAATGTTTCTACATGTATTTGAATGTTTCTACATGTGTGAATGTGAGAATTGAATTGATGTCTGAATGTATCTACTTGTGTGAAAAGTATATTTGTTGATTTTGTAGGTTTGTGGCCTGTTTGTAGGCTGATATCAATGGATGTCGTAAACCTATAGTTCAGAAAACTGAGTTGTAGGTTCTCATCCTGCTGACCAGCCACAACAGGCCTGCAAACTGATAAGAAAAAAAAACATAGGTGTCGGTTATTTATAGAACACCGTCCTCAAAGGCTTACAACGTCGGTTATTGGATAAAATCACCGCCTAATATGACAAACAACCCGACCGTGCAGGAAAGCATGGTCGTGGCAGAAAAAGTGTCGGTTATTAGTACAAAACCGACACCTATAGTACTAAACACGGTCGTGCATGGAAGCACGGCCGTGGTGTCTGGGAATATGGCGTCGGTTTTTTAGTTGCAAACTGACGCAGAAAGTATCCTAGATGGCGCCCTTTTTGTGGCGTGAACCCTTTTTGGTGTCGGCTTACTATACATAACCGACGCCTATCGGTGCCCTACTGGCGCGTTTTTGGTGGTGTGAAGCCTTTTGGTGTTGGTTATAAAACTGAAACCAAAGAGTTTGACCTTTAGCGGTGTCCACATAGGCGTCGCTTGAGAACCATCGCTAAAAGGGGTTAAACGACCGACGCCAAAGACATGTTCTGTAGTAGTGTCACCTTATCCATGCCTCTATCATTGATGTATTCAGCCAATCATAGATAAACAACTCAATAATATCTTGTATAAATAGAGAGCTTTCATATGATTGACCTGCATAATCTGCTTCTAAAGAAACAACTATAGGGCAATGTATATTATGTGCGTGTAGCCATACTACCATTCCCTTACAAGCAGGACCTAATGGGAATTTGAGGTTAGTTGGAACCCAACTTGGTAATGCAGGAAGTGGAGGTGGAGGCCTAGATGCTCTGGGTGTCTTTTTTTTAACATGTATATATAATTTCAGATCAATTGACCTCATATATACACATTAACAATTTAACGTATTGTAAATTTATCTTTCAATTTTAGTAGTGTAGACGACATCCACTTTGGGCCACAATATCACCCTGCCTTTTGCCTCAACAAGTGTATCAATATTTGGGTGGGCATATGGCAATGCAACTTCCCTCCAATCGGGGAATACACGTAACGGGCTAACACGAACGTAACCCTGTGGCATTGGAGCCCCGTGAATTGTTGCCCCAGGAAGGGACGGGCAAGCCTGCACCTTTGCAATAATATAATCTTCAATTTTTAAGTGTAATGGTATCAACGCCTACAAATTTACGTAAAGAATGTATACATATATGCTTATCATCTTGAAAACATATCATCTTGAAAAGACTAGCTACTATGTCATAAACAATACTTACAATAGACGTGCTAGGTGGTGGGTCTACATGATTACTCTCAGCATGTGCATTAGGAGAAGAGTGGTTCGCCATAGGATGATTGGAAGCCTGAGATGCCTGCCACCGCAGCATTTCTTCCTTGACCTTCTTAGCAACTATATCCTCGACTCTCTTATTCTCCTATACATGGATAAAAGAAACATTAGCTTATTATTATTAAATTTCCTTTTGCAGTAACATTCTAAATAAAGAATAGGTTACCTCTTCTTGTAAAAGTCCCGCTCTTACGATAGGTTTGCGTTGGGATGGCTGAAAGAATGCTTTGATGCCCACACCAGCACCTATACCCCTAACACATCCAGGATGCTTTGGGTTACCCAGAGCAATTGTCAATTCATCCCTTATGCCCTGAGGGATGAACATGTCATGTTTCCTCTGCTTGTGTAGCTCCCACTAATCACCATCAATAAAAATTTGTAAGTAAACACCACAAAAAATCAATATTCGAACGATATGCATTGTTGAGTTGTATTTTACCATTTTCACAGCCGCCTCAGCAGTTACGGGCTTCTTTATTTCACCCTTCATGTTTTGCCTCCCAGCTATCCAGACATCATGGCAAGGCATGGGTGTGGTACTTATAGTAGAGGACTCCTGAGTAGTAGTAGACTCCTCCTATAGTCTTTGGTGAACACCTGCATAGCCCTTTGGATCCATTGTGTGGTCATGCACATTCAATGCACGCCTTTCTCTTTGCACCTCACTGAACGCCTAGTTAGTATGGACATTTATTTGGTTAGTAACACTAAAGGTTAATCTTGAATAGTTGAATACAATGTATATTAATTAAATTGGGAGTGAAAGCTCAATACCATGAATTCTTTAGTTTGTCTTGAAGCAACAAACGTGTCCCAATCTTTTTTGTCCTCGAAGTTCCACTTTTCAAGGGCTAACTTCTTCTTCTTATAACCATCTTTTATGTATTCTCTATTGAGATTTGTCCTATAGTTCCTTAGCATCTTTCCAACGCGTTGCATCATGCTTTTACGATGTAACTTCTCATCCAATGCAAAAAGATTCTGTAAAATAGAATTTCTATTAACAAGTATCCAAAAATAGAATTGCAAATAATAGAATTTGTAATCTACAAAATAGAATTGCAAATAATAACAACTCATGCATAAATCCTTCCACATCAAGTCTTTCTTCGCCTGAGGAGCTTTATGCCAATTATCATACTTAACACCACAATGGCTTCGAGTGACACACCTAAGATAGTTTACAAAATTATTGCGGTTCACTCCAATTGCATTTCCTAGATTATCAAACTCCACAGCCAATCTGGATCCACTATCGCTTAGCATTGTTAACTTCTTCAGTAGAGTGATGCCCCTTTTCTTATTAACATTTTGGTGATGCGCATCAAGTGCCTCCAGTGCATCAGAAGGTACATGTGCATCATCAACCTAAAATTTGACAAAATAAACACACTTAATTAGCCCAATATAGAAATATAGGATATATGACATAACTAGAAGATAATGAATTTCTATAGAAATATAGGATATGTTTTTAAAACTTACATTGGTATCCTCTCCATGCTCATCATGGAAATCATCCTCATCATGGGCATCATGATCATCATGGACATCATGGTCAGCCATCTGAAAATGTCATTAAAAAGGCAAACATTTAGCATTTGTATTAACTAGAAGATAATGAAACATTATATCTGAAAATGATATCGATATTAAAAAAGCAAACATTTAGCATTTTATATAGTTCCCATATAAAAATGAAACATATAAAAAAATATAAGCATGCGTGCGTCTAAAATTGCGATCTTTTATCAATTAACAATCCTTCATTGTGATCTCTGTGCACATATAAGTCATCATTAGCGTCAATATTTTGTGGAGTTGGCAACCCAACTGAGAATGGACTGGAGTCATCATACTTATCATAGTACTCTTCTTTATCTATAGGATCTTCAATGAATTGTCTTTTACCATGAAGAACAAACGACCATTTATCATTTGCAGGATCATCAATATAAAATATTTGTTTCTCCTATGATGCCAATATGAATGGTTCAGCCTTCTCGCCAATCTTTTCAAAGTTCACTAAAGTGAAACCCAATTCATCCACTATAACTCCTTTGGTATTATCAACCCAATTACATTTGATGAGCGGAATTATGAAATCTATGTAATCAAACTCCCATATGTCTGCAATGACACCGTAATATGACATTTTAGCTTCATGTGGACTCTTATCCTTTGCATTTGCAAAATACATGTTCGACGCTTGAAGGGTGACCCCACTATTTTGGAATACACTCCTATCATCTTGGCCCTTTGTGTAATATGTGAACCCATTTATGTAAAACCCTTCATAAGACATAACATTCGATTTTGGTTTAAAGGTGAGGTATTTGATAGTTTCTGTAATATCACTTAGTGTTTGAGATAGTTGATGTAAGACTTTATCTTCAAACCACTTAGTAAAAGTCTTGTTATGATCTCTAGCAAGCCACATTGAACTGGCTCGAGGATGTTTTCTCTTGATGAAATTGATATGTTCCTCGATATAAACACTCACTTCGTCCATGTTGTGTAAAATATACAAGTGACCTTGTTCCAACTTCCCATGGCTGATTACTTTCACCCGTGATCCCAAAATTCCTTTGCCCTCCTCAATATTCTTGTCATTAACGGGAGTGTCATTACCACTCAGAAAGTCATTGCAAAAATCCATAACCTCTCTCGCCACATAACCCTCAATAATACTCCCTTCAGGCCAATAACAGTTTCGAACATCACCTTTAAAAACGCTCACGTATCATTCAAAAGGATACATCCAATGCAAGAAAACTGGTCCCAACATTTTCACCTCCCTAGTCAAGTGTACAACAAAATGTACCATGATATCAAAGAACGAAGGAGGGAAATACATCTCAAGCTGACATAGGGTAACAACCACTTCTCTTTGCAAATTATCAAGACTATCGGGTTTAATAACTTTGCTGCACAGACTGTTGAAAAAGAAACAAAGTCTGGTGATTGCAAACCTTACATGCTTTGGCAATATAGATCGAATTGCCACAGGCAATATTTGTTGCATTAGAGTGTGACAATCATGAGATTAAATACCTATCAACTTCAGATCTTTCATTGATACCAATCTACAAATGTTGTATGAGTAACCCTGTGGCACCTTAACATTTTCCAAGCATTCACAAAAAGTTTCTTCTCCTTTCTAGACAACATGTAACAAGCGGGAGGTAAGTATGTTCTTTTAGTACCCATTTCATGTAATTCTATTAATTCTGACCTTATTCCCATTTTACGTAGGTCCAATCTGGATTTATCCCATCTTTAGTCTTACCTGGTATATTCAACAGAGTATCAATGACTCTATCACAGGAATTTTACTCAACGTGCATGACATCAATACAATGCCTGACTGTCAAAGAACTCCAATAAGGAAGATCCCAAAATATTGACTTCTTCTTGAATGAAGAATTGTCACTCCATGTGGCCATAGTACATTATGATGTCTTACCAAATTGATTGACAATGTCTTTTACTCTTTCATAAACAACATCCCCTGGTATAGGTTTAGGTGCACTACGTTCCCCATTCCATCCATTGAATGCTTTGCGCTTCCTACGATACGAATGAAATTTTTAAAAGAAACCTTTGATGACCAAGATATACATTCTTGCCGCCATGTTTTAGTCTGATTGAATAAATGTTCTCTTCAGATATAGAACACGCTTTAGCTCCTTTGACACTATATCCAGACAAATTCATGTATGCTAGAAAGTCATTAATTGTGCAAACCAACATAGCATGCAAACAAAATTTCTCTCTTTGTGAAGCATCATAGGTCATCACACCTTCACCCAAGAGTTTCTTTAAGTCATCAATCAGAGGTTCAAGATAAACATCGATATCATTTCCAGGTTGTTTAGGGCCTGATATCAACAACGACATCATAACGTACTTATTTTTCATACACAGCCAGGGAGGAAGATTGTATATAACAAGCATGACTGGCCAAGTGCTATGTTGGCTGCTCAATGTCCCATATGGATTTGTCCCATATGTACAAAGCCCAAGTCTTAGATTCCTATCTTCTTCACCAAATTTGGGGTACAATAGATCAATCTTCTTCCACTGTGGGGAATGAGACACATGTCATAGGATCCCATCAATATTTTTCTTAACATCTGCATGCCACCTCAAACTCTTCACATCTATCGGATCTGTAAACAAGCATTGAAACTGTGATATAATAGGTAGATACCACATCACCTTGGTAGGAGAACCAGTTTTAGACTCCCCCAAAGTCGTCAATTTATACCGTGACACACCACATTTTGGTCATTCTTTCAAATCCACATAGTCCTTTTGAAATAATACACAATCATTCGGGCATGCGTGTATCTTCTTGGCCTCCATTCCCATTGGGCACAACAATTTATTTACCCGGTATGTTGAGATTGGCAGTTCGTTTCCTTTAGGAAGCATTTCTTTCAACAAAGACAACAATGAAGTGATGCTTTTGTCGCTCCATCTATTGTTAGCTTTCAAGTTATACAATCTCAACACAGTGCTAAGCTTTGTAAACTTAGTACAACCTGTGTATAACGGTATCTCAGCATCATGCACAATGTTTTTAAAGATTGGAGGTGGATCGGGGTGCTCTACCCCACAACTATCTAGCATCGCACCAATTATGTCTACTGGAATTGGTTCATTCACATCTACGTCATCGGAGACAATTTCTTCTTCCACCCAAGCACTACTATCGACATCTACTAGTTTCAGGTTTGAAATCTCTCCATGCCAGTGCCATTCTGTATAGCTTTGTACAATCTCGTTGCACATGACATGACTTTTGATTTCATCACATGTGTTGACTTTCAAGTTGTTACCGCAATGCCTACATGGACAGTACAACCTATCTCCAGGTTGTTTCCTATGTTCCTTGGCAAATCTAACAAACTGATCAAGACCAGATATAAACTCTGGGGTGTAGCGATTACGAATGGACATCCATGATCTATTCATTCTATGATCAAAGAGAAAACAAGTATATTATAGGACAAGATTAGGGTCTAGGGTTAACAAATACTTGTGATGTCATTTTTATATATAATAAATGTACATTTACCACCTATCCCGTCCTTGAACACATAATCTCACTAGTAAGTGTATAATGTGTATTTGGTTTTCAAGAAAATTTCGGCAGCATTTCCCCGCTATTCTCTAAGTACATATGTACCTAGAGAACAAACAGGGAAATTCTATTGAAATTTTCTTGAAAACCCAATACACATTATACACTTACATCCTAAGTGAGATTAGGTGTTCAAGAACAGTCCCAAACTGGGGACTATACAAAGATTTACTCCTAATGAGTAAATCTTGGATGAGTTTCTAGGCCAACAAATACATGTATGTTGTCATTCCAATACATGCAATCCTAGTTTCATCACAATTGATGTTAGGGTTTCATCACAATTTTAGGTATCAGATAGATTATGTCGATGTAAGGGTTTAATCATGCAATAGGGATTCATGTAGATGTTAGGGTTTCATCACAATTGATTTCATCATAATTGATTTCATCATAATTGATTTCATCATAAAATTTGAACATAATTGATTTCATCATATAATTAAACATAATTGATTTGAACATATTAATTTATTTCATCTTATAATTGAACATAATTAATTTGAACATAATTGATTTCATCATATAATTGATTTCATCACAAATTCATAATTGATTTCATTTGAATATATACCCTCTTCTTCTTCCTTCTCTCTCCTTACCAAAAACAAGCACGATCGTGTGGGCTGGCACGATCATGGCTGTGTTGTCCGACCACACGGTTGTGCTTACTGTTGATAAGGATGGAGAAGAGAGAAGAAGAGCAGGCTACTGGAACAAGAAGAGGATGGCCTACTGTTGGTAGCAGCATGGAGACGGAGGCGGCAGTGTGAGGAGAAGGGTGTCGAACACACCAGCGGTAGGAGAAGGGCGTCGAGCACACCAGCGACAAGAGAAGGGAGCCGAGCAGAGAAGGAAATGTGCTGGCGGAGAGCAGAAAAGCAGCAGCAGCAGGCGGCGGCAAGAATCAGCATGTGGCGCAGAGGCAGGGGCCAGCGGCGGTGACGCAGCAGGGGTCGAGAGTCGATCACGGCACGATGAAACATAATAAAGGGGAATTAGAGTACTCTACTATGCGTGGGGGATATTAAGTTACTACAAGGCATCAATTATCTATAACAACCAACACCATTACTATTCAGCATCAGTTATCCCAATAAAACCAACGTCAATTTACCCTAAAAATTTTGGCGAGGAGGGCGCACGAACCCTTATTAGCGTTGGTTATCCCACGACAAGCAATGCCCATATGGTAAAATTGGTGTGCAAGTTTTACCTTCTTTAGGTGTCGGTTATTAGGTAAAACACCGACGATGTATGTTACAATTTGGGGGCAATTTTTTTTGCTCGAAAAAATTAGATTTTGCGGGCTATTTTAGGCGTCAGTTTTGTTTCTTCAGCCGACGCTGAATAGAAAGTGACACCCATGTCTGGCTGGTTTTCAAATATGGATGTTGGTTTTCCTTAATAGCTGACGTGTAATGATTATCAGCATCGGTTTCGTTTAATAACCGACACCCCAAAAGCAACGTTGAACACTGTTTCTGTAGCAGTGATCGCCTTGTTTTTGTCTTGGTTAAGTAATAACACTCTTGGTGGTGAATGAGCCAAAGTGTGCTGAGTGTCTTGAACCCATTATGGGGCTGTGTCGAGTTATGAGGTATATAAGGGAGTGCTTATCTGCTTGGAAGCCATAGAGGAGGTCCCATATTGGATTCAAAACTTGTTGGAGGAATTAATATCGGGCTAAGAACCTCAAGTAAGTGAGGCATATTGGTTTATATGTCCCTTAAAAAAGTTGTATCAGTTTGCATATAAATTGATATTGGGTTGTGATATCTGAAAAACCCTAATCGGCTACAAGGGGAAAACCTAACCCTAATTATTAGAGGTTTGCAATTTGAATGATTGACTTTATGGAATGGTGATGATATTTACTTGATATTTCTTTTACCATGAAAACCTACCTATGCAGGAATTATGAGATGATGAGAATAGCCAGGTATGAGCTATGATGATTTAGCATGATTCTGATTAAATAGGCCTTATGAGCCATGTGAAATACTTGTACAACAAGTAAGACATATATGGGTCTGATGACCTAGAGATAATTGTTGTCTGGTAAGAGGTGACATTATTCAATGATGAACTGAGGGTTTCATACCCAAGACATGTGATCATGATAATGAAAATGTTGAAGGGATGCGATTCCCAGTAATGTGTTCAAGGGATTGAGATCCCATGATGGGTGTAACAAGATGTATTCTAATTGATACAAGATCGCTTGAAAAATGTGTTACACCTTTCTTTGTAGAATTTATCTATAGTTCATGTTTGTAACTTGGTTGATGCTAAAAGCTGTTGTAATGCACTTAACTTATCAAGTGTAACTAATAATGTAGTTTTCCCTGGCCATAGATCCATTCAGTGTTAGGACTTGCTGGATTGTTGAATGATTTTTACTCAGAGTGCATATTTTTTAATATGTGAGGGTGTAAGTCGAGTATCTCCTTACTCTATTTAAACATTAAGATTGGATTCGGGCCAAACCCTACCAAGAGTACAATTAGGATTGGTTATGGATCATACCCTAATAAGAGTGTGGTTGCATGCCATTACTCAATGACAATCAGGATTGACTACGGGTCATACCCTGATATGAGAACAACTTGAGGTTGTATCTATCCAAAGTTGAGTCTATATACCCATGCTAGCTAAATTGTAGTTTGACTCATAATGTCACTTCCAGTAATCTCATACAGATGAGAAAGGAGAGGTCATGGAGTCTGGCTCTTCCATGGACCTTGTATGGCATTGATGCTACCTAGTTTAGGTTGGTTGGAGAATGAACGGTATACCTCATATCCTTAGGCCATAAGATTGATTTTTGAAAGATGTAATTTTTTGTGTGACATATTTTCTTAAGGATCGAATACGGAAACATTGAATGAGGATGCAATTTCTTTTGTATGTTATAGTTTATAAATGTTATACATGTTCCTTATATTCCTTTAAAAGAGATTAGATAATCTATTTCTCAGTCATAGATATTTGAACTACTTGAATGATAAGATTTCTCTACTCTGCATATAACAAGTAGTTATACCTATTTAACTCAATAAATGTTTCTTCTTCTCTCTTTCATGAATACTTATCAGTGATAATAATATTGTTGGTGGATATTTATATCCCCTGCTAAGATATGGATATCACCCCATTGGTTTCCACACTTTTTAGGTGGTCGTGCAGTAGAGAGTGGGCATCAACAACAAGGATAGTAGTAACAACTCATATTGAGTGTGATGTTATGTGTCTTGTAGAAATAGAGTCCTATGCATTGTCCTTGTACTCTCAGGTCCTTGGGAGATAGTGCGTAAATAGTTTTATAATTGATTTGATATTTTGGATAGAATGCCTCGATGGATAATGTTGGTTTTTATATGTTTTGGTAGAGCAACTGATATCTCATATCCTTGCGATGTAATGAATTGATGTATGTATGAAGAGAATCATGATGTATATATGGCTTTGATTATTTCTATGAAGAGTTTCTTGGTAGTGGATCTCTTGGTAAAAAGGTTTTAAATTTTAATGATTTTTAGTAGCCCTCTGCTAATGGTTATTTCCACATAGTTTTGTGTGATGTCATTGTCAGTTTGATAACGGTCGTCACAATTTTTGGTATCCAAGCTAGGTTCACTAAGTCTACAGGGATGTATGATTAAGGTTGTTGAGTCTATTCTAGTGTCTTCTAGTTTATCTTATAGGGACTTCTGCTTATATAGAAGAACGAGGAGAAGAAGAAGAAGAAGAAGTAAAGCTTAAAGATGACTAGAGAACAGGAGGAACATGTTGTTGAGAGAAATGTTGTTGCACCAGGAGAAGGTGTAAGGGAACAAGTGAGAGAAGAACAAGTGCCTGAGAATCCCCAAATACATCAGAATGTATTGGAGAACCATGTGTTTCATTCTCTCTTTAAGCATTTCATGATGACGGTAACGCATATGGCAGACAGGATACCATCATCACCACTTAGGGCACCAGTCCCCAATATAGAATCTTTGGGTTATGGTAAGACTTTCAAACAATTATGTCATGTAGGAGATATGGAATATTCTGGAATAGCTAACCCAACAGATGCAAATCTATGGCTCACTAGAGAAAGCTTTTAAGATCCTTGGCATCCCAGAAACTGACAAAGTTAGTCATGTTGTGTACGTGTTGAAGGGAAGTGCTTGCCATTGGTGGGCCATTAAAGAGGAGAAAAGGCCTGGTGTTGAGGTCAGATGGGAGGAATTCCGATGTGAGTTTGTCAATAGGTACTTTCCTCAGACATACCTAGATGAGAAAATGTCACAGTTTGAGCAGATCAGGTAAGGGCCTATGAAGATCAATGAGTATAAAGCTAAGTTCATGGAGCTTCTGTGGTTCTATCCGCACATGGCTACTATGAATTAGGTGAGGGTTTGACATTTTGAGAAGGGTCTGAATGTTGAGTTATCCACATCTGTAATGGATTTGGAGAATAGGGAGAGATTTTCTACGTTTGTGGATTTGGTTAGGAGGATAGAAAAGGTCAGTAACCAAGAAGCATGAAGCCAACTTTAGGAAAGGACCTGCCCAGTTCTAAGGACATAGGTCTGAGAGTTATAAGAAACCAAGGTTTCCTAAACCATCAACACCATAGAGGTTCAGTTCTCAGAAACAGTGGACGTCAAGTAAGGGTAGAGGCCGTAGTTATCTGCCTATTGGAGCCCATAGTGCGGCATCAATGTCAGTGACAGGACCTTCTAGGCCACAACAAGACACTCCTTTATCACTTGTGAAGTGATTCATAACTGTCTTTTTCCTATTAGTCATAGAACAAATAATTTGTTGTTAGAAACTCCATTAGTTAGTTCTGTAGTGTTGTAAGAGGTATGTTCCCCCTGTGTTCCTTCTTTCTCATGAAAAAACATTTAAGTGGATCTTTTACCACTTGAGATGGATGGATTTGACGTAATCTTTGGGATGGACACCTTAGAAAAGTATAAAGTAGTCTTGGATTATGGTTCCAAGAAAGTAATGTTCAAATATGGTGATGATAAATGGATCTTTCAGGGATATAGGAAGATTCTTCTAACATGTCTAATATCAACAATGGTAGCTAAGAGACTGTTGTGACATGGATGTGAGGCATTCTTGGCACATGTGGTGGATACCAAGGTAGAAAGTCCTAGTTGTCCATAAGTGTCAGTTGTTAGGAAATTTGAGGGTGTGTTTCCTAAGGAATTTCCTGATGTTCCTCCACCTGAAGAGATTGATTTCAAGATCAATCTAGTTCTCAGTACGCAAGCAATAGCCCAAACACCATATAGGATGGCTCTAGCTGAGATGGCATAATTAAAGAAATAGTTACAAGAGTTACTTGATAAAGGATTTATTCATCTGAGTACATTACCGTGGGTTCTTCGGTACTTTTTGTAAAGAAGAAGAATGGGTCTATGAGGCTTTGTATAGACTATAGATAGTTAAACAAGGTGACAATAAAGAACAAGTATCCTCTGTCGAGGATAGATGACTTGTTTGACTAGTTGTGTGGTGCAACAATATTCTCTAAGATAGATCTAAGGTAAGGATATCATCAGTTATGGATTAAGGAGGATGACATACCCAAATCAACTTTTAGGACAAGGTATGGTCATTATGAGTTTATAGTTATATCGGTTGGACTAACTAATGCACCATCAACATTTATGGATTTGATGAATAGAGTGTTCTGGACATTCCTTCATCAATTTATAGTGGTCTTTATAGATGACATTCTAATATATTGTCGGCATAGATAAAAGCATGAACAACATCTTCGTCAAGCATTGACTTTGTTAAGACAACAGAAGTTGTATGCTAAATATAGAAAGTGTGAGTTTTGGTTGTCAGAAGTGTCTTTTGTAGGACATATCATATCTACTAAGGTATTTGTGTTGATCCTAAAAAGGTGGATTCTATTCTAGAATGGGAACATCCCAAGACATTAACAGAGATTCCCAGTTTACAAGGCTTGGAATGTTACTACAGGAGGTTCATCAAAGACTTAAGTTCTGTAGCATTACCCCTAACTAGGTTAGAAGGATCTTCCTTTTATCTTGAATGGAAAGTGCCAACGTTCTTTCTAGTTGTTGAAGAAAAGGTTGACTAGTGCACCGGTGTTAGTTTTACCTGAGCAAGGAAAAGGATACATAGTCATTTGTGATGCTTCAAAGAATGGTTTGGGATGTGTGTTGATGCATGATAAAGAAGTGATTTCTTTTACTTCTCGACAGCTTAAGAAACACTAGGATAATTATCCAACACATGATCTGGAGTTGGCTGTAGTGATTCATGTCTTGAAAATCTGGAGACAATACATGTACAGGGAGAAGTGTTAGATTTTCCAAGACCATAAGAATCTAAAGTACATTTTTTTTTAGAAAGAGTTGAACATGAAACATCATCGCTGGATGGAACTAATCAAAGACTGTGATTGCATGATTGATTATCATCCAGGAAATGCTAATGTGGTGGTAGATGCGCTACGCAGAAAGTCTTCATCTTCATTCACAGCTAAATCACAATTGAATTCTTTAGTGTGTTATAAATGGGACATGCTAGTCTCCTTGTGACAGATGAATGCATAGTTGAAGTATCATTCATAGCCATATTGTTGGAACATATGCAAGTGAAAGCTACACTGAGACAATAGATCAAAGAAGCACAATAGGTTGCATTGTGATACAACAGATCAAATCAAAATATGGCAATGAGAAGCGGGATGGCTTCCTGAGTTAGAAGATGAGATTGTTTTTTACCATGGTAGAATCGTGGTACCTGATGTTAATGATCTAAGGAAAATAGTTATGGAATAAGCTCACTCATCTATGTATTCTATGCATACATGAAGTACCAAGATGTATCACAATCTAAAAGGTATGTATTGGTGGCCTGGTTTAAAGAAAGATGTAGCTGAGTTCGTTATGTGATGTCCAGTGTGTCAACAAGTTAAGGCTAAGCACCAAAATCCTACAAGAACATTATAACCATTACCTATACCACAATGGAAGTGGGATCATGTGACAATGGATTTTGTGGTTGGTTTGCCTAGAACAGCCAAAGGTCATGATTACATTTGGGTAATTGTTGACAACTTGACAAAGTCAGCACATTTTCTTTCTATTAAGACAACCTACACTGTTGAAAAACTTGCACACATTTATGCAGATGAGATAGTGCGGTTGCAAGGAGTCCTAACAACAATTGTCTTTGACAAAGATCCTCAGTTTACAAGTCACATTTGGCAGCGATTACACACAACTTCGGGTATGCAGTTAAAGTTTAGTAATACTTTCCAACCACATACAAACGGACAATCGGAAAGGACTATACAAACTTTGAAGGATTTTCTTATAGCATGTGTTCTTTAGTTTGTAGGTAGTTGGGATATACATCTGAGTTTGATAGAATTTTCCTACAATAACACTTATCAGAAAATTATTGACATGGCACCATATGAATCATTGTATGGTAGACGTTGTAGATCTCTGTTATGCTGGAATGAAATAGGAGAATACCAACTTCTTGTTCCTAAACATCTGCAACTAACAAATAAAAAGATTAAAGTGATACAACAACAATTAATGGCAGCACATGATAGATATAAGTCATATGTTGATAATTGTCATAGACGTTTAGAATTCCAAGTAGGGGATAGAGTGTATCAAAAGGTTTCTACTTGGAAAGGTGTTCTCATATTTGGGAATAAGGGTAAGTTGGCACCTTGATAGCATGTGTTGGAAAGGTAGCCTTTAAGTTGGAACTACCAACTGATCTACATAGACTACACCCAATATCTCATGTATCTATGTTGAGAAAATATCACCCTAATACCAAGCTTATGTTACAACCTATAGAGGTAGAATTACATGAAGATATATCCTATGTGTAAGGATCCTTTTTTATTCTTGATAGAAGACTCAAGAAGTTGAAAAAGAAAGACATATTGCTTGAGAAAGTTCTTTGGCATCATTGTGGTGTTGAAGAAGACACATGGGAGCTAAAGGATGAGATGAGGAGGAAGTACCCTTCTCTTTTCTCTTGATATTTTGGGTACAAATCCTTTTTAGGGGTTGATAACTTGTAACAACCCATACTTGGGTTTTGGGATAACCCTAGAAGCTTTGCCTAAGTATGTTTCTTAGAACCTTTTCTTAATGTTTTGAAAAGTAACTAAAACTTATGGAGAGTTTAATTCTCATGTTTGAGTTTGTTTGCAAATTTTTGTGCTTCATATGATAGTTATGGTGCAAATTGTAATTTACCCAAAATATTGGGTTGATGTGCAAACTATCACCTATAGAGTGTCCCTTCTCTCTCTTAGCATCATTTATAGGAGAGATAAAGTAGGGGGAACATTGTTTGCGTCTTGGTTAAGGAATATCACTCTTGTTAGAGAAAGAGCCAAAGAGTGTTGAGTGTCTTAACCCAAGATGGGGTTGTGTCGAGTTATTAAGTATATATGTGAGTGCCTATTAGCTTAGAAGCAATAGAGAAGGTCCCATATCATGTTAGAAACTTTTTGGAATAATTCATATTGGGCTATGAACCTCAAGTAAGTGAAGCATATCGATATAGATGTTCCTTAAAAAAGTTGTATCAGTTTGCATATAAATTGATATTGGGTTGTGATATCTTGTCAAGCAAGATTTCCAATGGGTGATATATTATCTTTGTATTATCCACATGAGTTTTTCATGTTGAGATAATTATGGATGCATGGAGTCACCGTGCATGGACACGTGTTACCTAAGTGCATATGGTGGTAACACCTCACATACACTCTCTCTTGAAACTGAACTATATAAAGTCTTTCTTTTCACCTACTAGTGAAACCTTTTGACTATCATATCATCCCTCTCTTGGTGGATGACCATAGAATCTATGGGAACATGAAGGAGTTTGAGCATAAATCCTAAGCTGAAGCCATGGTCATCTTCAACATTGGGTGGACTATGCTTCTTGGGTCATGGTTCCTTTCTTTCTTTTCTTCATAATCAAGTTCCTATGTATGATATGTTCTATCATATAGGTGTTGAAATCAAGTCTTGGACTTTTGATAAGCCATCTTCAATGTTGGGAACGTGAAGATCTGGAGATTCAATCTCTTGTGATGATCTTGAGGTGGGTTATATAACCTGAACTCAACTCTATTATTATTCACCTTCAATCATGCAATACTTGATGATTCCTTTTTAATTTTGACTTTCGTTGGTTGAATAATGATTCTATGTGATCTAATGGATATATGGAGCTATTGTCAATGAACTAGAGTGTTACTGGATGAAGGTTTGGAGCTTGAAGATGATGGAATCTTCCATGCACAAATCGATATATGTTTAAGAAACTCTAACATGATATGGGGTTATGTGAGGGGAAGCTGATACACATGAGGTCCTAAACCATTACCGGTTTACTACATGTGAGGGACAATCATCCTTATAGTTGTCTAGCTTGTTACCTAAGACTATGATGGGGGTAGGTTGATATCTTGAAAAGTTGAGTAAAGATATGAAGTTAATAGGGCTAACCCGATATGCCCTAACCCCTCCAACCCGACATCAATGTGAAGGGTGACACACTTCTTTGAGTCTAAGTCCAACACTCCATGTGAAGGTGTGGGAGACGCACTCCTTGAAGTCATTGTTGACACACCAAGTAGTGGTGAGGCCGGTACCTTGATAGGTGAAACTATATAAGGGTGTTTATGATGGCTAATATGATACTATCAAAGCCTTAGAGGCCGATATCACTTGGTGATAGATATGGTGACACAGTAGATGGTGCTATGGTCGATACACTATATGCCAGTGTGGCCAATACCCTAGAGTATAATATGGCTGACACACAAAGTCATAGGGTCGCTGATACCCTAAAAGTAAGGTCACAATGTTATGCTTAAGTGAGGTGAAGATATTATGCTAAAGTGTGAAGAAAGTGATGCACCAAGGTATGGTGAAAGTAATACACCAAGATATTATTTGTGGCTGATATCACTTGAAGCACCACAAAAGTAATATCACCTTCAACACCTCAAAACTGATATCACCTTAAGCACCTCAAAACCAATATCACCCTAAGCACCTTTAAACCGATATAACCTTTATGTGCCATGACTGACACAAGTGAAGAGTGTCATGGCTGAGACTTGTGTCTAACCTGACACAAAGTGAGAAGCTTAAGTTGACACAAATGAATGTGTCTAGCCCAACACAAGGGTTAGTGTGTAGGCCGATACACATTGATGAGTGTAGGCCGACACATGGTAAATATAATCAATTGATACACTATAAAGTAATGATATGGATACACTTTGATAAGAGTAGGATGATAAAGCCTAAAGTGGGTCAAGAAAATGTAATAAGTATGTTGAAATCAATATCCTAGTAAGGATGAGAGAGAAACTTATACTAATCATATGAGAAAGGTAATACTTCATGATGATAATCAATTAATGATCATTATGAGAGTAATTAAGTATGATTGGATTCTTATGGAAATAAAATACGCTCTTATGATGTGAATTAGGGTTTGTTGACAAATATAAACTTGAAAATCCTAATAGTCTACAAGGGGAAACCCTAACCCTAATTATCATAAGGTTGCAATTTGAATGATTCTCTTTATGGCATGGTGATAATATTTACTTGATATTGCTTTTACCATGAAATCCTAACCATGCAGGAATTATGAGATTATGAGCATAGCTAGGTATGAGCTATGATGATTTATCATGATATAGATTAAATAAGCCTTATGAGCCATGTGAAATTCTTATACAACAAGTATGATATATATGGGTCTGATGACCTAGAGATGATTGTTTCCTGGTAAGAGGTGACATTGTTCAATGTTATACTGAGGATTTGATACTCGATTCATGCGATCATGATAATGAAAATGTTGAAGGGAAGAGATTCCCAGTAATGTGTTCAAAGGATTGAGATCGCAGGATGGGTGTAACAAGATCTATTCTAATTGATACAAGATCACTTGAAAAATGTGTTACACCTTTCTTTTTAGCATTTTTCTATTATTCATGCTTGTAACTTGGTTGATGCTAAAAGATGGTGTAATGCGCTGAACTTATCAAGTGAAATAAAAATATAGTTTAACCTGGCCATTGATCCATTTAGTGTCAGGATTTGCTGGATAGTTGAACAAGTTTTACTCACAGTGCATATTTTTGAAAATGTGAGGGTGTAAGTCAAGTATCTACTTAATCTCTTTAAACATTAGGATTGGCTTCAGGCCATACCCTAACAAGAGTACAATCAAGATTGGTTACAGACCATACCCTGATAAGAGTGTTTCTACATGCCATGACTCAATAATACAATCAGGATTGACTATGGGTCATACCCTGATAGGAGAACAACTACGGGCTATATCTCTCTAGCATTGAGCCTAGACACCCAGGCTAGCTAAATTGCAATTTGACTCATAATATCACTACTAGTAATCTCGTACTGACTGAGAAAGGAGATTTCGTGGAGTCTGACTCTTTCATGGACATTGTATGGCACTGATGCTACCTAAGTTAGGTTGGTTGGAGCATGAGCGGTATACGTCATCTCCTTAGGGAATAATATTGATTGTTGAAAGTTGTAATCATTCGTGTAGCGTATTTGCTTAAGAATCAAATATGGAAACATTGAATGAGGCTGCAATTTCTTCTGTATGTTATAGTTGATCAATGTCATGCATGTTCTTTATATTCCTTTAAAAGTTATTAGATGATCTATTGCTCATTCATAGATATGTGAACTACTTAAATGATAAGATTTCTCTACTCTACATATAACAAGTGGTTATACCTATTTAATTCAATAAATGTTTCTTGTGCTCTCTTTCATGAAGATTTATTTGTGATAAAAATATTGTTGGCAGAGATTTATATCTTCTGCAGATATATGGATCTCACCCCATGGGTTTCCACACTTTTTAGGTGGATGTGCATGAGGAGGTAGAGAACGTGCAGTAGAGAGCGGGCAACAACGACAAGGAAAATAGTAACAACTTAGGTTGAGCGTGTTGTTATTTGTCTTGTAGAAATAGAGTCTTATGTGTTGTCCATGTACTCTCAAGTCCTTGGGAGATAGTACGTAAATAGTTTTATAATTGATCAGAGATTTTGGCTAGAACACCTCAATGTATAATGTTGATTTTGTATATGTTTTGGTAAAGCAACTTATATCTCATATCCATGTGATGCGATGGATTGATGTATGTATGAAGAGAACCATGATGTAGATATGGCTTTGGTTCTTTCTATAAAGAGTTTCCTGGTATTAAATCTCTTGGAAAAAAAAGGTTTTACTTTTTAGTGATTTTCGGTGAATCCACTGCTAATGATTATTTCCACATAATTTTACATGATGTTGTTGCCAATTTGATAACGGTCATCACATCCATGACCATGGATGGAAGATTACATGTTGATGCATGTGGACACATGTAGTTGATCAAACTTCTATTTTGTGTTTTTATCTTGCTAGCTTCATTTCCAATTCAAAACCATGTAACATCTAAATATACTCTCTCCATTCCTTCTTTTCCACACCTCGTATCATCCTTCAACTAAACTCCATGGAGTTCCTTAGCAGATCCTTCCAAGTATAGCTAAATAACCCTCCTCTTCCTCTTTGTCTTATGGGAAGTTAGATAATGATTGGAGATTTTATTTTAGAGGCCTAATCTAGGATCATAGAGATTCGATTTTAGAGAACTTAGAGGTCTAATCTAGGATCCTAGAGCCTATTTGTGTCCATCCTATATGGATCTGTTGATCATCACCCTTTAATGAGAGTGATATTGACTTTTTTTAGATTCTTTTTCCTACTTGTGCATGCAAACTCTTACACATTCTATAGAACATGATTAACAAAACTAAAAGTTGAATATTTTGGGACCATTCTTCTACAATATGATGTGATATAAATTGTTTTGGACTTATTTATCCCTTTATATATGATTATGAATCATAGTGTATTATAGTGGACTATTCTCTTAACTGCATATGCACTTAAATTTCATAATTAACTAATTGGTATTCTAAAATGCCCTAATCATGCCCATAATCACCGATTATGCAAACAGATTATTTCTTATGAACTGTTATGTATAGGAAAGATGGAATTACAAAATTTCATGTTATTCCTAATATTATAAAAGAACTCCATTATGTTAATCTGGTGCTCATTGAACCATGTTTGGATTGGAATTTGTATAATATGTGAAAATACTATTAGAATGTCTATTTTGTAGTGTCTTTATATGAGATGATGGGAAATCAGAATACATGTTATTTTTACTATTTGAAATTGCATCTAGAATTCATTATAAGATTTTCTCTAACATTTATGATTCTATAATTTATTTGAATTAAACATATTAACTCAAAGTAGTTCATATATGCATACATATATTCCATTTGTGTGAATTCTTATAGTTGATGCAGCATCAACATGCTTTTCAATTTAAGACTATGATGTGAAGTGGGATTTGAAAATTTCGGTAATTAGGATATTCCTACAAATCTTGGCCTTAATATGGCCTTATATGGTGTATTAAGCCTGATCGTGGATTCTATTAGAGGGATGTGCTAATTATTACTTTGATTTATAATATGAATTGTGTTATATCTTCTAGTGTTAAACACACTCAATTGAGTCATAAGTGAAGCTAAAAGTAAATATGAATCTAGAAGTATAGTTTTACGAACATGCACAATATACATCACAAGTGTAATCAAGAAAGTGAATATGAAGAAACTTGTAATCTTGTTATCAAATTTGATCTTTTACAAAATACAAAAGTCCAACAATAGTAAATAATTTAATATGCCAATTATCTAACTTGAATGTTAATTTGTTTTCCAATCTCTCCCCTTTATATAATCTTAAAGTATTGAATAAGTATATAATAAAATGTAACATTATATGATGTGTCTTGGATAAGGGACATACATGTAGGCTTGAAGCCTTAAGTTTGATACCTTTAGTGCAATGACAATGACATCATCATTTATTTGATGACATCGCCCATAGTTATTCGAGATGCTCTTCTTGAAATTATCTCTCATGTTGGTATTATAGCCTCAAACTAAGTCATTCTTAACTTTCTTGGGATATGTTGTTATGGTTTCTACACCCAAAGACATGTTGTCATCTTATTATAGGATTGTATTGAAGGAAACCACACTTGCGTTAATCTTTCTGGGGTCTATCCAATAAATGATAATTTCAACACTTCAAAGCATTCCAAGAATCTTGTGGTGTGGCCATATGATAAGTGTGTAAGCATGGTGTTGCGAGTGAAACTAACCATCACCTTTCCTTCTATTTTCCTTTGATGCATTTGGCATTTGTGTTGATGATTTTAGTTCCCTCTTACAATGCATCCAACACATCATAAATAGGAATGTGACAATGTCACCATCTACATCTTCAAATTTTGTCTTTAGACCTTTAGGGTTTTCCATTGAAAAATGTTTGAAAGCCCAATTTATAGCTCATTTCTTTGAAAGAATTCATTTAAATGCTTTCTAAACTTGTTTCAATAATTATGTTTGGATGTTGGATAAGATTGAGATATAATATGACCTTATAGGTCTGATAATATTTTCATAAAGTGATGATGTACACCTTATTCTAAACAAAAAGGCCCTAAACGAGATAAGTAATGTGGATTAATTTAATTAAACTAATTGTTCCTCAAAACTTATACAATTTGATCAGTCCTCATGATAATGTTTACACTAGAATAGTGATGGTTAATCAGGTCCATAATCATGTTCTGATAACCTGTATTTCCTCTCATTCAATTTATGTACCTATTGATGCATTAAATGCTCTATTATACTCAATGACCTTCCCCACCCTCAAATTGATGACTTTGAGTCGATTTATGTTCAATTGATGAGTTGGATTTAATTGAATATCCCTTTGTACCTACTTATGACTCTAATTTGGGTTTTAAACTAACGTGCCTATTATGTATCATCAACTTGTAATGACATTTGGACCCTTTCAATGAACTCTTCTTTCTATTATATATGTCATGTTGCAGATGATTTAATTACGAATCGAAAGATGCAAAAATCGTCTCAATTCGACTCTCATAGCCCAAGATATGGCCAATCAAATATTACGTTTTGGTCTTTGATTTAACCTTGATTTATGAGTTTTCTTTAGCCCAATTAGAGGCCAATCCAAAAGAGGCTTGCTACCTTCTCCTGCTCCCATTTCACATGCCTATCCGGTTATCACATCAACCAATAAAAAGCCATTATTTCATGAGTTGTGATATGAAACAATTGGCATCCAATCATGGATCCAAGTCCCATCTGATGGTTTTCCCAATCTCCTCTATATCTATACAACGTTTCAGCGGCCAGGAAGCTGACCTCACCTAACCCCCTCCCTTTTGTACCCTATTTCATGCCAGATTGTTTCCCCAAGTCAGTTTTTACTTCTTTCCTTTCTAACCTTGATTTCCTCTCTTCTATCTAGGAGTTTTGTAAACCCTAGCCCCAAGGATCTCCCCTCCTAGTTTCTCCTCCATTGTAGAGCCCTTCTTGGGTGTATGTCTTCAATACCACATCACTACAATCTAAAGCTACCAATAGCTTCGATGGGCCATGTCAGTTTGGGGTAGACATTTCTCACACAATTAGGGTGGCCATTACCCCTTCCCTCCCTCACCTCTTGAGATACACACCACTACAACACTGTGTGGGAAATCAGGGAGACGTCTCATGAGGATGAGTGATAGTAACCCTCAGATCTTCCGGGTTCCATGGTGGATCATTAATCAAAGGTCGATATGGCCCTCTCCCTCCCACTCACTTTTATGCAGGGTATTGTTTGGGGCATTAATGGCCTACATCCATGAGACCCAACTGCGAATGGCTGGCAGCAACATGACTGGTCAGCACAAACTAGGCTCTTCGGTTTACCGCCCATGGTCTGGAGCAATCAAGACAACCCAATCTGAGGCCCTTTCGGGTCGTTGTCAGCTAGGGCCTTCTCTAGAAATTTCACTCATGAATCATAACTTGTACTCACCTTGCAAGGTACGCTTAATATCTTGACCCTTCTATGTTATTGTCTTGTTTGTATGTACAAACGTATGAATTCTTGGCTAGATAATTACTTGTTTGAGATACTTTTTCCCTATGATTAGTGTGTTCATTTTGCTTCAAATATGTGGAAAAAACCTTAAACATAATTGAACTTCTCCATTATACAAACCTCATGTACCTACCTGTATTCTCATGGTGAGGGAACAAAGTTGGGTTCCTTACTTGGTGATGTCAAGATAAGGTGGACCATGTCGATAAAAGGTTTAGTTAATCTTGAGCACCCTTACGGACCCTTCCAATGGGAGGCTGGCCAATGGCCATATTATGTTGTTGAGTATAATGGAAATACACTTAAACACAATTTGTATAAAGAATTATGTGTAGTGTTTCACGCCTTGCTTCTACTTCTTTCTTTATATGATGTTACTAACAAGAAACTTTTACTATACTCTCAAACTATGTACATGCCTTTTCTTAGCGTACTAAATGCATTCACATTGATATATTTTGTTTATCTAATTTCTGGTTACCAAATGAAGATATGTTGCATTCAGGATTCTAAGATCAGAAATGAAACACCAACGGGGTATTCTTAAATCTTGAAATGGGTACATATTTCTTATCACCATGATTAGTATCTTGTTATCTCGTGTTGTTACTAGTTTTACATATATATTGCATATGTGAAATATTTGAGCCATTCTATGAATGGGTTCCCAAGTACACTTACCTTTGTCTTTATAGTCATCAGGAGTGTGGACCTAGGGTAACAAATAGTTCTATGACAAATGGTATCAGATCCATACACACATGCCTTTATATATGTGTGAGGCATAAAACCCCTTATGCTTAGAGAGTCTTCTAGCATCTCACCTCTTCTTCAAGGATCACCTAAGACACCCAAGTAGATGATGGATAGATAGTATTCTTGCCTCTTCATGCGATCCTTTCCTCATGACTCTTAGTCACATGACATATCAATTGTGGGTGGCTTATGCATGGGAAAAGTAAAACTTAGTTGAAATCATGAAAGTTGATTTAGAAGATAATGCCATCATCTGAGCGTAAATGAAATACCATATTTGATGATTGAATGTACTCTTGAAAGTGATGTACTCATGTGTGAAGTTCATGAAAACTCAATTTTACCAATTAGATATGAATTCTTTCTATGTTTGAGGTAAATTCTTGATATGGTGAAATAAGGTGGTACTCATGTTTTACACCTCATGTTTGATGACCTCCCTATTGACTAAACCCCTTTCTCCCTATTTTTGATCAAACCTCAAATATAGTTAAGTAAACTTTTCCTTATTTGATGTGTACCATGATCATGACACGAAATGACCATGACTTTGGAGCCCTAGATTATGATGTGAAGGCTTGTTATAAGAGGAAGATACCCTATTGTCCAATATTCCTCTTATAGGCTCAATTTGAATAACATGATAGAGATAGATATCAATCTTTCTCTATCATACTCAAACTCTTGAATTCTCAATTTGATTTCTTAATTGCCAAGATATAGACTTACCATGACCTTGGAAGGGAAAGAACATGATTATGATTGTGATCTCACAAAATATCGAAATATGGGTGCACTATCGATGATCTTGATGTTTGACTTGAAATCTTGTGAAACATGATTTAACAGTTGATACTCTCCCTATTTGGATATGTTTGATGGCTCATGATTAATATAGAAATGTGCTATATTAGGAAGGAAATTTACTCATTACTTCCCTAACCTACATAACATCCCTATTATAACTCCTATAAATTTTCATCTTGTTGATTATTTAGAGTTCGAGAAGGTAATCTCTTCCACCCAATTTTGATTTTTTGATCTAAATCTCTAATAGGTCAAATCCATGATGATATTGATATTCAATCTTGAAATCTCAATTTGGTGATGATCTTGAATTATCAGTGTTGGCTATAGTTAGTGGTTAAGTTCCTAGAAAGACTTAGGCCTAGATTTTTCACCAACAATGAATATCATGAAAATGAACTCGATATTGATACCATGAAATGTTGAAAAGTGCTCTAATCGTTTCCCAATTGTTTCTCAATTGTTGTATACGAATGAATGATCACCCTTAGGGTCTAATTAGGCATCTAAAACCTGGATTAAAAATTGTGGACCTATGACTTTGATATCGAAACATGACTCTCAACATTGATTTTGTGAAACCATGACTCATGATTATTAGTCTTGATATTCATTCTACTCCTAAAATCACCCTTTTCAGATCTAGAGATAAACCTCGATATATGATTAATGACTTTATGTACACAAATCTTGAAATATTGAAATGATGGTTATGAGGATTCACTCGATTTAATACTCAAGCGTCAGCTCCATGTGGACTAGGGTGGGACCTTCCATCAATTTTAAGCATGAAATTATGATTGTTGAAATATGATGTTGGTCTTGAATTGTTGAATTATGAATCTCAATCATGGATGTATAACCCCACTGAGGCCAATGTAGAATCTAGAACCCTAAAATGTTGGAAATGAAACTCATGCCCTACTCTTGAACTCTATCTGATAAACTAAGAATGTAATCTCTCCTATTTTGGTGATATATAGGAAAATATCTCCAAAATTATAACTCATGTGATGATACTTCCAATTTGATGATCTTGTGATTATATGTTGACCATGATACATGATTGCTTGATCTAGAATGATATGGATATTGTAATTGTGAGGATACCTGATGAGAATACTATGGTGATCTTGATGTTGAATACAAAAACTCAATCTTGATTGATGATTTGATTTTATTTTGGTAACAAAGTTGCTTTTAAGGTGGGGTGGATGTGATAAATTGGATTTCCTCTCATTCAATTTGTGTACCTATTGACTCGGTAAATGCTCTATTGTTGTCAATGACCTTTCCCATCCTCAACTTGATGAGTTAGAATCAATTTATGCTCAATTGATGAGTTGTGTTTGATTAAATATAGCTTTGTACCAATTTATGACTCTAATTTAGGTTTTGAACTAAGTGACATGCCTACTATGTATCACCAACTTCAACTCACATTTGAACCCTTTCAATGAACTGTTCTTTCTGTGATATATATGTAGAGGATTTAATTATGAATACAACGATGCAAAATTCATCTCAATTAGACTCTCAAAGCCCAAGATATGGCCAATCAAATATTACATTTTGATCTTTGATTTAACCTTTATTTTAATCTTTTCTTTAGCCCAAATTGGGCCCAATCTAGAAGTAGCTCACTACCTTCACCTGCTCCCCTTTCACTTGGCAATCCAAGTGTTGTCACCTTACCCAATAGAAAACCACTGTTTCATGAATTGTGAGCTGCAACCGTTGAATCAGCCAGTCGTGGATCTAAAACCTATTTGATGGTCATCCCAATCTCCCCTACCTCCTTACATATTTTCAAAAACAAGGGTGCCGACCTCACCTAACCCGCTCCCTTCTTCTACAATATTTCATGCCCAATTGTTTCCCCAAGTCGGTTCTTTTACTTCTATCCTTTATTCCCTTGATTTCACCTCTTCTCTCTTGGCGTTTCGTAAACCCTAGCCCCAAGGATATCCCCTCCTCATTTTTCCTCCATCTTAGAGCCCTTTTTTGTCATATTGCATTGGTGCCACCTCACTGCAATCTGAATCTACCAACAACTTCGTTGGGCCATGTCAGTTCGGGGCATCATTTCTTGCACAATTGGGGGGGCATTACCTCTTCCCACCCACTCTGTTGGAGATATACGTTACCACAACACTGTGTGGGAAATTAGGGAGACGTCTTGTGAGGATGAGTGGAAGTAATCCTCATATCTTTTAGGATTCATGGTGGACCGTGAATTAAAGGTTGAAATGGCCCTCTCCCTCCACCTCTCTTCTGCATAGGGTGATGTTTGGGGCGGGGGTGGCATCACTACTACAGAAGCAACATTCAATGTCGCTTTTCTGGGCGTCGGTTATTTAGGAAAACCGACGCCTATAATAATCAATGTCGGTTATTTATGAAAATCGACGTCTATATTCGAAGACCATCCAGACATGGATACCGCTTTGTATTCAGCGTCGGCTGGGTATAACAAACTGAGGCCTAAAATCGCCTCAGAAATCCAATTTTCGAGCAAAAAAAATTTGGCCCCAAAGTGTCACATACAGTGGCGGTTGTTTAACTATTAACCGACGCCTATTTAAGATGAAAATTTGTGCAAAAAGTTCCACATTCGGTGTCGGTTATCCTTTGATAACAGACGTTGATAATGGTTCCTGCTAAATAATTTAGGGTAAAGATTGTCCAATTGGACGTCGGTTTTTACAACCAACCAACGCATGAGAGTAATAGGCGTTAGTTTTGTAGATAACCGACGCCGTTGACCAACTTAATAAACCCGATCACCCGTCTCTTCCCCCTTTGTTCCCATTTCATCGTGATATTTCTCCTATGCTCGCCGCTCTCTCCTAAAATCGTCCGACGAGCCCCACTGCTGCTCGTCACCGCTGATGCTGGTGCACCTCTGCTCGCCGCCACCGCCGCCGTGTCCTCTTTTTGCTGTTGCCGCCACTACTGCTTGCTCTTCTCCTGGTGCCACTGCGAGCGCCGCTCTGCTCTGCTTTTCGCCTACTTTCCGCCGCTCGCGGTCGCTCTTCTCCACGCTAGCTCCAAGTAGCCCTAGCTCCTTACCCTAGCTCCTTCTCCCTAGCTCCTTACCAACAGCAAGCACGGTCGTGGCTGTGTTGGCCTACCATGGCCGTGCTTGCTATTGGTAATGATATGAACAAATCTTTATGTAATGCTTTATGAAATCCTTGGATACGAACAAATCTTTTGCTTGCATTTATTTGTGCTTCTAATCCTAATGTTTGACCTAATTCATTAAATTTTGATGCTTGTTGATATAAGATTTAAACTTGTCCATTATAGCATCCTAATTTGATTTGATTAAACCTAACATTGATGAAACCCTAACATCAATTGTGATGAAACCCTAACATTAATTGTGATGAAACCCTAACATGTACATATCTATTATTGTGTTCGTTGGCCTAGAAACCCATCCAAGATTTACTCATTAGGAGTAAATCTTGGATAGTCCCCAATTTGGGACTGTTCTTGAACACCTAATCTCACTTAGGATGTAAGTGTATAATGTGTATTGGGGTTTTGAGAAAATTTGGGTAGCATTTCCCCATTTGTTCTCTAAGTACATATGTACTTAGAGAACAGCGGGGAAATGCTGCCAAAATTTTCTTGAAAACCCAATACACATTATACACTTACTAGTGAGATTAGGTGTTCAAGGATGGTATAGGTGGTACACATTTATTATATATCAGAATGACATCACATGTGTTTGTTGGCCACAAAATATTGAATCTAATGATGACTTATATGTGTGCAGAGATCACAATGAAGGATTGTTAATTGATAAAAGATCACAATTTTAGAGGCATGCATGTTTATATTTTTTTATTGAAGCTAAATGTTTGCTTTTTTAATATCAATATCATTTTCAGATTTGATGTTTCATTATCTTCTAGTTAATACAAATGCTAAATGTTTGCCTTTTTAATGATATTTTCAAATGACTGACCATGATGAGCATGATGTCCATGATGAGCATGAAGTCCATGATGAGAATGATGTCCATGATGAGCATGGCGAGGATACCAATGTAAGTTCTAAAAACATATCATTTATTTCTATAAAATTCATTATCTTCTAGTTATGTCATATATCCCATATTTCTATATTGGGCTAATTTAGTGTTTTAATTTTTGTCAAATTTTAGGTTGATGATGCACATGTACCCACTGAAGCATTGGAGGAACTTGATGCGCATCACCAAACACATAACAAGAAAAGGGGCATCACTCTATTGAAGAAATTAATAGCGCTAAGTGGTAGTGGATCCATATTGGTTGTGGAGTTTGATAATGGAGGAAATACAATTGGAGTGAATCGCAATAATTTGGAAACTATCTTGGGGTTGTCACTCGAAGCCATTATGGTGTTTAAGTATGATAATTGGCATAAAGTTCCTTAGGCGAAGAAAGACATGATATGGAAGGATTTATGTGTTAGTTATTATTATTTGCAATTCTATTTTGTAGATTACAAATTATATTATTTGTAATTCTATTTTTGGATACTAGTTAATAACAATTCTATTTTACAGAATCTGTTTGCATTGGATGAGAAGCTACATCGTAAAAGCGTGATGCAACATGCTGGAAAGATGCTAAGGAACTATAGGACAAATCTCAAAAGAGAATACATAAAAGATGGTGATAAGAAGAAGAAGTCAGCGCTTGAACAGTGGAACTTCTTGGACAAATAAAGATTGGGACACGTTTGTTGCTTCAAGAAAATTTGAAGAATTCAAGGTATTAGGTGTCACTCCCAATTTAATTAATATACGTTATATTCCCCTATTCAAGATTAACATTTAGTTCTACTAACCAAATCATTAATGTGCATACTAACTAGGCCCTCAGTGAGGCGCAAAAAGCAAGGCGTGCACTGAATGTGCATGACCACACTATGGGTCCAAAGGGCTATGCAAGCGTTCGCCAAAGTCTACTGGCAGAGTCTGCTGCTACTCAGGAGTCCTCTACTACATGTGCCACACCCATGCCTCGCCATGATGTCTGGATAGCTGGGAGGCAAAACAAGAAGGGTAAAATAAAGAAGCCCATAACTATTGAGGCGGCTGTGAAAATGGTAAAATACAACTCTTAGAGCAATCGTTTGAATATTGATTATTTGTGGTGTTAACTTACCAATTTCTTTTGATGGTGATTAGCGTGAGCTGCCCGAGCAGAGGAAACAAGGCACGTTCATCCCTCAGGGCACAAGGGATGATTGATAGTTTCTCTGGGTAACCCATAGCATCCTGGTCGTGTTAGGGGTGCAGGCGCTGGTGTGGGCATCAAAGCATTCTTTGGGCCATCCCAGCGCAAACCTAGAGTGGGACATTCACAAGAATAGGTAACCTATTCTTTTTTTAGAATGTTACTACAAAAGGAAATTCAATAATAAGAAGCTAATGTTTCTTTTATCCATGTATAGGAGAATAAGAGAGTCGACGATATAGTTGCTAAGAAGGTCAATGATATAGTTGCTGAGAAGGTCAAGGAAGAAATAGTGCGGTGGCAGGCATCTCAGGCTTCCAATCACCCTATGGCGACCCACTCTTCTCCTGATGCACAGACTGAGAGTAATCCTGTAGACCTGCAGCCTAACACATCTGTTGTAAGTATTGTTTATGACATTGTAGGTAGTCTTTTCAAGATGATATGTATATATGTATAACATTCTTTATGTAAATTTGTAGGCGTTGAAGCCATCCCGCTTAAGAATGCAAGACTATGTTGTTGCAGAGGTGCAAGCTTACCCGTCCCTTCTTGGGGCAACGTTTCACAGGACTCCCATGCCACAGGGCTAAGTTCTTATGAGCCTGATACGTGTATTACCCGATTGGAGGGAAGCTACATTTCCATATGCCCACCCGGATATTGATACACTTGCTGAGGCAGAAGGAGGGGTGATATTGTGGCCCAAAGAAGATGTCGTCTACACTACCGAAATTGTAAGAAAACTTACATTACTTTGGATTGTTAATGTGTACATATGAGGTTAATTGATCTGAAATTATATATAAAGGTTCAAAAGAAGACACATGGAGCACCTAGGCCTCCACCTCCACTTCCTGCATTACCAAGTTGGGTTCCAACCGACCTAAAATACCCGTTAGATCCTGCTTGTAGGGGAGTGGCATGTTGGCTATGGGCACATAACATACATTGCCCTATAATTGTTTCTTTAGAAGCGAATTATGCAGGTCAATCATACGAAAGCTCTTTATTTATACAAGATATTATTGAGTTGTTTATATATGATTGGTTGAACACATAAAAGATAGAGACATGGATAAGGTGAGATCTTGTTTATACATCCATATACCTTATGTAAGATCTGGTGATCTGGTTTCTTATATATTAATGCATACGTAATACATGTTTTGCAGCTACTTATGCAAAAATCAATGCAAACAATTTGCATTTGACCATGTGGGATTTTTGATTCCATCATTGATTATTATGGTAGCTAAAGACCCTGATAGTGTTCAACAATACTGTATAGATTCTTTTAAAATTTTCGGTCAGCAACAGAAGACGATAATAATAGCTCCATTAAATGTCAATTAAGTTTACTTTACTTATAATTTGGACTTAAGAAAATTACATTTTTATTGTTGATTTTGAGTTATTAATTTTTAACTTTTTTACCTATAGAGGTAGGCATTGGGAGTTACTAGTTATTCTCCTCAAGACGTTCACTGTTTATTATCTAGATCCTACGGGGAGTACATTGAATACTAAAATTGGACACGTAATGTGATTGCCATTATTCTGGTGAGAAATATTTCATTTTTATATCTGTTAACATCCGTTGTTACATTACTATTTAATTAACTGTGTTACATTAACATGTAGGGGTTTAGATGCATTCAAAAAGGCTGGAGGAAAGGTCCCAAGGAAAAAGAATCAGCAAATAATTTGGGAGAACGTAAAAGTAAGTTCCCGACTACAATGTATATATTATTTATGTGAATTGTGCTTAGTTGTATTTTTTAATATTGTGTATGTTTCAATTTATAGTGTGCTACACAAGACAACGATTGGGCATGCACATACTATGTGGTACGATTTATGCAGATGATTATCCATTATGCCGCATTGGACATCGATACCATACATGAGGTATTATATATTGTCTCATTAGTTAGTATGAAATATAACAATCTTATTTTTATATTATTACTTATATATACATCATTCTATTTGTAGGTGTTTAAAACTGACCACACTATAGGTAAACGCTTAAAAGATGTACATGCTCCATATACGATGGAAGTATTAAATGAAGTAAGAGAAGAATGGGCAAGAGCCAAAAAAGTAGTGGCGATTGTAAGATATAATTGGGATGCTGATAGCGATGTTGAATGATATTTTGTAAATGAATATTTCTAAATGTTTATACATATCTGAATGTTTCTACATGTATTTGAATGTTTCTACATGTGTGAATGTGAGAATTGAATTGATGTCTGAATGTATCTACTTGTGTGAAAAGTATATTTGTTGATTTTGTAGGTTTGTGGCCTGTTTGTAGGCTGATATCAATGGATGTCGTAAACCTGCAGTTCAGAAAACTAAATTGCAGGTTCTCATCCTGCTGACCAGCCACAGCAGGCCAACAAACTGATAAGAAAAAAAAACATAGGCGTCGGTTATTTATGTAACACCATCCTCAAAGTCTTACATCGTCGGTTATTGGATAAAACTGCCGCCTAATATGACAAAC
Organism: Alisma plantago-aquatica; assembly: GCA_963693085.1. Taxonomy (NCBI): domain Eukaryota; kingdom Viridiplantae; phylum Streptophyta; class Magnoliopsida; order Alismatales; family Alismataceae; genus Alisma; species Alisma plantago-aquatica. The sequence continues at coordinate 126,110,835 of OY856411.1, forward strand.
AATGCGACCGTGCAGGAAAGCACGGCCGTGGTGGAAAAAGTGTCAGTTATTAGTACAAAACTGATGCCTATAGTACTAAACACGGTCGTGCAGGGAAGCACGTCCGTGGTGTCTGGGAATATGGTGTCAGTTTTTAATTGCAAACCAACGCAGAAAGTGTCCTAGATAGTGCCCTTTTTGTGGCACGAACCCTTTTGGCGTCGGCTTACTATACATAACCAACGCCTATCGGTGCCCTGCTGGCGCGTTTTTGGTGGCGCGAAGCCTTTTCGCGTCAGTTATAAAGATGACGCCGAAGAGTTCGACCTTTAGCGGTGCCCACATAGGCGTCGCTTGAGAACCGTCGCTAAAAGGGGTTAAACAACCAACGCCAAAGACATGTTCTGTAGTAGTGTCACCTTATGCATGCCTCTATCATTAATGTATTCAGCCAATCATAGATAAAAACTCAATAATATCTTGTATAAATAGAGAGCTTTCATATGATTGACCTGCATAATCTTCTTCTAAAGAAACAACTATAGGGAAATGTATATTATGTGTGTGTGGCCATACTACCATTCCCTTACAAGCAGGACCTAACGGGAATTTTAGGTCAGTTGGAACCCAACTTGGTAATGCGAGAAGTGGAGGTGGAGGCCTAGATGCTCTGGGTGTCTTCTTTTTAACCTGTATATATAATTTCATATCAATTGACCTCATATATACACATTAACAATTTAACGTAATGTAAATTTATCTTATAATTTTTGTAGTGTAGACGACATCCACTATGGGCCACAATATCACCCTGCCTTCTGCCTCAGCAAGTGTATCAATATCTGGGTGGGCATATGGCAATGTAGCTTCCCTCCAATCGGGGAATACACGTATCGGGCTCACACGAACGTAACCCTATGGCATTGGAGCCCCGTGAATTGTTACCCCAGGAAGGGACGGGCAAGCCTGCGTGTTTGCAATAATGTAATCTTAATTTTTTAAGTGGCATGGCTTTAACGCCTACAAATTTACGTAAAGAATGTTATACATATATGCATATCATCTTGAAAACATATCATCTTGAAAAGACTAGCTACTATGTCATAAACAATACTTACAGTAGATGTGCTAGGTGGTGGGTCTACATGATTACTCTCAGCATGTACATCAGGAGAAGAGTGGGTCGCCATAGGCTGATTGGAAGCCTGAGATGCCTGCCACCGCAGCATTTCTTCCTTCACCTTCTTAGCAACTATATCCTCGACTCTCTTATTTTCCTATACATGGATAAAAGAAACATTAGCTTCTTATTATTAAATTCCCTTTTGCAGTAACATTCAAAATAAAGAATAGGTTACCTCTTCTTGTAAAAGTCTCGCTCATACGACAAGTTTGCATTGGGATGGCCCAAAGAATGCTTTGATGCCCACACCAGCACCTGTACCCCTAACACATCAAGGATGCTCTGGGTTACCCAGAGGAACTGTCAATTCATCCCTTATGCCCTAAGGGATGAACATGCCATGTTTCCTCTGCTTGTGTAGCTCCCTCTAATCACCATCAATAGAAATCGGTAAGTAAACACCAAAAATAATCAATATTCAAACGATATGCGTTGTTGAGTTGTATTTTACCATTTTCACAGCCGCCTCAGCATTTACGTGCTTCTTTATTTCACCCTTCTTGTTTTGCCTCCCAGATATCCAGACATCATGGCAAGGCATGGGTGTGGTACCTGTAGTAGAGGACTCCTGAGTAGTAGCAGACTCCTCCTATAGTCTTTGGTGAACGCCTGCATAGCCCTTTGGACCCATTGTGTGGTCATGCGCATTCAATGCATGCCTTTCTCTTTGCGCCTCACTGAACGCCTAGTTAGTATGCACATTGATTTGGTTAGTAACACTAAAGGTTAATCTTGAATAGGTGAATACAACATATATTAATTAAATTGGGAGTGACGCTTAATACCTTGAATTCTTCTATTTGTCTTGAAGAAACAAACGTATCCCAATCTTCTTTGTCCTGGAAGTTCCACTTTTCAAGTGCTAACTTCTTCTTCTTATCACCATCTTTTATGTATTCTCTGTTGAGATTTTTCCTATAGTTCCTTAGCATCTTTCCAACACGTTGCATCATGCTTTTACGATGCAACTTCTCATCCAATGCAAACTGATTCTGTAAAATAGAATTTCTATTAACTAGTATCCAAAAATAGAATTGCTAATAATAGAATTTGTAATCTACAAAATAGAATTGCAAATAATAATAACTCATGCATAAATCCTTCCATATCAAGTCTTTCTTCGCCTGAGGACCTTTATGCCAATTATCATATTTAACACCACAATGGCTTCAAGTGACACACCTAAGATAGTTTACAAAATTATTGTGGTTCACTCCAATTGCATTTCCTACATTATCAAACTCCACAACCAATCTGGATCCACTGCCCCTTAGCGTTGTTAACTTTTTCAGTAGAGTGATGCCCCTTTTCTTGTTAACTTTTTGGTGATGTGCATCAAGTGTCTCCAGTGCATCAGAGGGTACATGTGCATCATCAACCTAAAATTTGACAAAATAAACACACTGAATTAGCCCAATATAGAAATATAGGATATATGACATTACTAGAAGATAATGAATTTCTATAGAAATATAGGATATGTTTTTAAAACTTATGGTATCCTCACCATGCTCATCATTGACATCATGGTGAGCCATCTGAAAATGTCATTAAAAAGGCAAACATTTAGCATTTATATTAACTAGAAGATAATGAAACATTATATCTAAAAATGATATTGATATTAAAAAAGCAAACATTTAGCATTTTATATAGTTCCCATATAAAAATGAAACATTGAAAAATGAAACATATAAAAAATATAAACATGCATGCCTCTAAAATTGTGATCTTTTATCAATTAACAATCCTTCATTGTGATCTTCGTGCACATATAAGTCATCATTAGCTTCAATATTTTGTGGAGTTGGCAACCCAACTGAGCATGGACTTGAGTCATCATACTTATCATAGTACTCTTCTTCATCTATAAGATCTTCAATGAACTGTCTTTTACAATGAAGAACAACCGACCATTTATCATTTGCAGGATCATCGATATAAAATACTTGTTTCGCCGGTGATGCCAATATGAATGGTTCACCCTTCTCGCCAATCTTTTTAAAGTTCACTAAAGTGAAACCCAATTCATCCACTATAACTCCTTTGGTATTATCAACCCAATTACATTTGAAGAGCAGAATTCTGAAATCTATGTAGTCAAACTCCCATATGTCTTCAATGACACCGTAATATGACATTTTAGCTTCATGTGGACTCTTGTCCTTTGCACTTGCAAAATACATGGTCGATGCTTGAAGGGTGACCCCATTGTTTTGGACTACACTCTTACCATCTTGGCCCTTTGTGTAATATGTGAACCCATTAATGTCAAACCCTTCATAAGACATAACATTCGATTTTGGTTTAAAGGTGAGGTATTTGATAGTTTTCGTAATATCATCTGGTGTTTGAGATAGTTGATGTAAGACTTTATCTTCATCCCACTTAGTAAAAGTATTGTTATGCTCTCTAGCAAGCCACATTGAACTGGCTCAAGGATGTTGTCTCTTGATGAAATTGGTATGTTCCTCGATATAAACACTCACTTCGTCCATGTTGTGTAAAATATATAAGTGACCTTGTTCCAAATTCCCACGGCTGATTACTTTCACCTGTGATCCCAAAATTCCTTTGCCCTCCTCAATATTCTTGTCATTAAAGGGAGTTTCATTACCACTCAGAAAGTTATTGCAAAAATCCATAACCTCTCTCGTCACATAACCCTCAATAATACTCCCTTCAGGCCAATAACAATTTCGAACATCACCTTTAAAAATTCTCATGTATTGTTCAAAAGGATACATCCAATGCAAGAAAATTGGTCCCAACATTTTCACTTCCCTAGTCAAGTGGACAACAACATGTACCATGATATCAAAGAACGAAGGAGGGAAATACATCTCAAGCTGACATAGGGTAACAACCACTTCTCTTTGCAAATTATTGAGAGTATCAGGGTCAATAACTTTGCTGCACAGACTGTTGAAAAAGAAACAAAGTCTGGTGATTGCAAACCTTACATGCTTTGGCAATATAGATCGAATTGCCACGGGCAATATTTGTTGCATTAGAGTGTGACAATCATGAGATTAAAGACCTATCAACTTCAGATCTTTCATTAATACCAATCTACAGATGTTGTATGAGTAACCCTATGGCACCTAAACATTTTCCAAGCATTCACAAAAAGCTTTCTTCTCTTTTCTAGACAACGTGTAACAAGCAGGAGGTAAGTATGTTCTTTTATTACCCATTTCATGTAATTCTATTAATTCTGACCTTATTTCCATTTCACGTAGGTCCAATCTTGATTTTATCCCATCTTTAGTCTTACCTGGTATATTCAACAGAGTACCAATGACGCTATCACAGACATTTTTCTCAACGTGCATGACATCAATACAATGCCTGACTGTCAAAGAACTCCAATAAGGAAGATCCCAAAATATTGACTTCTTCTTGAATGAAGAATTGTCACTTCGTGTGGCCATAGTACATTATGATCTCTTACCAAATTCATTGACAATATCTTTTACTCTTTCATAAACAACATTCCCTGGTATAGGTTTAGGTGCACTACGTTCCTCATTCCATCCATTGAATGCTTTGCGCTTCCTACAATACGGATGGAATTTTTAAAGAAACCTTTGATGACCAAGATATGCAGTCTTGCCGCCATGTTTTAGTTTGATTGAATCAATGTTCTCTTCACATATAGGACACGCTTTAGCTCCTTTGACACTATATCCAGACAAATTCCCGTATGCTGGAAAGTCATTAATAGTGCAAAACAACATAGCATGCAAAAAAATTTCTCTCTTTGTGAAGCATCATAGGTCATCACACCTTCACCCCAGAGTTTCTTTAAGTAATCAATCAGAGGTTCAAGATAAAAATCGATATCATTTCCAGGTTGTTTAGGGCCCGATATCAACAATGACATCATAACGTACTTATTTTTCATACACAGCCAGGGAGGAAGATTGTATATAACAAGCATGACTAGCCAAGTGTTATGTTGGCTGCTCAATGTCCCGTATAGATTCATCCCTTCTGTACAAAGCCCAAGTCTTAGATTCCTATCTTCTTCACCAAATTTGGGGTACAATAGATCAATCTTCTTCCATTGTGGGGAATGAGACGCATGTCATAGGATCCCATAATTATTTTTCTTAACATCTGCATGCCACCTAAAATTCTTCGCATCTACCGGATCTACAAACAAGCGTTGAATCCGTGATATTATAGGTAGATACCACATCACCTTGACAGGAGAACCACTTTTGGACTCCCCCAAAGTCGTCAATTTATACTGTGATGCACCACATTTTGGACATTCTTTCAAATCCACATAGTCCTTTTGAAATAATACACAATCATTCGGGCATGCGTGTATCTTCTTGGCCTCCATTCCCATTGGGAACAACAATTTCTTTACCCGGTATGTTGAGATTGGCAGCTCGTTTCCTTCAGGAAGCAATTCTTTCGACAAAGTCAACAATGAAGTGAAGCTTTTGTCACTCCATCTATTGTTAGCTTTCAAGTTATAAAATCAACACATCTCTAAGCTTTGTAAACTTAGTACAACCTATCTATAATGGTATCTCAGCATCATGCACAATGCTTTTAAAGATGGGAGGTGGATCGGTGTGCTCTACACCACAACTATCTAGCATCACACCAATTATGTCTACTGGAACTTGTTCATTCACATCTACGTCATCGAAGACAATTTCTTCTTCCACCCAAGCACTACTATCGACATCCACTGGTTTCAGGTTTGAAATCTCTCCATGCCAGTGCTATTCTGTATAGCCTTGTACAATCATGTTGCACATGACATGACTTTTGATTTCGTCACCAGTGCTGACTTTCAAGTTGTTACCGCAATGCCTATGTGGACAGTAGAACCTATCTCCAGGTTGTTTCCTATGTTCCTCGGAAAATCTAACAAACTGATCAAGGCTAGATATAAACTCTGGGGTGCAGTGATTATGAATAGACATCCATGATCTATCCATTTTATTATCAAAGAGAAAACAAGTATATATTAGGACAAGATTAGGGTCTAGGGTTAACAAATACATGTGATGTCATTCTTATATATAATAAATATACATGTACCACCTATCCCATCCTTGAACACCTAATCTAACTAGTAAGTGTATAATGTGTATTGGGTTTTCAAGAAAATTTCGGCAACATTTCCCCGTTATTCTCCAAGTACATATGTACTTAGAGAACAAATAGGGAAATGCTATCAAAATTTTCTTGAAAACCCAATACATATTATACACTTACATCTTAAGTGAGATTAGGTGTTCAAGAACAGTCCCAAATCGGGGACTATCCAAATTTACTCCTAATGAGTAAATCTTGGATGAGTTTCTAGGCCAACAAATACATGTATGTTGTCATTCCAATACATGCAATCCTAGTTTCATCACAATTGATGTTAGGGTTTCATCACAATTTTAGGTATCAGACAGAGTATGTCGATGTAAGTGTTTCATCATGCAATAGGGATTTATGTAGATGTTAGGGTTTCATCACAATTGATTTCATCATAATTGATTTCATCATAAGATTTGAACATAATTGATTTCATCATATAATTGAACATAATTGATTTGAACATATTAATTGATTTCATCGTATAATTGAACATAATTAATTTGAACATAATTGATTTCATCATATAATTAATTTCATCACAAATTCATAATTGTTTTCATTTGAATATATACCCTCTTCTTCTTCCTTCTCTCTCCTTACCAACAACAAGCACGATCGTGTGGGATGGCACGGTCATGGCTGTGGTGGCCAACCACACGGCCGTGCTTACTGTTGATAAGGACGGAGAAGAAAGAAGAAGAGCAGGCTATTGGATCAAGAAGAAGATGGCCTACTGTTGGTAACAACATGGAGACGGAGGCGGCAGTGTGAGGAGAAGGGTGTCGAGCACACCAGCGGTAGGAGAAGGGCATCTAGCACACCAGAGATAGGAGAAGGGAGCTGAGCAGAGAAGGAAAGGTGTGGGCGGGGAGCAGAGAAGCAGCAGCAGGCGGTGGCGGCGGCAAGCAGCAACATGCGGCGCGGAGGTAGGGGCCAGCGGCGGTGACGCAGCAGGGGTCGGGAGTCGATCGCGGAACAATGAAACAGAATAAAGGGGAATTAGAGTACTCTACTATGCGCGGGGGCTATTAAGTTACTATAAGGTGTCAATTATCTATAACAACCAACACCTTTACTATTCAGCATCAGTTATCCCAATAAAACCAACGTCAATTTACCCTAAAAATTTTGGCGGGGAGGGCGCACGAACCCTTATTAGCATCAGTTATCCCACGACAACCAACGCCCATATGGTAAAGTTGGCACGCAATTTTTACCTTCTTTAGGTATTAGTTATTAGTTAAAACACCGACGTTGTATGTTACACTTTGGGGGCAATTTTTTTCGCTCGAAAAATTTGGATTTCGTGGGCTATTTTAGGCGTCGGTTTTGTTTCTTCAGCCGACGTTGAATAGAAAGTGACACCCGTGTCTGGCTGGTCTTCAAATATGGATGTTGGTTTCCCTTAATAGCTGGCGTGTAATGATTATCAGCGTCGGTTTCGTTAAATAATCGACACCCCAAAAAGTGACGTTGAACGTTGTTTCTGTAGCAGTGATCGCCTTGTTTGAGTCTTGGTTAAGTAATAACACTCTTGGTTGTGAAAGAGCCAAAGAGTGTTGTGTGTCTTGAACCCAAGATGGGGTTGTGTCGAGTCATGAGGTATATAAGGGAGTGCCTATCTGCTTGGAAGTGACAGAGGAGGCCCCATATTGGATTCAAAACTTTTTGGAAGAATACATATCGGGCTAAGAACCTTAAGTAAGTGAGGCATATCAGTTTATATGTTCCTTAAAAAAGTTGTATCAGTTTGCAAATAAATTGATATTGGGTTGTGATATCTGAAAAACCCTAATCGGCTACAAGGGGAAAACCTAACCCTAATTATTAGAGGTTTGCAATTTGAATGATTGTCTTTATGGAATGGTGATAATATTTAGTTGATATTTCTTTTACCATGAAATCCTAACTATGCAGGAATTATGAGATGATGATCATAGCCAGGTATGAGCTATGATGATTTAGCATGATTCTGATTAAATAGGCCTTATGAGCCATGTGAAATACTTGTACAAGAAGTATGATATATATGGGTCTGATGACCTAGAGATAATTGTTGCCTGGTAAGAGGTGACATTATTCAATGATGAACTGAGGGTTTCATACCCAAGACATGTGATCATGATAATGAAAATGTTGAAGGGATGAGATTCCCAGTAATGTGTTCAAGGGATTTAGATCCCATGATGGGTGTAACAAGATGTATTCCAATTGATACAAGATCGCTTGAAAAATGTGTTACACCTTTCTTTGTAGAATTTATCTATAGTTCATGTTTGTAACTTGGTTGATGCTAAAAGATGTTGTAATGCACTTAACTTATCAAGTGAAACTAATAATGTAGTTTTCCCTGGCCATAGATCCCTTCAGTGTTAGGACTTGCTGGATAGTTGAACGAGTTTTACTTAGAGTGCATATTCTTTAATATGTGAGGGTGTAAGTCGAGTATCTCCTTACTCTCTTTAAACATTAAGATTGGATTCGGACCAAACCCTACCAAGAGTACAATTAGGATTGGTTATGGACCATACCCTAATAAGAGTGTGGTTGCATGCCATTACTCAATGACAATCAGGATTGACTACGGGTCATACCCTCATATGAGAACAACTTGAGGTTGTATCTATCCAATGTTAAGTCTATATACCTAGGCTAGCTAAATTGTAGTTTGACTCATAATGTCACTGTCAGTAATCTCATATGGACCGAGAAAGGAGAGGTCATGGATTCTGGCGCTTCCATGGACCTTGTATGGCATTGATGCTACCTAATTTAGGTTGGTTGGAGAATGAACGGTATACCTCATATCCTTAGGCCATAAGATTGATTTTTGAAAGATGTAATATTTTGTGTGACATATTTTCTTAAGGATCGAATACGGAAACATTGAATGAGGATGCAATTGCTTTTGTATGTTATAGTTGATAAATGTTATACATGTTCCTTATATTATTTTAAAAGAGATTAGATAATCTATTTCTCAGTCATAGATATTTGAACTACTTGAATGATAAGATTTCTCTACTCTGCATATAACAAGTAGTTATACATATTTAACTCAATAAATGTTTCTTCTTCTCTCTTTCATGAAGACTTATATATGATAATAATATTGTTGGAGGAGAGTTATATCCCCTGCTGAGATATGAATATCACCCCATTGGTTTCCACACTTTTTAGGTGGATGTGCATGAGGAGGTAGAGGCTGTGCAATAGAGAGTGGGCATCAACAGAAGGATAGTAGTAACAACTCATATTGAGTGTGATGTTATGTGTCATGTAGAAATAGAGTCCTATGCATTGTCCTTGTACTTTCAGGTCCTTGGGAGATAGTGCATAAATAGTTTTATAATTGATTTGATATTTTGGATAGAATGCCTCGATGGATAATGTTGGTTTTTGATATGTTTTGGTAGAGCAACTGATACCTCATATCCATGCGATGTAATGAATTGATGTATGTATGAAGAGAATCATGATGTATATATGGCTTTGATTCTTTTTATGAAGCATTTTCTGGTAGTGGATCGCTTGGTAAAAAGGTTTTAAATTTTAATGATTTTTAGTAGCCCTCTGCTAATGGTTATTTCCGCATAGTTTTGTGTGATGTCATTGTCAATTTGATAACAGTTGTCACAATTTTTGGTATCAAAGCTAGGTTCACTAAGTCTACAGGGATGTATGATTAAGGTTGTTGAGTTTGTTCTAGTGTCCTCTAGTTTATCTTATAGGGACTTCTTCTTATATAGAAGAAGCAGGAGAAGAAGAAGAAGAAGTAAAGCTTAAAGTTGACTAGAGAACAGGAGAAACATGTTGCTGAGAGAAATGTTGTTGCACCAGGAGAAGGTGTAAGGGAACAAGGGAGAGAAGAACAAGTGCCTGAGAATCCCCAACTACATCAGAATGTATTGGAGAACCATGTGTTTCATTCTCTCTTTGGGCATTTCATGATGACGCTAACGCATATGGCAGACAGGATACCATCACCACCACCTAGGGCACCAGTCTCAAATATAGAATCTTTGGGTTATGGTAAGACATTCAAACAATTACGCCATGTAGGAGATATGGAATATGTTGGAACAACTAACCCAACAGATGCAAATCTATGGCTCACTAGAGAAAGCTTTTAAGATCCTTGGCATCCCAGAAACTGACAAAGTTAGGCATGTTGTGTACATGTTGAAGGGAAGTGCTTGTCATTGGTGGACCATTAAAGAGGAGAAAAGGCCTGGTGTTGTGGTCAGATGAGAGGAATTCTGATGTCAGTTTGTCAATAGGTACTTTCCTCAGACGTACCTAGATGAGAAAATTTCACATTTTGAGCAGATCAGGTAAGGGCCTATGAAGATCAATGAGTATAAAGCTAAGTTCATGGAGCTTCTGTGGTTCTATCCGCACATGGCTACTATGAATTAGGTGAGGGTTTGACATTTTGAGAAGGGTCTGAATGTTGAGTTATCCACATCTGTAACTGATTTGGAGAATAGGGAGAGATTTTCTACATTTGTGGATTTGGTTGGGAGGATAGAAAGGTTAGTAACCAAGAAGCATGAAGCCAACTTTAGGAAAGGACCTCCCTAGTTCCAAGGACATAGGTCTGAGATTTATACGAAACCAAGGTTTCCTACACCGTCAGCACCATAGAGGTTCAGTGCTCAGACACAGTGGACGTCAAGTAAGGGTAGAGTTTGTAGTTATCTGCCTATTAGAGCCCATAGTGCGGTATCAATGTCAGTGATAGGACCTTCTAGTCCACAACAAGAAACCCAAAACCGCCACAAGTTTGGGCAGATATGACATCTGATAAGGGATTGTCCAGTAAGAGACACTGAGGTAACCCAAAAACTGAGGTAGAGTCTAGAAGGATCTCAGAGACAACAGTTCAATAGTGGTGTAGGAGGATGAGGATGTGGATATGCATCTCAAGTAGGTTTGTCTGCACAAGGAAATAGAGGACGAGATCGAGAACAGGCAATGATAAGATTCCATGCTATGAGTCAGCCAGAGGTAGTAGTCTATCCATGAGTTATTATAGATCAGATGGAGTTATTTCATTCTGATATGTCTTCATCTTGTTTCATATCTATTTTGGTTGACCCGGGTGCTACACACTCCTTTATCACTTGTGAAGTGATTCATAATTGTCTTTTCCTATTAGTCATAGAACAAATAATTTGTTGTTAGAAACTCCATTAGTTAGTTTTGTAGTGTTGTAAAAGGTATGTTCCCCTTGTGTTCCTTCTTTCTCATGAAAAAACATTTAAGTGGATCTTTTACCACTTGAGATGCATGGATTTGACGTAATCCTTGGGATGGACACCTTAGAAAAGTATAAAGTAGTCTTGGATTGTGGTTCCAAGCAAGTAATGTTCAAATATGGTGATGATACATGGATCTTTCCGGGAGATAGGAAGATTCTTATAACATGTCTAATATCAACAATGGTAGCTAAGAGACTTTTGTGACATGGATGTGAGGCATTCTTGGCACATGTGGTGGATACCAAGGTAGAAAGTCCTAGTAGTCCATAAGTGTCAGTTGTTAGGAAATTTGAGGATTGTTTCCTAAGGAATTTTTTGATGTTCCTCCACCTTAAGAGATTCATTTCAAGATCAATCTAGTTCTCTGTACGCAAGCAATAGCCCAAACACCATATAGGATGGCTCTAGCTAAGATGGCATAATTAAATAAATAGTTACAAGAGTTACTTGATAACGGATTTATTCATCCGAGTACATCACCGTGGGTTCTTCGGTACTTTTTGTAAAGAAGAAGAATAGGTCGATGAGGTTTTGTATACACTATAGATAGTTAAACAAGGAGACAATAAAGAACAAGTATCCTCTGTCGAGGATAGATGACTTGTTTGACTAGTTGTGTGGTGCAACAATATTCTCTAAGATAGATCTAAGGTAAGGATATCATCAGTTACAGATTAAGGAGGATGACATACCCAAATCAACTTTTAGGACAAGGTATGGTCATTATGAGTTTATAGTTATGTCATTTGGACTAACTAATGCACCATCAACATTTATGCATTTGATGAATAGAGTGTTCTGGACATTCCTTCATCAATTTATAGTGGTTTTTATAGATGGCATTCTAATATATTGTCGACATAGCTAAAAGCATGAACAACATCTTCGTCAAGCATTGACTTTGTTAAGACAACAGAATTTGTATGCTAAATATAGCAAGTGTGAGTTTTGGTTGTTAGAAGTGTCTTTTGTAGGACATATCATATCTACTAAGGGTATTTGTGTTGATCCTAAAAAGGTGGATTCTATTCTAGAATGGGAACATCCCAAGACATCAACAGAGATTCCCAATTTACTAGGCTTGGCATGTTACTACAGGAGGTTCATCAAATACTTAAGTTCTGTAGCATTACCCCTAACTAGGTTAACCAGGAAGGATCTTCCTTTTATCTGGAATGGAAAGTGCCAACGTTCTTTCCAGTTGTTGAAGAAAAGGTTGACTAGTGCACCGGTGTTAGTTTTACCTGAGCAAGGAAAAGGATACATAGTCATTTGTGATGCTTCAAAGAATGGTTTGGGATGTGTGTTTATGCATGATAAAGAAGTGATTTCTTTTACTTCTCGACATCTTATGAAACACTAGGATAATTATCCAACACACGAATGGGAGTTGGCTGTAGTGATTCATGTCTTGAAAATCTAGAGACAATACCTGTATAGGGAGAAGTGTTAGATTTTCCAAGACCATAAGAATCTAAAGTACATTTTTTTGTAGAAAGAGTTCAACATGAAACAGCATCGTTGGATGGAACTAATCAATGACTATGATTGCATGATTGATTATCATCCAGGAAATGCTAATGTGGTGGCAGATGCGCTACGCAGAAAGTCTTCATCTTCATTCACAGCTAAATCACAACTGAATTCTTTAGTGTGTTATAAATGGGACATGCTAGTCTCCTTGGGACAGATGAATGCATGGTTGGAAGTATCTTTCATAGCCATATTGTTGGAACAAATGCAAGTGAAAGCTACACTGAGACAATAGATCAAAGAAGCACAATAGGTTGCACTGTGATACCACAGATCAAATCAGAATATGGCAATGAGAAGTGGGATGGCTTCCATGAGTTAGAAGATGAGATAGTTTGTTACCATGGTAGAATCTTGGTACCTAATGTCAATGATCTAAGGAAAATAGTTATGGAATCATCTCACTCATCTATGTATGCTATGCATACAGGAAGTACCAAGATGTATCACAATCTAAAAGATATTATTGGTGGCTTAGTTTAAAGAAAGATGTAGTCGAGTTCATTATGTGACGTCCAGTGTGTCAACAAGTTAAGGATAAGCACCAAAATCCTACAGGAACATTATAATCATCACCTATACCACAATGGAAGTGGTATCATGTGACAATGGATTTTGTAGTTGGTTTGCGTAGAACAGCCAAAGGTCATGATTACATTTCGGTAATTGTTGACAACTTGACAAAGTCAGCACATTTTCTTTCTATTAAGACAACCTACACTATTGAGAAACTTGCACATATTTATGTAGATGAGATAGTGCGGTTGCAAGGAGTCCCAACAACAATTGTCTTTGACAAAGTTCCTCAGCTTACAAGTCACATTTGGGAGCGATTACACACAACTTCGGGTATGTAGTTAAAGTTTAGTAATACTTTCCACCTGCATACAAATGGACAATCGGAAAGGACTATACAAACTTTGGAGGATTTTCTTATAGCATGTGTTATTTAGTTTGTAGGTACTTGGGATATACATCTGAGTTTGATAGAATTTTCCTACAATAACAGTTATCAGAAAATTATTGACATGACACCATATGAAGCATTGTATGGTAGACATTGTAGATCTCCGTTATGCTGGTATGAAATAGGTAAATACCAACTTCTTGTTCCTAAACTTTTGCAACTAACAAATAAAAAGATTAAAGTGATACAACAATAGTTAATGGCAGTACATGATAGATATAAGTCATATGTTGGTAATCGTCGTAGACCTTTAGAATTCCAAGTAGGGGATAGAGTGTATCTAAATATTTCTACTTGGAAAGGTGTTCTCATATTTGGGAATAAGGGTAAGTTGTCACCTTGATAGCATGTGTTGGAAAGGTAGCCTATAAGTTGGAACTACCAACTGATCTACATAGACTACACCCAGTATCTCATGTATCTATGTTGAGAAAATGTCACCCTAATACCAAGCTTATGTAACAACCTATATAGGTAGAATTACATGATGATATATCCTATGTGTAAGGATCCTTTTTTATTCTTGTTAGAAGAATCAAGAAGTTGAAAAAGAAAGACATATTACTTGAGAAAGTTCTTTGGCATCATCGTGGTGTTGAAGAAGACACATGGGAGCTAAAGGAAGAGATGAGGAGGAAGTACCCTTCTCTTTTCTCTTGATATTTTGGGGACAAAATCCTTGTTAGTGGTTGATAACTTGGAACAACCCATACTTGGGTTTTGGGATAACCCTAGAATCTTTGCCTAAGTAAGTTTCTTAGAACCTTGTCTTAATGTTTTGAAAAGTAACTAAAACTTAAGGAGAGTTTAATTCTCAAGTTTGAGTTTGTTTGCAAATTGTTTGTGCTTTATATGATAGTTATGGTGCAAATTGTAATTTACCCAAAATATCGGGTTGATGTGCAAACTGTCACCTATAGAGTGACCCTTCTCTCTCTTAGCATCATTTAGAGGAGAAATAAAGTAGGGGGCACATTGTTTGAGTCTTAGTTAAGTAATATCACTCTTGTTAGTGAAAAAGCCAAAGAGTGTTGAGTGTCTTAACCCAAGATGGGGTTGTGTCGAGTTATTAAGTATATATGTGAGTGCCTATCGTCTTAGAAGCCATAGAGAAGGTCCCATATCATGTTAGAAACTTTTTGGAATAATTCATATTGGGCTATGAACCTCAATTAAGTGAAGCATATCGATATAGATGTTCCTTAAAAAATTTGTATCAATTTGCATATAAATTGATATTGGGTTGTGATATCTTGTCAAGCAAGATTTCCAATGGGTGATATATTATCTTTGTATTATCCACATGATTTTTGCATGTTGACATAATTATGGATGCATGGAGTCACCATGCATGGACATGTGTCACCTAAGTGCATATGGTGGTAACACCTCACATACACTCTCTCTTGAAACTGAACTATATAAAGCCTCTCTTTTCACCTACTAGTGAAACCTTTCGAATCTCATATCATCCCTCTCTTGGTGTATTACCATAGAATCTTTAGGAACATGAAGGAGTTTGAGCATAAAGCCTAAGCTGAAGCCATGGTCATCTTCAACCTTCGGTGGACTATGCTTCTCGGGTCATGGTTCCTTTCTTTCTTTTCTTCTTAATCAAGTTCCTAACTACGATATGTTCTATCATATAGGTGTTGTGATCAAGTCTTGGACTTTTTATAAGCCATCTTCAATGTTGGGAACGTGAAGATCTGGAGATTAAATCTCTTGTGATGATCTTGAGGTGGGTTATATAACTTGAACTCAACTCTATTATTATTCACCTTCAATCATGCAATACTTGAGGATTCCTTTTTAATTTTGAATTTCCTTGGTTGAATAATGATTCTATGTGATCTAATGGATATATGGGGCTATTTTCAATGAACTAGAGTGTTACTGGATGAAGGGTTGAAGCTTGAAGATGATGGAATCTTCCATGCACAAACTGATATATGTTTAAGAAACTCTAACATGATATGGGGTTATGTGAGGGGAAGCTGATACACATGAGGTCCTAAACCATTACCGGTTTACTACATGTGAGGGACAATCGTCCTTACTGTTGTCTAGCCTGTTACCTAAGACTATGATGGGGGTAGGCCGATATCTTGAAAAGTTGAGTAAAGATATGAAGTCAATAGGGCTAACCTGATATGCCCTAACCCCTCCAACCTGACATCAATGTGAAGGGTGACATACTTCTTTGAGTCTAAGGCCAACACTCCATGTGAAGGTGTGTGAGACACACTCCTTGAAGTCATGGTCGACACACCAAGTAGTAGTGAGGTCGGTACCTTGATAGGTGAAACTATATAAGGGTGTTTATGATGGCTAATCTGATACTGTCAAAGCCTTAGAGGCCGATATCACTTGGTGATAGATACGGTGACACAATAGATGGTGCTATGGTCAATACACTAGATGACAGTGTGGCCAATACCCTAGAGTATACTATGGCTGACACACAAAGACATAGGGTGGTTGATACCCTAAATGTAAGGTCACGATGTTATGCTTAAGTGAGGTGAAAATATTATGCTAAAGTGTGAAGAAAGTGATGCACCAAGGTATGTTGAAAGTAATCCACCAAGATATTATTTGTGGCTGATATCACTTGAAGCACCACAAATTGATATCACCTTCAACACCTCAAAATTGATATCACCTTAAGCACCTCAAAACCAATATCACCTTAAGCACCTTTAAACTGATATCACCTTTATGTGCCATGACTGACACAAGTGAAGAGTGTCATGGCCGAGAATTGTGTCTAACTTGACACAAAGTGAGAAGCTTAAGTCGACACAAATGAATGTGTCTAGCCCAACACAAGGGTTAGTGTGTTGGCCGATACACTTTGATGAGTGTAGGCTGACACAAGGTGAATATAATCAATTGATACACTATAAAGTAATGATATGGATACACTTTGATAAGAGTAGGATGATAAACCCTAAAGAGGGTCAAGCCAATGTAATAAGTATGTTGAAATCAATATCCTAGTAAGGATGAGAGAGAAACTTATACTAATCATATGATAAAGGTAATACTTCATGATGATAATCAATTAATGATCATTATGAGAGTAATTAAGTATGATTGGATTCTTATGGAAATAAAATAAGCTCTTATGATGTGAATTAGGGTTTGGTTGACAAATATAAACTTGAAAATCCTAATAGTCTACAAGGGAAACCCTAACCCTAATTATGATAAGGTTGCAATTTGAATGATTCTCTTTATGGCATGGTGATAATATTTACTTGATATTGCTTTTACCATGAAATCCTAACCATGCAGGAACTATGAGATTATGAGCATAGCTAGGTATGACTATGATGATTTATCATGATATAGATTAAATAGGCCTTATGAGCCATGTGAAATACTTATACAACAAGTATGATATATATGGGTCTGATGACCTAGAGATGATTGTTGCATGGTAAGAGGTGACATTGTTCAATGATATGCTGAGGATTTGATACCCGATACATGTGATCATGATAATGAAAATGTTGAAGGGAAGAGATTCCTAGTAATGTGTTCAAAGGATTGAGATCCCAGTATGGGTGTAACAAGATCTATTCTAATTGATACAAGATCCCTTGAAAAATGTGTTACACCTTTCTTTTTAGCATTTTTCTATTATTCATGCTTTTAACTTGGTTGATGCTAAAAGATGTTGTAATGCGCTTAACTTATCAAGTGAATTAAAAATATAGTTTAACCTGGCCATAGATCCATTCAGTGTCAGAATTTGCTGGATAGTTGAACAAGTTTTACTCAGAGTGCATATTTTTGGATATGCGAGGGTGTAAGTCAAGTATCTACTTAATCTCTTTAAACATTAGGATTGGCATCGGGCCATACGCTAACAAGAGTACAATCAAGATTGGTTACAAACCATACCTTGATAAGAGTGTTTCTACATGCCATGACTCAATAATACAATCAGGATTGACTATGGGTCATACCCTGATAGGGGAACAACTACAGGCTATATCTCTCTAGCATTGATCCTATATACCCAGGCTAGCTAAATTTCAATTTGACTCATAATATCACTACCGGTAATCTCGTACTGACTAAGAAAGGAGATGTCGTGCAGTCTGACTCTTCCATGGACATTGTATGGCACTGATGCTACCTAATTTAGGTTGGTTGGAGCATGAGCGGTATACGTCATCTCCTTAGGGCATAATATTGATTGTTGAAAGTTGTAATCAGTCGTGTAGCGTATTTTCTTAGGAATCAAATATGGAAACATTGAATGAGGCTGCAATTTCTTCTGTATTGATCAATGTCATACATGTTCTTTATATTCCTTTAAAAGTTATTAGATGATCTATTGCTCATTCATAGATATGTGAACTACTTAAATGACAAGATTTCTCTACTCTACATATAACAAGTGGTTATACCTATGTAATTCAATAAAGGTTTCTTGTGCTCTCTTTCATGAAGATTTATTTGTGATAAAAATATTGTTGGCAGAGATTTATATCTTCTGCAGAGATATGGATCTCACCCCATGGGTTTCCACACTTTTTAAGTGGATGTGCATGAGGAGGTAGAGAACGTGCAGTAGAGAGCGGGCAACAACAACAAGGAAAATAGTAACAACTTAGGTTAAGTGTGTTGTTATGTGTCTTGTAGAAATAGAGTCTTATGTGTTGTCCATGTACTCTCAAGTCCTTGGGAGATAGTACGTAAATGGTTTTATAATTGATCAGAGATTTTGGCTAGAACACCTCAATGTATAATGTTGATTTTGTATATGTTTTGGTAAAGCAACTTATATATCATATCCGTGTGATGTGATGGATTGATGTATGTATGAAGAGAACCATGATGTATATATGGATTTGGTTCTTTCTATAAAGAGTTTTTTGAAAACCTTGATTTTCTCTCTCCTTTATTGTACTCTTCCTCTCTCATCAAGTGACTTATACTCAATTGAATATCAATTACATAGTTTGATTATGGTTATACTTCCTTTTAGTCACACCAATGATCATTTGAGATGTTTGACATTAATTGCCCTTTTCGAGCTAAGTTCCACACTTCAATGTGTCACCATATTATTATATATGTTAAACCTACTTCAACAAGCTCTCCTCGACACAAACTGTGTATGCCTTACGACGAGACGCGGACATTCCTCATGCTGTGGTTCCCTCCGGTCCGTTCCCGGGTTGGGTTAGGGGAACATCCTTGCGATTTTCTTCGCGGATCCAAACGTGCTCACAAGGCGCACAATAAGAATAAGACCGATAGAGACTTCATAAGGGACCATTTGAGCTGCAGATCGTAATGCTCCTAGAAAGGCATATTTCGAATAGAGGGGAGTGAAAGTTCCCAACAATCGGCATTCTCATACCCCACCCCTGAACCGTACGAGCATTAGAGGACTCAAATACAAATCTAGTGGCCCAAAAATCACCCAAATCAGGATTATAAATCATGAGATATGGCTATTTGAATGCCTCCATCTAATGTATTATGTTATTTGGATTTTGGAACCTTTTTGGGCCCAAATACAAATCGGGGCCCAGTTGCTTGTCCACCCTCCTCCGTTCCTCTTCAGGAAACCAGCGAACTATAGGGAGAGAGTTTCCCTGCCTCCACCCAGACTGGGTAAAGGACGGAAAACCCTAGTTTGCTCCTTATATACCCCCTCCCTGGATTGCCCTTCTCCCGTTTTTCCTAGCCTTCTCGTGCCGCCAACTTTCCTTCTCCCTCCTTTGTTCTTTATCCTGCTCACAGAAAGAGTGCTTCCACAGCCAATGAACAGCTGCTACTCACACATCCAGGGCGCCGTCGGCCCTAGTCATCCACAACACACGGCTTGCCACTTGTCTCCACGCTCAGGTCGGCCGCCAAAGCTCCTTCTCTTCCCCGCCTCCCTCAGATACATGTGGGCGCACCCAGCAGCAGACCCCTCCTACCCAGCCACCTTGGGGAGGAGCAAGGTTGGGGATGACAACACCAAATAGTCGGGTCCTCGTCGGCGTGCCCTAGACCCCCCCCCCCCCCGAGACTCGATGCTCCCCTATCGGGCTTCTGGAGGTGCCTTGCTCGTCAGACATGAAGGGGGTGGATCCCCTGTTCTGACTCTGTTCCTAGTGGTGGAATAGAGCATTTCCGTGAGAGGGGCGAGTGCCTGAAGTGGGCTCCATTGTGGGTCATCGATCAGCCTTGGAGCATGATGGATCGGAAAACAATTGCCTGGAGGAGCTGGGTGACACGGACCACAGGATAGATGAATCCATGATGGGCTCGCATCGAACGGATGGAATCCTTTGATTAATGATTTGGTAACATCTTGTCCTTTTTCTCTATAGTTCTGGGCTTAATCTTCTAAAATTGATATCTTCCTCATCTTAAGGTCAAATATAGAAAAATTATATATCAAATTGATCCTCTCGAAAAGACCTACAACATGAGATTATTTCCAGAACCTGAATCTTCTTATAGTTTCCTTATATTGCTAAAGATGTAACCTTTGACTACTTTGAATATGCTTAACACATGATTATGATTAATGATTGGATCTTGATGCTCAATCTACCCCCGATCCTTAAATTAGTATCTTTTATGCACCCTTGAACTAATAAAGGTCAGACTCCCCCTAATGCTTATACATGACTCCTTTTGTACATATTTCACCACATTGGACTATAATGATGTGCATTGCCCTTTTGATGCTAATATTGCTACTTAATGATGGAACAATGCCTAATCAACTTCAAATCAGTAATATATGTCTCTCTTTGACTCTAATGTCAGTCCATAATATGCCCCTTGATATGGTTGATTCTTTTGACACATAATTGCATGTATGATTGAGTATTACTACCCCATGTTGGATTATAGCGCCTAGACACCGGTGGACATCCCCTTACTTTGAATGTGTCTATTATTGCTAATCTAAACAATCCCTTATGCTGGGCTCTTATTCATTGATTATCTTTGACCTTGATTACTCTTTTATGACTCTCGTGATCCAATCTGAGCATAAGTATCTGAAATCTTGTCATGTCCACATGAAACCTCAAAATGGTATGAAACTTGAACCACACCCTTATGATGGATTGTAAATCAATATGAGATCATCTAATGTACTAATAACCAACCTTGAACCCAACTTGACCAAAACCCTAAAATGCACCTAATTAGGGTTAATGATGGGAATCTAATGCATATATGTAATCTTGTTCTTAATTAGGTTTGGCATGTGGCTAGATGGTAATGGATGTCTTAAGTTAATAATCTCTGAATCAGGTATGGGCCTTATCTAGTTATATGACTACCGCTTTCTTGCTTGAAAAGACATATATTGTATGCTTGTTTGTCTATTTGCTCAAATATTGCCATGTACTATTGTTATGTTGTACTCGGTGTTTGCCTCGTCAGTTTTATAACTTGAACACATTATGGATAGAACTCCATTATAATATTGTTGATAAATGGTTAACTCTTGGATACGTCCATGAGGTCCCACTCTTATAAAAGGGTTAGCTAAGCTTGAGCACCCTTACGGACCCTTCCGATGGGAAGATGGTCAAAGGCCTTAAACATGCTTGATATTGTTGGTATAATGGAGTGAAATGACATAAAATTTGGTTTCGCATTTGTTAAACAATTAACATGTTTATTCTTGTTCGTTTAGTCTTGAAATCTTTTCAAATTATGCAAAGCTTATACATATATGTATCTTTTTGCCCCATACTCAACACCTCGTGTGTTGACCTATTTCTCATATTTTGTTTTTAGGTTCAGAGATGGCTAGAAGGTTGATGGGCTTGGTGAGCTATGCTAGGTGCACTTATTGTAAGATCCATATATAGTATACATGAGTAGACTTGTACAAAGTGACTCTTGAATATGTAATTCAAATTGTATAATATATTGATGGTGCTTAATATATGTTGTTGATTGTTCAGATTATGTTGGTGCTTGTATCTTGTTATCTGTTCATGTGTGCTAAGCTTTACACTTCCGCATGTCGCCTTTGGTATACATTTGGTTCATGGGACTGGGATTCCCGCTCCGTGACAGATGGTATCAGAGCATGAATAGTAACTACACCAAACATTGCTCACATGAAACACAAACTAAACTCACCCTACATCCCAACCCTAGAAACGTAATGAAAAATCCTTGTGGATTAGGTTGACTTAGCCTCTAAGTTAGAACCTAGATGTTCTAGAACTAAGTGTAGACTTGTGTAAGTTACCTCCCTAGACATGATTCACGACATGTGCTTAGGATGTCTACACAAGTGTGCACAATGTTCTTGCTAGTTCTCTAGGTGTCATGATACTAGACTGTCTAATGAGTGTGGTAACTCATTTTGGTTTTGGTTTTATTCGAATGGAGTATGGTGGTTTTCATCGCCTATTTAAACGTTGGAGAAAACATATTTCAAGTATTATTATATGTACATATGAAAAATGTTACCACACACGGAAAGGTAGTGAGTTTCCATGCAACCTAGGAGAAAGAGATGTAACATCAAGTCTAGATGAGAGTTTAGATGATAGTGATAGTCTCTAGAGTTGTCTAGAGCCATGATATAGGTTAGGAAAGTGAGTATCATAGATAACCTAAGATAATGATAATGATGTTAATCTCGATCACGATGTTGATGTTGATGTTAATATTGAGGATGATGTTGATGTTGATAAGACGCAAGTTTGCCCTTGAGAGAGACAAGTAGTTTGATGATATGGAATTAGTTTGACCATGCAACCCTAGCTAGACCTAGCACCTTGTTGATACATATGACTTGGTTGATGTGCTAAACATAGATAGTGGGTTGGCATGTTTTCTTGTACCTAGTCTTGTGTGTGTTGAGATATGATATGTGACAAGTTTGAGACCAACATGGGCCTCAATCTCTTTGCAAAGGAGGACCTCTAGTGTGGGACATAATGAATAAGTGACCTTTTGATATGATTCGACCTACCTCGGGAGAAGGATAGAGTACCTAAACTCCAAAATATTTCAAATGTTGAAAAATAAGAATGATGAAATACTTGATGATGAGTCCCTAGCTAGAATACTTCTAAGTATATGAGTTGAGTGACCTAGCATGTGTGGTTTCCTTGAAAGTGTTGAACTATAGATTTCCTATGAAAATATCTAACCCTAGAGAGAGAGGCAATTGAATATTCGATGCTTTCTATATAGGTGAGGGAGATGTCCCAAGACCCTAAGATGATGTACATGATGTTTGATGTCCATGATGAGCCTCATACTCGGGTTATAGTTGTATATAAAGGAATCTAGTGGTTACCCTTGTTTCTTGAATGATGGGTAGAAATTTTTTTTATGGGTAGATGGTTGTGGTTAACATGTCTTCTTGAACATATATATGTCATAGCTCAAGTGGCTTGAGTTTCTGGAGCACTTTATATGATACAAGTTACAAAACCTCGATGTTGATGATAAGGTTATTCCATGAATGATGCTCGATACATTAATGAATCTCATTTAAGTTAAAATTTTGGAAAATGTGCAATAGTCACTCTCATAAGCTAGACCTAATATGAAATCATACTATACATAAAGATGTAGCCTTGAAATCATGAAAATAATATGATTGTGTCATGAAAACTTAGTTTGAATAATCAGGGGTGACATGCCTAATCTCATACTCAAATGATCAACTTGATATGATAATACTCTTGGAGTCATAACTTAGATGAATATAATTGATTAGAGTTGGTGGAAATTTTGGGGAAAACAAAACCATACATGAAATCTAGAGTAAAGATGAGATACACACTCGATGATAGTCTTGTTTGAAGTTATGTCCATAAACATGATTCTTTTGAGAAGTGATAACATAGATTTTGATAATACACCCTGGTTGTGTACGAAGATTAGTACAAAAACCCTGATATATGGATACTAAAGGATGGGTAAACCCTAATTCCATGATGACGTCACATTACTATGGAACAATAAGTAATATGTATATAGTCGAGATGAGTACACCCTTGATGAGGATAACCTAGTGTGCCTCCATCATGCGAAATTCCTTGAAAACCATGGTTGGATACCTAGACTCGATGGATATTGGCTCGACTATTAACTATGATCTTGGTTGAATTTTGGGGATAAAATTCCTTGTAAGGAGGGAAGGATGTGATAACTTCGATTTTCTCTCTCCTTTATTGTACTCTTCCTCTCTCATAAAGTGACTTATACTCAATGAATATCAATTACATAGTTTGAGTATGGTTATACTTCCTTTTAGTCGCACCAATGATCATTTGAGATGTTTGAAATTAATTGGCCTTTTCGAGCTAAGTTCCACACTTCAATGTGTCACCATATTATTATATATGTTGAACCTACTTCAATAAACTCTCGTCGACACAAATTGTGTATCGTGTTGTATAGGACTCGAATACAAATCTAGTGGCCCAAAAATCACCTAAATTAGGATTATAAATCATTAGATATGGCTATTTGAATGCCTCCATCTAATGTATTATGTTATTTGGATTTTGGAACCTTTTTGGTCCCAAATACAAATCGGGGCCCAGTTGCTTGTCCCCCCTCCTCCCTTCTTCTTCAGGAAACCAGCGAACAGCAGGGAGAGAGTTTCCCCGCCTCCACCCAGACTGGGTAACGGACGGCAAACCCTAGTTTGCTCCTTATATACCCCCTCCCTGGATTTCCCCTCTCCCATTTTCCCTAGCCTTCTCGTGCCGCCAACTTTCCTTCTCCCTCCTTTGTTCTTTATCTTTCTCATGGACAGAGTGCTTCTGCAGCCGATGAACGGCCGCTACTCGCACATCCAGGGCGTCGTCGGCCCTAGTCGTCCACAACACATGGCTTGCCACTTGTCTCCATGCTCAGGTCGGCCGCCAAAGCTCCTTCTCTTCCCCGCATCCCTCACATACATGTGGGTGCACCTAGTAGCAGACCCCTCCTACCCAGCCACCATGGGGAGGAGCAAGGTTGGGGACGATAACACCAAATAGTCGGGTCCTCATCAGCGTGCCCTAGACCCTCCCCCCCGAGACTCGACGCTCCCCTATCGGGCTTCTGGAGGTGCCTTGCTCGTCAGACATGAAGGGGGCGGATCCCCTATTCCGACATTGTTCCTAGTGGTGGAACAGAGCATTTCCGTGAGAGTGGCGAGCATCTGAAGTGGGCTCCGTTGTGGGTCGTCGATCAGCCTTGGAGAATGATGGATCGGACAACGATTGCCTGGAGGAGCTGGGTGACGTGGACCACGGGATAGATGAATCCATGATGGGCTCACATTGAACAGATGGAATCCTTTGATTAATGATTTGGTAACATCTCGTCCTTTTTCTCTATAGTTTTGGGCTTAATCTTCTAAAATTGATATCTTCCTCATCTTAAGGCCAAATATAGAAAAATTATATATCAAACTGATCCTCTCGAAAAGACCTACAACATGTGATTATTTCTAGAACCTGAATCTTCTTCTAGTTTCCTTATATTGCTAAAGATGTAACCTTTGACTACTTTGAATATGCTTAACACATGATTATGATTAATGATTGGATATTGATGGTCAATCTACCCCCGATCCTTAAATTAGTATCTTTTATGCACCCTTGAACTAAATGAAGGTCATACTCCCGCTAATGCTTATACATGACTCCTTTTGTACATATTTGACCACATTGGACTATAATGATGTACATTGCCCTATTGATGCTAATCTTGCTACTTAATGATGGAACAATGCCTAATAAACTTCAAATCAGTAATATATGTCTCTGACTCTAATGTCAGTCCATAATATGCCCCTTTATATGGTTGATTCTTTTAACACATAATTGCATGTATGATTGAGTATTACTACCCCATGTTGGATTATAGCGCCTAGACACCGGTGGACATCCCCTTACTTTGAATGTGTCTATTATTGCTAATCTAAACAATCCCTTATGTTGGGCTCTTATTCATTGATTATCTTTGATCTTGATTACTCTTGTATGAGTTTGGTGATCCAATCTGAGCATAAGTATCCTAAATCTTGTCATGTCCACATGAAACCTCAAAATGATATGAAACTTGAACCACACCCTTATGATGGACTGTAAATCAATATGAGATCATCTAATGTACTAATAACCAACCTTGAACCCAACTTGACCAAAACCCTAAAATGCACCTAATTAGGGTTAATGATGAGAATCTAATGCATATATGTAATCTTGTTCTTAATCAGGTTTGGCATGTGGCTAGATGGTAATGGATGTGTTAAGTTAAGAATCTTTGGATCAGGTATGGGCCTTATCTAGGTATATGACTACCACTTTCTTGCTTGAAAAGACATATATTGTATGCTTGTTTGTCTATTTGCTCAAATATTGCCATGTACTATTGCTATGTCGTACTCGGTGTTTGCCTCGTCAGTTTTATAACTTGAACACATATATGGATAGAACTCCATTATAATATTGTTGATAAAGGGTTAACTCTTGGTTACGTCCATGAGGTCCCTCTTGTATAAAAGGATTAGCTAAGCTTGAGCACCCTTACGGACCCTTCCGACGGGAAGATGGGCAAAGGCCTTAAACATGCTTGATATTGTTGGTATAATGGAGTGAAATGACATAAAATATGGTTTCACATTTGTTAAATAATTAACATGTTTATTCTTATTCGTTTAGTCTTGAAATCTTTTCAAATTATGCAAAGCTTATACATATATGTATCTTTTTGCCCCATACTCAACACCTCGTGTGTTGACGTATTTCTCATATTTTGTTTTTAGGTTCAGAGATGGCTAGAAGGTTGATGGGCTTGGTGAGCTATGCTAGGTGTACTTATTGTAAAATACAGATATAGTATACATGAGCAGACTTGTACAAAGTGACTCTTGAATATGTAATTCAAATCATGTAATATAATGATGATGCTTAATATATCTTGTTGATTGTTGAGATTATGTTGGTTCTTGTATCTTGTTATCTGTTCATGTGTGCTAAGCTTTACGCTTCCGCATGTTGCCTTTGGTTTACGTTTGGTTCAGGGGACTAGGATTCCGATTCCGTGACAAGTTTCCAGGTAGTGAATCTCTTAGAAAAAAAGGTTTTACTTTTTAGTGGTTTTCGGTAAATCTGCTGCTAATGATTATTTACACATAGTTTTACATGATGTTGTTTCCAGTTTGATAACGGTCATCACATCCATGACCATGGATGGAAGATTACATGTTGATGCATGTGGACACATGTAGTTGATTAAACTTCTATTTTGTGTTTCTATCTTGCTAGCTTCATTTCCAATTCAAAACCGTGTAACATTTAAATATACTCTCTCCATTAATTCTTTTCCACACCTCATATCATCCTTCAACTGAACTTCATGGAGTTCCTTGGAAGATCCTTCCAAGTATAGCTAAATAACCCTCCTCTTCCTCTCTTTGTCTTATGGGAAGTTAGATATTGATTGGAGATTTGATTTTAGAGGCCTAATCTAGGATCATAGAGATTTGATTTTAGAGAACTTAGAGGTCTAATCTAGGATCCTAGAGCCTATTTGTGTCCATCCTATATGGATCTGTTGATCATCACCATTTAATGAGAGTGATATTGACTTTGTTTTAGATTCTTTTTCCTACTAATGCATGCAAACTCCTACACATTCTATAGAACATGATTAACAAAACTAAAAGTTGAATATTTTGGGACCATTATTCTACTATATGATGTGATATAAATTGTTTTGGACTTCCTTATCCCTTTATATATTATTATGAATCATAGTGTATCAGAGTGGACTAGTCTCTTAACTGCATATGCACTTAAATTTCATAATTAACTAATTGGTGTTCTAAAATTCCCTAATCATGCCCATAATCACCGAATATGCAAACATATTATTTCTTATGAATTGTTGTGTATAGGAAAGATGGAATTACAAAATTTCAAGTTATTCCTAATATTATAAAAGAACTCCATTATGTTAATCTAGTGCTCATTGAACCATGTTTGGATTGGAATTTGTATAATATGTGAAAATACTATTACAATGTCTATTTTGTAGTGTCTTTATACGAGATGATGGGATATCAGAATACATGTTTTTTTTTACTATTTGAAATTGCATCTAGAATGCATTACAAGATTTTCTCTAACATTTATGATTCTATAATTTATTTGAATTAAACATAAACTCAAAGTAGTTCATATATGCATACATATATTCCATTTGTGTGAATTCTTGTGGGATTTGAAAATGTCGGTAATTAGGATATTCCTACAAGTCTTGGGCTTAATGTGGCCTTATATGGTGTATTAAGCATGATTGTGGATTCTATTAGAGGGATGTGCTAATGATTACTTTGATTTATAATATGAATTTTGTTATATCTTCTAGTGTTAAACACACTCAATTGAGTCATAAGTGAAGCTAAAAGTAAATATGAATCTAGAAGTATAGTTTTACGAACATGCACAATATACATCACAAGTGTAATCAACAAAGTGAATATGAAGAAACTTGTAATCTTGTTATCAAATTTGATCTTTTACAAAATACAAAAGTCCAACAATAGTAAATAATTTAATATGCTAATTATCTAACTTGAATGTTAATTTGTTTTTCAATCTCTCCCCTTTATATAATCTTAAAGTATTGAATAAGTATATAATAAAATGTAACATTATATGATGTGTCTTGGATAAGGGACATACATGTAGGCTTGAAGCCTTAAGTTTGATACCTTCAGTGCAATGACAATGACATCATCATTTATTTGATGACATGGCCCATATTTATTCGAGATGCTCTTCTTGAAATTATCTCTCATGTTGGTATTATAGCCTCAAACTAAGTCATTCTTAACTTTCTTGGGACATGTTGTGATGGTTTCTACACCCAAAGACATGTTGGAATCTTATTATAGGATTGTATTGAAGGAAACCACACTTGCATTAATCTTTCTAGGGTCTCTCCAATAAATGATAATTTCAACACTTCAAAGCATTCCAAGAATCTTGTGATGTGTCCATATGATAAATGTGTAAGCATGGTGTTGCGAGTGAAACTAACCATCATCTTTCCTTCTATTTTCCTTTGATGCATTTGGCATTTGTGTTGATAATTTTAGTTCTCTCTTACATTGCATCCAACACATCATAAATAGTAATGTGAAAATGTCACCATCTACATCTTCAAATTTTGTCTTTAGATCTTTAGGGTTTTCCATTGAAAAATGTTTGAAAGCCCAATTTATAGCTCATTTCTCTGAAAGAATTCATTTAAATGCTTTCTAAACTTGTTTCAATAGTTATGTTTGGATGTTGGATAAGATTGAGAAATAATATGACCATATAGGTCTGATAATATTTTCATAAAGAGATGATGTACACCTTATTCTAAACAAAAAGGCCCTAAAAGAGATAAGTAATGCAGATTAATTGAATTAAACTAATTGTTCCTTAAAAATAATACAATTTGATCAGTCCTCATGATAATGTTTACACTAGAATAGTGATGGTTAATGAGGTCCATAATCATGTTCTGATAACTTGTATTTCCTCTCATTCAATTTATGTATCTATTGACGCATTAAATGCTCTATTGTACTCAATGACCTTCCCCACCCTCAAATTGATGACTTTGTGTCAATTTATGTTCAATTGATGAGTTGGATTTGATTGAATATCCCTTTGTACCTACTTATGACTCTAATTTGGGTTTTAAACTGACATGCCTACTATGTATCACCAACTTGCAATGACATTTGGACCCTTTCAATGAACTCTTCTTTCTATTATATATGTCATGTTGTAGAGGATTTAATTATGAATCAAAAGATGCAAAAATCATCTCAATTGGACTCTCATAGCCCAAGATATGGCCAATCGAATATTACTTTTTGGTCTTTGATTTAACCTTGATTTATGAGTTATCTTTAGCCCAATTAGAGACCAATCCAGAAGCGGTTTTCTACCTTCTCATGCTCCCATTTCACATGCCTATCCGGTTATCACCTCAACCAATAAAAAGCCATTATTTCATGAGTTGTGATATGCAACCATTGGTATCCAATCGTGGATCCAAGTCCCATATGATGGTTTCCCCAATCTCCTCTAAATCTATACAACTTTTCAGCAGCCAGGAAGCTGACCTCACCTAACGCCCTCCATTTTCCTACCCTATTTCATGCCTGATTGTTTCCCCAAGTCAGTTTTTACTTCTTTCCTTTCTAACCTTGATTTTATCTCTTCTATCTGGGAGTTTTGTAAACGCTAGCCCCAAGGATCTCCCATCCTAGTTTCTCCTCCATTGTAGAGCCCTTTTTGGGTGTATGGCTTCAACACCACATCACTATAATCTAAAGCTACCAATAGCTTTGATGGGCCATGTCAGTTTGGTGTAGACATTTCTCGCACAATTAGGGTGGCCATTACCCCTTCCCTCCCTCACCTCTTGAGATACACACCACTACAACACCGTGTGGGAAATTAGGAAGATGTGTCATGAGGATGAGTGATAGTAACCCTCAGATCTTCCTGGTTCCATGGTGGATCATTAATCAAAGGTCGAGATGGCCCTCTCCCTCCCACTCACTTATGCGCAGGGTATTGTTTGGGGCGTTAATGGCCTACATCCATGAGACCCAACTGCGAACGGCTGGCAGCAACATGATTGGTCAGCACAAACTAGGCTCGTCTGTTTGCCACCCATGGTTTGGAGCAATCAAGAAATTTCACTCATGAATCATAACTTGTCGGCTAGGGCCTTCTCTAGAAATTTCACTCATGAATCATAAATTGTACTCACCTTGCAAGGTACGCTTAATATATTGACCCTTCTATGTTATTGTCTTGTTTGTATGTATAGACGTATGAATTCTTGGCTAGATAATTACTTGTTTGAGCTACTTGTTCCCTATGATTAGTGCGTTCATTTTTCTTCAAATATGTTGAAAAAACCTTAAACATAATTGAACTTATCCATTATACAAACCTCATGTACCTACTTGTATTCTCATGGTGAGGGAACAAAGTTGGGTTCCTTACTTAGTGATGTCAAGATAAGGTGGACCATGTTGATAAAAGGTTTAGTTAATCTTGAGCACCCTTACGGACCCTTCCAATGGGAAGCTGGCCAATGGCCATATTATGTTGTTGAGTATAATGGAAATACACTTAAACACAATTTGTATAAAGAATTATGTGTAGTGTTTCACACCTTGCTTCTACTTCTTTCTTTATATGATGTTTCTATCAAGGAACTTTTACTATACTCTCAAACTATGTACATGCCTTTTCTTAGCGTATTGAATGCATTCACATTGATATATTTTGTTTATCGAATTTGTGGTTACCAAATGAAGATCTGTTGCATTCAAGATTCTAAGATCAGAAATGAAACACCAACGGGGTATTCTTGAATCTAGAAATGGGTACATATCTCTTATCACCATGCTTAGTATCTTGTTATCTCGTGTTGTTACTAGTTTTACATATATATTGCATATGTGAAATATTTGAGCCATTCTATGAATGGGTTCCCAAGTCCACTCGCCTTTGTCTTTATAGTCATCAGGAGTGTGGACCTAGGGTAACAAATAGTTCTATGACAAATGGTATCAGAGCCATTCACACATGCCTTTATATATGTGTGAGGCATAACAGCCCCTAATGCTTAGAGAGTCTTCTAGCATCTCACCTCTTCTTCAAGGATCACCTAAGACACCCAAGTAGATGATGGATAGATAGTCTTCTAGCCTCTTCATGTGATCCTTTCCTCATGACTCTTAATAACATGACATATCAATTGTGGGTGGCTTATGCATGGGAAAAGTAAAACTTAGTTGAAATCATAAAAGTTGATTTAGAAGATAATGCCATCATCTGAGCGTAAATGAAAGACCATATTTGATGATTGAATGTACTCTTGAAAGTGATGTACTCATGTGTCAAGTTCATGAAAACTCAATTTTACCAATTAGATATGAATTCTTTCTATGTTTGAGGTAAATTCTTGATATGGTGAAATAAGGTGGTACTCATGTTTTACACCTCATGTTTGATGACCTCCCTATTGATTAAACCCCTTTCTCCCTATTGTTGATCAAACCTCAAACACAGTTAAGTAAAAGTTTCCTTATTTGATGTGTACCATGATCATGACACGAAATGACCATGACTTTGTATCCCTATATTATGATGTGAATGCTTGTTATAAGAGGAAGATACCCTATTGACCAATATTCCTCTTATAGGCTCAATTTGAATAACATGATAGAGATAGATATCAATCTTTCTCTATCATACTCAAACTCTTGAATTCTCAATTTGACTTCTTAATTGCCAAGATATAGACTTACCATGACCTTTAAATGGAGGGAACATGATTATTATTGTGATCTCACAAAATCTTGAAATATGGGTGCACTATCGATGATCTTGATGTTTGACTTGAAATCTTGTGAAACATGATTTAACAGTTGATACTCTCCCTATTTGGATATGTTTGATGGCTCATGATTAATATAGAAATGTGTTATATTAGGAAGGAAATTTACTCATGACTTCCCTAACCTACATAACATCCCTATTATGACTCCTCTAAATTTTCATCTTGTTGATTATTTAGAGTTCGAGAAGGTAAGCTCTTCCACCCAATTCTGATTTTTTGATCTAAATCTCTAATAGGTCAAATCCATGATGATATTGATATTCGATCTTGAAATCTCAATTTGGTGATGATCTTGAATTATCAGTGTTGGCTATAGTTAGTGGTTAAGTTCCTAGAAAGACATAGGCCTATATTATTCACCAACAATGAATATCATGAAAATGAACTCGATATTGATACCATGAAATGTTGAAAACTGCTCTAATCATTTCCCAATTGTTTCTCAATTGTTGTATACGAATGAATGATCACCCTTAGGGTCTAATTAGGCATCAAAAACCTGGATTAAAAATTTTGGACCTATGACTTTGATGTCGAAACTTGACTCTCAACATTGATTTTGTGAAACCATGACTCATGATTATTAGTCTTGATATTCATTCTACTCCTAAAATCACCCTTTTTAGATCTAGAGATAAACCTCGATATATGATTAATGACTTTAATGTACACAAATCTTGAAATATTGAAATGATGATTATGAGGATTCACTCGATTTAATACTCAACTGTCAGCTCCATGTGGACTAGGGTGGGACCTTCCATCAATTTTGAGCATGAAATTATGATTGTTGAAATATGATGTTGGTCTTGAATTGTTGAAATATGAATCTCAATCATGGATGTATAACCCCACCTAGGCCAATGTAGAATCTAGAACCCTAAAATGTTGGAACTGAAACTCATGCCATACTCTTGAACTCTATCTGATTAACTAAGAATGTAATCTCTCCAATTTTGGTGATATATAGGAAAATATCTCCAAAATTATAACTCATGTGATGATACTTCCAATTTGATGATCGTGTTATTATATGTTGACCATGATACCTGATTTCTTGATCTAGAATGATATGGATATTGTAATTGTGAGGATACCTGATGAGAATACTATGGTGATCTTGATGTTGAATACAAAAACTCAATATCGATTGATGACTTGATTTAATTTTGGTAACAAAGTTTCTTTTAAGGTGGGTGGATGTGATAAATTGGACTTCCTCTCATTCAATTTGTGTACCTATTGACTCGTTAAATGCTCCATTGTTGTCAATGACCTTTCCCACCCTCAACTTGATGACTTAGAATCAATTTATGCTCAATTGATGAGTTGTGTTTGATTAAATATAGCGTTGTACCAATTTATGACTCTAATTTGGGTTTTGAACTAAGTGACATGCCTACTATGTATCACCAACTTCGAATCACATTTGAACCCTTTCAATGAACTCTTCTTTGTGTGATATGTATGTCTTGTAGTAGAGGATTTAATTATGAATACAACGGTGCAAAATTCATCTCAATTGGACTCTCAAAGCCCAAGATATGGCCAATCAAATATTACATTTTGATCTTTGATTTAACCTTTATTTTAATCTTTTCTTTAGCCCAATTTGGGCCCAATATATAAGTAGCTCACTACCTTCCCCTGCTCCCCTTTCACTTGGCAATCCAAGTGTTGTCACCTTAGCCAATAGAAAATCACTATTTCATGAATTGTGAGCTGCAATCGTTGGATCAGCCAGTCATGGATCTAAACCCTATTTGATGGTCATCCCAATCTCCCCTACCTCATTTAATCTTTTCAGAAACAAGGGTGCCGACCTCACCTAACCCCCTCCCTTCTTCTACAATATTTCATGCTCAATTATTTCCCCAAGTTGATTTTTTGACTTCTTTCCTTTATTCCCTTGATTTCACCTCTTCTCTCTTGGCGTTTCGTAAGCTCTAGCCCCAAGGATATCCCCTCCTCATTTCTCCTCCGTCGTAGAGCCCTTTTTTGTCATATGGCATTGGTGCTACGTCACTGCAATCTGAATCTACTAACAACTTCGCTGGGCCATGTAGGTTTGGGGCAGTCATTTCTTGCACAATTGGGGGGGGCATTACCCCTTCCCACCCACGTCGTTGGAGATATACGTTGCCACAGCACTGTGTGGGCAATTAGGGAGATGTCTTGTGAGGATGAGTGGAAGTAATCCTCATATCTTTTAGGATTCATGGTGGACTGTGAATTAAAGGTTGAGATGGCCCTCTCCCTCCCCCTCTCTTCTGCATAGGGTGTTGTTTGGGGTGGTGGTGGCATCACTACTACAGAAACATCATTCAATGTTGCTTTTCTGGGAGTTAGTTATTTAGGAAAACCGATGTCTATAATAATCAATATTAGTTATTTATGAAAACCAACATCTATATTCGAAGACCAGCCAGACACGGGTACCGCTTTGTATTCAACGTCGGCTGGGTATAACAAATTGACGCCTAAATCACATGTGAAATCCAATTTTCAAGCGAAAAAAATTTGGCCCCAAAGTGTCACATACAGCGACGGTTGTTTAACTATTAACCGACGCCTATTTAAGATGAAAATTTTTGCGTGAAAAGTTCCACTTTCGGTGTCGGTTATCCTTTGATAACCGACACTGATAATGGTTCCCGCCAAATAATTCAGGGTAAAGATTGTCTAATTGGACGTCAGTTTTTACGACCAACCGACGCTTGAGAGTAATAGGCATCGGTTTTGTAGATAACCGACATTGTTGACCAACTTAATAGACCCGATCACCCGGCTCTTCCCCCTTTCTTCCTATTTCATCGTGATATATCTCCTGTGCTCGCCGCTCTCACCTAAAATTGTCCGACGACCCCCGCTGCTGCTCGTCCCCGCTGCTGCTGGTGCGCCTCTGCTCGCCGCTACCATCGTCGCGTCCACTTTCTGCTGCTTCCGCCGCTCGCCGCCACTACTGCTCTGCTCTTCTCTACTACTCTGCTCTCCTCTTGGTGCCACTACGAGCACCTCTGCTCTGCTTTTCGCCTGCTCTCCACCACTGCTGTCGTCGCTCACCGCCGCTCTTCTCCATGCTAGCTCCAGGCTGCCCTAGCTCCTTCTCCCTAGCTCCTTACCAATAGCAAGCACGACCATGGTTGTGTTGGCCTACAACGGTCGTGCTGTCCAGCACGCTCGTGCTTTCTGTTGGTAATGATATGAACAAATCTTTATATAATTCTTTATGTAAATACTTGGATACGAACAAATCTTTTGCTTGCATATATTTGTGCTTCTAATGCTAATGTTTGACCTAATTCAGTAAATTTTGATGCATGTTGAAATAAGATTTAAACTTGTCCATTCTAGCATCCTAATTTGATTTGATTAAACCTAACATTGATGAAACCCTAACATCAATTGTGATGAAACCCTAACATTAATTGTGATGAAACCCTAACATGTACATATCTATTATTGTGTTTGTTGGCATAGAAACCCATCCAAGATTTACTCATTAGGAGTAAATCATGGATAGTCCCCGGTTTGGGACTGTTCTTGAACACCTAATCTCACTTAGGATGTAAGTGTATAATGTGTATTGGGTTTTCGAGAAAATTTCGGCAGCATTTCCCCACTATTCTCTAAGTACATATGTACTTAGAGAACAGTGGGGAAATGCTGCCAAAATTTTCTCGAAAACCCAATACACATTATACACTTACTAGTGAGATCAGGTGTTCAAGGATGGGATAGGTGGTACACATTTATTATATATTAGAATGACATCACATGTGTTTGTTGGCCACAAAATATTGAAGATAATGATGACTTATATGTGAACGAAGATCACAATGAAGGATTGTTAATTGATAAAAGATCACAATTTTATAGGCATGCATGTTTATATATTTTTATTGAAGATAAATGTTTGCTTTTTTAATATCAATATCATTTTCAGATTTGATGTTTCATTATCTTCTAGTTAATACAAATGTTAAATGTTTGCCTATTTAATGATATTTTCAGATGGTTGACCATGATGAGCATGATGTCCATGATGAGCATGCTGTCCATGATGAGCATGGCGAGGATACCAATGTAAGTTCTAAAAACATATCCTGTATTTCTATAAAATTCATTATCTTCTAGTTATGTCATATATCCCATATTTCTATATTGGGCTAATTCGGTGTGTTTATTTTTGTCAAATTTTAGGTTGATGATGCACATGTACCCATTGAAGCACTGGAGGAACTTGATGCGCATCACCAAACACTTAACAAGAAAAGGGGCATCACTCTGTTGAAAAAGTTAATAGCACTAAGTGGCAGTGGATCCATATTGGTTGTGGAGTTTGATAATGGAGGAAATGCAATTGGAGTGAACCACAATAATTTTGTAAACTATCTTAGGGTTGTCACTCAAAGCCATTGTGGTGTTAAGCATGATAATTGGCATAATGTTCCTCAAGAGAAGAAAGACATGATATGGAAGGATTTATGCGTGAGTTATTATTATTTGCAATTTTATTTTGTAGATTACAAATTCTATTATTTGCAATTCTATTTTTGGATGCTAGTTAATAACAATTCTATTATACAGAATCTATTTGCATTGGATGAGAAGTTGCATCATAAAAGCATGATGCAAAGCACTGGAAAGATGCTAAGGAACTATAGGACAAATCTCAATAGAGAATACATAAAAGATGATGATAAGAAGAAGAAGTCAGCCCTTGAACAGTGGAACTTCTTGGACAAAGAAGATTGGGACACATTTGTTGGTTCAAGAAAATCTGAAGAATTCAAGGTATTAGGCGTCACTCCCAATTTAATTAATATATGTTGTATTCATCTATTCAAGATTAACATTTAGTGCTACTAACCAAATCATTAATCTACATACTAACTAGGCCCTCAGTGAGGCGCAAAAAGCAAGGCATGCACTGAATGTGCATGACCACACTATGGGTCCAAAGGCCTATGCAAGCGTTGGCCAAAGACTACAGGCATAGTCTGCTGCTACTCAGGAGTCCTCTACTACATGTGCCACAACCATGCCTCGCCATGATGTCTGGATAGCTGGGAGGCAAAACAAGAAGGGTGAAATAAAGAAGCATGTAACTGTTGAGGCGGCTGCGAAAATGGTAAAATACAACTCTTAGAGCAATCATTTGAATATTGATTATTTGTGGTGTTAACATACCAATTTCTGTTAATGATGATTAGCGGGAGCTGCAGGAGCAGAGGAAACAAGGCACGTTCATCCCTCAGGGCACAAGGGATGAATTGACAGTTGCTCTGGGTAACCCAGAGCATCCTGGACGTGTTAGGGGTGAAGGAGCTGGTGTGAGCATCAAAGCATTCTTTGGGCCATCCCAGCACAAACCCAGAGTGGGACTTTCATAAGAAGAGGTAACCTATTATTAGTTTAGAATATTACTACAAAAGGAAATTCAATAATAAGAAGGTAATGTTTCTTTGATCCATGTATAGGAGAATAAGATAGTCGAGGATATAGTTGCTAAGAAGGTCAATGATATAGTTGCTGAGAAGGTCAAGGAAGAAATAGTGTGGTGGCAGGCATCTTAGGCTTCCAATCAGCCTGTGGCGACCCACTCTTCTCCTGATGCATAGACTGAGAGTAATCTTGTAGACCTGCCGCCTAACACATCTTCTGTAAGTATTGTTTATGACATTGTAGCTAGTCTTTTCAAGATGATATGCTTTCAAGATGATATGTATATATGTATAACATTCTTTACGTAAATTTGTAGGCGTTGAAGCCATGCCGCTTAAGAATGAAACACTATGTTTTTGTAGAGGTGCAGGCTTACCCGTCCCTTCCTGGGGCAACATTTCATGGGACTCCAATGCCATAGGGCTACGTTCGTGTGAGCCCGATACGTGTATTACCCGATTGGAGGGAAGCTACATTGCCATATGCCAACCTAGATTTTGATACACTTGTTGAGGTAGAAGGCGGGTGATATTATGGCCCAAAGCAAATGTCGTCTACACTACTTAAATTGTAAAATAAATTTACATTACTTTATATTGTTAATGTGTATATATGAGGTTAATTGATCTGAAATTATATATATATGTTAAAAAGAAGACACTCGGAGCACTTAGGCCTCCACCTCCACTTCCTGCATTACCAAGTTGGGTTCCAACTGACCTAAAATACCCGTTAGGTTCTGCTTGTAGGGGAATGGCATGTTGGCTATGGCCACATAATATACATTGCCCTATAATTGTTTCTTTAGAAGCAAATTATGCAGGTCAATCATACAAAAGCTCTTTATTTATACAAGATATTATTGAGTTGTTTATATATGATTGGCTGAACACATCAATGATAGAGACATGGATAAGGTGAGATCTTGTTTATACATCCATATACCTTGTGTAAGATCTGATGATCTGGTTTCTTATATATTAATGCATATGTAATACATGTTTTGCAGCTACTTATTCGAAAATCAATGCAAAAAATTTGCATTTGACCATGTGGGATTTTTTATTCCATCATTGATTAGTATAGTAGCTAAAGACCCTGACAGTGTTCAACAATACTGTATAGATGCTTTTACAATTTTTGGTCAGCAACAGAAGACGATAATAATAGCTCCATTCAATGTCAAGTAAGTTTACTTTACTTATAATTTGGACTTAAGAAAATCACATTTTTATTGTGGATTTTGAGTTATTAATTTTTAACTTTTTTACCTCTAGCGGTAGGCATTGGGAGTTACTAGTTATTCTCCCCGGGACATTCACTATTTATTATCTAAATCCTGTGGGGAGTACATTGAATACTAAAATTGGACACGTAATGAGATTGCCATTATTCTGGTGAGAAATATTTCATTTTAATATTCGTTAACATCTGTTATTACATTACTACTTAATTATGCAATTTACTGTGTTACATTAACATGTAGGGGTTTAGATGCATTCAAAAAGGCTGGAGGAAAGGTCCCAAGGAAAAATAACCAGCCAATAATTTGGTAGAACGTAAAAATAAGTTCCCGACTACAATGTATATATTATTTATGTGAACTGTGCTTAGTTGTATTTTTAATATTTTGTATGTTTCAATTTATAGTGCACTACAAAAGACAACGGTTGGGCATGCACATACTGAGTGATGTGATTTATGCAGATGATTATCCAATATGCCGCATTGGACATCGATACCATACATGAGGTATTATATATAGTCTCATTAGTTAGTATGAAATATATCAATCTTATGTTTATATTAGTACTTATATATATACATCATTCTCTTTGCAGGTGTTTAAAACTGACCACACTATAGGTAAACGCTTAAAAGATGTACATGCTCCATATACGATGGAAGTATTAAATGAAGTAAGAGAAGAATGGGAAAGAGCCATACAAGCAGTGGCGAATGTAAGATATAATTGGTATGTTGATAGCGATGTTGAATGATATTTTGTAAATAAATATTTATGAATGTTTATACATGTCTGAATGTTTCTACATGTATTTGAATGTTTCTACATGTGTTAATGTGAGAATTGAATTGATGTATGAATGTATCTACTTGTGTGAAAAGTATATTTGTTGATTTTGCAGGTTTGTGGCCTGTTTGTAGGCTTATATCAATGGATGTCGTAAACCTACAGTTCAGAAAACTAAACTGCAGGTTCTCATCCTGCTGACCAGCCACAGCAGGCCTGCAAACTGATAAGAAAAAAAAAATAAAACATAGGTGTCGGTTATTTATAGAACACCATCCTCAAAGGCTTACAACGTTGGTTATTGGATCAAACCACCGCCTAATATGACAAACAACCCGACCGTGTAGGAAAACACGACCGTGGCAGAAAAAGCGTCGGTTATTAGTACAAAACCGACACCTATAGTACTTCCCTGCACGGCCGTGGCGTCTGGGAATATGGTGTCAGTTTTTTAGTTGCAAACCGACACAGAAAGTGTCCTAGATGGCGCCCTTTTTGTGGCGCGAACCCTTTTGGTGTCGGCTTACTATACATAACTGATGCCTATCTGTGTCATACTGGCGTGTTTTAGGTGGCGCGAAGCCTTTTGGCATCAGTTATAAAACCAACGTCAAAGAGTTCGACCTTTAGCGGCGCCCACATAGGCGTCGCTTGAGAACCGTCACTAAAAGGGCATAAACAACTGACGCCAAAGACATGTTCTGTAGTAGTGCATGCATCCACGAGACCTAAATGGTAGCAGTTAGCAGTGACCTAGCTGGTCAGTGCAAACTAGGCTCACTTGCGAGCCACCCATGGGCCAGAGTGATCAAATTGGCTCCATCTAAGGCCCTTTAGGGTCCTTGTCGGCTTGTGCCTTCTGTAGGAATTTCACTCATAAATTATAATGTGTACTCACCTCACAAGGTACGCTTAATCTCTTGACCCTATTATGTTATTGGCTTGTTTGTATGTATGCGCGTATGAATGCTTGGCTAGATAATTACTTGTTTGAGCTACTTTTTCCCTATGATTACTACAATCATTTTGCTTAAAATATGTTGAACAAACCTTGAACATAATTGGACTTGTTCATTATATAAACCTCGCATACCTGCCTATATTCTCAGGGTAAGGAATCAAGGTTCGTCTCCTTACTTGAGATGTCAAAATAAGGTGGAACATGTCAATAAAAGGGTTAGTTAATCTTGAGCACCCTTACGGACCCTTTCAATGGGAAGTTGGTCAATGGCCATATTATATTGTTGAGTATAATGGAAATATACTTAAAACACACTTCGTACAAAGAATGTCATTAAGTATTTCACACCTTCATTCTACTTCTTGCTTATATGATGTTTCTAGCCAATCAACTTTTATCATAATCTAAAACTATTTATATGCCTTTTCTTAGCATATTTAATGCATTCACATTAATATATTTTGTGTATAAAATTTGTAGTTACCAAACGACGATCCGCTGCACTCATGATTCTAAGATCATAAATGAAACAACAATGGGTATTCTTGAATCTAGAAATGAGTACATATCTCTTATCACCGTGTTCAATATCTTGTTATCTCTTGTTGTTACTTCTTTTACATATGTGTCGAATGTGTGAAATATTGGAGCCATTCTATGGACAGACGCCCAAATCCACTCTCCTTTGTCTTTATAGACATTAGGAGTGTGGACCTAGGGTTATAAACAACTTTGTGACACATGTATTATTCTAAATGATGATTATGAGAAGTTATGTATGGGATAATGGCCTATATTTTTTGGCTTTATATTCTTTTGGGCGTGAAATATTGGAAGGAGAATATCCCATGTTGACACCTTTTTGAATGATGACATTCCCTAATTTGACTTTTAGACCTTGTTGTGGCTCACATTAGTACTTTGTGCCTTGCTTCACCATGATTTGATGAGTTGGACCCTAGTATGGTCAAAGGCAATTACAACACCTTGATTTGGATTGCTGATATCTGTGAATACTCTTTACATATTATAGAGTTCTTAGACTTGATTAATGCTACAATTACATCTCTACACATTGTTTTTAACTTGTTTACAACAATAGAGTTACAAGTAATTGATTAATTAATCAATTGCAACCCTAATCATGCAGTTCCCTAAGTCTAGAGATTTATATTATCAGGTTGGTAGGCGAAATAGTGAATCAAGTTAATGTTATATCATTGTGAGATTTTTAAGAAAATGCTCAAATACTTGAATTATTCAGTTTACACGGATGTTAGGGGTTAGTATACCTTAACATATGTATATCTTGTATGGAATTGGTAATAACTAATTGTCCTACGATATGTGATGGAAAATGGTTGTCGTGCCTTGGTATTGTTGGGTTTATACATTATTTCCCTGGTTTTTATGACTTATATACCTAAGGTAGAATTGTGATATATGAGGATTGTCCTTTAAGAAATCAATGGTACATGTATCCTTTATGCACTCTACCTTGTTAAATATCACTCTAATCTAATGTGTGTGAAGATATCTAATGGAGTCTGGTAATCCTTTGATTTTATATGAAGTTATTATGGGCTTCACATCCCCTAGCTGGTAGTTTGAGTAGTACTTGTCTTTATCAAGCTTCATTTTCACACTCACTATAAGATGAACAAAGTCATTTTTTTATTATGAAATATCAAATGTGTAATTTTCTTAAATATGTTCAAAATTAATATCAGAAACTACATTTCCCAAGGGATATATCAAAACTATAGAAGTGTTCATTCTACTTAGAATTACTAATAAAAAGATTGCTACTTTGTAGAAAACCCTCATCAGAAGTCCTTCTTCGTGTCAGTTAAATATTAGTTCTAGTTTTATCATTGATTTTGTTTTGGTAGGATGAACTAATTAAAATAAAATATACAAATCCCATACAATAGTTAGTCTATCTCACTAGACTGAGCATATGTATCGGTCACAACTAACAGAAGTATTAGCATCAAATATATGATTGATTATTTGGGATTAAGAGGATATCCCTTATATGATTTTTTATCTCAGTAAATCTTACAATCAATCATCATTGCAAAAGACTCGGGGTGAGACATATAAGGTTCATAATGCATATCACGTTTTATACACCTTGGGTTCAATTCTCATTATGACAAAAGAATTGCCACATCAAAAACACAATCAAGATACAAATCCTTCTCTAGCGTATAAGACAAGAA
This sequence comes from Alisma plantago-aquatica, assembly GCA_963693085.1. NCBI lineage: Eukaryota > Viridiplantae > Streptophyta > Magnoliopsida > Alismatales > Alismataceae > Alisma > Alisma plantago-aquatica. The sequence goes on from OY856411.1 coordinate 126,153,986, forward strand.
ATGCTTCTTCTTATAGAAAAATGACATAAGTGTGGGTGGCATGATACCTTCTTATGTCAACTTAATTGGCAACGACCAATCACATAGAACATACTTATTTTAATATTTCTAAAAATAAGAATGAAACACACTACAAAGATAAAGAAGCATGTCTGGAGTCATAATATGACAAACAGACTTTCGCTCTACTCATAAATATTCTTTCTCTCTCTATTAGTAATCCATTTTACTTAATTGGATGTCAATTTCATAGTTATTATGTTGCAATTCTCTAATTTTATCACATCATTGATTAACTTTCTAGTATGTGCTGTTAATTTGTGTAGTTAACTAAGTGTCATGCTTCAGTATGTCAACATATTGCAATTATGATTAAACCTCATAAATATTTTCATATTTCTCTCTAATGTGTTTCATTTTGTTGACTTTTCAATTTGGAATACAAAATGGTGCAAAAAATGCCTCAATCAGAGCTATATATCACAAGATATGGCCATTTGAATATCCTTATTTAATGTTTTGCTTAATTGGAATTTGGGCCTTATTGGGCCCAAATATGGGGCACGTCCTAGCAAGGTGGGAGCCCCACACCTTTGATGTCACCCAACAATGTGTTATTTTCTTAACATTTCATCCAATCTTGGCCCTTGATCTTGTGGCCACAAATAATCCAACTACTGGGAAGTCTTGTTCAACCTCCATACACATTATCAAATAGGGTGAGGCTACCACCACCTACCTCCACCTTGGAACCCACCAATCCACTACATTATTGCCTCTTTTACACTTTTAATAGCCCAATCACCCTCATTGTCATTCTCATTCTCTAATCTTGATTTTCCTCTTTTTGCTCATCTACTAGCCCCTCTTATCTTTCTCATTCTTCCTTCACTCCATAGCTCCACTCCTGGTGGACACCACTACCACCACCATGGAATTGTACATATGGCCCACTTCATGCTTGGGTAACCCATCATTGGATTTTCCTAGCTCAGTAAGACCAGACGTTGATGTACTAAGCCACACTACAGTTTCCTTCCCCCTAATCCCTAGGTACTCTAGTGAATATGATGTTGCTTTGTGAGTCGCACAACTGGGAGGTGACTCCCATGTGAGGCTAGGCTGGGAATTGGGAAGTTGGGCCCATCACTGTGTGGGCTACCTATTGGCTATGAATGGAGCCTACTAGCGCAAGTCAGCCCAAACCCAGGGCCTCATCATTGGATGCCCTGGATAATGAAGAGTGTGGTGGCTCCCTAATTGGGGATCAATGATCTAGCTGTATAGAAGCCACAAAATCAAGTAAATCTTGAAAAACCACAATACATGCTAGGATTTTTTGACCTCCTACAAAAATATTCTTTTTTTGTAAAAGATCCACAGTAACCTATACCATTGGTCCTAGATGCTAAACCCCCACTAATGTCTATTGTGCCCTAAAGTTGTGAGCTTTTATTATGTTGTATATACTTGATTCATAACAATAACAAATTTTGGATCTTATTTACTTAAACTACCTCCTTATCCTCAAATTAGTATATTTTATGTACTCTTGAAATGAATGAGAGTCATAATCACTCGTATTGATCATGAATGACTAATTACATAATGTAACTTGTTTTTGGACCATAATGTATAATGTTGATTAAAGTTTTCACATTTCATCAAAATGATATCATGCTTTGACCTAAACTCAAAAATAGTAGCTCGATGTATTTCATGATAGAATATCACCCCAAGTTTTACTTATTCCTCATGTCTTGTTCTATATGGAAGTTGATTCAAGAATGTGACCCCTTTACAGTGATGCATGATTAAACTTTAATCTAAAGTGGTGTTGACCTATTCTTTCATCCAACCCCTTTATATCCTTTAAATAAGTAGTCTGATGTTGAATAGTGTCTATAATAGCTAAAACCAAGTAGTTTTGTGATATAATGATGTTTGAAACCATAAAAGCACTACTTTTTGCCTAATGTGACTTGTTGTGACTTGAAATGTCATCTTGTGCCCTAATCTTAATATGGATATAATTCTTTTTCTATACCCTCTTAAATGTTGGTTGATTCTAATATTCTTTACCCCTTTTATGTAGATGTCCACCTAAGTCATATGTTGAACCTTAATGGCATATGTAAACTATGTTGATGTTGAATGTATGCTGATATGATTTTACTAAAGTTGGATTATGATGCTTTGACCTTGGGAACATCCACCTAATCTTGATATGTGCTTCTAATGTCCTAATCTTGTATGATTGGTTCACATGTCTTGTTGAGTAGTGACTTGGTTGCTCTATTGTGAGTCTAATTGACCCTAAAATGCAAGTGACTTAAACCTAGAAATATTCATATAAAATATATGGAACCTTAAAATAACATAAAACTTGATCAAAACCTTCATTATTGACTCTGAATCAATAAAAGATCATCAAACATGTAATTAAACCACTTTGAACCTAATTTCACCTAAACTCTAAAAAAATGGAGTTGAGTAGGGTTAATGACTAAATTCTAATACATGCGTGTAATTTGTTTTTAACCAGATGCGGATTGTGGCTATATAATCCTATCTAAATTAGGCAATATATATATATATATATATATATATATATTAGGTAGGGGCTAAAAATAATTATATAACTATAGTTTTCTTACTTGAACCTTGATATGTATGTATGCTTGTTTACTTGCTAAAGTATTGCTATGTAGTAATGTAGTTGATGCTTTGTTTTGTTGATTCTATAACTTGGGAACATAAATCACATTTTCATTATACAAACCTTGTGCACCTACTTGTATTCTCAGAGAAAGGAAATAAGAATGACATCCTACTTGAATTGTCATGCTAGGATTGACCATGTCGAAAAACAAGGCCAACAAATGGCATTAAGTCTTAAGGAACTCTCACAGATCCCTTCCATTAGAAATTTGGTCAAAGATATTAGGATACACAGTTTGTTGGTATATGGGGTAAAATGACATTAATTTGGGTTCTCATATTGCTTAGTACTTAATACTTCTACTCAGGTTCATTTACATTTATCTTTCTATTCAAATTATGAAAACCATAGATATATGTATATTTCTATACCTTGTATTCAACACCTTGTGTGTTGAAATGCAAGTTTCTCATATGTTTTAGGTTTAGAGTTATCTTGGGAGTTGATGACTTGTGAGCATGTGCTCATGTGTACTTATAGTAAGATCCTATCTAGTGTACATGATCTGACTTGTATAATGTACTCTTCACTATGTAATTTGGAACCATGTAATAATTCATGTTTTACAATAATACCTATTAAATGTTGTGATTATTTTAGTGCTCTCATATTGTTATTTATTCATGTATGCAAAGAATTTCATACTTCTTCATATTGTTTTTGATATTTTTTTGGTTCATGAGATTGAGATTCTGGCTCTGGGATATATGCCATTGACCTTTCTAGCATTCTATTATTTCTTATATAATTGGTATATGTGGATTGAAAGAAAATTTATAACTTTTAATAATACAACATGTTAACAAAAAATAGTCATTTCTAATATTTATTCCACCCACTCTTATTGAATTTATTATCTCAAAGGAGATCCATATAATGCTCTAAATGTCAGGATAACTCCCAAACTCTTCACCATCCCTTTGGATGTTATTGACTAGTTTCCATGGGCTTGATAAACTTGGTGTAATGCCTCCATGGTTTCATAGTCATCCCACCTATGTGATTGCACAATGAATGACCTTTTTAGGTTATGAAAATGTCTAACATGGTTCTTGTGGTTTTGAAGTGCACTCCTTGCTGGTTTTAGGTCACATGGCATGTTTTTTTCATATTGTATCATTGAGGATTCCACCCCCTTTTATATCTAGATTTATTTTGTTTTGTGGGTTATTTCCCCTTATTACCTAGTTTTCTTGTGATTTTCTCTCTTATATTTATTTTTTAATTTAATTACATTTTTTTCTCTCATTTGATAACCCCTTCTTCATGCTGCAAAATTGATAAACCCCTCTTTCAGGCCACAAAATTGGATAATCACTACTTAGACTATAGGATTATTGTTTGAGTACATAAAGCTAGATAATACAAAATATGTCAAAACTTTTTCCTTTTTATCTTTGCAAGTTATTACATATAGATGAAAACCATTTTACATATACAATAGACTAATTTTATAACCACAAAAATTTGTTTCATGTTCCTCTATAAATTCAGTAGATATATGAAGTATATATATACACTATTCTACAAGAAGAAATTTTTCATTGCGTTGGCACTTTACTAATTCAACTCTTAATTACCAAACTAATAGACATAAAGTATATACGGATTGGGGCTAAATAATTCGACCATAAAACACTACTAATAATCTTTTGTGGTAGGAAACATAAGAATCTATCATGGTATTAATTATCAACAAGGTTACATATGAAAATTGTTCAGTAGAGTGCATGATCAACTGGCTCCGTGAATGAGATTTGCTAAGTAAATAAGAGAACACAAAATTTATTCCATAAGTGAATTTCATCTATAAAATATTAAAAAAAACGTAGTCTTAAACTTAATAAGCAATTTTATAAATCCATAAACATGCTAAAATATTAAGAATAATTGAACTATAAATTCATAGATCACACTACTTACTATTTTAGTCATTTTTTAGTGGCTTGGACTCACGTGAAGTGTATTAAAACATCTAAAAGAATCACATAAAATTATGATCTCACCATACAAGAATTAGAATTGCCTAGAAATTCTAAATCTACCAACTAGTTACCTAGTCTGCAACAGGCCTCAGCATCTATATATGTTGGTAGGATAAACTAGACTCCACCTCCTAACCTGGGTACATAGATAGAGTGTGAAAGAACTTTGGCTTAAACTATTAATATCAATGGTTCCTTTATGATATACTCCCTGAGTAGTGATTGAATTGGGCACCATTGGGACCTTTATTTAATATTGATTACATATCTATTATGAAACTTGGTACCACCAGGATCTCTGGTTATTGTTTTTTTTTGTCGGTAAAAAACTCATGTTTCTCTTTTTGTATTTTTTCCTATAGTGTCTGTACAATGCTTCTCTTCTTCACAACAGAAGAAAGAGGAAAAGAAAAACTGTACAAAGAATCCAAAGAAAAAGAAAATGATCGAAGATATGAAACAAAATCTGTTGTTCAGTTTAAAGAAGCTTCATAGAACTGCACTGAACAGCCTCCTCAACGAACCAGGATCCATAGAAAGACTAGAAACATCAAGCAACCAGAAGAACCAGCATAGTTCAGAGAGAACATTTCCTGTACTGGCTAAACATTAGGATCAAGATCATATCCCTCCATCGTGAGACTGTGTTGCAGAAAAAAAAAACACCAGAGCCTCACTCTATATCAGCCTTCATATCTATAATCAACGTTTAGAGGAACAAAACTTCAAAAGATACAGCCAAGGACAGAAGACAGCCAGCCATATCAGGTATACCGAAGAAAAAGAAAACGCCCAACCCAAGAACCAGCTCCAAACAGAGGGTAAAGGATCAAGACAAAAAGAAACAACCCCTTCACTGATCAGAAAAGGCCTCTTTAACATGCTCTACACCACATCAAGAAAACCGGAGAAGACATAAAGGAACCAACTCCAGCAGTTCCAATCAGAAGAAAAGGCCAGAAACAGAACAAAACACAACAGAGCTGACGTCCAAAACAGAACAAAGGAAAGCTGACGTCCATAACAGGAGGGAACAAACAAACACATCAGATAATAATGTCATTTACAGTCCTCGTAATCACTTTCAGAAGAACTTCATAGTCCCTATTAAGATCCTCATGCACCCTCTTATTCCTCTCATTCCTGAGATAAAATATAATAACAAACCCAGCAATGAGTTCTTCTTTTTTACTAAAATTTCTAAAGTCATTCAGTTCAGCAGGGATGGCATTAATTAAACCTCCATCCTCACAGGAATTCCAAACCTCCTTTGAATAAATGCAGTTAAAAGAGATATGACAAGTATTTTCATACTCTTCCTTACAAAGATGACATCTTGAGACCACATTTAACCCAAATCTCCTACAGTAATCTTGAGTAGGAAGTTTATTGAGATACACTTTCCAAGCATGAATAAGAAAAACTTTAGGAACTTTACACTTCCACATCCATTTTAAGAAAGATATTTCAATACCTTTGCACCTAATAACCTCCCACATCTCTTTCAGACTTATATCAGATTTATCCATAAAGGAAACAGAATCACAATCAAACACTTTAACTCCAGCATCTTCAATGCATTTAATGACCAACCCAGCTGCTCTAGAATTAGGAACAAGCCATTTATCATCCCTCAGGATAGAAGCAACTCTTGCTTCAGATCCAATACCAGTAGTAATAGGATTGAGCTTCTCATCACACTCATATAAAAACTTCCCATTTAGCCAAGGTACTTTCCACACTTAATTCAGAATTGAGGCCTACCTTGAACTTGACAGAACTCAAGAGCTTATCTTTAACAGAAGCCAGCTTGTTAAACATCCAAGAAAAACTTTGGGAAGGACCAATACTCCAAAAGGTTTCCTTCTTAAGATACTTTGCATTAATCCATCTCACCCACAGACTTTCTTTCTCTCTAGCTAGGTCCCAGGCATTATTTAAGATACAAGCTCGAATAACATCCTTACATCTCCTTATACCCAAACCTCCCTCAGAAAAAGGCAAGGTAACTCTGTCCCAAGCAACAAGGTGAATATTGTTCTTACTTTCAGAATGACCCCAAAGAAAACCCCTAATGATTTTATCAATAGAATCTGCCACAGAAGAAGGAATAGGAAAAGAAGCTATCCAATGTAAGTAGAGGGATGACAAAGTAGATTTGATAAGCTCCAGTCTCCCTGCAAAACTCAACAACTTAGCTTTCCAAGAGTCCAACTTTTTCTTAAACTTATCAATAAGACTAAAACAATGCTTCTTGGATAATTTGCCCATGAACAAAGGAATGCCCAGATATTTAAGCTCACTAATATACTTTCTCTACATACCAAGGATCTCTAGGATAGGCTCTGAATTGACTCTTCTACTAAAGCACACTGCACTTTTGCTAACATTCAGTCTAAGACCAGAAATCTCCCCAAACTCAGTCAAAATCTCATTGATACGAGCAGCATTGTTAGTTGTAGCTTTCAAAAAGATCATCAAATCATCAGCAAAAATAAGGTGAGATAAAGACATGGAATTATAAGCTTTCACAGGTTTAATCAAATCCAGCTGAGTGTTCTTCTTCATCATATTAGAAAGACCCTGCATCACGATAGCAAACAAATATGGAGCAAGGGGGTCCCCCTGTCTAATACCATTAGAAGGAGAAAAGGATTCAGTAGGTTCCCCATTAACCAAAATCTAGTAAGAAGTAGAATAGAAGATGGCTTCTATCCAGCTAATCCACTTCAGAGGAAAACCCATCTTAAAGAGCACAGAGAAAAGGAACTTCCAGCTAACTGAATCATAGGCTTTTGTCACATCCGCTTGAATGCACATATTATTAGACTCTTTGCTGAAATCACTGAGAACTTCATTAGATAAAAGAACCGCATCTTTCATATTTCTACCCCCAACAAAAGCACATTGGTTAAGATCAATAAGAGAAGGAAGAATCAGCTTCAATCTGTTAGCCATAATCTTGGACACAATTTTATAGAAGGTATTACACAAAGCAATAGGTCTCCAATTAGTAATGAGAGAAGAATCTTGATCCTTAGGAATGAGAGTAATAAAAGACTTATTAGCCTCTCTAAGCAAGTTACCTCTATCAAAAAATTCCTTGACAGCTTCAAAGGTGTCATTCCCAATAATAGACCAAGCAGCTTTGAAAAAACACCCATTAAACCCATCCGGGATAGGTGCCTTATCAGAATTAAGATTAGTAACAATATCATCGACCTCTTTTCTTGTCACAGGAGCAATCAGGCTTCTTTTCTGCTCAATAGACAAACTACAACCATTCCACTCATCCCTCCAAACATCTCCTTCAGATTTAGGGTTAATAAACAAATTCATATAGAAATCTTTAACAACATCATTAATGTCTTCAAAACTAGTAATATTAGCATTATTCACCAGCAGACTTTTCATGCAATTTCTGTGCCTTCTTGTTTTAAGGGAAGAATAGAAAATTTTGGAATTAGAATTACCCTCCTTCAACCATTGAACCCTCGATTTCTGTCTCAGTAAGGATTCTTCCTCCAAATCAGCTTTGTTAGTAGATCTTCTAAGAGAGTTAGCATACTCTCTTTTACCTTCATCATAAGGATCTAAATCAGCCAACCTTTGAGCCTCATTCGCATGAATTCTAGAATTCTTAACATTGACAAAAATATCTCCAAAATTCTCTTTATCCCACTTCAAGAGAGATTTCCTAACAGCTTCCATCTTCCTATATAGAACAAAGATTTTATAACCGTCAACCCCAACGGACCAAGCAATCTGACCCTGTCAAGAAAATCCTGCCTAAGAGTCCAGGCATTAATAAATCTGAAGGGAGATTTCACAACCCTTGGATTTCCAATCTTCAAAACAATTCTCCTGTGATCACCAATAGAAGTAGAAACTAACTCACCAGAAAAATCTTCAATACTAGAAAGAAAAGAAGTATTGTGAAGAACCCTATCAATCTTAGAAGTGATGAACCTATCTCCACATTGCTTATTGTCCCAAGAAAAGAAGGAACCTCCCAAATTCATATCATAGAGACCAGTGTTAAGGAGACAATTATTAAAATCCTCCATGGATTTGTTAGTAGGAGGTTGGATGCTAATCCTTTCAGCCTCAGTTCTCACAGCATTAAAATCCCCAAGCAAAGCCCAAGGTTCGGTAATACAGTCATTCAGAATTTCAATGTCCTCCCACATCTTATATCTTTCCACATCCCCATTGTGCCCATACACAACCGTCAATAAGAAGGAGAAACCATTAACCAGGACTTTAGCATGGATGAACTGATCAGACTCTTTAACAGAAATAACTGAACAATTTTTGAAAAGAATAATCACCCTCCCCAAGCAATGAGAATTGTGATTGGTAATATGACTGTAGTCAGGAAATTTTTTTATCAAAAAGAGTAATGACATTCTCCAAACAAACTTTTTTTTCCACAAGAATAATGATATCTCCATTCAGCCTCCTTAGCTCTTCTTGGACATGACCTATTTTATTATTAAGGTCCCTAACATTCCAAGAAGAGATGATAATAGGGGGAATCATTTAATCACCTTGGTTGTTGCGCTGTCAGCCTCAGCTTCTTCAAATATAACATTTAGTTCATCCACTTGAGCCAAGATAGGAGAGTAACTTGCCTCTGACATTCTATGATAGATTCTAGTGCTTTGTTTCATTTGATGACCAGGAGGGAATATACTTCTTCTTCTATCGCCAGGATCCACAAGAATTTTATCAGCTACACCACTATCCGGAGATGTATTCAAATGTAGCTGAGTGACAACATGAGTAGAAGGGACTGAAGAACCTCCCCCTCCCTGTCCTTCCCAACCTTCATTTACAAGCCTGGACAGGACCTCATCTTCAATAATAACTTCTTCATAATCGACAGCTGCCTTCCCCTTACTGTTAACAACATCACCCGTGACTTCCTCTATCGCATAGTCATTAATATCACTAGATTGAGCACTAGGAATATCATCAAACAGTTCAACCGCTGCAGGCTTCTTGACTTCCCAGATCTTCTTCTGTCTAATGTTTGCACTCTATTTCTGCGGTCTGACCAGTTGCCTCATTTGGCATTCACCATGTCCTAGATAACCACAGCTAGAGCATTTAAACGGAATCCATTCATAGTCCAAAAAAATAGTATGCTCGTCACCTGCATCACTTCTCAAAGTAACCCTTCTAGGATACTTTGCCTCCCTGTTCATCAGAACCTGGATTCTAGCAGCATCCAGTCGCCTAAGATTGAGTGTATCTTCATCCATTCTGACTGGTCGACCTAGTAGAGAACTGATTCTGCTGAAGGTTTGAGCATCCCACAGTTCCATGGGTAACTTGAGAATATCAACCCACACAGGAACATCCGTCAGAGCTACTCTGTTATATGAATCTCCATGCTTCCATTTTTTAAGAACTATGGGTCTACCCATCACCATCTAGTCTCCAACCACAACATCGTTGAGATCATTCATATCATCGAACCTGATTAGGAAGAATCCATCCCCCCTATCGAACACTTCGAAATAGCTTTGGGTCTTCCACAAAGAATCAAGATGGAATGTCAAACCAGGAATAAATGGATAGAGATCTATGACATAACCAATAAGACACTTATCCCATCTGCTTGCATTTTCATCTGCCGCCTTTCTAGGATAAAGAAGTTTACCATCCAGTAGAGAGATATCAACACTTCTCAGATCTGATGCACCCCCAGGTTTTCTCGGCCTTAGCTTCTCCCATTCCAACGGAGGAGAATCTTTCAGGAATGTTTCTGCCGACGCAGCAGAAGAAACATTCGATAAAGCGCCAGCCACTCCATTTATCTGCCTTAAAGCTATTAGAGAGGGTTGCTGGAGAAGCACTGTCACCCCCCCCCCCCGTCGCCTTGTCACCCACGGCAGCGGGAGCGCAGGCCATTTTCTCCAACACCTGAGACTTTTGTCTAATTATAGATTCTCTCTGGTTATTGTTAGGTACTAGAATATCTAATTAATGTTAGATACTCCTTCTATTATTTAAGATGTCACTCACATTAGTCTTAAACCTCATGCCCCACAAACATGTTCTACTTTCCTATCCCATATGTTGTTAGAGGTTAAGTCATTTCCTCCATCCCAACACAAACAATTACTCAAGTTTGATTCTAATTGATTACAATGAACTGCTAACTTTTCATAGATTTATCATGTAATTAGATCATTTCATATTCTATATGCATTCTACACTACATATATACTACTAAAATAATACTAGAACAAATCTAAATAACGTTAATACTCTAAAAAGATAAATAACTAAACATCTTACAATCACCATTGTATTTCACTTACATTGAATAATATGAGCATATCTAAATATATTGGAATGACATGTACTATACCAATACTATTGAGCCTTCACACAAAATACCACTTATACGATCTATCTAAATTGTACAAAATTTCAAATGTAATAAATTATATATAGTTTGATCTAGCTTAATTGAGCATACAATAAATAATATTGGAAAGAACTACACATGTTATAATTGCAAACCCAAATTTAAAATAAATCTCGTTATTAATTATATTGTCTAGAAATTAACTATTGATGGTTCTTTGGAATAAACCAATCTATACAGGTACCCCTAAAATATATTGTGTTTGAAACTCATAAAAAGTATATATAAGCATTCTAATACTGTAATCATTCTTCATATATCAATTTTCTAGATTTTTTTTGAAGCTGCTAAGGTATGTAGTGAACTACATTTACATGAGAGTTTCATAGATTTGAAACACTAATAGAATAGATAGATATGGTTTTTTATTTTAGTAAGTGTTGTTGGATGAATGGAGGAAATTATAATCAAGGGCTCAAGCTGATTGGTTGTTTAAGATAGTGCTTTGCCAACTAATTAGTGAGATTGTTTTGGTTCTTTATTCTATGAACTATTTATTCAATTTGTGTTGATTTGAAGGTCACTCCTATTTCTTCAACAAGAAATTTATACTTACTTTGGCATCCATTTGATTGATGCACAAGTTCAATAGATCTTATAAGGTCATTGATTAGGATGTCAGGTTTCATTTGTTTTGTTTTGACATATGTTGACCCATCAAGTATGTCATATAGCTCTCTACATTATGGATCTGACCCTTTCATGCATTGTTCATTACCTACAATCAAGTCCCATAAGTGGTCCCTAATGATGAAGTTGGATGTGTAAAGGTTCTTTTTTATTATGTAGATGTATCTACATTCATACAAAAATGGTTGCAACATGGAGCTTGCCAATGTGAAGCGCCTGCATTACTACTTCTTGATGGTGTAGTAGGGAGACTATTAAAAGATTTGTATATGGAATATGCTTCAAGCTTGCATGTGACTGTCATTATAGTAATTGTCTTGGATTGTTGGTTTAGGATGAATGCATTCATGTTTTACAACTCCATCCAACATGTGGTTGTAAAAAGTGTATGCCATCCATGTATAATCAGATGTAATGGTTTGGGTGCAAAAGGTGACTGCCTCAATTGTCTAGATATCCCTCCATAGATCTTTGATGAATTTGTAGTCTATCAAAGGTAGAGTACCAATTCTTTAGATTTTTTACATCTCATACATTGATTATCAACCGTCATGTGTCTTATAAATTGAATGTTGGCATTAGTCTATCATGATGAATAATGTGTGTGCGAGTTTTGAGTCTTTGTGGGATGGACACCTTCTAGATTCTCTACATCTCTATTAATACTTGAATTGTTGAGGTATCTTTGGGAATAATTTGTGGTGAAAATCCCTTCATTGATTCCTTCCCATACAATAGAGTGATGTTCATAATTAAGTTTAGTAGGCACTCTTAAGATTGAAATAATAGTTTGTGGAATGAACCATCTTTCAACAAAATTTATGTCATGTTCACCATTATCAACAACCATACTAGCCACCCACATATCGTCTAAATCAGAACAGATTAGTTTCTCTAGTCATAGTGTAGGTTTAGCACCATCATCAAACCACTCATTGGACCTACATTGAATGCAGAACTAGAGATTGTTGACAATCTTGAATGCATCTTCAAAGATGGTAAAGAGTTTAATATAATGTGATTGACCTTGATGTGTGTATGACATTCTGAGTAATACACTTGGATTTTAGAAGATAAATCCTAGGTACTTTCTTGTTTTTCATGAAATTACAACCCATTTTCATTATATGGCATTTGTTGAAATGTATTTTGAGTCCAATTCTCAAGAAATGTGATTGAAAGTCTTTGCAAGGTATTAAGACAGTCGTGTTCATAGTTAACCTTAGGAGAAAGCATTCTTAAGATTGAAATAATTGTTTGTGCATGAAACAACAAAACTTATGTCATGTTTGTCATTATCAGCAACCATACTAGCCACCCGCATATTGTCTAAATCAACAAAGACCAGTTTCCCTAGTTGTATTGTAGGTTTAGCACCATCACCAAGCCATTCATTGGACATTCAGAGCCAGAGATTGTTGAAAGTCTTGAATGCATCTTCAATGATGGTATAGAGTTTAATAGGATGTGCCAAATGTGTGACCTTGATGTGTGTATGCCATTCTGAGTAATAAACTTGGATTTCATAATCTTGATCAACAACCCATTTTCATTATAAGTGATTTGTTGAAATTTCTTGTTAGTTTGATTCCCATGGACCTTGATTGAAAGTCTTTAGAAGGTGTTTTCATGTAACAAGATTAATGTGTGTTCTTTAATCCACCCATTCTCGATAAGACTTTTGATCATTTAGTTTATCTTATCACAAGCATATTCATGCAATTATATTTTTTTTTCATTGTGTTCATAGGTTGTGAGTTTAGAATTGACTTTGCCAAAGTTATGCGCCCAACAAGGAAAGGCATACAGTTCATCCATCTATGGTTTTTTTTTAATAATTGTTGAAAAGTAAGATAAGTGATCGCTTCCTTTTATTTTATGAGTTATATGAACTCCTAGATGTCTACTAGTTTCCAAGATGGAGAATCTGCTACATGTATAGTTCCTTAAGTGTTCTCGTGGTGTTAATTTGTGATTTCTCCCATTAAAGAAATTGGCCTAAAGTTGAACCAAATTCTGAAGACATATTAAAGTAGTAGTGGCTTGTCTAAGTAAGGCCTCCCTAAGAAGAACTATATTCTAAAAAACACACATGTGTGAGCTTTAGCTTTTCTTTAGTCAGAACCATTGATTTCTATTTTCAATTTTGTTCTTCTTCATTGATTCGTTAACTGAATCTATCAAGATGTTGAACAAATAGACAAGGAGAAAGGGGGTCACCTTGTTTGACACCATAAGAAGGTTTGAAGTTTCCAATATTTTCTCCTATCTAGAAAATGGAGGTGGTTCCTTAAGTCACAATATTCATAAGAATAGAGATCAAGTTAGAAGGTGAAGATGTTCTATGTAGTGTATCAAGAATTAAACACTAACTTATCTTGTCGAAAGCCTTGATAAGGTCAAGATTTGTGGCCATGTACTATCTCCTGCATGAACTAGATTCCATTGAGTGTATAATATCTTGCACAAGAGTAATGTTGTCATCAATCCTTCTTTTGTGAATGAAGATTTATTATAGTGCGGAAATGCATTTGGAAGGTATGGTTTGATCAGAGATGCAATGACTTTGGAGTGTAGATTAAGGCATACATTATTCAGAGATATAGGGTGCATATGTGAAAATGTTTTAGGATGATGGCTCTTTGTAATTATAATGAGAGTTGATAATGAGATCAGTGTCAATAGGTGTCCCACTAAAGGAGTTTTGTAATAGATAACACAATTGTTGTTTCATAGTTTCCCAATTCTTCTATAGAAAATATCCATCAACACAATATGACCAGAAGTTTTCATTGCTTCCATTGGAGGGAGGGACTCCCATGTCTCTTCTCCGTTTAGTACATGAGATATGTAGGCCACTTCAGATGTCGGTTGCTTGGGAATAGTTCAACAAGGGACTGGTAAGCAGTGAGATGTCTTGAGTCATCCAATCCTTGATATATCCCTTTTGAGATGTAGGCAACTTTGAACAAGTTTCTTTTGTTGGCTAGCATCATCGATCCAGATCCCTTTTGAGTTCTTAATCTTGGTGATTTTTTCCTCCATCTTTAGGTTTTCACAAGTGAATGGAATTACTTAATGTTTGTTTTGCCTAATTTGAACTAAGAGTTGTGTGCTCGTTGTTTCCATTGTAACTCTTCTATTAGGATCTCATCCAGATATGTTTGTAAATCAACCAATCTTCATTATAGGTTCAAGTATCTATGATAGATAATGTAGTAGTTGTGCCCATTGATCTTGTTCATAATATAGTTTTTTATCTTTTCTCATTCTTCTTTATTGTTTTCTCCTAGTTCACTACTTCTTTCTAAAAGTTGAGGATGCCTGTTTGAGAGGTATAACGTTATTCTAGTTCTTAAATAATAGTGTTTTGAATGATAGATTGGATTCTAATCAAGTAAAGGTGCGACCATGAGTGTGGTGTTTCTTGTGTTGAGGATCTTCAACCACTTATTGGAGTTATTTGTTGCATTGTCTATGTTGGCCTGGTTTCCCACAACTTTGTGTAAATGTTTATGCAAAAGTGCTCATTTGAAAGTCATTTGTACCCCCTTGGCTCCAAGGTCAACCAAGCTACATATATCCCGAGCTCCAATAATCACCCAACTACTTAGTCCGTCAAAAGTATTGCTTCCAGTCTTCTTAGAAGTGTACATAATGGCATTGAAGTCTCCAAATATTATCCAAGGGTCATGGATTCCAATAAACAGGTTGTGCAGTTGATCCCATGAATTCATATACTTCCCTTTGTCATACAGCCCTGCATAAAGGTGCAGAAGTGTTTGAGGTCAATCTGATAGTGTATGAATTTTTGGTGTAAAAAAATTATCTTCAACAAAGTAATATTCATTTCTCAAAAAATACAAACCCCATCCAAGAAACCCATAAATTCAACTTTATGATATTGGTTGTTCCTTGGGTATTGATATATATTATATACCTTTGAACCACTACATGTTGGTTCTTAGAGAGCTAGAACAAAGACATGATATTGTTTACCATTTCCTTGATTGTGTTTTGCAAACCTTTATTATAAGTACCTTAGATATTCATAACTCACAACTATCATGAAGAGGGGTCATGGTAGACGAACCCATGATGCAAGCTTCTTCTTTGAGGTTTTGAAATATTGATGGTTTTCATCTTTTCATAGTAGTATACCTACTAGAATACCCTAAAGAGAGTTCTTTGTGATTTCACAGGTGGATCCCAACTGAAGTGGTCCCATTACTTGTATGGCCACTTGACAATTTCCTGGTGACTTCAGATGGGCCTTGATTAGAAGATGAATTTACGAAGTGGTGTTCCTTCATGCCTCTACCAAGTAAGACCATATTTCTAGTTTGTTTCAGAATAATGTGATCGACCTGGTTTTAATGGTCAAAATTTTCATTTTTTATAGACTATGTTTGTTGTTTTCCACCATGATGCCTCATCATTTTCTTGTTTTGTTTTGATGGTGATCACCTTTTTGTTCATGTTTTTCTTGGTATTTTTTCTTAGATGCACTGCAATCGATACAATGTGTAACCCTTCCGGCATCACTTTCAATTTAATAACTTTATCTACCTCCTCCTCATCCTCTAAATCTTATATCCCCTGAAAATGATAGTTTCATTTAGGGAACCTTCAAATGAGGGTTTATTGAGCCAAAAAGAAACATATAGTGAACAATTTTAGAAATGTAATATTCACATTTTAGGACTAAATTATATTAACACAATGGCTAGAGATGAATTTCTACTCATCCTGACTGCTATTCTAATTTATTGATCTCAAAACTAGCCTTTCTCTGATCAATCATCAAAACAAACAATAGTGATTAGCTCTAAAATGCCCAAATATACCCTCTACAAGCTACTACATACTCCACACACTCATGTGAGCCTTCCATAAGAGTAAGAAGAAGGTACAGTGAAGAGAAAACAACATGAATCAACCTTGTTGTTGGCATTGTCCAAGGAAAAGGAAGGGAATTAAAGAAGAAACCAGTTTTCCAAGTTAATCTCAATCAATCTATCTATAGTCTTTCTAGTTTTCTTTCCTGACTTTTAGGTTCTTCTAATATTCTTCACATCCTCCCTTCGATCACATAAGATCACCCTCCAGATCATCTCTGGTGCAATTTACAGTTTTATTGGGACAACAAACTAAATTATGAGTCTAGGGTAACAAAATGTATTGACTTCCATTAAGACAAAGTTGATCCTTTTTATTTATTAGTCGCATTGGGCAGTGGAGCTGTTGTGAGTGGTAACCACATCGAGGTGCTTAAGAGTATTTGGGTGCACGGTCGATGACAATATATATTTTCTATGTAATATTATTTAAAAAAAGCATTTAAGGTGAACCAAGGTAAGGGAGTATGAAATGGTGTTGTTGTTCAGCTGACAATGTACTTAGATTGCATCTTACTTCAATTGTGCAATAGTTCTATCTTCAACTACTTTTTTGTTCATCTGATTTCTCACATTAACCTTGTCAAGCCTACTTAATTTGTTCAGTAGACTTTTGCTCTCAAATACATATCAAATCTTGCACATATGCTACAAAATTATTCCCTTTTTTAATATCAAGAGCTCTCCATTGTTGGATATACTATTCTACTTCCATGTCTTAGCCCTCACTATATATAGTGCATTGTGTCGAACATGGAGTTAGCAATCTTAATTATAAGATGGTAACTTGTCTGGAATGTGGAATTGATCTTATAATTTGGTTGTTCAAGTTGACAGTTGAGGATACACTATTATCATCATATGTGCATAGTTGCAATATTTTAGCTATCTAGAAAGGGATGGTGGCGCAACTTGTTGTCAGCTTGCCTTCTATCTCATTGTAAAATACTTTACTTTCTTCCAATAATTATTAATATTCTATTGAATATATAGTGTTGGTACATACAATTGCATAATTCATTTTGAAAGGATGTGGACACATAATTCGTTTGATGGGCCTTTCGTTGTATCTACGCCACCGACCGGCGAGATCAAAAACGTGTAATTGTCTCCTCAATGCAGAATAAAGCGCTCAATTAGCAGTCAATATTTGGCTGATATTCTGACTAAGTCTGATGTCGACCTCGGGAGAGTTATACTGTTATAGAAACGGATCGTATCTTTATGTGCCTCACCAGACTATCAAATGTGTTGGTCCATATATATAATATTTCGTTCGGAAAAGATCACAAATGCAAGTAGCTCGAAAAAAGGCTTTTATTGTCTTCGTCCCCAAAATGTACGATCATGATGGTTCCATCAGAAAATAACCGGGCCAGCAAGAAAATGACATGTCCAACCATCTCTCAACTAGACAACAATAAGTGACTGATTTGTCTTTTCTTCTTAGGAAAACGGCAAGCAGTTGTCGGATTTATTAATGAGTTCTTTTTAGGAATTACTTACTAAAGAATTGCAGAAGTACATCGAAGGAAGAAATCTGTAAGAATCTGTCAAAAGTGCTTATGAGGCTTCACTTCAACGTCAAAAGTTTGAGACCCAGCCAACTATAATCGATTAGACTCCGCTTAATTAACAAATTATGTCTTTACTTAGACGTGAAATCCCTATTTCCCCAGCTGTTCTTGCTCCCAAAGAGAATAATAAACTCCTAAAACTCGTCTTCGTAATCATCTATGGATGTTAAGTCTATGTGGGCTGTTTTGTTTACTGCTTCCCGACGAAAAGTCTGAGATCGTAAATTTGTTGATTTTCAACACCAATCGGTAACAAATTCATCCAGATGTGAGATAATGATATCCAATTTCCCTCCTCGACTCACGCTTCTGAAGCCACGAAATAGGCAAACTAGCGCAATTATTAACAGAGATAAGTTTCATCGAAAACCGAAAACAGATGAAATCGAGATACCGCATGATGGGCGCCGAAGTTCACATTTAGTTTCAACTTTTTAAAGTATTTTTTTGTAAAGTGAAAAACATCTTTTTTCCCTTTCTTAGGCAGTAAAAAAAAAACCCTACAAAGTATTAGCGGTGTCCATCAGTCAACGACCGAGATATGCAAATACGGCGCAAGTTCAAGCCAAACACCCTTAAAATAACTAGCAAGAAGAACATTAGCAACTTATGTACATAACGTCACAACCCCGTCACCAAAGCATTATGTACAACTAGCTGGCCGCAAACGAAACATTGCGCGAGCTAGCTAGCCGCCCGTCCGCCCATCTCCGACTCTCTCACAGGCTCTGGGCATCACATGATGCTGCATCGGCGGTCGTCGTCGTAGTCAGCGTACATCTGCTGCGCATAGTAAGGGTGCGCCGGCGTGGCATACTGAGGTGTCCAGTAGCCAGGCTGTGGGTACACGGGGAGATACCCTCTGTGGTACAGCTCCTCCATCTTTTTCTTGTCCTCTTTCTCCTTGTCCTTGCCCGTGACCTGGAAGCTGACCAGGTCGACGGAGGCGTGGCGGCCGAGCTTCTTGCGGAGGCTCTTGGTGAGGGCCGTGACGTCCAGGCTCTCACCCTCCACGGACAGCTTGCTCTTGTCGTCGCCCTGTACCTCCGCTTTGATCACGCCTGAGAACAGGGGGAGTTATGATCAGAAGTGGCCGTGGTGTGGAAATCGGTATAGGGGGGAAGTCTGATAATTGAAAATAATAGATGTTCTTTATATGACTGTGAACCAAAACGTTAGTAGGGTTCTTACCAGGGAATCCCACGACGGCCTTGAGGGCCTTGGATCGCTTCTTCTCGTCTGCGAGATGCACCTTAAACACCGCCTTTTGCTGCTCATATATAGACGGTTAGCAATCATAAGATCCGTGGCATATAGCGCAAGCGAATTCCATGGCATAAAATATGGTTTCCTATCCAATTACAAGCGCTGTATGTACGCGCTTGCAAGCAAACAGATGGAAAAACTAATTATTATTAATACCTTCATGCTGACTGTAAGTGTGAGAGCTCGAGCAGGTAGCTACTTTAGTTTCCTTTCGATCGATCAGGTATGAGGAAGGAGCTAGCTAGGTAATTCTGTCGGGACAATCTTCTGATAGTAGCATCTAGTAACGGATGCGTGGTATTTATAGAAAGAGGAGAGTACAATAATAACCCCCCTTTTGTCCGCCCTTTTCTACTCAGTTAATTATTGTAATGTAAACTGGAGTAAACAGTTAACTGGTAGGCCAAGTTAAAACAACGGTTTTCTTTTTTCTTATACCCGCTTTATTACTTAGGCCCATCAAGTTCCATGTCATCCGTGGACCTTGCTTGCTCGCCCCGACTGCTGTAAATAGGGACATAAGCAGGCGTTGTCAAAACTTATGAGAGCAAGCTAACTTGTCGTTGTCATGAGCAGCGTCCAAGTAATATCGTTGGACTATATCGTATCTTTGTCAAAACAGTTAAATCATTGTAATGCAAACTGGACTAAACAGTTAACTAGCAGGCCAAGTTAACACAACGCTTTTCTTTTTTCATTTTCCATTTTTATTATACCCGCTTGATTACCTAGGCCCATCTGGTTCCATGTCCTCCGTGGGTGGTGTTTGCTTGCCCTAACTGCTATAGGTAGGGACATACATTCAGGCTTTGTCAAATCTTAGGGAAGCAAGCTAACCTGTCGTTGTCATGAGCAGCGCCCAGGTAATACCCTTGGACTATATGGCATGCTTTTGCCTTGTTTGGTTCTGGAACAGAGTATTTCCTTTTGTGCCACGTGGGGCACACTTCAATCCCAATCGTGTGGACTGGTCGTTTGGAAAAAGTTGGATGCACTTAATTATTTTGCCGGATCTGATATATTCTAAGTGAAATAATCTTGATCAAATCAGTCATGCTTCTACTTCAACACAAAAATCTAATCCGGATTTGGGCCTATCCTTTTATGAGAGGCATCGATGAGAATATTTTGCAGACAAGTCATTGTTCATATTTTATCCAAACACTAAATCATTAAACATTCCAAAAATTTCAAATCCAAACATGGTCCCGTCTGGGGCTTAAGTCCAGGTTTGCCATTGGATTTACACTAAGTTTGGTAGTAAACATTGAGCCTCATCTATGAAGTTGTTTGTTTGGTTGGCTATGTTTCATGTGTTGATACAGTTAAATTGTCACAACCCTAAGCATACAACTTAGGCAATCACTTTCCACATAAAGTTCAAGATCCTGGGTTTATAATTTCAGCACTAATGACTGTATATTATAGATATTAGCTTCAATTTACATGGCGGATCCTAAATTTTTTTATGTGGGTCCTCACTTAACTAAAGTGTGACTCAATTGACCAAAATGGCTCAAATAAAATCTCCATAATCTCATTTATAAATGTAACATTAGGTTCATTTAAAATCACTAATGATTTGGCATATTTGATTCATTTGGAATATATTAGTGTGTATTGTTTCTCTAAATAGTTAATAATTAATTTTCAAGTGCTAAAATTGATAAGTGACTACTTTTTTACATGAATATATCATACTAAGATTCGCATGGAATACCATATGAACTTGCTCTCCTAAAAATTCAAAACTTAATGGTTTTTAGATAATTCTTTATAATTAGATTTTTTTAATATCAAATGATTATATTATATCATTAGGATCCTCAAACCAAGAATTGAACCTCATATTCAGACTCAACACCTCCAAGCTATCATGGACACAAATTTTTGATAACCCTACCTATACTAACTAATTTTCGAAAGAACAAAGAAGTTGTGCCTAATTAAATTCTATAACTATTACTTTTTGCTTTAGCTTTTCAGACTATTTGTATATATATATATATATATATATATATACTAATATATACATACATATACGAATATACACAAAAGTAATAGTTATATAATTTAATTAGGCACAACATCTTTGTTCTTTTGAAAATTAGTTAGGATAGGAAGGGTTATCTAAAATTTGTGTCCATGATAGCTTGGAGGTGTTGAGTCTGAATATGAGGTTCAATTCTTGGTTTGAGAATCCTAATGATATAATATAATCATTTGATATTAAAAATCTAATTATAAAGAATTATCTAAAAAGCATTAAGTGCTGAATTTTTAGGAGAGCAAGTTCATATGGTATTCCATGAGAGTCTTAGTACGATATATTCATGTAAAAATGTGGTCACTTGTAAATTTTAGCACTTGAAAGTTAATTATTAACTATTTAGAGAAACAATACGCACTAATATATTCCAAATGAATCAGATATGCCAAATCATTAGTGATTTCAAATGAACCAAATGTTTCATGTATAAATGAGATTATGGACATTTTATTTGAGCCATTTTGGTTAATTGAGTCACACTTTAGTTAAATGAGGACCCACATAAAAAAATTTAGGATCCGCCATGTAAATCGAAGCTAATATCTATAATATATAGCCATTAGTGCTGAAATTATAATTGACACCATGTTGGTCTGGGCAATAGACTATATCTTTTTTTTTTGTTGAACAGTAATACACTATATCCTTTGTGAGCGAATTGTGACCTTATATTCCTGGGTAGTACTAGTGTTCATTTATTCCGTGGCTGAATCCAACACTACCAGTTCACCACAGAGTATTGACCCGCATACTTTAAACTGGACGATATTTTATTTGAGAAAACAAAGCATTTGCCAACAATAAGACAATTAGCACACAGAAGTATTAAAAAACAAAAACTAAAAACGCTTTCGTCTAAACTTGGATCGACATGGTTCCAGCAACTGCAAACGCTGAAAACTATTAACGCCTTAGCTGCTCTGTATTGCCCGACATACTGATGTGGCCAGCTTCGCACGATTACGATGGATCAATCCAAAATACTATTTTCCCTGAGTTCTCTGGGTTGGATTTTCCGCAACGGTCGGTGGGATAGCGTGTGTGGAATTATCTGTGTCTACTTATTGCCTGTCAGGAAGATAAGACCAACGGCTTAACACACATGCTCCCACACGCTTGAATGAAAGACCAAACCCATGGTTACTGTTGCTCATTTTTTTTTATATATGAAAATTAGATATTAGTTATTATTGATTGTGCTCTCTAATGCAAACAAAATAGAGAGGAGCAAAGTTGACATCACAATGAATCCAATCAGGCTGAAGGAAGAGGAAAAACTGAGTCTAGAGATTAAATTATGTTTTGCTGTAAGGTCAGCTACAACGTTTCAGGCGTGTGGAATGTCATAAATACAAACCGTGTTGGTGTTGTCGAATTGCATTATGTGAATTTCTTATGAAAGAATATACACCGAATTCATAATTTATCTTCCAACTATACACAATTAAACAAACACTTTAGCGTAAGTTTGCATAGGTTCTCCACTTGCCATCGTGATGGTGACAATGGATGGTCTAGGGGGTCCGGCTCCGGCGACGTACAGATCCCCACCCAGTAGGTCCAGAAGCTGACGCTACATTTCCTGTGGGAAAACGAAACATGCGACTATCCATCATTCAAGACGGGGGCAACGTTCTTTCTCTCTACTATGGGCACGTTTGCGTAGGTGTATCTGGGCGGATTTATGTGAATGCCGCAATTACGCAGTCCTGGTAAAACTGATTTCCGGTTTTGGGTAATTCTGCAGCATAGTAACTTTATGTTTGGTTGAGTAGGATTGTCAGGCGGAAGTCTTGCGATGGCAACGACCGGTCTGCTGGATGATGGCGCCCGACTATTTTGAGATGGAGGCCCGCGTCCAGCATTTAACGTTGACTTAAAAGTGCAGGATTATATCCAAGACCCCTCTCCTTCAAACCAAAATTAATTTTTAAGTTGCTGGATGATTAAATGCAATCCAATCCAGTTAGATCCAGATAACCAAACGTCCCCTATGCAACCGTTCCTCATAAACAGCAATTTATGGTTGAAAACTCTACCTGGACCAACCGCTCACCTTGCTTCCTCTGAATTGCGATGAAGTTTACTCTGCAGCTAGTCATCGGCCCTTTCGAGCACCATCTTTGATCGTCGAGATTGCGACTCAAGCCGCGTTTGGTCATATTATGCCATTTAACGCCCCCCGAACCAGCATGCTATATGGTTGGAAGGTCATCTGATGTGTCACGTTGAGAAATGAATTTAAGTAGACTGAGGGCCCACCACTAACTCTTCGGCCCTTGCAAAGTAATTGTTCGCTGCCGGTAATGGTGTGGCTCACTGGTTATCCAATTGTGAACGCAAACAGAAGTTTCAAGTTCAAATCTTTATGGCCAGTTACAATTATTACAGACAGTGCAAAAACGACAACTATTATGAATGGGCCAACGACATATTACCCTGTCTACTATCTCTGGCTGGCAACCATAAAAGACAGGCTCTGTGATCGCGAGGATGTGAGAATTATCAACGTGCCGAGAGAGTATAGGACGCTAGCAGATTCCCTAGCAAAACACCACCTCAAAAACTTCCAGGATGGCCGTATTTACACGGATCCTCCCCTCGACCCTGGGGCACGTCCCCTTCTTTCCATGTAATGATAGGAGTCCTACCACATTTAGATTTTCAGTAAGTAATGTACCTTTTCAAACTTTAACCCCTGCAAGAGGAGGGCAGGATGAATAAGACCGCCTCCTGACTCCCCTCCCCCCCTCCTAAAAAAAAAAAATTTATGCCTAACATAGTTTGTGTTGGAACTAATGAGTTGAACACTTGGTTTACTATACTCCCCCTGTGTTCAGCCTCCACATGTTAATGAAGGGTCGGGAAAGAAAGTCTCCTTGATGACTCATTTTAAAGTAATTGTTCACTGTATTCTTGGTTCTACTTAATTTGAACGTTACTCTAAGAATAAAAGTTAATGACCCGTAATTGGTCTCCTTCAACACCAATGCATCATTGACATGGATGGTTTTTGTAGTGGACATTCTTAGAATGGTTTTAATCGTTTGATCCGAGAACCAAAAATCCAAGAAAGTGACGTCCCATGTGCCATTACTAGTAACTATACTAGATACTCGCCAGTCATGGAGTTCCAAAGGAACCGATTTGTGAGGTTTGATGATAGGTTAGTTTCTCTCTCCAACCCAATCATCCCACCATGCAAAAGTCTATTTCCCCGAGATCACAGTTCTTTTGGAATATTCCTTCAAGATTGGAAAGGAGCTCATGAGGTTCCTCCAAGTATAGGGTCCTCAATTTCGAAAGCCATTCTAGACCATGTACCTTTCCTTCATAAGATTAACCTAAGGGACGTGTTTGTCTTACAAAAACTCCCACCCCATTTTCATAGTCAATGTTGTGTTGAATTCACTGGTGAGTCTGATCCGTAGTACACCTTTATTCACAAGTTTTGTAAGATGTTTTCAAACAAATAGATTGATACGACGATTTGGATCGGCCCCGTTCCAAGTGAAGTTTCTAACAAGCTGATCTATTTGTCATATACTGAAATAGGTAAATCTATTGTTTGACATGTGTAAATGGGACATGGCAACAATATTGATTTTTCTAGAGTTATACTGCCAACTAGGGATAGCATGCAATTTTGCCAACTTTGTATTTGTTTGTGTAACTTTGCTTTGAGATATGAGAAAGGTTCTTTTTCTTTTCTTTTTTGGATGATAGAAACTCCTAGATGACACCAAAGATTGTTGTTTCAACAATGTCAGACAATCTACATATCTAATTCACTGTTTCTCTTGGAGTGTTATGAGAAAAGAAAATATGTGTCATCTCTTTAGAAATGAATTGGCCGATCTGTTGGCAGTTGAGAATGATAGACATGTGACGTCTTGAAGCCTCACCAAATAGGATAATGTCATCACTGAAACTAACATTAGTGAATTTTTGCTTCTCATTGGTTAAAACAACAAAATCTCAATTACCACATCTCTTTTCTTCATGGATTTTTTCCCTCTCTAGGCATAAAACAAAAAGATAGAGGTACAAATGGCCATTCACAACTAATTCTGCCTAAAAACTCCTTCTGACCATTTTTTGATAATATTGATGCAGGGAGTTTCTCTAAAATATGAAGTGCTTCATACCATTAGTGATATAAAACTCACCACTAGCTGATTCATCACAACAAATTAATGACCATCAGTCTATGTATCATCAGGTAAATGACAATTGTAAAATAATGTCCTAGATATAATTAGCACTAGTATAGTGATAGTCTATAGGGTCAATTTTGTAAAGCCTACAATGTTACCAATAAGCAATGGTTAAGTGGTCAACGCAATAGAATTTGCATAATAACATCAATTTCTATATCCAAAGAAATCAACCTTATATGTAAGTATTGGGTTTTCCACAAATAGAAACCCAACGCAATACAAATACTATTGTGTCATTTATATTTACCAAAATTGAGTGATCAACTAAAATATGCAATCAAGATACCTACATTTATCAAACATAACTGACATTAAAGTTTTGTAATGTCATTTTCTCAAAAACAACTGACCCTATAGGTCAATATTATCAGTTAAAATGTGGAAACAAATATACATCAACTTATCGAAAATAACTACCTTATACATCTATAAGGTCATTTCTATAAAAAATCAATCACATAGGTCAATCTTATAATTAAAATCTAAACACAAGCTCGACGTAAAGGTCTATAAGGTCATTTATTTTGAGAAATCGACCATATAGGTCATTCTTATTAATTGAAAAATGATCACAAAGATAGCCTCGATTTATAAAAAAATAACCAACCCTAAATATCTATAATGTCATTTATTTTTTAAACCACCTTAGAGGTCAATCTTAAATATAGCTTAGGTTTGTCTAAAATAAACGACCCTAAATGTCTATAAGGTCCCTTTGTTTTTAAAAACTTGACCATAGAAGTCAATATTATTAGTTAAGATTTGAAAACAAATCTAGCATTAGTTTTACCTAAAATAATTGATCTCAGTGGTCTATAAGATCATTTGTTTTTTAAAAATTTGACCTTCTAAGTCTATTTTATCAATTAAATGTTTAACGCAAATATAACCTTAGTTTTATATAAAATAACCTATTCTATAAGTTTCATTTAAATTCACAAATGTATAAAGTTGAGTGTTTAAAATATATAGAATATATGTACATGATAACCTTTTGTAAAATGATTAAAATTTAATTGTAAATTTTTAGTGGTAATTCTTTATTACCTGATGTATAATCTGAATTTCATGTCTTGCTGTCTCAACAATGGTTTTTGTAAATTTTATTACATGATTGTCACAAGCCCAGTCATTCATTTTCCTAGGATAATACAAATAAAGAATAATACTTAAATTAATAAATTACTATAAAAAGAGTTTACATAATGCTAAGTAATCAAACTAGCTACCTTGATATTTTTCCAACTTATTATCTTTGATTTTGAAAGTATTTGTCCTTGACCTTCATGAAAGCCTTTTTGACCCTATTAATTAAATGATCAAGATGGTTGTTTAAATAGACATGTAATAATGAATGATAATAATTAATATGGTAAAAAATAAAATATTACGACTTACTTTATATCTTAGAATTTTATTTTGTCTCCCCTTGACATTTTTTCTGGGGGTCAAGATAATTAGCAATTATCAAATTTGGGACTATCACCAACAATTTCCAATGCTTGGCTCTGAGTAAAAATAAAATGAACATTGAAACAAACTAGGATAAAAGAAATTTACTCAACATTAAAAATAGATTGAATAATAGAAACTTATTAAATATTAACAGGAACTAGAATCATGCCCTTTTCCATTCTTTAAAAATATTCGAATGAAGTAGAGAAATATTCAACTACATCTTGAGCTTGTGTTTCCACTAGGACACTGACTATAGGAATTAAGAATCCAACATTCCTTATTTTCAAACTCAAGGTCTCTATATACATGTGGCTATAAAAACATTTATAATCATTTAATATATAAAAATAAATTAGAATATGCATCGAACTTTGCTATATTGATAAACCCTTCCATTTCCATACTTCGTATATAGAAGTATTTAGCCAATTGTATTGATACAACTTTATAATATCTTCAAAAAGACATAATTCTCAAGCTCTCACCCTACATCATCCTAATTAAATTCACAAATATATTTGATCCCAGATTTTGGTTGGTTGTGTATCAACACAAACATTTACGTTTAATTTCCTAGTTGTCAACCATGGCTTCTAGAATGAAAGATAGCATCGAAATAAGAGGACGATAAGCATAATTCTGACTTTTTTAGTTATAGATCTGCTAAATTGCATATTTATATGAATCAAATTCAAATGTAGCTAAATAGGAAAAACATAATAGAAATTTAATATACCTTGTCATCAATAACCAAGTGTCTAGGAAAAATTTGTTGCATTAATGTATTACGATCATGATACTTAAGACTAATCATCTTTGAATCCTTCATGGACATCAATCTATGGATATTGGAAGTGTATCTTTGTGCGACCTTAATATTATGCAAGCACTCACAAAAAGTAATTTTCTCCTATTTTGACAAATTGTAATAAGTTGGGGGTAAATATGTGTAGGAACTACTCATATCTGATTCTAACTGATTTGTATACCCATTAAATATAAACTTTTTCAAAATTTTATGCCATCTTTTACATTTCTGGTATATTCATTAGCGTAGAAATAATGCTATCGCAGACATTTTTTTCGACATACATGACATCAATACAATGTCTAATTGATAAATATCTCCACTAAGGAAGATCCAAAATTTTGACCTATTCTTGTATAATGATTTATCAAACATGGGAGTTACTACTGGGGCTCTTACCAAATGAATCAACAATGTCCCTCACCCATTCATATACAATGTTCCTGATAACACCAATTTTTTGATATTTTAGACTGTTTTTCTGTTATCAAAACTGCCATTTTTAGCTATTTTCCTCTCTTTTTGTATGCACTTTCGCAATAATTGGCCAAGCAATGCTCTTAATCCTATATTTCCATCTTTTGCAGAGTTTCTCCTCATTTTGGTGCAATAAGGCCGTCCCAGCCCACAAAATAAGTCCAAATCTGCAACGGCCTTCCTGACGCCCAATACACGCCCTGCCCGGTAGGGTGGAACGACACCACGACGCGCGACAAGGGGTGTCGCGCAAGGAGGAACTGACGGACGACATGCCTCTTACCCGACAGGGAGCCATAGTCGCCACGACAACCCAAGTATGTCGGGCGACACAGCCACCCACCGGCTGGCGCCGTTGCCTGTCACGTGACCAACGGTCGACATCCCTGCGCTGAGCGATACGAGTATCGGCCGTCCACCGACCCGCAAATAAGGAGGACATGTAGCGCTTCGAGCACCATAAGTTATCCCACTCGCCGACTATAAATAAGAGCTACAGGAAGCCGAAAAGACAGTTCGGACAGTAGGGAACTTGAGCTACTTTGGGGA
The DNA here is from genome assembly GCA_963693085.1 of Alisma plantago-aquatica. NCBI lineage: Eukaryota > Viridiplantae > Streptophyta > Magnoliopsida > Alismatales > Alismataceae > Alisma > Alisma plantago-aquatica. Next base: position 126,183,068 of record OY856411.1, read on the forward strand.
GAATCGCGAGAGCAGACGTATCGTGCCCCAGTGCTCGTACCGGGCGACACTAGGTGATCTCTTCCTCATCCCGAGAGGGAGGGGACTGGTTCACCTAGGACTGTACCGGGCGACACCGAGGGCCGATATCGGCCGATGTAGATACGCGACACGAGTGCCCGACACTCATGACCGACAGTAGAATGCGTAGCTCCATGCCTGACACGATATGGAACCCGATACGCTTCGCCCGTCATACGTGCCGCCCGAGAGGGTCCATCGACCGACATGAGCGTATCGGCCAGGATCCTTGAGCGATATAGTTGCCCGTCAGGCGTGCCGCTCAAGAGGGTGTGCCGCCTGACACGGCTGTATCAGGCTAGGCCCCTGACCAATATCGGGCTGGAGAGCCGTAGTAGCCTGTCGTCCTTCTACATCAAGAAGGCGACACCTATCTTTATTTTCTGTCATTTAATTCTTTACTTATGCATTGTAATTAAAACCCTTTATTTGTCTATGAAAATAGAAGAGCTTAATTACTTGCTGCTCTATGCTTGGTACACTATGTTGGATGACTGCTATGTTTGATAACTGAACTCTAGCTTGCATGTTTGGATCACGTTTCGCTTAGCTACCGAATTGTGTTTTGCCGTGGCAAAAACTTCGAGAGTTGTGTTGTGGCTCTAGTGTTTGGTTTGATTCGGGAGTACGAGAGTACCTGGAACGGAGTCGTTTCAGTGACATTCCACTCTAACTTTGAGCCCAACAACCTCGAGAGGGGTGCCGAGGCTTGGTTAGAGGTATCCGCTCTGAGAGGAGGGGTGCAGGGTGTTACCGGTGCCGCTTGTTATGCTGTAGTCTTATCCTTCGTACCTTGCTCTAGCCCTAGTTTTATCTTCCTGTTTCTGTGGCATGAAAACCCTTAAAAACTGCTAAATGGCTAAAACCTTAAATCTTTCTAGTAACTCCACTTGGAGATAGTTTTCTTGTTTTGTTCGTGACACCTTACTGCTTCCCTTCAGGGGAATTTATCATCTCTTTATACCTACCGGAGTGTAGCGTGTCGATTCTGGGTTCTCAACACTACCACCCTTGTCCCTGTGTTCGACCCCGAATATCTACTTTGACCCCGTAAACAAAGTTGCGGGGGCCTAGAAGGATTCGGGTTTATAAATGTAAAATCTCGACTACCTCAAATCCGCCTCCACTTTTGGACGCGCGATTTAGGCCGGTCAACTTTTTGGCGCCGTTGCCTGGGACAAGGCAAAATGGCACTGTTGACAAATCTGAATCCACTAACTACAATCTTGTGCCTCAAGCTTAGCAATGAGTTTGACAACACTCTTTTTCTTTTTCTTTTTCCTTACTGTTATTCTTTGCTTGAAATTAATAAATCTATCTTCTAAACTTGATTTCTCGTGCCATCTCAGGAACTCTAAAGAGCGGTGACCTATTCCTTCAAGATCTAACGCCATGTCTCGTTGTGAGCAATCTCCGTTTGAAGGTGAACGTCAAGGCCGAGATGAGATTTCACACCAGCCCAGCCTGGTTGGCCAGTTGCATGCTTTCATAAAAAGGCAAGACTCTATCATCAACCGGTTGGTGCAGGGTGCACTTCCCAACCCTGGAGCTCAGAATTCCATGCAACACCAGATGGAAAGTCTGCGAATGCGCCAATGGGAAGTCAATCAACGATTGGCCCAGATGGAAGCTCTGATAAAGAACCCTGCGGGAAAGACACTCTCATATCCGGAAACTGCCAGAATGGCAATACTGAGGTATGGGAAGACGGTGGAGCGCACAGCTGATGCCAAACCAGAACCTGAACCGAGGTCGGAAAGTATCATTCCAGCAGAGGGCGAAGGTGGACAAGCAGAAGCTCAAGAGCCTGCACGGAAGCCTTCCGATGAGCTACCTGGTGGGACGAATCCTTATGCTCCAAGGCTGCCGTTTCCGCATAAGCTGATCAAGGCAAATCTGAAAAGGCGTCACGAAAGGTTCATGGACTTAATCAGGAAACTACATCTTAAAGTCCCCCTCCTTGACGCCTTAGAGGAGATGTCGATTTACACTAAGTTCCTCAAGGACCTTATAACGAAGAAAAGGGGATGAGGAAGGATTGAGACCGTGCACCTAGCGTCCGCTTCCTCATCCTTTGTGAAGCCCGACACGCTAAATAAGAGAAGGGATCCCAGAGCGTTCACAATCCCGTTCGCCATCGGAGACAACATCGAGCGTAAAGGTATAGCAGACTTGGGGGCAAGCATAAGCCTCATGCCCCTAAGTTTCGTGCAAAGGGTGGGCTTGACCAACATGGTTCGAACCAACATGCGGATTGAACTGGAGGATCACACCTTTAAGAGACCCGTCGGCATTGTCGAAGATGTGCCAATCAGGGTTGGCGACTTCTTCATCCCTTGCGATATAGTCATCATCGACACAGCTGAAGACCCCCATTGCCCGATCATCTTTGGTCGCCCCTTCTTGGCGACAGGGAGAGTGCTGATTGATGTTTCCGAGGGGATGATCACCTTAAGGGTCGGAAATGACCATATCGACTTCAAGCTGAAGGAGATCATGAAGAGCCCGTCCCTATCTGAATCAGCATGTTCCACAGATAGCTACAATAAATTCTGCGAGGAAGTAGAGGAAGATATCCAGACAGTAGACCCCCTCTTGAGGGCTATAAACTGTCAAGATCCCGACCTCGAAGATCCTGAGGTCGCGAAGCACCTCAACCTCTTCAACCTTTCTGACGAAGATTTGCAAGAAGAGGATACAGTGGTGGAGTCTGCGAAGTATGCCTCTCTCGAGGAGGAGCCTCACGAGAAGGCACCCAGACCAAAGCCAGAGTTAAAAGCGTTGCCCGAAGGCCTGAAGTACGATTTCTTAGATGAAAAGCACAGAAACCCCGTCATCGTAAATGCCGATCTTTCAAGTGACCAGCTGGACCGACTCCTTGAGGAGTTAAGGCTCCACAGGAGGGCTATAGGATATTCAGTAGATGATATCAAAGGCCTTAGCCCCACCCTGTGCATGCATCACATCAACTTGGATGAATCTGCCAAGCCTCTGGCTCAACCCCAGAGGAAGATGAACCAGATGCTCAAGGAGGTCGTCAAGAAAGAGGTAATAAAGCTTAGGGATGTGGGGATCATTTACCCAATCAGTGATAGCAGTTGGGTAAGTCCGATCCACGTAGTGCCCAAAAAGGGCAGAATGACAGTGGTTAAGTGTGAGAAGGGCGACGAGGTGGCGGTAAGGACCTTCACTGGCTAGCGGATGTGCATAGATTACCGAAAGCTAAATCAGGCTACAAAGAAGGATCATTTTCCGCTACCTTTTATTGACCAAGTTCTCGAAAGGTTAGCGCATCACGATTTCTTTTGTTTTCTTGATGGCTTTTCAGGTTTTTACCAGGTACCCATCTTGCCCGAAGATCAAGAGAAAACAACATTCACCTGCCTTTACGACACTTATGCCTTCCGAAGGATGCCCTTCAGACTCTGCAACGCCCCCGCCACCTTTCAACGATGCATGATATCGATGTTCTCAGATTTTCTGGAAGACATCGTAGAAGTTTTCATGGACGACTTTTCCGTGTATGGGAAGGACTTCGATAGCTGTCTGAAGAATCTGTAATTGGTCCTTAAAAGGTGCGAGGAGAACAGCCTAGTTCTAAACTGGGAGAAGTGTCATTTCATGGTGCAGGAGCGCATCGTTCTCGGGCATAAGATCTCGAAGCATGGGATTGAGGTGGACGCAAGCAAGGTTGAAGCAATATCCAAGATTCCTCCACCGAGATCCGCGACGGGGGTGCGAAGCTTCCTCGGGCACGCGGGATATTACCGAAGATTCATCAAGGACTTCTCAAAGATTTCCAAACCGCTGTCCAATCTTCTGGTAAAAGATGCTGAATTTGTTTTCTCTAACGATTGTCTAAGTGCTTTTCAGTCCCTTAAAAATGCTTTGGTATCACCACCTATCCTTCAAGTGCCAGAATGGGGTTTACCTTTTGCGCTGATGTGTGACGCTAGCGACTACATGGTTGGAGCACTCCTGGGGCAAAAGAAAGACAAAAAGCGCCATGTGATTTGCTATGCTAGTCGCACGTTGGACGAGGCTCAAGTAAACTACACAACAACTGAGAAGGAGATTCTCGCGATCGTCTTCGCGTTTGATAAATTCAGGTCATATCTCATCGGAGCAAAGGTAAAGGTATACACAGATCATGGGGCAATAAAATACTTAATGCAAAAGAAAGATGCAAAGCCCAGACTGTTGAGGTGGGCCTTACTGCTCCAAGAGTTTGAGCATGAAATTATCGACAAGAAGGGCGCAGAGAATGTGGTCGCAGACCACCTATCAAGGACCGTGACTGAGAGAGAGAGGGCCTCAAATCAAAGACGACTACGTCGACGAGGCTCTGATGTTGGCAGAAGCTCAAGAAGAAAGTTTACCCTAGTTTGCTGACATCTGCAATTGTCTTGCCTGCGGAGAACTGCCTCCTGACATCACGTACAATTAGAAAAAGAAGCTATTTGTGGATGCCAAAAACTACTACTGGGATGATCCTCTCCTGTTCAGAAGACGCGCTGACAACTTATAAAGGCGGTGCATCCCAGAGGAAGAAACCGCAGACATCCTGAAAGAATGCCACGCCTCCCCCTACGGTGGACACCTGGGTAGCGAGAGAACAGTTGCAAAAGTGCTACAGTTAGGTTTCTATTGGCCCACCTTGTTTAAAGACGCTGCACAATTTGTGAAGGTTTGCAAGGAGTGCCAGTTTACAGGAAACATAGGGCGGAGGAATTAAATGCCAATGGCAAGCTGGATCGAAGTAGAAATATTTGACGTGTGGGGGATCGACTACATGTGACTGTTTCCCCCATCTCGGGGGTATCAATACATACTTGTGGCAGTAGATTATGTATCGAAGTGGGTGGAAGCGGTAGCCACCCAAACCTGCGATGCAAAGTCGGTTATCAAGCTCTTTGAGAAGACCATCTTCCCTCGTTTCGGTGTACCGCGCACTGTGATAAGCGACAGAGGGTCGCACTTTGGAAAAGACAGTTTGAAGCACTTCTGCGCAAGTACAGAGTGAGGCACAAGATCGCTACACCCTACCACCCACAGACGTCAGGGAAGGTAGAGGTTTCCAACAGGAAAATCAAGCAAATCTTGGAGAAAACTGTCAACCGAACGAGGAAAGACTGGTCCATGAAGCTTGACGACGCACTTTAGGCCTACCGTACTGCTTACAAAACACTCATTGGAACCACCCCCTACCGTCTCATCTACGAAAAGTCCTGCCACCTGCCTTTGGAGTTGGAACACAAGGCCCTTTGGGCAATCAAGTTCCTAAATATGGACCTCGACAAAGCAGGAGAAAAAAGGTTTTTGCAGCTTCAAGAGATTGAAGAGCTGAGAATGAACGCCTACGAAAATGCAAAAATCTTCAAATAGAGGACGAAATTGTGGCACGATGCCCACCTCAGGAGAAAATATGTAAGCGAAGGGGATAAGGTCTTGTTATTCAAGTCCTCTATTCATCTGTTCCATGGGAAGTTACAAACGAGGTGGTCCGGACCGTTCATAGTGTCGAAAATATACCCATCAGGAATGATGGAGCTCTATGATAAAGACGATCCGACTAGGGTCTTTCAAGTAAATGGGCACAGGGTGAAAAGGTTCTATGAAGATGAAGTGTTTGTCAGGAGAGTAGAGATCAGTCTGCAAGATATGGGTACAATCGAGAGCTGAACAAGATGATCCTACACCGTTCGAGCTGTCGACACAAACTTCAGTGCTCCTCGGGAGGCAACCCGAGTTTTTCTTTCTTTCGTAGAGTAGGATGCTTTTTTTCTTCTTCTTTTTACCTATAAAAACAAAATTTATGAATTGTAATAAGGCCCGAGTCGGTGCACGCGCCGAGCGCACCGACTCCTCTATTTTATGGGCCACCACTGTCATACTTTCTGAGGTCGGGGACTTAACCCTAAACCGATGATGGTTTTCGGCCGCCTGTTTTAAGCCGTGTCGGGCAGCAGCTCAGCTGGCGCGCAGTCATGCTTGTATTAGGCTGCTGTTTCTGGGGCACTGCAAGAACCAGGGCGGATGGTATTGCCGAGCAACCGCCGTATCGTGCATGGAAATAAATGCCCTTGATTAACTGACATGACCTTCATCTCGGGCATTGCCTGACATGTCGGCCGACGCGTGCCCCAAAAATGCCCATTTTACCCCCAGTTGAGCTTGCTATATATAGCAATGTGGGCTCAATGTGTCAAGGTGCCTCACTTCTCTTTTCAGCCACCTGTAATACATGTAGTGATCCACCTTTGCTCGCGTGTCGGCCAGCTTGCCTTCACCCTTATATCGGGCGATGGCTCCTATGAGAAAAGGTATCGCCCGACATGCTTATCGCCCGACATGAGTTTTCATATCGTACTGCTTATCGGGTTCACGAGCTTTTCCGATTTTTTATATCGCCCGATGCAATTATGCACGAACTAACGGCCGATAGTGTCGCCCGATGCACCATATCGGGCGACACGTTTTCTTTGTACAATCCTGACGGGCTTTTGGTGTTTGGCGACCTTATCGCCTGATACATCCGTGTCGGGCAGTGGGTGTGCCGCACAACCCTCCTTGTATCATCCAACCCTGTATCGTCTTGAGCTTCCTTTTGATGGACGATACCCGGATTTTGAAATAAGTCTTATCGTGATTCCTGTCTTTGCCGACCTAACATTTAGATGATCGTTTGACTTGATAACAGGGACGGGTCACACAGGGCAAACCTCCAGCCAAGCGGAAGCAACAACTGTCGGGTAGAAATGTAAAAACCCCGAGGCAGCTAGCCGTCGACTACCGCAGATAGAGAGCGGGAGAATCTTTCTTCATATGGTAGCTTCAGAGGTAGGTCACTTTCTTATAATAGTCTGTCTTCTGCGATGGTTCAGGACCATCTACAGAGACAACATGAGTCTTTTGTGGGTGACTTCCGGATGGAATCTGGGCATTCCGGTTCCATCTTCTTAAGGAGGAAGCAGCCACAGGTGTTTTCAAGAGCTCTCAAGCTTCCATCTTGAGAGCTTTGCACTTGTTCTGGCTATTTCCAAATGAGAAAAGAAGGAGGCTGCAGCAAAGAAGCATATTGCAGCTTCTCCAAGGCATAGGCGAACCCGCTAGTTAACCTTCACTGAGCTAACATGAACTCACCCTATTTTCTTCACTACTCTGGGACAGAGTGCGGAGTAAGTTTGGGGGGTACCCATGTGTCAGTGAAGGAGGTATACAAATTCATTCTCTTGTGCCATTTTGTTCTCCTATATCATGTATTTGTACCCTTGCTCATATAAAATTTTTGAAAATTTTTCTTATTTTGTTCCCATGCTTATGTACAAAGTCTATATTAGTAAAAACCTGATGCAACTGCTTGCAAGGTTAGTTTTCTTTGTGCTTAACGAGATACAAGTTCCGTTATATCTTTCTGATAATGTTGCTTCAAACGAACAGAAGATTACATTTTTCCATGCCAAAAATTTCGAAAAATATAATAATCTCGCACACAGCTAAGAGATGAGTATGGAGAAGGAAAAAGCTGCCCAAATAGTAAAAATCTCTTTGTTTCCCCTTTACCCAATGAAAATCCCAAAAAGAGAGAGAAGCTTTATGAGTGTGAATAAAAGCATGAGAGTTGTGCCCAATAAAAGAAAAAATATATATATATATATATACCCGCTTGTTTTCCAAAAGTACCCATCTTTAGGCATGGTAGATCCAGGGAAATGGTACGTAGGATGTGAAATCACTGCTCTAAAGCCAACTGGCTTGGACTGCATGGACCACTTGCCCGCTAACGGACCCTTACCTGGATGGACTAATGGAAAACAAAGATGAAAAACCCCAAAAGCCTTAGCATACCCTTTACACAACTTTCTGCCCCGAAAATAAAGTTGTTTGGTGTGTAAGCTAACTTCGGAATCATACACTAAAGTCTCGCTGAAGCTGTAAGAAAAAATTTCTACTGAAATAATAAGGCAGGAAACGCAAGGTCTTTTGTTCGTAATGAGACAACATTATCTCTAAAGGCATTACTATACTTGCTTTACATCTTTCCCTGAAAGCTGTAACAAATAAGAAGAAGCATCACAAAATAAAGTTTAAATATTGATTGAGGACAATCAAAACGCAAAGTTTGGGGGAGTTGATAACACCAATTTTTGTGATATTTTAGACTATTTTTCTTTTATCAAAACTGCTATTTTTAGCTATTTTCCTCTCTTTTTGTATGCACTTTCGCAATAATTGGCCAAGCAATGCTCTTAATCCTATATTTCCATCTTTTGTAGAGTTTCTTCTCAATTTGGTGTAATAAGGCCGTCCCGGCCCACAAAATAAGTCCAAATCTGCACTGGCCTTCCTGACGCCCGATACACGCCCTGCCTGGTAGGGTGGAACGACACCACAACGCGTGACAAGGGGTGTCGCGCAAGGCGGAACTGACGGATGACACGCCTCTTACCCGACAGGGAGCCATAGTCGCAACGACAACCCAAGTATGTCAGGCGACACAGCCACCCACCGGCAGGCACCGTTTCCCGTCACGTGACCAACGGTCGACATCCCTACGCCGAGCGAGACGAGTATCGGCCGTCCACTGACCCGCAAATAAGGAGGACACGTGGCGCTTCGAGCACCATCAGTTCCCCCACTCGCCGACTATAAATAAGAGCTACACGAAGCCGAAAAGACAGTTCAAACAGTAGGGAACTTGAGCTATCTTCGAGGAGAATCGTGAGAGCAGACGTATCGTGCCCCAGTGCTCATACCGGGTGACACTAGGTGAGCTCTTCCTCATCCCGAGAGGGAGGGGATTGGTTCACCTAGGACTATACCGGGCGACACTGAGGTCCGATATCGGCCGATGTAGATATGCGACACGAGTACCCGACACCCATGCCCGACAGTAGAATGTGTAGCTCCATGCCCGACACGAGTGCCCGACACTCATGACCGACAGTAGAATGCGTAGCTCCATGCCCGACACGATATGGAACCCGATACGCTTCGCCCGTCATACGTGCCGCCCGAGAGGGTCCATCGACCGACATGAGCGTATCGGCCAGGATCCTTGAGCGATACAGTTCCCCGTCAAGCGTGCCGCTCGAGAGGGTGTGCCGCCCAAAACGGCTGTATCGGGCTAGGCCCCTGACCGATATCGGGCTGGAGAGCCGTAGTAGCCTGTCGTCCTTCTACATCAAGAAGGCGACATCTATCTTTATTTTCTGTCATTTAATTCTTTACTTATGCATTGTAATTAAGACCCTTTATTTGTCTATGGAAATAGAAGAGCTTAATTACTTGCTGCTCTGTGCTCGGTACAATATGTTGGATGACTACTATGTTTGATAACTGAACTCTAGCCTGCATGTTTGGATCGCATTTCGCTTAGCTACCGAATCGTGTTTTCCCGTCATAACAACTTCGAGAGTTGTGTTGTGTCTCTAGTGTTTGGTCCGATTCTGGAGTACGAGAGTGCCTGGAACGGAGTCATTTTAGTGACATTCCACTCTAACTTTGAGCCCAGCAACCTCGAGAGGGGTGCCGAGGCTTGGTTAGAGGTATCTGCTCTGAGAGGAGGGGTGCAGGATGTTACCGATGCCGCTTGTTATGCTGTAGTCTTATCCTTCGTACCTTGCTCTAGCCCTAGTTTTATCTTCCTGTTTTTGTGGCATGAAAACCCTTAAAAACTACTAAATGGCTAAAACCTTAAATCTTTCTAGTAACTCCACTTGGAGATAGTTTTCTTGTTTTGTTCGTGACACCTTACTGCTTCCCTTCAGGGGAATTTATCATCTCTTTATACCTACTGGAGTGTAGCGTGTCGATTCTGGGTTCTCAACACTACCACCCTTGTCCCTGTGTTCGACCCCGTATATCTACTTCGACCCCGTAAACAAAGTTGCGGGGGCCTAGAAGGATTCGGGTTTATAAATGTAAAATCTCGACTACCTCAAATCCGCCTCCACTTTTGGACGCGCGATTTAGGCCGGTCAATTCCCTAATATAGGTTTAAAGGCACTTCGTTCCTTAGTTGATCCACTAAAGGTTTTATGCTGCCTTTGATAATAATGCACTTGTGGTAGGATTTTGGAGGACCAAAAAAATAATGCACTTGTGGGAAAAAATTAGATGAACAATGTGCAACCATCGCCACAATAAATAAGATTATTCAAAACACATCGTGGAATTATCACTAACCACAATATTATCCAAAATAGAGTAAATTAAAACCAATTGCAATTCAATATCTCATACGGAAGTATTTTGTCAATAAGCCTTCAATCATAGGTCGTATGTATTTTACATATACCAAAAGATGTTACATATTAAGTTCAAAGATTGTTAAGCATATCTGATACATATTGCAACATGTTCATATGTAGAAGCCCTTTTTATACAATCATGGCATAAAATCAAAACCGTCGTGTCGATAAAACAAAATAGAAAAGCCTCTTCGCAATACCTAAGAGTATAGGGATGACAGATAAGGTTCACTAAGACACTACACCAGTAGCATGTCCAACCACTACTACAGAAAAGGCATTTGGCATCAGTTTTTTAGAGCCTTTAGTGTCGGTTTCCAAGCGACACCCAAGTGGGTGTTGCTAAAAGTCGACACCTTCTGCATCGGTTTCTAACTGACACCATAACTCTTCCCGCCACCGAAAATGTGCCAACAAGGGATCTATAGGCATCAGTTATTAAAGAAAACCGACACTATATTGTGGTTAAAGACGTCGGTTGTTAAACAAAAACCGACGCCATTACCCTTCCCGCCACCAATAAAGCACCAACGAGGGCACAATATGCGTCGGTTTTTACAGATAACCGACGCCAGTAGGGACAATGACATCGATGTTTTGCTAATAACCGACACCATATCCCCTGCCACCACGGCCGTGCTTCTTCCCAGCACAATTGGGGTACCTGACCACATAGACATCAATTTTTTTCTAATAACCGACGATGTATGTCTTTGGTGTCAGTTTTATACAAATAACCGATGCCCATGTTTTGATTTTTTTTTCATATCAGTTTGTAGGCCTTCTGTATGGCTGGTCAGTAGGATGCAAAACTTGCAGTTTAATTCTGAACTGCAGTTTTATATCATCCATTGATATCAGCCAACAATAGGTCCTAAACCTGCAAATTCATTCACATTCAGACACATGTATTGATCAGATACCTATAGAAACCTACAAAGTCATTTACATTCACATTCAGTTCCATTCATTTAATCTCTTTTTCACATTCAGACACATGTAGAATGTCATTCATGTATTGATCATAAAAATTCATTCACATTCACATTCACACATATGATAATTCAGAAAAATTCATTAACATTCATACAAAAATAATTATGAGAACATAGTTTAGAAATATCATTCTTTATTCATCATCATTGTCATCATTGTCATCAGAACCCCAATTATATTTAAAAATTCCAACTACTTGTAGGGCTTTTTCCCATTCTTCTCTTACATCATCTAATTCCTCCCTCGTATAGGGAGTATGTACATCTAATAATTTTCCACATATACTGAAGTCAGTTTTAAATACCTGCAAAGAGAATGATGTATATATATAATTAATAATATATAATAAGATTTATATATTTCATATTATGTAATGAGACTATATATAATACCTGATGTATAATATCGATTTACATTGTGGCATGTTTGATAATTAGGTCCATAAATCACATCACATAGTAGGCACATGCCCAACCGTTGTCGTGTGTAGCACACTATAAATTGAAACATATAAAATATTCAAAAATACAAATAAGCACAGTTCATATAAATAATATATACATATTGGAGTCGGGAAATTACTTTCACATTCTCCCAAATTAGTGGTTGATTCTTTTTCTTGGGGACCTTTCCTCCATCTTTTTTGAACTCATGTAAAGCCCTACATGTTAATGTAACACATTCAATTTCATAATTAAATAGTAATGTAATAACAAATATTAATGGATATAAAAGTATGAAATATTTCTCACGTGAATAATGGCCTTTTTATTGGGTGTCCATATACAGTGTCTAATTCCTTCCCAGCACGATCTAGATAATAAACATTGAATGTCTTGGAGACAATAACCAGTAACTCCCAATGCCTACCACTAGAGGTAAGAAAGTTAAAAATTAATAACTCAAATTCCACAATAAAAATGAAATTTTCTTAAGTCCAAATTATAAGCAAAGTATACTTACTTAACATTATATGGAGCTATTATCACTATCTTCTTTTCTTTACCAAAATATTTAAAAGTAGCAGAGTAGTATGAGGTAACTGATGAAGGGTCTTTATCTACAAGACTGATCAAAGATGGAACTAGAAATCCCACATGGGAAAATGAAAAATCTTTATAGATCGTGTGTAAGTGGCTGCAAAACATGTATTACATATGCATTAATATATAAGAAACCAGATCACTGTATATAAAATAAGGTATATAGATGTATAAACAAGATTTCCACATATTCATAGCTCTATCATAAATGTGTTCAACCATTCATAACTAAACAACTCTAAAATATCTTGTGTAAATGGCTTTTTATCGTATGATTGACCTGCATGAATACATATGCATTAATATGTATGTAAAACTTGTATTATGTATGCATTAATACATATACAAAACTTGTATAAATAGATTGTTATCATATGATTGACCTACAACATCCTCCGGAATAGTAACATTTATAGGGTAATTTGGATCATGTTCTCTGATCCATACTGCAATACCCCTACAACTAGGACCTAACGAGGTGTGTATGTCCCTTAGAAGCCAACTTGGTACATTAGGAGGTGGAGGTGGAGGCCGAGATGTAGCGGATGTCTTCCTTTTGGCCTGTATATATAATTTCAGATCAATTGACTCATATATACACACACTAAAAAATTAATGTAATGTAAATTTACCATACAATATTAGTGTAGATGACATCCTTTTTGGGCCATATTATCACTCTGCCTTCTGTCTCACCAAGCGTTTCAGAATATGGGTGGACATATGGCAATGGAAGATCCCTCTAATCGAGGAGTACATGTATCGAGCTCACACGAACAACACCAGCTGGTACTGGAGTCCCATGAAACATGTCCCCTGGAAGGGCTGGGTAAGCATGTGCCTCTACAATGATATATTCTTGACTTTTTAGACGGCATGGCTTCAACCCCTACAAAGTTATGTAAAGAATGTTATATACATATATACATGAACATATCATCTTGAAAAGACTAGCTACTATGTCATAAAAATACTTACAATAGACATGCAAGGTGGTGGGTCTACAGGATTACTCCCAACCTCTACAGTAGAAGAAGAGCAGCCCACCACAAGTATTGTCTGAGTGGCTGTCTGAGATACCTGCCACTTGCTAATGGCTTCATGGAGTCTCTTATCAAGTTCTTTCTCAACTCTCCTCACTAGTACAGAAACAACATTCAATGTCACTTTTCTGGGCGTCGGTTATTTAGGAAATCTGACGCCTATAACATTCAACGTCGGTGATGTAGGTAAACTGACGTCTATAGTCAAGACACGGGTACCGCTTTGTATTCAACGTCGGATTGGTAACAGAAAACCGACGCCTAATATCGCCCGAGAAATCCAAATTTCGAGTGAAAAAAAATGGCCCCAAAATGTCACATACATCGTCGATTTTTTAACATCTAACCGACGCCTATATAAGATGAAAATTTGTGCAAAAAATTCCAACTTAGGTGTTGGTTATCCTTTGATAACCGACGCCGATAATGGTTCCCGCCAAATGTTTTTGGGCAAAATTTGTGTAATTGGACGTCGGTTTTTAAAGAACAACCGACGACGAAGCATTTTGGTGTCGTTTGTTTTAGATAATCGACGCTGTTTACCAACTTAATATACCCACGAATAGCAATTGTTCCCCTTTCTTCTGTTTCATCACAAAGCAAATATTCCCCTTTCTTTGCTCTTGCTACGTCGCCACCCGCCCACCCACTGCTGCTCGCCACCTGCTGCTTCTCGCTCACCGCCGACGCTGCCTGCTGCTTGCTCACCGTCGACGCCGGACGCCGCTGCTGCTGCTCTGCGTCGCCGCCTCCGTCCTCTTTGCCGCCACCCGCCGTCCTCCTTTTTGTTGCTGCTGCCTGCTCTGTGCTCGCCACTGTCCTCCCTGCCGTGCCGCCTGCCTTCCTGCTGCCCGCCGTAGCCTCCAGGTAGTCGTATCCTCTGTTCTTCCTTCTCCCTAGCTCCTTACCTACAGCAAACACGGCCGTTGCTGTGTTGGCCTACCACGGCCGTGCTGCCCAGCACAGCCATGGTAGGCCAACATAGCCAGAACCGTGTTTGCTATTGGTAAGGATATGAAAAAATCTTTATGTAATGCTTTATGTAAATTCTAGGATACGAACAAATCTTTTTCTTGCATATATTTATGCTTCTAATCCTAAAGGTTGACCTAATTCAGTAAATTTTGATGCATGTTGAAATAAGATTTAAACTTGTCCATTCTAGCATCCTAATTTGATTTGATTAAACCCTAACATTGATGAAACCCTAACATCAATTGTGATGAAACCCTAACATGTACATATCTATTATTGTGTTTGTTGGCCTAGAAACCCGTCCAAGATTTACTCATTAGGAGTAAATCTTGGATAGTCACTGGTTTGGGACTGTTCTTGAATACCTAATCTCACTTAGGATGTAAGTGTATAATGTGTATTGAGTTTTCGAGAAAATTTCGGTAGCATTTCCCCATTTGTTCTTTAAGTACATATGTACTTAGAGAACAGCGGGGAAATGCTGCCGAATTTTTTTTGAAAACCCAATACACATTATACACTTACTAGTGAGATTAGGTGTTCAAGGATGGGATAGGTGGTACACATTTATTATATATAAGAATGACATCACATGTGTTTGTTGGCCGAGAAAGTTAACAATCATTGTTCTTTATATTACTTGTACATTGGTATAAATTAGAATGAATAATCACTAAATTATATACTGTTTGTATGGAGTCCGGCTTCATTGTACCTCCTAATCTGACAATATTTTCCATGTAGCGCATCACATTCTCGCCGCAGGCCCAATCGTTATTTTATATTGGACACTATCAAATGTTACCACCATAGAAATGCTTAATAAAGGCACTTTCATTTCATGTCCTGCACTGTCTACTTCAACATCGGATGGGTCTAGATAATATACAGTTACCGTGGCTGGGACGATTACCATCAAAATCCAGTGTCTACCCCTAATTGCAAATAAGCCAAACAAATAGAAAACTGGATGGGCCTAGATAATAGGAGTAAATCTTGGATAGTCCCCGGTTTGGGACTATTCTTGAACACCTAATTTCACTTAGGATGTAAGTGTATACCATAATCTTGTCCTAATATATACTTGTTTTCTCTTTGATCATAGAATGGATAGATCATGGATGTCCTTTCGCAATCGCTGCACCCCTGAGTTTATATCTGGTCTTGACCAGTTTATTAGATTTTCCGAGGAACGTAGGAAACAATCTGGAGATAGGTTCTATTGTCCATGTAGGCATTGCGGTAACAACTTGAAAGTCAACACTGGTGACAAAATCAAAAGTCATGTCATGTGCAACGGGATTGTACAAGGCTATACAGAATGGCACTGGCATGGAGAGATTTCAAACCCGAAACCAGTGGATGTTGATAGCAGTGCTTGTGTGGAAGAAGAAATTGCCTACGATGACGTAGATGTGAATGAACCAGTTCCAGTAGACATCGTTGATGCGATGCTGGATAGTTGTGGGGTAGAGCACACCGATCCGCCTCCCATTTTTAGAAACATTGTGCATGATGCTGAGATATCATTATACATAGGTTGTACTAAGTTTACGAAGCTTAGCGCTTTGTTGAGATTGTATAAGCTGAAAGCTAACAATAGATGGAGTGACAAAAGCTTCACGTCATTGTTGTCTTTGTTGAAAGAAATGCTTCCTGAAGGAAATGAGCTGCCAATCTCAACATACTAGGTAAAGAAATTGTTGTGCCCAATGGGAATGGATGCCAAGAAGATACACGCATGCCCGAATGATTGTGTATTATTTCAAAAGGACTATGTGGATTTGAAAGATTGTCCAAAATGTGGTGCGTCACGGTATAAATTGACGACTTCGGGGGAGTCCAAAACTGGTTCTCATGCCAAGGTGATGTGGTATCTACCTATAATATCATGGTTTCAACGCTTGTTTGCCAATCCGATAGATGTGAAGAATTTGAGGTGGCATGTAGATGTTAAGAAAAATAATGATGGGATCCTACAACATGCGTCTGATTCCCCATAGTGGAAGATGATTGATCTATTGTACCCTAAATTTGGTGAAGAGGTCTGGAATCTAAGACTTGGGCTTTGTACATATGAGATGAATCTGTGCGGGACATTGAGCATCCAACATAGCACTTGGCCAGTCATGCTTGTTATATACAATCTTCCTCCCTGGCTATGTATGAAAAATAAGTATGTAATGCTGTCGTTGTTGATATCGAACCCTAAACAACCTAGAAATGACATCGATGTTTATCTTGAACCTCTGATTGATGACTTAAAGAAACTCTGGGGTGAAGGTGTGATCACCTATGATGCTTCACGAAGAGAGACATTTCGTTTGCATGCTATGTTGTTTTGCACTATTAATGACTTTCCAGCATATGGGAATTTGTCTGGATATAGTGTCAAAGGAGCTAAAGCGTGTCCTATATGTGAAGAGAACACTGATTCAACAAGACCTAAACATGGCGGTAAGACTGTATATCTCGGTCGTCAAAGGTTTCTTACAAAATTCCATCCGTATCGTAGGATGCACAAAGCATTCAATGGATTGAATGAGGAATGGAGTTCACCTAAACCTAAACCAGGGGTGGTTGTTTATGAAAGAGTAAAAGACTTTGTCAATGAATTTGGTAAGAGATCACAATGTACTATGGCCGCACGGAGTGACAAATCTTTATTCAAGAAGAAGTCAATATTTTGGGATCTTCCTTATTGGAGTTCTTTGACAGTCAGACATTGTATCGATGTCATGCACATTGAGAAAAATGTCTATGATAGTGTCATTGGTACTTTGTTGAATATACCAGGTAAGACTAAAGATGGGATAAAATCCAGACTGGACCTACGTGAAATGGGAATAAAGTCAGAATTAAAAAAAATTTGTGAAATGGAAAATCTGAGAACATACTTACCTCTCGCTTGTTACACATTGTCTAGAAAGGAGAAGAAAGCTTTTTGTGAATGTTTGGTAAATGTTAAGGTGCCACAGGGTTACTCATCCAACATCCGTAGATTGGAATCAATGAAAGATCTAAAGTTGATAGGTCTTAAAATCTCATGATTGTCACACTCTAATGCAACAAATATTGCATGTGGCAATTAGATCTATATTACTGAAGCATGTAAGGTTTGCAATCACCAAACTTTGTTTCTTTTTCAACAGTCTATGCAGCAAAGTTATTGACCCTGATACTCTCGATAAATTGCAAAGAGAAGTGGTTGTTACCCTATGTCAGCTTGAGATGTATTTTCCTCCATCGTTCTTTGATATCATGGTACATCTTGTTGTCCACTTGACTAGGGAAGTGAAAATGTTGGGACCTGTTTTCTTGCATTGGATGTATCCCTTTGAACGATACATGAGCATTTTTAAAAGTGATGTTCAAAACCGTTATCGGCCTGAAAGGAGTATTATCGAGGGTTATGTGGCGAGAGAGGTTATGGATTTTTGCAATGACGTTCTCAGTGGTAATGACACTCCTGATCATGACAAGAATAATGACGAGCAATTCAGCAAAGGAATTTTGGGATCACGTGTGAAAGTAATCACCCGTGAGCAGTTGGAACAAGGTCACTTGTATATTTTACACAACATGGAAGAAGTGAACATTTATATCGAGGAACATACCAATTTCATCAAGAGACAATATCCTCGAGCCAATACAATGTGGCTTGCTAGAGAGCATAACAAGACATTTATTAAGTGGTTTGAAGATAAAGTCTTACATCAACTATCTCAAACACTAGATGATATTACTAAAACTATCAAATGCCTTGCCTTTAATCTAAAATTGACTGTTATGTCTTATGAAGGGCATGACATTAATGGATTCACATATTACACAAAGCACAAAGATGATAAAAGTGTCGTCCAAAACAGTGGGGTCACCCTTCAAGCATCGACTATGTTTTTTGCAAGTGCAAAGGATAAGAGTCCACGTGAAGCTAAAATGTCATATTACGGTGTCATTTATGACATATGGGAGTTTGACTACATAGATTTCAGAATTCCGCTCTTCAAATGTAATTGGGTTGATAACACCAAAGGAGTTATAGTGGATGAATTGGGTTTCACTTTAGTGAACTTTGAAAAGATTGGCGAGAAGGGTGAACCATTCATATTGGCATCACAGGCAAAACAAGTATTTTATATCGATGATCCTGCAAATGATAAATGGTCAGTTGTTCTCCATGGTAAAAGACAGTTGATTGAAGATCCTATAGATGAAAAATAGTACTATGATAAGTATGATGACTCCAGTCCATTTTCAATTGGGTTGCCAACACCAGCAAATATTGAAGCTAATGATGACTTGTATGTGCGCAGAGATCACAATGAAGGATTGTTAATTGATAAAAAATCACAATATTAGAGGCATGTTTATATTTTTTTATATGTTTTATTTTTCTGAATGTGAACTTTACAATGTGAATTACTTTACAATGTGAATGTGAACTTTACAATGTGAATTTTACAATGTAAATTACTTTACAATGTGAACTTTACAATGTGAATGTGAACTTTACAATGTGAGCTTTACAATTTGAATTACTTTACAATGTGAACTTCACAATGTGAATGTGAATTTTCAGATGGCTGAGCATTCTCCTGATGACTATGTTGATGATTACCGTGAGGGTGAGGACATCAATGCACCACCTCACAATGTAAGTTTTAAAAATATATCATATATTTATATCTATATGTCCATTTATAGTTATATCTTGTAAATGTGTTTATTTTGTCAAATTTTAGGTTGATGATGCACATGTACCATCTGAAGCACTTGAGGCACTTGATCAGTAGCACCAAAAAGTTGACAAGAGAAGGAGCATCACTATGATGAAGAACTTAATAGCGTAAAAGGGAAATGGACCCAAACTTGCTGTGGATTTTGATAATGCAGGAAATGCATCTGGTGTGAATCTCAATTTGTTTGTTTCATATCTTGGGTATGTTACTCGTAGCCATTACAGTTGTAAGATAGATTCTTGGCATAAAGTTCCTAAGGAGAAGAAAGACGTAATATGGAAGGATTTATGCATGAGTTATTATTAATTTGCAATTCTATTTTGTAGATTAATAATTTTTTGGATACTAGTTAATAGCAATTCTATTTTGCAGAGTATATTTGAATTGGATGAAAAGCTACATCGTAAATGCGTGATGCAACGTTGTGGGAGAGTCCTAAGGAACTATAGGACAAATCTCATCTGAGAATACATAAAAGAAGGTGACAAGAGGAAGAAGACAACCATTGAACAGTGGAACTTCCTAGACCAAGAAGAATGGGACGCGTTTGTTGCTTCAAGGTAAACTGATGAATTCAAGGTATTAGGCGTCAGTCCCAATCTCATTAATATATGTTGTGTTCACCTATTCAAGATTAACATTTAGTGTTACTAACCAAATCATTAATGTGCATACTAACTAGGCCCTCAGTGAGGCACAAAAATCAAGGTGTGCACTGAATGTGCATGACCACACAATGGGTCCAAAGGGGTATGCAGGCATTCACCAAAGACTGCAGTCTGAGGCTACTGGTCAGTCTGCTGCTACTTAGGACTCCTCTACTATAGGTAGCACACCTCTACCTCGCCATGATGTCTGGATAGCTGGGAGGCAAAATAAGAAGGGAGAAATAAGGAAGCCCGCAACTACTGAGGCGGCTACAAAAATGGTAAAATACAACTCTGACAACAATCGTTCGAATATTGATTATTTGTGGTGTTTACTTAATTACAAATTTTTATTTTGGCGATTAGCGGGAGCTACACGAGCTGAGGAAACAAGGCAAGTTCATCCCTGAGGGCACAATGGATGAATTGACAGTTGCTCTGGGTAACCCAGAGCATCCTGGACGTGTTAGGGCTGCAAGCGCTGGTGTGGGCATCAAAGCTTTTTTTGGGCCATCCCAGCGCAAACATGTCCCAAAAGCGGGACTTTCACAAGAAGAGGTAACATATTTTTTCTTTATAATGTTACTATAAAAGAGAATTCAATAATTAGAAGCTAACATTTCTTTTATCCATGTATAGGTAGATAAGCTAGTTGATAGGAAACTTGAAGAAGCACTGAAAAAGTGGCAGGCATCTCAGACTGCCACTTACCAGACAGTACCTATGGCATCTCACTCTACTCCTACTACAGAGGTTGGGAGTAATCCTGTAGACCCACCACCTAGCACATCCGATGTAAGTATTTTTATGACATAGTAACTAGTTTTTTAATTCAAGATGATATGTTTTCAAGATGCTATGTATATATGAAATTGTAGTCATTTCAAAAAAAGATTATATGTATATATGTATATAACATTCTTTACACAAAAAATTGTAGGGGTTGAAGCCATGCCGTCTTAAAAGTAAAGGATATGTCATTGCAGAGGCATCGGCTTACCCATCCCTACCAGGGGAAATGTTTCACGGGTCTCCATTACCAGCTGGTTGGATTCGTGTGAGCCCAGTACATATATTCTCCAAGTGGATGGATCTTCCATTGCCATATGCCCACACAGATTGTGAAACGCTTGGTGAGGCAAAAGACAGAGTGATATTGTGGCTAAAAGCAGATATCCTCTTTACTGAAATTGTATGGTAAATTTACATTATGTTAAATTATTAGTATGTGTATATGATATCAGTTGATCTGAAATTATATATATATATATACAGGTTAAAAAGAAGATACCCACAGCATCTAGGCCTCCACCTCCACCTCCTACATTACCCAGTTGGGTTCCACAGGACCTACCTATCCCGTTAGGTCCTAACTGTAGGGGTATGGCAATATGGTTAGGCGAACATGATATAAATTGCCCTATAACTATTTCTATAGATTCAGATGTTGCAGGTCAATCATACGAAAGCAACCTATTTATACAAGATATTTTGAAGTTGTTTCGATATGATTGGTTAAATACATCTGTGATAGAGCTATGGATAAGGTGAGATCTTCTTTATACATCCATATACCTTGTGTAGGATCTGGTGATCTGATTTTTTATTTATTAATGCATGCATAATTAATACATATTATGCAGCTACTTAGACAATATATGTGCAGATTTTGCATTCGAACATGTACGATTTTTGATTCCATATTTGATTAGTCTAGTAGCTAAAGACCCTCCGTCAGTTCAACAATACTGCTGTGAGGCTTTTACAAATTTTGCTCAAAATAAGAAGACGGTGATAATAGCTCCATTCAATGTAGAGTAAGTTTACTTTGCTTATTATAATTTGGACTTAAGAAATTTACATTTTTATTTGGATTTTGAGTTATTAATTTTTAACTTTTTTACCTCTAGTGGTATGCATTGGGAGTTACTAGTTATTGTCCCCGAGACGTTCACTGTCTATTATCTAGATCCTAAGGGGAGTAAATTGAATTCAAAATATGGACACATAATGAAAATGACATTATTCCGGTGAGAAATATTTCATTTTCATATCCGTTAACATATGTTATTACATTATTATTTAATTATGCAATGTACTATGCTACATTAACATGTAGGGGTTTAGATGAGTTCAAAAAGGCGGGAGGAAAGGTCCCCAAGAAAAAGAACCAGCAAATAACTTGGAAGAATGTGGAAGTAAGTTCTCGACTGAAATGTATATATTATTTATGTGAACAGTGCTTAATTAGTTGTATTTTTTAATATTTTGTATGTTTGAATTTATAGTGTGCTACACAAGACAACATATGGGCATGTGCATACTATGTGATGCGATTTATGCACATGATTATCAAATATGCCGCAGTGGACATTGATACTATTCCTGAGGTATTATATAGTCTCATTAGATAATATGAAATATATAAATCTTATTTATAGCTCATTAATTATATATATACATCATTCTCTTTATAGGTGTTTAAAACTGACCACACTACAGGAAATGCCTTACCATATGTACATGCTCCCTATACGACGGGAGAATTAAATGAAGTAAGAGAAGAATGGGAAACAACCATACAAGTAGTGGGGGTTTTAACATATAATTGGGATGTTGATAGCGAATAATGACTAAAGAATGATATTTTGTAAATGAATTTCTGAATTATAATATATGTGTGAATGTTTCTACATGTCTGGATGTTTCTACATGTGTCTGAGTGAAAATGAATGAAACTGTTGGTTGCTATATGAATGTTTCTACATGTGTGAATGTGAAAATGAATGGAACTATAGATTGCTAGCTACATGAATGTTTCTAAATGTGTGAAAATCAAATGGAACTGCAGGTTGCTAAATGTGTGAATAGTTTTGTTGTTAATTTTGTAGGTTTGTGGCATGTTGTTGGCTGATATCAATGGATGTCGTAAAACCTACAGTTCATAACTGAACTGCAGGTTTCTCATCCTGCGACCAGCCACAGCAGGTCTGCAGACTGACAGAAAAAAAAACAACAGACATCGGTTATTTGTATAAAACCGACGCCACATAGTTATAGTGTCAGATTCCCTACTCGTAACCGACGTCTATTTCCTTAACACCACGACCGTACTGAGGTATATGGCGTCAGTTTCTTAGCTAATAAACCGACATTGATGGTTCTGGCATCGGTTGTCCTACTAGTAACTGACATCGATTTCCCTAATGAGACCAGACACCATGACCGTGCTGGCCAGCACGGCCGTGGCAGCGGGCCAGACAACACGGCCGTGCTAGCCAGCACGACCGTGGCAGCGGGTGAGATGGCGTCGGTTATTACTAATAAACCGACCATGATAGTGCCCCAGATGGTGCCCTTTCTGTGGCGCGAAGGTATATGGCATCGGTTTCTTATCTAATAACCAACGCTGATAGTGCCCCATATGGCGCCCTTTATGTGGCGCGAAGGTATATGACATCAATTTTTTATCTAATAACAGATGCCTATAGTCCCCTGCTGGCACGTTTTCGGTTGTGCATGAAGGGTTTTGGCGTCGGTTTTTGAACCGACGTGTAATAGTTGGGCTTTTAGCGTCGCCCACATAGGTGTCGCTTAGAAACCGACACTAAAGACTTTAAATAACTGACACTAAAGGTCGGTTATGTACTAGTGCCTATTAATTAACTCATCTACCTATACATGGATAAAAGAAATGCTAGCTTTTAATTATTGAATTCCATTTCCACTACTACAGAACACACCTTTGGTGTCGGTTGTTTAACCCCCTTTGGTGACGGTTTTTAAGGGACACCTATGTCGGCGCCGCTAAAGGTCTAACTATTCGGCGTCGGTTTTCCAACCGACGCCTATATGACCTATAGGTGTCAGTTATATATAGCTGGCCGACGTCTATAGGGTTCACGCCACAAAAAAGGGCACCACCTAGGACACTTTTTGTGTCGGTTAACAACTGAACAACCGACACCATACTCCTAGATGACACAGCCGTGCTTCGCTGCACGGCCGTGTTTAGTACTATAGGCGTCGATTTTATACGAATAAGTGACGCCTTTTCCACCACGACCGTGCTTTCCTGCACGGTCGGGTTGTTTGTCATATTAGGCGTCAGTTTTTATCCAATAACCGAAACTGTAGGCCTTTGATGATGGTGTTCTATAAATAACCAACGCCTATATTTTTTTTTCTTATCAGTTTGCAGGCCTGCTGTGGCTGGTCAGCAGGATGAGAACCTACAGTTCAATTTTCTGAACTGCAGGTTTACGACATCCATTGATATCAGCCTACAAATAGGCCACAAACCTGCAAAATCAACAAATATTTTTTCACAGAAGTAGATACATTCAGACATCAATTCAATTCTCACATTCACACATGTAGAAATATTAAAATACATGTAGAAACATTCAAAAATATTCATTTACAAAATATCATTCAGCATCGCTATCAGCATCCCAATTATATCTTGCAATCACCACTGCTTGTATGGCTTTTGCCCATTCTTCTCTTATTTCATTTAATGCTTCCATCGTATATGGAGCATGTACATTTTTTAAGTGTTTACCTATAGTGTGGTCAGTTTTAAACACTTGCAAAGAGAATGATGTATATATAAGTAATAATATAAAAATAAGATTGATATATTTCATACTAACTAATGAAACTATATATAATACCTCATGTATGGTATTAATATCCAATGCGGCATGTCGGATAATCATCTGCATAAATCGCAACACATAGTATGCCCATACCCAGCCGTTGTCTTGTGTAGCACACCATAAATTGAAACATACAAAATATTAAAAAATACAACTAAGCACAGTTCACATAAAAAATATATACATTGGAGTCGGGAACTTACTTTTACGTTGTCCCAAATTATTGGCTGGTTCTTTCTCCTTGGGATATTTCCTCCAGCATTTTTGAATGCATCTAAACCCCTACATGTTAATGTAACACAGTAAATTGCATAATTAAATAGTAATGTAATAACATATCTTAACAGATGTAAAAATGAAATATTTCTCACCAGAATAATGCCTTTCTCATTACGTTTCCAATTTTAGTGTTCAATGTACTTCCCCCAGGATCTAGATAATAAACAGTGAATGTCCCAGGGACAATAACTAGTAACTCCCAATGTCTACTGCTAGAGTTAAAAAAGTTAAAAATTAATAACTCAAAATGCACAATAAAAATGGAATTTTCTTCAGTCCAAATTATAAAGTAAACTTACTTGACATTGAATGGAGCTATTATTATCGTCTTCTTTTGCTGACTAAAAATTGTAAAAGCATCTATACAGTATTGTTGAACACTATCAGGGTGTTTAGCTACCATACTAATCAATGATGGAATAAAAAATCCCACATGATCAAATGCAAATTGTTTGCATTGATCTTCGACTAAGTAGCTGCAAAACATGTATTATGTATGCATTAATATATAAGAAACAGATCATCGGATCTTACACAAGGTATATGGATGTATAAACAAGATCTCACCATATCCATGTCTCTATCATTGATGTATTCAGCCAATCATACATAAACATCTCAATAATATCTTATATAAATAAAGAGCTATCGTATGATTGACCTGCATAATCTGCTTCTAAAGAAACAATTATAGGGCAATGTATATTATGTGCCCGTAGCCAACATGCCATTCCCCTACAAGAAGGACCTAACGGGTATTTTAGGTCAGTTGGAACCCAACTTGGTAATGCAGGAAGTGGAGGTGGAGGCCTAGGTGCTCCAGGTGTCTTCTTTTTAACCTGTATATATAATTTCAAATCAGTTGACCTCATATATACACATTAACAATCTAAAGTAATGTAAATTTATCTTACAATTTCAGCAGTGTAGACGACATCTGCTTTGGGCCACAATATCACTCCACCTTCTGCCTCAGCAAGTGTATCGATATCCGGGTGGGGATATGGCAATGTAGCTTCCCTCCAATCAGGTAACACACGTATCAGGCTCACACGAACGTAGCCCTGTGGCATTGGAGTCCCGTGAAACATTGCCCCAGGAAGGGATGGGTAGGCCTGCGCCTCTGCAACAACATAGTCTTGCATTCTTAAGCGGCATGGCTTCAATGCCTACAAATTTACGTAAAGAATATTATACATATATACATATCATCTTGAAAACATATCATTTTGAAAAGACTAGCTACAATGTCATAAACAATACTTACAGCAGACGTGTTAGGCGGTGGGTCTACAGGATTACTTGTAGTCTGTACATCAGGAGAAGAGTGGGTCGCCATAGGCTAATTGGAAGCGTGAGATGCCTGCCACTGCAACAATTCTTCCTTGACCTTCTCAGCAACTATATCATTGACCTTCTTGGCAACTATATCATCGACTCTTTTATTCTCCTATACATGGATAAAAGAAACATTAGCTTCTTATTATTGAATTCCCTTTTGCAGTAACATTCTTAAAAAAGAATAGGTTACCTCTTCTTGTGAAAGTCCTGCTCTGGGTTTGTGCTGGGATGGCCCAAATAATGATTTGATGCCCACACCAGCGCCTGCACCCCTAACACGTCCAGGATGCTCTGGGTTACCCAGAGCAACTGTCAATTCATCCCTTGTGCCCTGAGGGATGAACGGGCCTTGTTTCCTCTACTCGTGCAGCTCCCACTAATTACCATCAATAGAAATTGGTAAGTTAACACCACAAATAATCAATATTCAAACAATTGCTCTAAGAGTTGTATTTTACCATTTTCATAGTCGCCTCAGCAGTTACGGGCTTCTTTATTTCACCCTTCTTGTTTTGCCTCCCAGCTATCCAGATATCATGGCGAGGCATGGGTGTGGCAGACTCCTGAGTAGCAACAGACTCCTGAGTAGCCGCAGACTCTGCCTGTAGTCTTTGGTAAATGCTTGCATAGCCCTTTGGACCCATAGTGTGGTCATGCACATTCAGTGCACACCTTGCTTTTTGCGCCTCACTGAGGGCCAAGTTAGTATACACATTAATGATTTGGTTAGTAGCACTAAATGTTAATCTTGAATAGGTGAATACAACATATATTAATTAAATTGGGAGTGATGCCTAATACCTTGAATTCTTCAGATTTTCTTGAAGCAACAAAATTGTCCCAATCTTCTTTGTCCAAGAAGTTCCACTGTTCAAGGGCTGACTTCTTCTTCTTATCACCATCTTTTATGTATTCTCTGTGGAGATTTGTCCTATAGTTCCTAAGCATCTTTCCAGCGCATTGCATCACGCTTTTACGATGCAGCTTCTCATCTAATGCAAATAGATTCTGTAAAATAGAAATCTTATTAACTAGTATCCAAAAATAGAATTGCAAATAATATAATTTGTAATCTACAAAATAGAATTGCAAATAATAATAACTCACGCATAAATCCTTCCATATCAAGTATTTCTTCCCCTGAAGAACTTTATGCCAATTATAATACTTAACACCACAATGGCTTCGAGTGACACACCCAAGATAGTTTACAAAATTATTGCGGTTCACTCGAATTGCATTTCCTCCATTATCAAACTCCACAATCAATTTGGATCCACTGCCACTTAGCGCTATTAACTTCTTCAATAGAGTGATGCCCCTTTTCTTGTTAAGTGTTTGGTGCTGCGCATCAAGTTGCTCCAGTGCTTTAGTGGGTACCTGTGCATCATCAACCTAAAATTTGACAAAAATAAACACACTGAATTAGCGCAATATAGAAATATTGGATATATGACATAACTAGAAGATAATGAATTTTATAGAAATACAAGATATGTTTTTAGAACTTACATTGGTATCCTCACCATGCTCGTCATGGACAGCATGCTCATCATGGACATCATGCTCATCATGGCCAGCCATCTGAAAATGTCATTAAAAAGGCAAACATTTAGCATTTGTATTAACTAGAAGTGTGCATTTTGGGTCAAATATGAAAATGATCTAAAATCCAAAGCCCTAGAATGGGTCAAGTTCAAGTCAAAATACATAATCGACGCTTGAAGAGTGACCCCACTGTTTTGGACGACACTTTTATCGTCTTGGCGCTTTGTGTAATATGTGAACCCATTAACGTCAAACCCTTCATAAGACATAACATTTGGTTTTGGTTTAAAGGTGAGGCATTTGATAGTTTTTGTAATATCATTTGGTGTTTGAGATAGTTGATGTAAGACTTTATCTTCAAACCACTTAGTAAAAGTCTTATTATGCTCTCTAGCAAGCCACATTGAACTTGCTCGAGGATGTTGTCTCTTGATGAAATTGGTATGTTCCTCGATATAAACACTCACTTCATCCATGTCGTGTAAAACATACAAGTGAGCTTGTTCCAACTGCTCACGGCTGATTACTTTCACCCGTGATCCCAAAATTCCTTTGCCCTCCTCAATATTCTTGTCATTAACAGGAGTGTTATTACCACTCAGAAAGTCATTGCAAAAATCCATAACCTCTCTCGCCACATAACATTCAATAATACTCCCTTCAGGCCGATAACAGTTTCGAACATCACCTTTAAAAACGCTCATGTATCGTTCAAAGGGATACATCCAATGCAAGAAAATTGGTCCCAACATTTTCACTTCCCTAGTCAAGTGGACAAAAAGATGTACCATGATATCAAAGAACGAAGGAGGGAAATACATCTCAAGCTGACATAGGGTAACAACCACTTCTCTTTGCAAATTATCGAGAGTATCAGGGTCAATAACTTTTCTGCATAGACTGTTGAAAAAGAAACAAAGTCTGGTGATTGCAAACCTTACATGCTTCGACAATATAGATCGAATTGCCACAGGCAATATTTGTTGCATTAGAGTGTGACAATCATGAGATTTAAGACCTATCAACTTCAGATCTTTCATTGATACCAATCTACGGATGTTGGATGAGTAACCATGTGGCACCTTAACATTTACCAATCATTCACAAAAAGCTTTCTTCTCCTTTCTAGACAACGTGTAACAAGCGGGAGGTAAGTATGTTCTTTTATTACCCATTTCACGTAATTCTGTTAATTCTGACCTTATTCCCAATTCACGTAGGTCCAGTATGGATTTTATCCCATCTTTAGTCTTACCTGGTATATTTAATAGAGTACCAATGATGCTATCACAACCATTTTTCTCAACGTGCATTACATCGATACAATGCCTGACTGTCAAAGAACTCCAATAAGGAAGATCCCAAAATATTGACTTGTTCTTGAATGAAGAATTGTCACTCCGTGTGGCCATACTACATTGTGATTTCTTACCAAATTCATTGATAATGTCTTTTACTCTTTCATAAACAACATCCCCTGGTATAGGTTTAGGTGCACTCCATTCATCATTCCATCCATTGAATGCTTTATGCTTCCTACGATACAGATGGAATTTTGAAAGAAACCTTCGATGACCAAGATATACAGTCTTGCCACCATATTTTAGTCTTATTGAATCAGTGTTTTCTTCACATATAGGACACGCTTTAGCTCCTTTGACACTATATCCAGACAAATTCCCATATGCTGGAAAGTCATTAATAGTGCAAAACAACATAGCGTGCAAACGAAATGTCTCTCTTCCTGAAGCATCATAGGTCATCACACCTTCAGCCCAAAGTTTCTTTAAGTCATCAATCAGAGGTTCAAGATAAACATCGATATCATTTCCGGGTTGTTTAGGGCCCGATATCAACAACGACAACATAACGTACTTATTTTTCATACACAGCCAGGGAGGAAGATTGTATATAACAAGCATGACTGGCCAAGTGCTATGTTGGCTGCTCAATGTCCCGTACGGATTCATCCCATATGTACATAGCCCAAGTCTTAGATTCCTATCTTCTTCACCAAATTTGGGGTACAATAGATCAATCTTCTTCCACTGTGGTGAATCAGACGCATGTCGTAGGATCCCATCATTATTTTTCTTAACATCTGCATGCCACCTCAAATTCTTCGCATCTTTCGGATTTGCAAACAAGCGTTGAAACTGTGATATTATAGGTAGATACCACAACACCTTTGTGGGAGAACCAGT
The DNA here is from genome assembly GCA_963693085.1 of Alisma plantago-aquatica. NCBI lineage: Eukaryota > Viridiplantae > Streptophyta > Magnoliopsida > Alismatales > Alismataceae > Alisma > Alisma plantago-aquatica. Next base: position 126,212,860 of record OY856411.1, read on the forward strand.
TTTGGACTCCCCCGAAGTCGTCAATTTATACCGTGACGCACCACATTTTGGACAATCTTTCAAATCTACATAGTCCTTTTGAAATAATACACAATCATTCGGGCATGCGTGTATCTTCTTGGCCTCCATTCCCATTGGGCACAACATTTTCTTTACCTGGTATGTTGAGATTGGCAGCTCGTTTCCTTCAGGAAGCATTTCTTTCAACAAAGTCAACAATGAAGTGAAGCTTTTGTCGCTCCATCTATTGTTAGCTTTCAACTTATACAATCTCAACACAGCGCTAAGCTTCGTAAACTTAGCACAACCTATTTATAACGGTATCTCATATCATGCACAATGTTTATAAAGATAGGAGGTGGATCGGTGTGCTCTACCCTGCAACTATCCAACATCACATCAACGATGTCTATTGGAACTGGTTCGTTCACATCTACGTCATCAGAGGCAATTTCTTCTTCCACCCAAGCACTGCTATCGACATCTACTGGTTTCGAGTTTGAAATCTCTCCATGCCAGTGCCATTCTGTATAGCCTTGTACAATCTCATTGCACATGACATGACTTTAGATTTCCTCACCAGTGCTGACTTTCAAGTTGTTACCGAAATGCCTACATGGACAGTAGAACCTATCTGTAGGTTTTTTCCTATGTTCCTCGACAAATCTAATAAACTGATCAAGACCAGATATAAACTTTGTGGTGCAGCGATTGCGAATGGACATCCATGATCTATCCATTCTATGATCAAAGAGAAAACAAGTATATATTAGGATAAGATTAGGGTATACACTTACATCCTATCCAAGATTGTTCACTTTCTAGGCCAACAAACACATGTGATGTCATTCTTATATATAATCAATGTGTACCACCTATCCCATCCTTGAACACCTAATCTCACTAGTAAGTGTATAATGTGTATTGGGTTTTCAAAAAAATTTCAGCAGCAGAATTAGGTCAAGCATTAGGATTAGAAGCACAAATATATGCAAGCAAAAGATTTGTTCGTATCCTAGAATTTACATAAAGCATTACATATAGATTTGTTCATATCCTTACCAATAGCAAACACGGCCGTGGCTGTGTTGTCCTACCACGGTCGTGCTGGGCAGCACGGCCGTGGTAGGCCAACATAGCCACGGCCGTGTTTGCTGCATGTAGGTAAAAAGCTAGGGAGAAAGGCTATGGCTAATACCTGGAGAGCAGACTGAAGTTAGGTGGCGTGGTGGGCGTGAGTAGGGAGGAAGGAGCGGGCAGCGGCGGCGACACAGGACAAAGCTAGGGCGGCGGCGACACAGGACGAAGCTAGGGCGGAGGTGGCGACCCAGGATGAAGCTAGGTGGCGGGCGGTGGCGGCGACGCAGAGCCATAGCACCATCGGCGGCGACGGCGAGGCGAGGAAGCACAAGCAGCAGCGGGAGATGAAGACAATGAAACAGGAAAGGGGAACAGTTGTGATCGATCGTGGGTCTATTAAGTTCGTAAAGGTGTCGGTTATCAAATACAAACGAAACCTAAAGTCTTTGGCGTCGGTTCCTCTTAAACAACCGACGTCCAATTAGACAAATTTTGCCCTAAATATTTTGGCGGGAACCATTATCGGCGTCAGTTATCGCAGGATAACCGACACCTTAGTTGGAACTTTTCGCGCAAATTTTCATCTTATATAGGCGTCAGTTTGATGGTAAAAAACCGATGATGTATGTGACACTTTGGGGCCAAATTTTTTTTGCTCGAAAATTGGATTTCGCTGTCAATTTTAGGCGTCGGTTTTTTGTTACCCAGTCGACGCTGAATTCAAAGCGGTACCCGTGTCTTGACTATAGACGTTGGATGACCTACATCACCGACGTTGAACATTATAGGCGTCAGATTTCCTAAATAACCGACGCCCGTAAAAGTGACATCGAATGTTGTTTCTGTACTAGTGTTCACAATAACATTCTAAAAAAGGAATAGGTTACCTTAGCTTGTGAAAGTCCCACTTTTGGGACAGGTTTGCGTTGGGATGGCCCAAAGAATACTTTGATGCCCACACCAGCACCTGCACCACTAACACATCCAGAATGCTCTGGGTTACCCAGAACAACTGACAATTCATCCCTTGTGCCCTCAGGGATGAACTTGCCTTTCTTCCTTTGCTGGTGCAGCTCCCGCTAATCGCCATCAACAGAAATTGGTAAGTAAACATAACAATACTCAATATTGATCGATTGTTCTAAGAGTTGAATTTTACCATTTTTGTAGCCACCTCAGCAGTTGCGGACTTCGTTATATCTCCCTTCTTATTTTGCCTCCCAGCTATCCACATAGCACGGCAAGGCAGAGGACCAATAGTAGAGGACTCTGTAGTCTCTTGAGTAGCAGAAGAATGAGAAGTAGACTCAGCCTGTAGTCTTTGGTGAACGCCTGCATAGCCTCTTGGACCTATTGTGTGGTCATGCACATTCAGTGTAGGTCTTGCTCTTTGAGCATCACTGATAGCCTTGTTAGTAAGAACATGGATTTGGTTAGTAACACTAAAAGTTAATCTTAAATATGTGAATATATAAGAACATATATTAATTAAATAGGGAGTGGCACTTAATACCTTGAATTCATCTATTTTTCTTTGGGTAACAAACTCCTCCCAGTCTTTGGGGTCCAGGTAGTTCCATTGCTCAGTGGCTGCCTTCTTCCTGAATTTATTTTTTAAAGAGAATACAAACAAAAATTATTAGTGTAGAGTCAGTCAAAAAGTGATCAATGTCTAGAATTGAAAATCAATCAAGAACCTCTTCTCAACATCACGTATGTAATCTCGGGTGAGATTTGTCCTATAGTTCCTTAGGACCCTCCCTCAAAATAGAATTTCTATTAACTAGTATTCTAAAAATTAGTAATCTACAAAAATAGAATTGCAAATAATAATAACTCATGCATAGTTCTTTCCATACTAAGTCTTTCTTCTTAGAAACTTTATGTCTGGATTCTACGTTAGGACTACAATGGATGCGAGTAAGAACCCCAACATATGAAATAAAGGAGTTGTGGTTCACTCCAACTGGATTTCCTGAATGATCAAAATCCATATCCAGTTTGGGTCCATTGCCCCTTTGCTGTAGTTACTTGTTCATCATTGTGATGCCCCTCACTTTCTCAATTTTTTTTGCTGCTCATCAAGTTCCCCAATTTCTTCAGGGGGTACATCACCAATCTAAAATTTGACAAAAAAACACACTTATAGGATAAAAATATAAATGAACATATAGATAGAAACCTTAGGGATATATTTTTAAAACTTAGATTGTGAGGCAGCGCATTGACGTTCTCACCCTCATGGTAATCATCAACACAATCATCATATGAATGCTCAGCCATCTGAAAGTTCACATTCAAATTGTAAAGTTTACATTGTAAAGTAATTCACATTGTAAAGTAATTCACATTATAAATTTTGCATTCACATTGTAAAGTTCACATTCACATTGTAAAGTTCACATTCATAAAAATAAAACATATACAAAAATATAAACATGCATGCCTCTAATATTGTGATCTTTTATTAATTAACAATCCTTCATTGTGATCTCGGCGCACATACAAGTCATCACTAGCTTTAATATTTGGTGGTGTTGGCAACCCAACTAAGAATGGATTGGAGTCATCATACTTATCATATTATTGTTCTTCATCTATAGGATCTTCAATCAACTGTTGTATACCATGAAGAACAACTGACCATTTATCATTTGCAGGATCATCGATATAAAATACATGTTTCCTTGTGATACCAATATGAATGGTTCACCCTTCCCGCCAATCTTTTCAAAGTTCACTAATGTGAAACCCAATTCATCCACTATAACTCCTTTGGTTTTATCAACCCAATTACATTTAAAGAGCAGAATTCTGAAATCTATATAGTCAAACTCCCATGTGTCTTCAATGACACTGTAATATGACATTTTAGCTTCACCTAGACTCTTATCCTTTACACTTGTAAAAAACAATGAAGACACGTGAAGGGTGACCCCACTATTTTGGACGACACTCTTATCTTATTGACGCTTTGTGTAATATGAGAATCTATTTATGTCAAACCCTTCATAATACATAACATTGAATTTTGGTTTAAAGGTAAGGCATTTGATAGTTTCATTAAGATTATCTGGTGTTTGAGATAGTTGATGTAAGAGTTTATCTTCAAACCACTTAATAAATGTCTTGTTATACTCTCTAGCAAGCCACAATGAATTGGCTCGAGGATATTGTCTCTTGATGAAATTGGTATGTTCTTCGATATAAACACTCACTTTGTCGATGTTGTGTAAAATATACAAGTGACCTTATTCCAACTGCTCACGGCTGATTACTTTCATCCGTGATCCCGAAATTGCCAAAATGCTCCTCAATATTCTTGTCATTAACAACAACGTCATTACCACTCAGAAAGTCATTGCAAAAATCCATAACCTGTCTTTCCACATAACCCTCAATAATACTCCCGTCAGGTTGATAACGATTTTAAACATCACCTTTAAAAATGCTCATGTATTGTTCAAAGGGATACATCCAATGCAAGAAAACTGGTCCCAACATTTTCACTTCCCTAGTCAAGTTGACAACAAGATGTACCATGATATCAAAGAACGAAGGAGGAAAATACATCTCAAGATGACATAGGGTAACAACCACTTCTCTTTGCAATTTATTGAGAGTATCAAGGTCAATAACTTTGCTACACAGACTGTTGAAAAAGAAACAAAGTCTGGTGATTGCAAACCTTACATGCTTCGGTAATATAGATCGAATTTCCACGAGCAATATTTGTAGCATTAGAGTGTGAGAATCATGAGATTTAAGATCTGTCAACTTCAGATCTTTCATTGATACCAATGTACGGATGTTGGATGAGTAACCCTAAGGCACCTTAACATTTACCAAGCATTTAAAAAAAGCTTTCTTCTCCTTTCTAGACAATGTGTAACAAGCGGGAGGTAAATATGTTCTCCGATCGCTACTAACTACTTGTGTTCATTTTGTCCTTATTCCCATTTCATGTAGGTCCATTCTAGATTTTATCCCATCTTTAGTCTTACCTGGTATATTCAACAGAGTACTGATGACACCATCACAAATATTTTTCTCAACGTGCATGACGTCGATACAATGCCTGACTACCAAAGAACTCCAATTAAGAAGATCCCAAAATATTGACTTCTTCTTGAATAAAGATTTGTCACTCCGCGTGGCCATGGTACATTGTGATCTCTTACCAAATTCATTGGCAATGTCTTTTACTCTTTCATAAACAACCTCCCCTTCTATAGGTTTAGGTGCACTTCGTTCCTCATTCTATCCATTGAATGCTTTTTGCAACCTACGATACGAATGAAATTTTGGAAGAAACCTTCGATGAACAAGATATACAGTCTTGCCTCCGTGTTTTAGTCGTATTGAATCAGTGTTCTTTTCACATATAGGACACACTTTAGATACTTTGACACTATATCCAGACAAATTCCCATATGCTGAAAAGTCATTAATTGTGCAAAACAACATAGCGTGCAAATGAAATGTCTCTCTTTGTGAAGAATCATCGATCATCACACCTTCACCCCAGAGTTTCTTTAGGTCATCACACCTTCACCCCAGATTTTCTTTAGGTCATCAATCAGAGGTTCAAGATAAACGTCGATATCATTTCCATGTTGTTTAGGGCCCGATATCAAGAACGACATCATAACGTACTTATTTTGCATACTCACTCAGGGAGGAAGATTATATATAAGAAGCAAAACTAGCCAAGTTCTATGTCGGCTGCTTAATGTCCCGTATGGATTCATCCCATATATACAAAACCCAAGTCTTAGATTCCTAACTTCTTCACCAAATTTAGGGTACAATAAATCAATCTTCTTCCACTGTGGGGAATCAGATGCATGTCGTTGGACCCCATCATTATTTTTCTTAACATTTGCATGCCACTGCAAATTCTTCACATTTATTGGATTGGCAAACAAGCATTGAAATTGTGCTATTATAGGTAGATACCACATCACCTTGGCAGGAGAACCAGTTTTGGACTCCCCCAAAGTTGTCAATTTATACCTTGATGCACCACATTTTAGACAATCTTTCAAATCCACATAGTCCTTTTGAAACAATACACAATCATTCGGGCATGCGTGTATCTTCTTGGCCTCCATTCCCATTGGGCACAACAATTTCTTTAACTAGTATGTTGAGATTGGCAGCTCATTTCCTTCAGGAAGAATTTCTTTCAACAAAGACAACAATGACGTGAAGCTTTTGTCACTCCATCTATTGCTAGCTTTCAGCTTATACAATCTCAACACAGTGCTAAGCTTCGTAAACTTAGTACAACCTATGTATAACAGTATCTCAACATCATGCACAATGTTTCTAAACATGGGAGGTGGATCAGTGTGCTCTACCCCACAACTACCCAGCATTGCATCAACGATGTCTACTGGAACTGGTTCGTTCACATCTATGTCATCGGAAGCAATTTCTTCTTCCACACAAGCACTATATGTTTTCTAAATTGGACATTATTATAATCTCTTTTTTTCGATGATGACAAACATTTCATTCTTATGGATCTAACGTGCTACTTGAGTGTTGTAGGAATTAGGTGGATGACAAACTACTTGGAAGATCTATATGCTCAAATTGCTTTAATTCATGATTGTAATCAAATGTAAAAACTTGTACAAGTATATAATGTACAAGTACTTAGCTATCATGTAAATCAAGCATTTAGATCTTCCCTAGACAATCACAACACTTAGATAGGTCATTCCCTATAATAGTGTCACATCTGCACACTCATACACACACTTAGTATCTAGTTCAAAACATTGAAACATGCTCATTCTCGGTCGACAAACTCCTCGACCGAGACACTCTCGGTCGACAAATTCTTTGACCGAGATTGACCCAAGTAGCTGTTAGACCCAGTAGAAAAGGTGGTTGGGAGTTGGAAATGAACGTTGTAAACACTTGCTCCAGGACATCCCTCGGTCGACAAATCCTCGACTGAGAAGGTCTCTCGATCGACAATTTGTCGACCGAGAAGAGTTCTATCTGCACTTTTCAGGATTAATTAACTAGCCATTTCTAAAGCAACTAATGTCTACCTCACGGCTAGTTGAGCACTAAGAACCCCCTAGAAAGTGTCTAGAACGTCCTTAATCATTCATAGGCCATTCCTATAAATAGGACAAGCCTTAGGACACCCAAAACACACTTGTGCAACACTTGAGCATATACTTACAATTTGCTATTCATTCTTGTGAGCATTTGAGCTATTACAACATTGGCTATTCATTTCCATTGCTCCAAATTCGTGTCCTATAGGCTAGCATCTCCGACCCACTATACCAACACTTCCATATACATTGGTTAGGAGATCAAAATGTTTGATATAGGAAATCAAGCCTTGTGCTACAACGATATTGTAATTTCTATTTTTCCTTCTTGTTCTTTTATATCCTTTGTACTCTCCTTGCTACTCCTAGGGTTGGAGGCTGTGGATTGGAGAAGGTTCTTCTCGGTGGAGAAGGTGGACTTTGGACTACATCAAGAAGGCTGTCTTAACGGGAAGCTACTTTAAGAGGAAGGCTACTTCAAGGGGGAGCTTGAGGTTACTTCAAGAAAGGCTGCTTCGAGGTTGGTGAGACTACTTCTAGGTGAAGGCTGTCTGAAGGGTTTGGTGAAAGTATTTGTAATTTTATGTAACATCCTTGCGAGGTAATACAATTTAAGTACTTTCAAAATCCCAGTTGGGTGAGAAACCGGGTAGTGGATTGACTGCCTTAGTATTTGCTAAGGTTGGAACCACTCTAAATCCTTGTCCCCTTGTCCAATATTTTTGTGGTTGCTTGCTTTGGTTAAATTATTTTAAAATCTCCATAAAACCCTATTCACCCCCCCTCTAGTGGTTTTTCAATTGGTATTAGAGTAGGTCTTCAAGGAACTCTAACAAAGTCTTGAAGAATGGGTGACGGGGTACTCAACAACCTCAACCTAGAAGGGACACTCGTGGCTAGACCTCAACCTTTTGATGGCACTAACTACACCTGCTAGAAAAGGAGGATGCAATTCTACTTCCAAGGAATTAGCTGGGATCTATGGAGAATGGTATCAAATCCATATGAATTCCCTCAAACAGAGTATGCAACTTGGGATGCTAATACGGTAAGATCAGCCCAAATGAATGCAAACGCTGTAAGTATACTCTATTGTTCAATTTCCATTGGTGAACTCAATAGAATATCAAATTGTGAAACGACATATGAAATATGGCATAGACTCTCCACAACTTATGAAGGAACTGTTCAAGTTAAGAACTTTAAAATCGTAATGCTTAAGCAAAAATTTGAACAGTTTCGTATGGATCAAAATGAGTCAATTAGTGAAATGTATGCAAAATTTTCTTCTATTGTGAATGATTTAAATGCTTTAGGTAAAGTAATCAGTGAAGAAGATCAAGTATAAAAAATCCTTAGGTCTCTTCCTCCCAAATACAAGCCCAAGGTGACTGCTATTGAAGAAGCAAATGATCTCACCCGGCTAAGGATGGAACAACTTATTGGCAACCTAGAAGCACATGAGGCAACATTAGGAGAGGAAGAAAGAAGAGAATGTGAACTTCAACAAGGGAAGAAGAAGGACATTGCATTCAAACCATCAACCAAGATTAGTCATGACACAAGTGAAGATGATAGTGAAGAAGAAACTCTCATTGTAAACGGTAAGTAGTATAAAAGTTTTAAAACTAACAAAACTTCTAGTGTTTCTTCTTCCAGGTGCTTTGAATGTGGCAAAAAGGGACACATGAAAGGTGATTGTCCAAAACTCAAGAAAGGGAAGAAATCATCCCACAAAAAGAAAGAAAGAGCATATAAAGCTGCATGGGATGATTCAAGTGATGATAGTGATGATGGAAAAGAAGAAGCAGAATGTCTTATTGCTACAACAAATGAAGAAGAAGAAGAAGAGGTAAGTCTTTTTGATCTGCCAAAAGAAGATTTAATTGCTAGTCTTCAAGATACACATGAGAAATATATTGAGTGCAAGAAGAAATTTAAGAAATCAAATAAAGTAAATGACGAGTTACATGCTAAACTTCTTGCTCTCACATATGAAAATGAAGATCTCAAAAAGGCTATTGAAGATCATGATATTAAGCTGAAATCTATAGAAGTAAATTGCAATCTTCTTTCCTTAGAAAAGTTAAACTTGAAAACTCAAGTAAATGATCTTCAAAAACAACTTATTTTGTGTACACATCTAGATTATGATATTATTGTGAAAGAAAGAAATTCTTGGTTATCTAATCTAGATCAAGCAAAGTTAGATATCAAGAAGAGAATGGATGAGATTACTAAGTTGCTACAAGAAGTTAGTAGCTTGAGTAACAATGATACTCTTGATAAAATCTTAAATGATTCTTATCGTCAAATTGGAAGGAGAGGACTAGGTTATAAAACTAAAGGAAAATCTTATCAAAAACCTAGTTGGAGAAGGACACAAGTGCTAGAGAATCAATCCTTGTATGTACCCAAGAACAACTCAACTCCTAGAAAGAGAAATGTGATTGACTCTATTAGTTGTCATTATTGTTTACGTCTTGGACATTACTCTTTTTCATGCCCGTATAAGAAAAGGAATGATGATCTAGTTTGGGTTCCTAAAGCTTAGATGTTTGAATTTGACTAGTTGAGATTTGTCCTAAAATGTTACTTTGATATACAAATGTTATATCTCAACAAAATTGAGCTTTAACTTTCATATTCTTGTATCTTGTTTGAAAATAATCTCTGAAAAATAGTACAGAAACATTCTCGGTCGAGAAACTATTCGACCAAGAACACTATCGGTCGAGAATTAGTCGATCAAGAAGGTTACTGTTTTAAAGTTTCAACAAATCTGATAAAACCTGTACAAACAACAACATTCTCGGTCAAGAAAAACTTCGATCGAGATAAATTCGGTCGACAAAAAGTTCGACGGAACCAACTTCTGTTGAACCTATTTTAATTAATCTAGTTTGCTATCAATTTGTTGTTAATGATTGATTTAATATGGAAATCAAGAATGAATCTTAGAGACCATCTTAAAATCAGAACATATTGATCTCTTAAATCATAAATTGTTGAAAGAAGGTATAACATTATATGAAATGTTTAAACATATTGCAAAAATGCTATATGAAGACTGATATTGAATATACCTTATTAATTGCTTGAAAAATTTATTAAGCATGTTCATGGTTTGTCTTAAAGTTGAAAATTTATGAACCATGAATGAGATTATTTTGGTTTATCCTCTACATGGTTGGGCTTAAAACTGAAAACTATGAACCATGTTGGTTTAATCAAGCAAATTACTATTTTATCATAATCCACATGTTTTTTTCCTAAAGAATTCCTTGGTCTATCTATATAGGAACCATGCGTAGTTTAAATGATCATAATCATCGTATTTATATGCTTCCATCTTGATCATTGTATTGTGGATATACTTATACTATTCTATCATAATTATTGTGCCATAATTATTGTGCCATAATCATTGTGTTTCATTGGTTTGTCTAAAATAATCTTTGATCCATATATACAAACCATGAATGGATATTGTTTTTGATTATTGTGATTCAGCTCATATGAAGATGCCATTTTGCATAAACAACAAAACTTCATGGCACAAATGCATTTTAAATTGAAAATCTGCAGAAATTATACTTCACATATAAGTGTTCAAATTGGAAATCTGCAGAAATTGCCTCTTGGTTGAAATCAAGTTTGACCAAGGGGCGCTATGGTCGAAGTCAAGGTCAACCTAAAATAAGCTTGACAAAATTCTTATTTGTACATCATTTTACTGCACTTAATCTTAGTATCTTGGTTCAAAATGTGTTTATCATATTGAAAACATAATTTTAGTGCATAACTCTCATAAAAGGTCAATTTACTATGATCTAATATTGATTGTGACCTTAGAATCCTTAAATTATCTTGACTATAAGATTAAGGGAGAGCTCACACAAACTATCTTGATTATAAGATTAAGAAGCTTGCAAAACTTTGTAAACATCATTTGAAGCTTGTTATGACCTTAGTATCCTTAAAAGTAGTTTTGGTTATGAAAACAAAGAAATCTACAATATTCATGAATATGACATATATCTTGTTCTTAACGGAATTCTCTAAACAAATTAAGTACTTAACATCCCGTGTATTTGATTAGAGATACATTCTATTAGAAGATTAAATGGATCTCATATCATTTTCAGAGCTTAACATCATGTGTAAAATGGATGACAAATCAAAATACATATGACATAGATCTAAAAGGATCTCATATCATTTCAAGGCTTAACATCCTTTGCAAATGATTGAGAAACAAATTGTGGCTAAATTTGACAATAAATGGTTTACAATTATATTAATCCCTATTTTTAAAACTGAATATCTTAGTTAGGGGGAGCATAGCATAAAATTAAGGGGGAGAAATAAAAGTCATACAAAATGATTTTCTTGGATATCTTTTTGAAATGACAAAGGGGGAGAAATAATATAAAACCAAAAACATAAAGTAAAATGAGTTTCATAAATCTTGGGCCAACACACTTGCAAACAAGAGAATGACTAAAAAAGGTAAACTTCAGGTATGAAACTCATATGATTTATATTTCCTTATTTTATATTTAGGAAATGTTTGTCATCTTCAAAAAGGGGGAGGTTGTTGGCTAAATTAGACATTATTATAATCCCTTTATTTCAATGATGACAAACATTTCATTCTTGTGGATCTAACGTGATACTTGAGTGTTGCAAGAATTGGGTGGATGACAAACTACTTGGAAGATCTATATGCTCAAATTGCTTTAATTCATGATTGTAATCAAATGTAAAAACTTGAAAAAGTATATAATGTATAAGTACTTAGATATCATGTAAATCAAGCATTTAAATCTTCCCTAGCCAATCACAACACTTAGATAGGTCATTACCTATAATAGTGTCACATCTGCACACTCATACACACACTTAGTATCTAGTTCAAAACATTGAAACATGCTCATTCTCGGTCGACAAACTCCTTGACCGAGACACTCTCGGTCGACAAATTCTTCGATCAAGATTGACCCAAGTAGCCGTTAGACCCAACAAACAAGGTGGTTGGGAGTTGGAAATGAATGTTGTAAACACTTGCTCTAGGACGTCCCTCGGTCGACAAATCCTCGACCGAGAAGGACTCTCGATCGACAATTTGTCGACCGAGAAGAGTTCTGTCTACACTTTTCAGGATTAATTAACTAGTCGTTGCTAAAGAAACTAATGTCTACCTAACGACTAGTTGAGCACTAAGAACCCCCTAGAAAGTGTCTAGAACGTCCTTAAGCATTCATAGGCCATTCCTATAAATAGGACAAGCCTTAGGACACCCAAAACACACTTGTGCAACACTTGAACATATACTTACAATTTGCTATTCATTCTTGTGAGCATTTGAGCAATTCCAACATTGGCTATTCATTTCCATTGCTCCAAATTCATGTCCTATAGGCTAGCATGTCCTACCCACAATACCAACACTTCCATATACATTGGTTAGGAGATCAAAACACTTGATATAGGAAATCAAGCCTTGTGCTACAATGGTATTGTAATTTCTATTTTTCCTTCTTATTCTTTTATATTCTTTGTACTCTCCTTGCTACTCCTAGGGTTGGAGGCTGCGGATTGGAGAAGGTTCTTCTCGGTGGAGAAGGTGGACTTTGGACTACTTCAAGAAGGCTGTCTCAACGGGAAGCTACTTCAAGAGGAAGGCTACTTCAAGGGGGAGCTTGAGGTTACTTCAAGGAAGGCTGCTTCGAGGTTGGTGAGACTACTTCTAGGTGAAGGCTATCCGAAGGGTTTGGTGAAAGTTTTGTAATTTTATGTAACATCCTTGTGAGGTAATACAATTAAATACTTTCAAAATCCCAGTTGGGTAAGCAACTGGGTAGTGGATTGACTGCCTTAGTATTTGCTAAGGTTGGAACCACTCTAAATCCCAGTTTGCTAAGGTTGCTTGCTTTGGTTGAATTATTTATAAAATATCCATAAAACCCTATTCACCCCCCCTCTTGTGGTTTTTCATTGTAATCAACATCCACTGATTTCAAGTTTGAAATATCTCCATGGTAGTGACATTCTGTATAGCCTTGTACAATCATGTTGCACATGACATGACTTTTGATTTTGTCACCAGTGTTGACTTTCAAGTTGTTACTACAATGCCTACATGGATAGTACAACCTATCTCCAGGTTGTTTCTTATGTTCCTCTGCAAATCTAATAAACTGATCAAGACCAAAAATAAACTCTTGGATGCAACAATTTGAATGGAGATCCATGATCTATCCATTCTATGATCAAAGAGAAAATAAGTATATATTAGGGTTAAAAGATTAGGGTCTAAGGTAAAGAGATTATGCTACCAAAATTTTCTTGAAAACCCAATACACATTATACACTTACATCCTAAGTGAGATTAAGTGTGCAAGAATAGTCCCAAACCCGAGACTATCCAAGATTTACTCCTAATGAGTAAATCTTAGACGGGTTTCTAGGCCAACAAATACATGTGTTGTCATTCTTATACCTATAATTTGTGTACTACATATCCCTTTCTTGAACACCTAATCTCAATAGTAAGTGTATAATGTGTATTCGGTTTTCAAGAAAATGTTGGCAAGATTTCCCCACTGTTCTCCAAGTACGTATGTACTTAGAGAACAAACGGGGAAATGCTACCAAAATTTTCTTGAAAACCTAATACACATTATACACTGACATACTAAGTGAGATTAAGTGTTCAAGAACAGTCCCAAACCGGGGACTATCCAAGATTTACTCCTAATGAGTAAATCTCGGATGGGTTTCTAGGCCAACAAAATATATGTGTTGTTATTCTTATACCTTCAAACTATGTACCACCTATCCCATTCTTGAACACCTAATGTCACTAGTAAGTGTATAATGTGTATTAGGTTTTCAAGAAAATTTCGACAGGATTTCCCCGTTGTTCTGCAAGTACATATGTACTTAGAGAACAAACGGGGAAATGCTACCAAAATTTTCTTGAAAACCCAATACACATTATACACTTACATCTTAAGTGAGATTAAGTGTTCAAGAATAGTCCCAAACTAGGGACTATCCAAGATTTACTCCTAATGAGTAAATCTCGGATGGGTTTCTAGGCCAACAAAATACATGTATATATGGTGTCATTACTATATATATGATCATAGTTTCATCATTCATATCCTAGATTTTATGTGTCATCGAAAACATCAAGATACTAATTGGAAATTATTACACAATAGGGGTGGTTATTAGGGCAAGACTTTCAAGAGACTAGAGCTTCATATATCAACATACATACTAGGTCATATTTCATGTCAAGATTTAGGCATTTAATCACCTTAGGGTGCATACATAATTCACAAGGTATTTGGGTGCACAAAGAATAATATATGTTACTAATTTAGGAGTTTACATAAACATTTTAGAAATAGAAGACCCACATGTGAGTTAAGTTTGAGATTCAACATCAATGTATCCATAACACGCATGTTTCAAGGTTCAAAGCACATAATCAAATCAAATTAGGATGCTAGAATGGACATGTTTGAATATTTTTTCAACATGCATCAAAATTTATTGAATTAGGTCAAACATGAGGATTAGAGGCACAAATATATGCAAGTGCAAGATTTGAATCAAAATGAAGCCTAATGGCACATTGGGAGACTGAGATTATACCTCACTTGAAGGATGAAGAACAAATATATGCAAGTCAACAACACAAATGGATGACACATCAACTCAATTCAGCCCAAGAGCACAAGTGCAATCAACACAATTCCATTTTAATGAGTTAATTAGGTGTCAATAAGCATCAATTTTAGTGAGACTCTTAGTCCATACTACTACAAATGGGAAATCAGAAAATATGCTGCATGTGTAACCTTAATTGCAAAAATACAATCTGAGTCCACTATGATTCTTATCCATCCACACTTCCATGCTTCTTGAATGGCTAAATGACGACATTCATTTTCCGGTTCTCTAACTAAGAATAAATGTATACATTATTCTCAATGCAAATAAATTTTTACAACAGTGTGCCCTTGCAACCACTACATTTCCTAAGTTACCACTGTTAACAGCCGCCTCCGATGTCAAGGACATAGGAGGAAGAAGAGGAACAGGAAGAAGAAGAGTAGGAGGACGATCAAATAGGGAGAAGAGTAGAAGAAATTGTACCTGTCGGCAGTGAGCTCATAGAGGAAGAAGAGGAGCAGCTCTGTCGATAGTGAGCTCATGGAGGAAGAAGAGGAGCAGCTCAGTCGGCAGTAGCAGCAACGGCGTTGAGTAGCAGTTGAGCAGGCGGTGGCGGAGGTCACGGCGTTGAGTGCGCACGAGAAGCCAGCGGCGGTGGTAGACGACGAAAGACGAATTGCCAGAGATAGAGCTAGCGCGATGAAGCAGAGAATAATTGGGAAGAGTCTATTTCAGGGGGGCTATTAAGTTGACAATAGTTATCGAGTTTTTCTAAAACTGACACCTATTAACAAAAAGTGTCGGTAACCATAACAAACCGACGCCAATTGGGCAACCTAAACCATAAAAACTTTCATGGGGAGAGCGTGTGAAAGCATATCACCATCGGTTATTTCTAGAAAACCGACAACAAAAGGGGCCCCGATTTCTGTCTCGTGAAAAACTATTAGTCATCAATTATTTGGTAAACAACCGACGCCGTATGTGAAACTTTGGAGGTAATTTTTTAGCACTGGAAAATTGGATTTGGCAGGAGATTATAGGCGTCAGTTGCTTACTGAGCAACTAACACTAAACAGAAAGTGATACCTGTGTCTGGCCGGTCTTCTCATATATATGTAAGTTTATGTCTTCAGCCGACGTTGTAGGGTTTAGGCGTCAGTTTTTTAGATATAACCTACACCTCTAAATGTGACATGAACCTTCAAACAGCTACTGCTCTCCTTGCTGCTCAGCTCCTGCACCATGACGTTGACCTCCTCATCCACGACCACATAAAAAGTTGTGGAACCCACAAGGTGAGACCAAACATCCCAGAGAGATTTATAACTCTTCACCAACATCTATTATAAGCATAACACTCAATATAGCGGTAAATAAAGTAGGTTGTTCTTCTTAAGTATTTTAAGTAGTTACAATTATGCAGTAGAACATTTTGTACTTTTAAAAAGAATATGAAGAACATGTATAACAGTTATAAACTAAACAATACATGAAATAAGGCATGGGGTCATCCAATGTAATTCATATTTGACCCTAAACAATATGCTAGATGGTTGTTTAACCATTTTTATGCCCTGAGGATTTGAGGCGTATCACTCAAATCCAACTAACCATTGCTAAGTCAAAATCAGTACCATACAAGATCCATGGAAGAACCAGACTCCATGATCATCACCAACACTACTTGGTCAGCTCAAGTCTGCAATGTAGTGATATATATTCATATTGCTAAAAGACAACAACTTGTAGTCATATATACAGTCATGTAGAAATAACAACTCATAGTCAAGTATGTGGTCCTGTAAACAACTAGTTTTCCTTGGTACATGGAACATCACTAGAGAACTGGCTCTCACATGGTCGTTCAATAATAAACAATATATTACTATTTCACAATTTAGGGACAAAAGGAAATATATCACTTGAACCCCGCATATTCAACAAAATGCGCTCTGATTTCTCCCGTAGGAGTTACTTGTTTCACCACTGTGACATCCCTGGATTTTATAAAACTTAATCTGATGTGTGACATCCAAATTGAAACCCTCACCTCAGTGAGAATCCCAATTTAAACACCACACACTAGGCTAAGAAGAAGAAAATCAGAGGAAGTCATACGGAACAATCAGTAGCACATGCACATGAACAATAATAAAACCATACATAGATGTTCACCATTCAACATATAATTACAACATGAATTTTTACATCATTTGATATTACATATTGAACAACAAACTCTACATAAACATGTACTACAACTAAACTACATGATCTTAATACAATAGGTCCACCTGTACATCAACTTGCCACATAACTCTCAACTATACTGGATCTTCAAGAACACATATCCACAACCAAAACAAAAGATTACATGTGGTACACGTCAGCACAATATTCAAGAATATTGTACTGAGTATGCCTACGTGTCTTTTATATACCTATGATCATATCATGGCAATAAGATAAAACTAATACTTGGCAGTAATAGAAGAATATAAGAAAAGTGTATACTTGCACAAAGATACTCATTAGCAAAAGAGAACACATATTTTAAGCACATTTTCCATCATATATCCATGCATTTGCCACCTGAGGGAATAATGTATCATCTTAGCTACCAAAGAGTATGATATGTAAGGCCTTATGATCTACTACCAAAGAGTTAGATCATTGTATAATGTGATCTGCTACCAAAGAGAATGATCACTTTCTAGCACTATGCTACCAAAGAGAATTAGTGCTTTCATATAATGGAACAGATATATTATGTTTGATGTGTTCATAACAGTAAGTACGGAGAATCAAGTAACATATCATGCAAGGAAAATCATTTCATCCAATATCATATGCCAAGTATTTTACTACACAGATAACACAAGCATATTGTATAATAAGACAAGTAAGAGGCAATGGCGCACCTTGATCAAGAGACATCCTAATCACACATTCCTGATATCAGATATATCCCCATGTCAACTATATCTTGGTTAAACCCCTGGTTAAGACAAGATCACATACTATCATCAGATTCTCATTATCTTAACCCTAGTCATGTTCATTCAGGTTTCACTTTATCTCATTAGGATATGTACTTTATTACCTATCTTATATTCTTGTGGTTATGTTCCTGACTTGGAATTTAGCTTACTGATCTCATATTCTAGATTAGGATACATATTCTAAATATCAAGTTTTGTATCATCCTTTATATATATATTAAACCTCGGTTACATGTATTATACAAAAAAAGGGTTTCATCCCATGTATTAAGGGTCATCTTCATATAACATGGATTCTGTTCATCATCGTGATCACATAATTAAATCTGAGGTTAAATATACTGATATGAGCTTACTTTGTAAATTTCATCATTTATTGAGAATGCATGTATTTATTACATTTTATTTAGGGTTATTAGCCCTAATTATCCATTCTCAGCAAATTACATGATTATGTGTCATAACATCATAATAACTGATCTTATAAGGATTAAAGACATCAAGATGGATTTATTGACATATTTTCATAATTTTAGAACCTCGTTTGATATTTATTATCTATCCAATGAGCATTACACATCTTACATGATATCACTATTATTCGTGCATCAAAAGCCTGATATGATGGTTCCACTTTGTTATACACATTTTTCTAAACATTTCGGTATATTACATGTATTTTTATGATATGCATGCTAATTACTACAAATTATATAAGAACTTAGAATTTCTGAAGTATTTACCTTTGCTAGCCAGTCAGATGCTGCCACATGGACCCTAGGGCAGCGGCTTCTGCCTTTAAGCTAGCCTCAAGTGAACCGGCGATTCACTTCTGAGAGCAGCCCAGTTTTCTAGGTGGTCTGGGACTCAAGCTGGTTCAGGCTCTCCCTCTTCTCCGCGTTCTCGCGATAACAAAACCCAACCCCCACGTTCTCACATGACCACAGTCACCGCCCACCATTAAGCATGCATCCACGGGCGTGATCACCTGTAAAATAGACACTGTCGTGCTCCAGATTCTGGCAAGAAATTAGTTGCCGACCGCTACTCATCATCCACTACTGATGACACCTCTACCTCCTCAAAATCTCTTATGCTCAATGCTGCTTCTCAAGGTCCATAGCACATGGGAGGCTTGAGGAAGCAAGGATCTGTTGCTTTGCAACTCACAAGCCACAGCCCAGGTGGGCTCACCGGTGTCGATTCTGAGCCCGACGCCTGCGTCTGTATGCCCTCTGTTCTCCGCACAAAACTTCCCTATGCAGTTGGCGAGAGCCGTTCTCCTGGGCACAATCTGCCACTGTTTTGAACTTGGCACAGTCCGTCAGTGTGCGGACAACCTACCACCTAGGCTTGCTCTCAAGTGCGTCTTCCTCCACGAAGCCACCGTTGTACATCTGTACTTCATATCTGCTTCTTGATGATGGTATAGCTTGCACCTCTGGGACTCCAACACACTGTTTTCTCAAGGTGACGACGACTGATCCAGAGCTCTGTCTACATCATCTCACTGTCCATATACGTCTTGACTCCAGGTCCTTCCGCCTACAAGATGACCACCTCCAGATCGTCTGATTCAGCTCCCTTCTACAGCAGTCGACTCCTGCGCGTGTGGGCTCTCATCTGCCCAAGATGCCACTACGAAGAAGATTTGTGGTGTGCAATCGACTTCTTACTCCATCC
The DNA here is from genome assembly GCA_963693085.1 of Alisma plantago-aquatica. NCBI lineage: Eukaryota > Viridiplantae > Streptophyta > Magnoliopsida > Alismatales > Alismataceae > Alisma > Alisma plantago-aquatica. Next base: position 126,232,400 of record OY856411.1, read on the forward strand.
TTGATCCATGGCACACCAATCATCCGTTCCCTATGATTCTTCCACCAAAAGATTCTCCAACATGTTCTGCAACTTCAAGTTATCAAAACTCTCACGCCTGGATCCACGGTTGCATCTTGGTGAGCGATTGGCACCATTGTAGTGAGGCAGCTCCTCCGACATCCCTTGCTCATGTGGATCTCAGTCCTACAGATTTTCGCTGTGAGCCTAGGTTATCAAAGAGGAGTCGGATTTCATCTGCTTCTTTCAGCACAAAGAAACCACCCTCAAGAGGACACGACCTGCTACACGTCTCTGCCCACGTTTGATGATCGTCGTGGACTGATCTTGCGAGAATCATATTTCCTCCCAAATTGTTTATTTGAACTAGGGTAATAGATAATTTCTCAAAGGCCAAGTCCACCGAGTTAGAAATCCAAGGCCACACAAACCATCCAAAGGGTTAATAAAAAGATTGGATGACATCCTTATTATAAACTTAGGTTGCAAAACAAATACTTTGGTCCAATATACCTCAAAAGATATTCAAACTCCATCAAACCAAGAGACATGCCTTTTCATGATCGAAACACTTTGAAGGCCATCATTATATCACACTAATTCATAAAATCCCCTACCTTCATAATTAGCTTCATGAATGTATAAAATCAAAGAAGCTGATGTCATCATGCTATTTATTCAAATTGGCTACCCAATAATCTCAAAATTCCATTCTATAACATCCTACACACCTTAAAACAATTTCTGAAAAACCACTAGAGGGGGGGGGGTGAATAGGTGTTATGATATTTTAATAATAATTTAACCAAAGAAAGCAACCACAAAAATATTGGATAAGGGGACAAGGATTTAGAGTGGTTCCAACCTTAGCAAATACTAAGGTAGTCAATCCACTACCCGGTTTCTTACCCAACCGGGATTTTGAAAGAATTAAATTTTATTACCTCGAAAGGATATTACATAAAATTACAATTCTTTCACCAAACCCTTCGGACAGCCTTCACCTAGAAGTAGTCTCACCAACCTTGAAGCAGCCTTCCTTGACGTAACCTCAAGCTCCCCCTTGAAGTAGCCTTCCTCTTGAAGTAGCTTCCCATTGAGACATCCTTCTTGAAGTAGTCCAAAGTCCACCTTCTCCTCCTGAGAAGTCAACCTTGTCCAATCCACAACCTCCAACCCTAGGAGTAGCAAGGAGAGTACAAAGGATAAAAAGGAACAAGAAGGAAAAATAGAAATTACAATACTGTTGTAGCACAAGGCTTGATTTCCTATATCAAGCATTTTGATCTCCTAACCAATGTGTATGAAAATGTAGGTGTAGTGGGTAGGAGATGAAAGCCTATAGGACACAAAATTAGAGCAATGGGAATGAATAGCCAATTGTTAGAATTGCTCTATTTCTCACAAGAATGAATAACCAATTACAAGTATATGCTCAAGTGTTGCACAAGTGTACTTTGAGTGTCCTATGGCTTGTCCTATTTATAGGAATGGCCTATGGATGCTTAAGGACGTTCTAGACACTTTCTAGGGGGTTTTTAGTGCTTAACTAGTCGTTAGGTAACCATTAGTTGCTTTAACAATGGCTAGTTAATTAACTCTGAAAAGTGCAGACAGAACTCTTCTCAGTCGACAAATTGTCGATCGAGAGTCCTTCTCGGTCGAGGATTTGTTGACCAAGGTACGTCCTGGAGCAAGCGTTTACAACGTTCATTACCAACTCCCAACCACCTTGTCTGCTGGGTCTAATGGCTACTTGGGTCAATCTCGGTCGAGGAATTTGTCAACTGAGAGTGTCTTGGTCGAGGAGTTTGTCGACCGAGAATGACCCTGTTTCAATGTTTTGAACTGGATACTAAGTGTGTGTATGAGTGTGGAGTTGTGACACTATTGTAGGGGATGACCTATCTAAGTGTTGTGATTGACTAGGGAAGATCTAACGCTTGATTTACATGATGTCTAAGTACTTGTACATTATATATTTTGTACAAGTGTTTACATTTGATTACAATCATGATATTAAGGTATTTTGAAGCATATAGATCTTCCAAGTATTTGTCATCCACGTTTTTCCTACAACACTCAAGTAGCACGTTAGATCCACAAGAATGAAATGTTTGTCATCATCAAAACAAAGGGATGATAATATTTTCCAATTTAGCCAACAATTTCATCCTCGAAATTAAAGCCAAAGACCACTTTGTCTAAACAAACTAACCCAATATGGAGATTTTATCAATATATCTTGGTCATCAGAGTGTATGAGTGTGAAAGCAATCTTATTCAATATTCCATTGGTATTACCTAAAATCAATAAAATCGAGACACAATCATGCAATTGCACGGTACACTATCAAAATCAAGAAAAATGGTTTATAACAAAATATTATACTTGGAAGGACTTATATTCAAAAGAATAATAAGCAATTTACAAAATCAACATTTATTCGACAAGTTTTTCAAGAAATTCAACTTTTATTACGAGTTCCCATTATGCTATAATTCGAGAAGCATGCTTATATATTATGTGTGACTCTATTACCCCAACGTGATGGGGAAGGTCTCTAGGATCCTTCTCACCATAGGAACATAGGAGGCCAATGTACAAGTCCCACCTCCAAATGAGGGGGTTGTTGCACTCAATATCAACATTATCAATATTATCATAATTATCAATATACGGGCAGTCATAATGGGCATGCAATTTATGTTTTCATATTTTCCAAAATATAGTATAGAAAAATAGAAGACTAATCATAGGGAACAATATCTCATCTAAGTAAATAGCCAAGCATACGATCAAGAGATACATAAAAGTATCTTCAATACAATCAAGGAGGAATTATATAATAGCGTACCTTTCACCAAAGATTTTGAGTATATAACAATGAGAGTAGAAGATCAGGGTCTCAAGTAGTTCCTAGATCAATCAAGATATGGATCTAGGGTCAAGATCATATTATAGACCAATACCAAGTACACCAGATTAGGGTTTTCCAATCCTATTTATCCCTAAGGTAGATCATTCATTTAGAGTCAACATTACATCAAGATTTCAATATTTACTCTAGTCAAGCATATTTGAGGATGGATGATCTACCTAGGTATTATAGGAATATATTTTTTAACCCTAATTATTATCATCAATATTTGAGTCATCATTCAAGTTTCTAGATCATCATCATGATACTTAGCATCATTGGAATTCCAGATCAGGTTGATGGGTCAAAGTATATCAAGTGTTTAGCAAGATTAAGATCAATATCAAGATTACTCATATTCATTATCATCAAGATTGAATCCAGTAAAAGATCTAAATCACTAATGATTCATTTTTAAAAGTCAACTAGATTGGATCTACATTTCAGGATAATCATTAGAGTCGAATATTAGGTTTTTCAAGAATCATCACTATTGAGCCATTTAATAAACGAAATAAGCAAGAGATCACATATAGGGATATCAGTAAGAATAGTTTGTAATCATGTTTAAAAAGTATTTTTAAACAATCCATTGGATTTTTCTGATCAAAATGGACTACTTATTTATCATTTTTGGAGTTTGGATGCATTAGATACGATTTTTGCAAGATCTGGCTATTAATCGCAATTTTAAGCAGAAAGAGATATAATACCTTAATTGCAAAATGTGAGGGTCGTTGGATTACATGATTGAATGGCCAAGATGGTGCCACATAGGCACATGTATCCTTTGCTTGGTGGCCCGGTTCAGAGGCTACACTGTAACATCCATGACCTGGGTTATGCTTTAACCCTAGGTGTTTTGATTAAGAAAGATGATTATATGCTTAATCTTATCTTTTGAAAAGTGATTAGGTCTCAAGAGGAACCTATGTTTCAATTTTGGTCCTGTTTGAACAATGTTGAAGCAATGTTTGCTTATTTTGGACTAAAGTGCAAATTACCCAAGTTGAGGGGTTAACTTACAAATTGCACATGATAAGATCTTCCTCTGATGTTGTGACATCATAAGAATGAATATAATGTAGTGGTATGGTTTTCCCAAGCCTGGACACCAAGATAGAGCTTGTTGGACAATGTTGTGCATTAAAACCTAGTTTTGGAGTAAAGTGCAATTTACCAAAAATATAGGGTCCAATATGCAAATTACCACTTCAACAAGGTCCCTAATGTTTCTTAGCATCATTTAGAGCAAATAAAATGAGAGGGACTCCTCATTTGAATTAAGTTGTAGGAGAGAGAATCTTGACATTAAAATAATCAGGAATAATGCCTAATTGAAACCCTAATTCGATTTAGGGCAAAAATGAATAAATATAATTGAAGGGCTTTCAACCAAAATGTTTTGGGTTGATTTTGAATAAGGATGTACGTTCCTTTAACAAGATAAGGAACGAAAATATCTTAAGTAGGTGAAATTCCACTCACCTTTTTATAAAGAAAAGTAATATCCACTCACACGTGGGATATTATATTATAAGCATTAAGGTGCTTAATTTGCTTTTCTTTAAATTGAGGATAATGAAGGAGAATTAAAGGCAAGGAAGGTGCCTCGTACCCAAGGTAGTTGAGGGGAAAGAGGGGATTAATTAGATTTTTATAAGTCCTTTTCTCTCTCATCAATTTCCTTATAAAAGTGCCATTTCCAAGCCCAAACTAAGGCCTTTTCGGATTTCTTTCTTCCCCTTGCTTAAAAAACCGACCAAGGAGCTAGGGAGGAGCCGGGAGCACGTACCCAACCTGTTGGTAAGCCCTTGACCTTCGTTCTTCATGATTTCATGGTGGAAATCGAAAATAAATTATGGATTCCTTCTTATTTCGATCTCCTCTTCAACCCTAGCCAACTTTTACAATCAAAAGCTTGAGGACGAGCCTAGGGGGAGTTGCAAGAGCTTCATCCACCATTAATGGCGTGATCTTGGAGCTTTGGAGCTCAATTGGAGGCGGGTTTTATAACTTAAACCCTTAAACATTGCTATTGCATCAATTCTCTATGCTTTGTTGATTGATTTCTTCAATTTGATGCACTCTTGTTTCTTGCTGCAATTTCCATCAAGAACAGTTGTTGTTCTTGGTTTTTCGAAGGAAGGGGATGATGACATCATCCTAGATGCTTATCCAAAGAAAAGTACCAAGCCAAAAGGTTTTGATAGCTACTCCAAATCATTTTAATTTGATTGGCTATGCGGTTTCAGCAAACCGTTTAAGGGCAAACGGTTTGAAACCGTTTGGGAGCAAATGGTTTGAAACCGTTTGGGAGCAAATGGTTTCAAAACCATTTGAGATGGTTGACCAAGAATTGACCGTTTGGTAATTTTGTTCCTAATTATGTAGGCTAATGACTCACCAAATTTGAGGGGTTAACTCTAAAGGAATCGTAGGTTGAAGGCCAATCAATTAGGCAAATCGAATTGAATTAAATGCTGATTTTCAACCTGATTAACTTGACCTGTTTGGGAAAACGGTTTCAAGACCGTTTGAGTGAGTTGACAAAGCATTTACCGTTTGGGATTCCTGTTCATAATTATGTTGGTTGATGACCCTCCAAATTTGAGGGATTAACTCCCAAGGAATCGTGAGTTGAAGGCTAATCAATTAGGGAAACCTAATTGGATTAAGTGCTGATTATCAATCTGATATAATTGAACTTTTTGGCAAAACGGTCTCAAGACCGTTTGAGATGGTTGACCAAGCATTGACCGTTTGGGATTACTGTTCCTAATGATGTTGGTTAATGACTCACCAAATTTGATGGATTAATTCCAAACGAGTCATGAGTTGAAGGCTAATCAATTGGGCAAACCCTAATTGAAATCAGTGCTGAAATTCCAATGAGTTAATTAGAGATTTTGGGTTGATTAGCCCAAACGGTTTCAAGACCGTTTGGGGATCACCCAAACGGTCTCAAGACTGTTTGGGGGTCACCCCAAGACCGTTTTGAGGTCTGGGGTCAAGTATAGTTGACCAATTAAAGGTCCAAAGGTACTAATCATATTGCAATGAAGTGCTGATTTGTTGATCAACTCGATAGACCAATCCTTGATGATTTTTCACTAGAATCCAAAGGATGGATGGGCCAAACGGTCTCAAGACCGTTTGGTGGTCACCCAAGACCGATTGGAGGTTTATGGTTGAGTATGGTTAGGTGTTTGAAGGCCTAAAGGTACTGAGTTGATCTGCAATAAATTGCTGAATTGGTGAGCACTTCAATGATCCAAACCCTACTTGGATGGCTTGGTTTTGAGTGATTTGATGGGCAAACCGACTCAAGACCGTTTGGAGATCATCCAAACGACCTCAAGACTGTTTGGGGTCAGGTCATACCCAATTTGGATGATGGTTCAATGGTTTCAAAGTAACTAGACTTACATTGATTAGTGTTGTTGAATCATCGATTCTAAACCCTAATTCAATTGAATCAAACCCTAATTGATGACCAATTGAGGCTCAATTGAGGGTCAAATCAGTTGAAGGTTGACCTATTAAACTCAATTGAAGTATGAGGGTAGGTCCAATTGACGAATGGTTCCATGAATCCAATGATTGAAGGAATCAACATTGGAAACCCTAATTCAATTGGATGCTTTATGTAATGGAGGTCCAATGTGATTGAATCTCTTGAGAATTAAGATGATGAATGATCCATTGACCCAATGATTATTATTAATGATAAATAAAGAAGGTACCAAGGTTGAAACCCTAATAGTACCTAAGGGACTAGTACCAATTAAGGAATGAATCCCTAATTGCTTATTGGACCAATGACTTGATATACTACGTTAATCATAGTGGTATGCTCTTGATTGAAGGGTTGATATGACCTAATCAATTTGATATGATGTTAACATGCATTAATACATGAATATGATTCATGTGGTGATTAAGGGTATGATCCTTAAGAAAAGAGATCATGAAACGCTAATCATGAATATAAACCCTAATTGACAGGGCTTTTGGGTTCTAACCCTAATTGAGGGAAATTCTAAATGTAACCCTAATTCAGGGTGAGGATGTAACCCTAAGTCAGGGTAGTGATGTGTGAAACTCCAATTTAGGGAAATGAGATGTAAAACCCTAATTGGGATGAATAGTGAATCTTTAATTATGGACAATTGAATGAAATCCTAATGGAGATGCATAGTAAACCCAAATTGTGGGTGACTATGGTGGAAACCCTAGTTGAGGGTGATTCCATGAGAAACCCTAATTAAGAGTTAACATCACATGAAGCTCTAATGCTATGTTGTGATGAGAGGCCCTAAGAAGGGTGAAGGTATGTGAGACTCTAATGTGGAGTCATAATGCATAAAGCCCTAATCTTGGGCAATATGACAATGAATTATAATCCTAATTTTAAATAAGGGTATAAGGAAACCCTAATGATGAGATAGAAGGAATGGCCTTATAAAGGTGAAACATTTCATGTGGTTGATTATAGGCAAGCTTATAGCAAGTAATGCTTTAACTTGAAATGAGTCTATATTATTAAAGATAGTTGGACCATTCTTATGTGTGACCTATGCACTTCATGATAAGGGTGATAGGTTAATGGATGAAAGGATTAAGATGGGAAATACCTTAATCCAAGATAAGCTGATAACTTAAGGAAGTTGAAAGTGATGAGGAAAGTGATATATCAATATGTGATAAATATCACTTTTAGCATTACATGATTGATATAGTTCAATACCTAGAATAGTTGCACATGATTAGCATAGTCTAATACCTGGAATGCACATGATTGGTTAAATCCCAATACCTGGAATGATAACATAGGATTGGCTAACTCCCAATACCTGGAATGATAACACAGGATTGGTTAACTCCCAATACCTGGAATGATAACACAGGATTGGCTAACTCCCAATACCTGGAATGATAACACATGATTGGCTAACTCCCAATACCTGGAATGATAACATAGGATTGGTTAAATCCCAATACCTGGAATAATAACACAGGATTGGCTAACTCCCAATACCTGGAATGCACAGGATTGGCTAACTCCCAATATCTGGAATATTAACACAGGATTGGCTAACTCCCAATACCTAGAATGCACAGGATTGACATAGATCAATACTTGGAATAATAACACAGGATTGGCTAACTCCCAATACATGGAATGCACAGGATTGGCTAACTCCAAATACCTGGAATAATAACACAGGATTGGCTAACTCCCAATACCTAGAATGCATAGGATTGACATAGATCAATACTTGGAATAATAACACAGGATTGGCTAACTCCCAATACCTGGAATGCACAGGATTGGCTAACTCCCAATACCTGGAATAATAACACAGGATTGGCTAACTCCCAATACCTGGAATGCACAGGATTGACATAGATCAATACCTATAATAATAACACAGGATTGGCTAACTCCCAATACCAGGAATGCACAAGATTGGCTAACTCCCAATACCTGGAATAATAACACAGGATTGGCAACCTCCCAATACATGGAATGCACAGGATTGACATAGATCAATACCTGGAATAATAACACAGGATTGGCTAACTCCCAATACCTGGAATGCACAGGATTGGCTAACTCCCAATACCTGGAATAATAACACAGGATTGGCTAACTCCCAATACCTGGAATGCACAGGATTGACAAAGATCAATACCTGGAATAATAATACAGGATTGGCTAACTCCCAATACCTGGAATAATAACACATGATTGGCTAACTCCCAATACCTGGAATGCACAGGATTGGCTAACTCCCAATACCTGGAATAATAACACATGATTGACATAGATCAATACCTAGAATAGTTGCACAGGATTGACATAGATCAATACCTGGAATAGTTGCATAGGATTGACACAGATCGATACCTGGAATGGTTGTATAGGATTGACATAGATCAATACCTAGAATGGATACACAGGAATAATATAAATCTAATGCTTGTACTAGTTACACAGGATTGGTGTAATCCAATGCCTAGAATACTTATATAGGATTGGTATAGACCAATGCCGGAATAAGACATGATGATGTACACTCTCATGTCCATTATAACCAAAATCTCTTTAGCAGATTGGCTAAGGCCAATAAGTTGAAACAAGAATGTCTCATGGGTGACATATCAATATAATGAGTGTCACAAGAGAATGTCTCATGGGTGACATATCAAGATAATGAGTGTCACAAGAGAATGTCTCATGGGTGACATATCAAGATAATGAGTGTCACAAGAGAAGTTTGATATGATGGTATAATATGGAGGATAAATGATATACATGTTCTTCCTATTCCTTATTAAGAGAATGCTTTAAACTGCTTATCATCGGCCTAGTTTATATCCTTAATTGCAATTATAATATTTTGGCAGAGAGTTATATCTCTCGCTGGGGCAATTTACAATTGTCTCACCCCCATGGGAACTACATTTTTAGGTGGACGCGGACGAGGAGACAGGAATCCTTCAGTAGGTGAAGAACAACAGTAGTAGTAGGGACAACAGTGAAGTCTCAGGCAGAGACATTGGCTGTCATGACATGTATAGTTGTATATAGAGTCCTATGTGTCGTCTCTGTACTCTTAGGTCCTCGGAGTAGTATTTAGTGCTTTTGAGATTTTGGATCAGTGTCTCGAGATTTTATACTACCTGTGTTTAGCTTAACAGGTCAGCTGATGCTTGAAATTCTCAGAAAGAGATGATGCAGGATATGTACCTTTGATCCAAAAAGTAAATGTGTTATACTTTAGTTTTTGAAGAAAAAGATTTCCTATGTGTGGATCTCTTTGCAAAAAGTTTTAATTTTTAGTGATTTTTACTAATCCGCTACTTGATGAACGCTTCTGCATTAGTTAATCATGTTTTTGTGAGATGGTCGTTTCAATTGTGGTATCAGAGCTCTAGGTTCGTTGAGTCTACAGAGACATAGGACTAAGGTATCGAGTCTATGTTAGTGTCCTCCAGTATACCCTATAATGATTTCAGCTTGTGCAGAGAAAGGGTAAAGTTCAAAATGACTGGAGAGCACAACGAACACATTGCTTAGGGCAATGTTGTTGCACCAAGAAGAGGTGCAAGGGATCATGCAAGAATAGAATGAGTGTCTGAGAATCCCCGTTAAGACCTGATCAGGATAGAGAATCCTATGATCATGCTCTTGTTGGGCAGATTAGGGCAACAGTAATGCATATGAGTGGACTGGATGCTAGGCTTACAACCTAGGTTATCAGTCCTTAATACATAAAGCTTGAGCTTTAAATGAGTTCCTAAATGACTTAGTCATGTTGGAACAAGGGAAAATATGGAAAAGATTAACTTATGGCAAGAAAGTAGACTCTGCCATGAGTTTAGACAGATAATAAATCTGTGATGGCAGTGCCCAAGAAGGGGCAATAAGCTGAGAAGTAGGGAATGGTCTCTATAATTCTAGAGACATTTGCCTAATGGTTTTAAAAAGCCAAGTTTTTGGTACTAATAGTGCAATAAATGCCTAGTGTACCAGGGCAGTAGCCACTAAGTAAGTGCAAAGGTCTTAACCTTTCACCTGTAAGATTCCATGGCTTAGTTTATGCTTCAGTAATAAGACTAATAAGACCATGATGTGAGGAAAAGGTATGTTATAAATGTGTACATGTTGAGTACACTAAACCCTTTTTGTTATAAAAAGGAGGATTGTTGATATTGTTTTCCCCATTGGTTGCTATATAGGGAAGAAATGATGAGAACTAGAATTTGAATTATGTTCAGTATTCTTTTAAATGCTCTATATTGATCTTACCTCCATGAAAGAGGAAGAGGTATAGAAGAGATGCCTGGATAAAATCTAGGGATGTTAAGTCTTATGTTATGGTAATATGAAAAGCAAGGAATATGATAGCATGTAAGTGCATACTACTTGATCTCAGTACTTGTAAACCCTGATCAGGTGTACAACTATTGATGATAAAGTGAGTATGGAAACTCTTAGATTGATATCTTTTTGATTGCCCTGATCAAGCAATCATTCTGATACAATCTAATGAGTATCATGAAATTGGAAATATGGTATGGATAAATGTATCATATCTTAAGAACAAGAAAGAAGGATCTGATAGGAATTCAGATCAGTATGTGTATATGAGGAAGTAAAAGTATGACCCTCATATGATGAGAAAGAGAACAAGGGAGGTGATCCCTGTTCTATAAAGTTGTAAATATGATAAAAGAAAGATGAGAATATGATGTGTATTCAACACATGTGACTGATACCAAGGTAAGAGATTCTAGTATCTGAGAATTATCAGATGATTTAGATTGGCTACCTAGAGTGGTCAACTATGAAATCAGTCTGATTATATAAAATGATATGAACATCATTTGTTAGGGGTTTATGCTTTGCATAAACATAACAACTAAATATGTCTTTAAGATAAGTTCTCAATTGACTCTATGAGAATATTGTGTGAAGAAACTTTGCACTGATCAAAGTTCTATGATGTTTCCATAACAATGAGGTGTTATGAAGATACATGATGATATGATGAATGAATAAAATCTGTTTCCTTTATTTGGGATTTCGGGGACGAAATCCTTGTTAGGGGTTTATAATTTGTAACATCCCTGACCTGGGTTATGCTTTAACCCTAGGTGTTTTGATTAAGAAAGATGATTACATGCTTAATCTTATCTTTTGAAAAGTGATTAGGTCTCAAGAGGAACCTATGTTTCAATTTTGGTCCTGTTTGAACAATGTTGAAGCAATGTTTGATTATTTTGGACTAAAGTGCAAATTACCCAAGTTGAGGGGTTAACTTGCAAATTGCACATGATAAGATGTTCCTCTGATGTTGTGACATCATAAGAATGAATATAATGTAGTGGTATGGTTTTCCCAAGCCTGGACACCAAGATAGAGCTTGTTGGACAATGTTGTGCATTAAAACCTAGTTTTGGAGTAAAGTGCAATTTACCAAAAATATAGGGTTCAATATGCAAATTACCACTTCAACAAGGTCCCTAATGTTTCTTAGCATCATTTAGAGCAAATAAAATGATAGGGACTCCTCATTTGAATTAAGTTGTAGGAGAGAGAATCTTGACATTAAAATAATCAAGAATAATGCCTAATTGAAACCCTAATTCGATTTAGGGCAAAAATGAATAAAAATAATTGAAGGGCTTTCAACCAAAATGTTTTGGGTTGATTTTGAATAAGGATGGACGTTCCTTTAACAAGATAAGGAACGAAAATATCTTAAGTAGGTGAAATTCCACTCACCTTTTTATAAAGAAAAGTAATATCCACTCACATGTGGGATATTATATTATAAGCATTAAGGTGCTTAATTTGCTTTTCTTTAAATTGAGGATAATGAAGGAGAATTAAAGGCAAGGAAGGTGCCTCATACCCAAGGTAGTTGAGGGGAAAGAGGCGGCCACTTTATTGGGATTAATTGGATTTTTATAAGTCATTTTCTCTCTCATCAATTTCCTTATAAAAGTGCCATTTCCAAGCCCAAACCAAGGCCTTTTCGGATTTCTTTCTTCCCCTTGTTTGCAAAACCGACCAAGGAGCTAGGGAGGAGCAGGGAGCACGTCCCCAACCTGTTGGTAATCCCTTGACCTTCGTTCTTCATGATTTCATGGTGGAAATCAAAAATAAATTATGGATTCCTTCTTATTTCGATCTCCTCTTCAACCCTAGCCAACTTTTACAATCAAAAGCTTGAGGACGAGCCTAGGGGGAGTTGCAAGAGCTTCATCCACCATTAATGGCGTGAGCTTGGAGCTTTGGAGCTCAATTGGAGGTGGGTTTTTATAACTCAAACCCTTAAACATTGCTATTGCATCAGTTCTCTATGCTTTGTTGATTGATTTCTTCAATTTGATGCACTCTTGTTTCTTGCTGCAATTTCCATCAAGAAGGGTTGCTGTTCTTGGTTTTTCGAAGGAAGGGGATGATGACATCATCCTATATGCTTATCCAAAGAAAAGTACCAAGCCAAACGGTTTTTATAGCTACTCCAAATCGTTTTAATTTGATTGGCTATGCGGTTTCAGCAAACCGTTTAAGGGCAAACGGTTTGAAACCGTTTGGGAGAAAACGGTTTCAAAACCATTTGAGATGGTTGACCAAGCATTGACTGTTTGGTAATTTTGTTCCTAATTATGTAGGCTAATGACTCACCAAATTTGAGGGGTTAAATCCAAAGGAATCGTAGGTTGAAGGCCAATCAATTAGGCAAATCGAATTGAATTAAATGCTGATTTTCAACCTGATTAACTTGACCTGTTTGGGAAAACGGTTTCAAGACCGTTTGAGTGAGTTGACCAAGCATTTACCGTTTGGGATTCCTGTTCATAATTATTTTGGTTGAGGACCCTACAAATTTTAGGGATTAACTCCCAAGGAATCGTGAGTTGAAGGCTAATCAATTAGGGAAACCTAATTGGATTAAGTGCTGATTATCAATCTGATATAATTGAACTTTTTGGGAAAACGGTATCAAGACCGTTTGATATGGTTGACCAAGCATTTACCGTTTGGGATTACTGTTCCTAATGATGTTGGTTAATGACTCACCAAATTTTATGGATTAATTCCAAACGAGTCATGAGTTGAAGGCTAATCAATTGGGCAAACCCTAATTGAAATCAGTGCTGAAATTCCAATGAGTTAATTAGAGATTTTGGGTTGATTAGCCCAGACGGTTTCAAGACCGTTTGGGGATCACCCAAACGGTCTAAAGACTGTTTGGGGGTCACCCCAAGACCGTTTGGAGGTCTGGGGTCAAGTATAGTTGACCAATTAAAGGTCCAAAGGTACTAATCATATTGCAATGAAGTGTTGATTTGTTGATCAACTCGATAGACCAATCCTTGATGATTTTTCACTAGAATCCAAAGGATGGATGGGCCAAACGGTCTCAAGACCGTTTGAAGCTCATCCAAAGGGTCTCAAGACCGTTTGGTGGTCACCCAAGACCGTTTGGAGGTCTAGGGTTGAGTATGGTTAGGTGTTTGAAGGCCTAAAGGTACCAAGTTGATCTGCAATAAATTGCTGAATTGGTGAGCACTTCAATGATCCAAACCCTACTTGGATGGCTTGGTTTTGAGTGATTTGATGGGAAAACGGTCTCAAGACCGTTTGGAGGTCATCCAAACGACCTCAAGACCGTTTGGGGTCAGGTCATACCCAATTTGGATGATGGTTCAATGGTTTCAAAGTAACTAGACTAACATTGATTAGTGTTGTTGAATCATCGATTCTAAACCCTAATTCAATTGAATCAAACCCTAATTCAATTGAATCAAACCCTAATTGATGACCAATTGAGGGTCAATTGAGGGTCAAATCAGTTGAAGGTTGACCTATTAAACTCAATTGAAGTATGAGGGTAGGTCCAATTGATGACTGGTTCCCTGAATCCAATGATTGAAGGAATCAACATTGGAAACCCTAATTCAATTGGATGCTTTATGTAATGGAGATCCAATGTGATTGAATCTCTTGAGAATTAAGATGATGAATGATCCATTGACCCAATGATTATTATTAATGATAAATAAAGAAGGTACAAAGGTTGAAACCCTAATAGTACCTAAGGGACTAGTACCAATTAAGGAATGAATCCCTAATCGCTTATTGGACCAATGACTTGATATACTACGTTAATCATAGTGGTATGCTCTTGATTGAAGGGTTGATATGACCTAATAAATTTGAGATTATGTTAACATGAATTCATACATGAATATGATTCATGTGGTGATTAAGGGTATGATCTTTAAGAAGAGAGATCATGAAACGCTAATCATGAATATAAACCCTAATTGACAGGGCTTTTGGGTTCTAACCCTAATTGAGGGAAATTCTAAATGTAACCCTAATTCAGGGTGAGGATGTAACCCTAAGTCAGGGTAGTGATGTGAGAAACTCCAATTTAGGGAAATGAGATGTAAAACCCTAATTGGGATCAATAGTGAATCTCTAATTATGGACAATTGAATGAAATCCTAATGGAGATGCATAGTAAACCCAAATTGTGGGTGACTATGGTGGAAACCCTAGTTGAGGGTGATTCCATGAGAAACCCTTGTTGAGGGTGATTCCATGAGAAACCATAGTTGAGGGTGATTCCATGAGAAACCCTAGTTGAGGGTGATTCCATTAGAAACCCTAATTAAGAGTTAACATCACATGAAGCTCTAATGCTATGTTGTGATGAGAGGCCCTAAGAAGGGTGAAGGTATGTGAGACTCTAATGTGGAGTCATAATGCATAAAGCCCTAATCTTGGGCAATATGACAATGAATTATAATCCTAATTTTAAATAAGGGTATAAGGAAACCCTAATGATGAGATAGAAGGAATGGCCTTATAAAGGTGAAACATTTCATGTGGTTGATTATAGGCAAGCTTATAGCAAGTAATGATTTAACTTGAAATGAGTCTATATTATTAAAGATAGTTGGACCATTCTTATGTGTGACCTATGCACTTCATGATAAGGGTGATAGGTTAATGGATGAAAGGATTAAGATGGGAAATACCTTAATCCAAGATAAGCTGATAACTTAAGGAAGTTGAAAGTGATGAGGAAAGTGATATATCAATATGTGATAAATATCACTTTTAGCATTACAGGATTGATATAGTTCAATACCTTGAATAGTTGCACAGGATTAGCATAGTCTAATACCTGGAATGCACAGGATTGGTTAAATCCCAATACCTGGAATGATAACATAGGATTGGCTAACTCCCAATACCTGGTATGATAACACAGGATTGGTTAACTCCCAATACCTGGAATGATAACACAGGATTGGCTAACTCCCAATACCTGGAATGATAACACATGATTGGCTAACTCCCAATACCTGGAATGATAACATAGGATTGGTTAAATCCCAATACCTGGAATAATAACACAGGATTGGCTAACTCCCAATACCTGGAATGCACATGATTGGCTTACTCCCAATACCTGGAATAATAACACATGATTGGCTAACTCCCAATACCTGGAATGCACAGGATTGACATAGATCAATACCTGGAATAATAACACAGGATTGGCTAACTCCCAATACCTGGAATGCACAGGATTGGCTAACTCCCAATACCTGGAATAATAACACAGGATTGGCTAACTCCCAATACCTGGAATGCACAGGATTGACATAGATCAATACCTGGAATAATGATACAGGATTAGCTAACTCCCAATACCTGGAATGCACATGATTGGCTAACTCCCAATACCTAGAATAATAACACAGGATTGGCTAACTCCCAATACCTGGAATGCACAAGATTGGCTAACTCCCAATACCTGGAATAATAACACAGGATTGGCTAACTCCCAATACCTGGAATGCACAGGATTGACATAGATCAATACCTGGAATAATAACACAGGATTGGCTAACTCCCAATACCTGGAATGCACAAGATTGGCTAACTCCCAATACCTGGAATAATAATACAGGATTGGCTAACTCCAAATACATGGAATGCACATGATTGACATAGATCAATACCTGGAATAATAACACAGGATTGGCTAACTCCCAATACCTGGAATGCACAGGATTGGCTAACTCCCAATACCTGGAATAATAACACAGGATTGGCTAACTCCCAATACCTGGAATGCACAGGATTGACATAGATCAATACCTGGAATAATAATACAGGATTGGATAACTCCCAATACCTGGAATAATAACACAGGATTGGCTAACTCCCAATACCTGGAATGCACAGGATTAGCTAACTCCCAATACCTGGAATAATAACACATGATTGACATAGATCAATACCTAGAATAGTTGAACAGGATTGACATAGATCAATACCTGGAATAGTTGCACAGGATTGACACAGATCGATACCTGGAATGGTTGTATAGGATTGACATAGATCAATACCTGGAATGGATACACAGGAATAATATAAATCTAATGCTTGTACTAGTTGCACAGGATTGGTGTAATCCAATGCTTGGAATACTTATATAGGATTGGTATAGACCAATGCCTGAATAAGACATGATGATGTACACTCTCATGTCCATTATAGCCAAAAGCTCTTTAGCAGATTGGCTAAGGCCAATAAGTTGAAACAAGAATGTCTCATGGGTGACATATCAATATAATGAGTGTCACAAGAGAATGTCTCATGGGTGACATATCAAGATAATGAGTGTCACAAGAGAATGTCTCATGGGTGACATATCAAGATAATGAGTGTCACAAGAGAAGTTTGATATGATGGTATAATATGGAGGATAAATGATATACATGTTCTTCTTATTCCTTATTAAGAGAATGCTTTAAACTGCTTATCATCAGCCTAGTTTATATCCTTAATTGCAATAATAATATTTTGGCAGAGAGTTATATCTCTCGCTGGGGAAATTTACAATTGTCTCACCCCCGTGGGAACTACATTTTTAGGTGGACGCAGACGAGGAGACAGGAATCCTTCAGTAGGTGAAGAACAACAGTAGCAGCAGGGACAACAGTGAAGTCTTAGGCAGAGACATTGGCTGTCATGACATGTATAGTTGTATATAGAGTCCTATGTGTCGTCTCTGTACTCTTAGGTCCTCGGAGTAGTAGTTAGTGCTTTTGAGATTTTGGATCAGTGTCTCGAGATTTTATACTACCTGTGTTTAGCTTAATAGGTCAGCTGATGCTTGAAATTCTCAGAAAGAGATGATGCAGGATATGTACCTTTGATCCAAAAAGTAAATGTGGTATACTTTAGCTTGAAGAAAAAGATTTCCTATGTGTGGATCTCTTTGCAAAAAGTTTTAATTTTTAGTGATTTTTACTAATCCGCTACTTGATGAATGCTTCCGCATTAGTTAATCATGTTTTCGTGAGATGGTCGTTTCATACACGGCCAATTCAAGCTCTTGATTTGAACTTGAGTCTTGCTTGGTTTAGTCTGCGTTTGACTTCTCTAGACCGGCCGGTTTGAGGACTTGTCTCCCTGGTTCCCCCGTTCCAACCCTGCACACGCAAGAACAGGTGCGGCAAAGGTATCTCACCGACATGGAGGGGAATCAGAGCAGGATGCGTCGAGGAGAGTAGAAACGATGCCGTCCAAGATCGCCACATGCTCGTGAGTAGGACGGTGGTAGCAGATTTGGGTGGAGAGCCGAGGAGGTACGATACCCAATTTGGGCTGGTCGATAGTGCTGCTTGGAGCAGCAGGAGGTCAGGGGTGATTGGGGCATTTGTATCCATGTGCGAGCACGGAAAAAGGGGGGAATCCCTGCGGAAAGGTGTAGGTGGTCATTTACGAGGGATTTTATAGCATTTTGGGCTAGGGTTAGGGTTAGGGGACTCCTCGGTGGCAGCCATGGCTGCCGGAGAGAGAACAGGAGGCGAGGAGCTCATTTTTGAGGTTGTATATAACATGAACGGTGGTCAAAGAAGGGTTTGTTCTATTCATATTTTTGAGGGGGTCATTTCCTCTCGAATAGAATTTCGAATCATGGTCGCAGGCGGGAGATCCGCCATTATGATGGTATTGACTCCTCCTCGCAATTAGCGGGAGGTAGGAGATGACTACTAGGCCATCAGATTGGGCCATCATCTACGAGGGGTAGATCCAAGGGCTATGACTCGTCCCTGATTGTTTGCCACGGATTGCTGACATGGAAAAGGCCAATGAAAGAGCAAATAAAAGGGGTTTTTACCACAAAACTTAAAGAAATCATAGAAAATTGTAGGAATGTCTAATTTTTCTCAAATTTGGACCATAACTTCAAAAAAACATGGAGAACCTTTATAAAAAGTATGCGAACAAAAAGATGAAGTTTGATTGACCAATTTGTTTATTTGGACAAAGTGATAAATGAATCCAATTTGAGGTGTTATAACATGTATAAAGATCACATCGATCACCATATTTTAGATTTGGGTCTCAATAATGATTATGAAGACAAGAAAAATAATTTGGGATCATTAGTAGGTATAATGAGGGAAAAAGAGTAATTACTTTATCATTATTTTAAAATACACTTTGTCACAATTTTTGCCTAACAAAGCTAAGGAACTGACCTATAAGCTGAGGATCATGTATTAATATAGGATTGTTTTCAACTTTTCATGGAATTTTTTGATAAATCTTTTCATGGAATTTGAAAATGCATTATAATGGCCTTTGAAAAAGCTTTCCAAAAGGAAACAAATTGATTTTATATAAAGAGGCTCATGTAAATGGTTCTTATGCAGTACAACCTACAAAATGATGCAAGATGAAATTACTAAAGAAGATTCTTTAACCTCTAGGACCTAGAGATTGTTATGCCTATAAGTCTTTCCTGTAAGGCAACTCATCAGAAATGGATTATAAAAAGATTCATCATTACATCAGTTAAACAATGCAGCTTCTCTGGTTGTTACAGAGCTATGACATATAAAATACAACTATAGATAGAACTGCCAAAGTGGCATGAGAAACATCAAACATTGCTTTGGCCCATTTTGAGCATGACAAACATTAATCGATGTAGTAGACTCAATTTTACTACATATTTATTGAGATATGGGATGAAATAAGAAGTAGAAAATGTGTTTATTTGAAATTATATGGGTGTATGATGACCATCTTATATTGACAAGGAGCAATGAAAACTTTCTGTAGCAGGAGCAAGTTGAGTAAACAAGCCAATTTGTTGAGTGTTCTGCATAGGGATAGGAGTCCCCTTATGTTGGTAATTTAAGTAGGTCATTGACCAGACTTGGTCGAATCTTATTGAGAGAGTTTCAGAAAGTGGGCTCATTTTTGTTTGGAAAATAATAATGTTGGGTAATGGCTAGAATGCCAGAGTAATCCATGATTAAAAGGACAAGTTGAAGTGAAGAAGAAACATAGTGCAAGACAATGTAAGTTTTTTCAAATATTGTGCTTGCAATAATGGATTTTATTCTAGCGGGAACGAGACAAGGATGGGCCATGAGATGGAGTCTGAACCATAGGAATATGTGTAATGAAAAGGTAAATGTGTTGAATTCAATCTAGGGAAATAACCAGTAATGTAAGGGGGATACCAATATATGATATGTTTACCCAACAAATATGGGACAAAGCCTCTAATAAGAAATGAAATCAGGGATGAGAAAATGACTTTTCTAATCTTAGTTCCTACATTTGATCATTGCACCCTCTCTGGCAAGTGGTTGCAAGTAATATTGTTAATTGGGATGGGAGTCTTGATCGTCACCCAAATGTTATGGATTGAACAGTTCTCCTATTTTTTTCTTCCTACTATGTAGTTTAAAATTCAATTCACTAGTAGCTTCTTCCTACTTTTAGTCAAAATTTGACCTAATGTGGTGTCTTACAACCTAGCATGTGTTTGTAGATGCAAAAAATGTATTTCTTTAACCATTACCTTATTCATGTCAATAGCGGTGGTACCTTTGAGAACCAAAGAGCAACCTGGAAGTGTTTTATTGGCCTATGGCATGTTCCTATTGGAATAGATCCATGGTTTCATGGTGTTTTTCCCCTTTTTATCTTTTCAGACCATTCTTTGGACCAACCACACTTAAAGAAATACTAGGTGCACTTGAAGGTGTTTCTTAAACAAGTTCAATAAGGTTCACCCATGCATGTAAAAGTGGCCCAAATTGTCCACTTCATGATGGAGTGCCAAGAAATCCCCTACCTTCTTATGCCTATTGGATTAGAAGATGGCTACATCAACATTGACAGCCAACTTCTTAATACACTCATTACAGACAAGATGTCACAACTTCTCAAATGTGATGTGGAACCCAACAATTGGCACTTACATATCCAGTTCACCTGAGAATGGATGCTAGGAAATCTAGATGTGAGGAGGGTATGAAGCCTCCTTATGTCAAGTGGTTTCCAATCTTTAAGCTTCTACAATACCATATTCAGATAGATAATAACCTTCTCCAGGTTCTATTTGCGACTCAATTCTCAAATGATACTATGAAGGAATACCCTCCCTAGACAAACAACTGATACGTAACAAGATACTGTCTTGAGTAGGACAATCACTACAATCTTGAGAAATAAGGAGAAAAAAAGAAGTGGCTGACCAAAATGAACCACTAAAGAAAACAACAAGTGGCGGTACACAATGAACCACTAAGATTGAGAAATAAGGAGAAAACAAGAAGTGACAGAACTATAGGTGTTTCAATATGGTACTGAGACTTAATCAATAACACTATTGGCACTAGGTGATTCATGTGACAAGAAGCATTTGCTTCACCTTGCGCTAAGGAAAAGAGGTTTGTGATTTTCTTAACTAGGTTATCTTGGCATATGATTGGATGTGGCATGAAAATCAATATTTATAAGAAAGGCTTTCACAAAGACCAAGTAGGGACTTGTAGTAGAAGTTGGAAGCTATTAGTGAGCCTTTATAGAAATTCATAGGTCTTTGCTCAAGGAGTATGGCTCACCAAGTCAGTTTTTTCCAATCATTCTAGGGGGTCATGGTGTGGAATCAGATACGCTAAAATGTACACAAGCCTTTATAGTACCTCCATTGTTCTTGGAATGGCAATTGGGACATGGATCAAACAACTTCTACACAAGTTTGTTATTAGATCAGTTTCATCCATCTCCATAGTATGGGATGCTAAGGTTCATCAAACTCCATAGTACAAGATGTTGAGGGTGGGCTAATATAACCCTGGGGCTCTCCTCCCTAAAAAACTAACTTTTGGGTTAGGTTCTACCTTGGGTTTTTATAGTTCTCTTTTATCAGTTATATGATGTAAATAAAAAATGGAAAATTTATCCACACTCACCCTCTATGCTAGAGTACGACTATCATTGTCTTGGCCTCATCTTTCTCAGACATGGATGTATTCCCTTACTTTAGGCTATTACTATTTGCCCCACCATTCCCTTCAACTTTTGAGCTTAGTTCATGTTTCCCATTATTGAATGTATCTATTGTTTTAACCTATTTACAGTGTCACTTATGTTGTCCTCTATGAGTTCCTAATAGCATAGAAATTCTCATCCCCAAAAAACTTACTTTCTAACAGAGAAATAATTCAGAATGTACCTAAAAGAATATTACTTAACAGGTAATGCACAAACCTTGAGTGGGACTCTCGAACCCACTGGTGCACCAAGGTTCAAACCCTCGTAGCATGTCATACAACATTATAGGTTCAAACCACTCTGTCTTATTGTGGAACACATCATAGGATGGTAAGTATTTCCAACTTACAAAATTTAATTCAATTCACATTGGAACCAGGTTAAAAGAACAAATGAAATGATAAGCATAATTAAGTGCAGAACATTATGTTAGTGCCTACATAAGCACACCCTTTATTAAGTGCTAGAACAACAAAATGGAAGGTATACATTAGCTTTGATGCCATGCTAATGTGTTAATGCATAGACATTTTGAACTCTGGGTCGATCTTTCTCATCCCAAAAATTAATTGATCTTTAATTCCTATCATTGTATGTCAAAAATAAATTAGTAGCTGTAAAACATTAAATTCAAAACATTCAACAATGCAAAGATCTTTCAAGCTTCTCCTCAATATCTCTAAAAAGATAAACCAATAATAGCTATTTATGCGGTAGTCACATTAAGAGTAAACTCATTAGTAGTTTAGGACTTGAGTCGTATAACCTAACAAGCTCAACTTCAAAGTTTTTCATAGAATATCAAACTCAAAGGGTATTAGGAAATAGAAAAGACATTCCTTTTGAACTTTAGATAACAAACTAATCTTTAGAAATACCACTAGTTCAGGTTAAAAAACTAATGACCGAAACCATACTCAAAACAAGGTATTAAAAATGTGTGCTTGCATCAAAACTGAAAAAACTAGTGTATATGATTTGATTCATGTGATGTTTTTTCTATTAGAAATAGAAAATCTAAATGTATTGAACATAATATATAAGGAATTATCTATCAATCAACTTAAGGAAATAGAAAATCTAAATGTATTGAGAATAATATATAAGGAATTATCTATCAATCAACTTAAGGAATGGAATACTAGAGGATCATAAATGTCAAACCCTAACAACACCAACATTAAGTTGGTCTGGACAAGTAGATTGATCTCATGTAATGCCAATGCTGCAGCGAGAAGAAGGAAAGAAACACTATCAAAATTATGCAGAACAAAACAAGTCAGAGTACTTCCATTAGAATACATTAATACAACAAACCTTTATCTGCTTCCTGATAATGCCTTCCACTTTATTAAATTGACTCTCATGGTTGTCATAGATGCAAACACATTGACAACATACAACATATCGTTATCTTCCTAAGTAATTAAACCATGTAGTACGTTAGAAAAATTAGATTAATGGCCCCAACTCAAATATGCAAAGATATGAACTATAGGAACTCTTTTCATTGTAAACTAGCCACATATAAGGTGCATATACAATTCAAAAAACACATGCATCACATATATTAATCCACCTTGATATGCATTCATGAGCACATATATAAAAACTTGGTATTGTTTTCAAAATGATGTGGTTATACTTCACAAAGAAAGTGAAACATGTCGCAAAAACTTGGTTTTTGTAGTCAAGTTTTGATTACATATGCTATGGTCCTAATTATTCATAAACCAGACAATACTAGCAACATATCTATATTTTCTTGAGAAACTGGGTATCCAATCTAGCGCAATGCAAACACAACAATATTAGACAGTTTCCTATCTCATAGGATTTCAGACAAAATTGCACTTCATATACTTGACCTCAATCTAGAAAATTAGTAAAAGCAGTATATGTGTGGCTGTCCTCTACAAAACACAGGAAATGTTACATATGAGAAAGTGCAACAAATATAGTCAGGATGTGGCATTAGGCATCAGATAATGGTTATCACCTATCAAATAAATTCTGTAAGAACTGGAAGGGCCTATATTCTCAATGGACTAACCATCATGTTCAATCCGAAGCACTGGGTATAAGCATGACATCATTCCCACACTAATGAGAAAATAAAGAGTGTCATGATATTGTTGCTATTGTTTTGATCAATAATAACAAGCACTTATGTCATAAATTATAAATAGTGAGCTTCTATCTCAAAAATAAATAAGATAATCATTTATTTCTTTTAGCAGTGGACTTATATGTAAGGTATAATTGATTCCTAAAGAAACTAGATAATCATTTATTATATTAATACATATATTCAGTAATATACAAAATAAGAATCATGTATTTTCGTTTTCATTCCACTCTAAGCCCATGGAGTCAAAGAAATATCATATAAGAGAAACTATAGTGAGAGGGAATATCAATCCAAGATTACATAAAAAAAACATCTTACCTCAGTGATCCAACACAAAATGCTTATGGATGAGAATTTCATGAAAACCACCCAATGACTGCTCAAAAGCCTTAATCAATATATGCATGTTCCAACTTCCAAAAGCCTAGGTTAGTAGTTAGTTGAGGCACACATCACCATCTTAGCAGTATGAATTATATGCCCACCACATTGGTGAGTAACTTCTGCATGCATAAAATCATCACAAAGAACAATATGCAAATTCATCAAAGAGAACCTAAATTCAGCAATACTTAGCCTCACTAAGTCTTCTAGCTTGATTCGATCATTCTTATTGTACAATTCATAGACAAAACAATAGTGTTAAGTGATTTTAGACTGTCAAGATTGATAGTAAAGTACTAGAACTATTATCTCATCAAAATTAATAGAAACAAAGTGTACATTAAAAATGGAGTTCATTTTTTGCATTCTAATAGATAAATGCCAAGAACAGAGTTGGGTAGGAGCTTACTCACACACAAATCAATCCACTTCATATGACCAAATAACAAACATATTAGAGTATTTCTTGTGTATTGTATATAGTAGAAATTGATCATTATTGTTGAATCTAGAAAGAACTTAATGTTTCATATTTTCCATTACCTTTTTATTAGACGTTTCATCATTGACTTTTTGACATTGCTTAAGAACCATGGATTGTCATTTAAATCTTTCTCTAACAGGATTTGCCATCTTGTAATCTAAATATGTTTGCAACATCCTATTTCTATTTTGATTTTTGAGCATGTAGAATGTCATTTCTTCTAAGTTTAAGATCTCAATGCCATAAGCCTAGTCTATTGTCATCATTCATCATAGTGAATTCCCTAGGAATTGGACTATTATATACCAAGCACTGGACAGTAGATACAAGGGATGAACAGGATAGGTGCAAAGCTCCTACTTTCTATTGCCTAGATGATTGTATCAGGTGATGGACATTTGGAATGTTATAGTTTGCATAGAGGATAGATATTATGATATCTTGCAAGTGTTGGTGAAACTATTTCATGGTCTATCTATTTGACTCAAAATTGAATAAGGATCCAACTAGTGTATGTCTAGGACTCTCAACTTTAAAAGAGTAGATCCTTCGAAATATATAGAGCTTCATCAACATCAACACTACCATATGAGCTCATAAACACTAGAATTTAGACACTACCATGTGAGCTTAAACTATTTTCTGACTTAGAGAACATTTTTCTACAAGAAATGCAAAACTCTGAGTGTATAATTTAAACTTGAAGACATTTCAAGCATTTTCTTGCCTAAACAAATAATAAAATATAATTTTGTTTCGCTTTTTTATCGAAAAAGTGAGAAGTTCGTTTTGAATATTATTTTAGGATTCATCCATACATGTTGATTCATTTGAATCAAAAATCATATTTCATGTCAGTGGGTAGGCCCAAATAAGGGACCCAATGACCCCAAAAGAATTCATATTTTATTTGTTTTGAAAAACAAATGGATCACTATTAACTTCATAGTGGATTTTTGTCCTTCTTTGAAAATACCAAATGACCTTGACATTCTCAAGGGTGTTGTGATAGGTGGATCGAAATGGTCACTGGGACAAAGCTTCATACATTCCTACCTACCCCAAGACATGTAATTTCATTGAATTAATCACTTCTTGATTAGTTGGCTAACGATAATAAGTGGGTTGGGCCCCTAGATCATCATGGTGAGCATAATGAAAAAAAAGTAGATATATACCACTGAACAAGTTTATTCCAACTTTTATGATTTAAAACACCATAATACCCTAAATACACCTTTTTTTAGATATTTTAATGAAATAAGTAGACCTACAAGCAATACTGCACATAAACAACTAGCTATGTCATATCAGACCAAGGGACATGTTTAATTTCATAAGATACTCATCTAGAAACAATGTTTATATTAGATTACCATACTAACAGAATGAGTGTTTAAGAGCATGTTAGTTTTCAACAAATGCAATAAGGATGACTTTCATCTGGTAGTGAAAGAGTTGCCTTAATATTACCATTGAATCTTCATCATCCAAATAAATGACCCCTTGATATCAGAGATATAGACTTAGATGACTTGATATAGTTGGTATGATGTGAATCTTGACGTTCCTACAAAAAAATAACATATTATACAAGAAATAATTAAGTGATGATATATCGGTAAAGAAAAATGAATGCAACACTATAATTTGTCACATGTAAAATTAAGAAATATTCCAATAAAAATCCCATGAAATGTATTGTAAAGGCGTTCTTTATAATAACTAGTAACTCCTAGTTACAAATATTTTTAGTTGCAAAAAGAATCTGACCTATGCTATATCTGACCTTGAACGATCCCTCTGACGATAATAGAGCTACACAACCATCACAAAGAAACATGCATCAAAACTTAGCAGATAATAGCTCAATAACAACTTGATTCACAGTAGACCAGATCAACCAACTTTCCCGATATATTATAGGACATGTTAATAGTTACATGGTTGTTGTATGCAAATCCCCCACATGTTAATAATTGTATGGTTTTTGTTTGTCTGTTTGCATCAAAAGATGGGGAAAATGTGATATGCATATTCTTTTCATCCCAGCTAACTCACACTAGGTCCCCCTTAAGGTGCATCTCACTCACATCTACAAGGCCGATGTAGTAGGAATCCTTGAGCCTTTTTCTCATATATCTAGAGTAGTCATTTTGAAGGAATGGTTAGTGAAGATATTCATGACTTTGTTAAGGTAACCGTACGAGTACTATATACAAAATAGAGGTATTTCAAAGCTTTGAGAGTTCCAAGATTGTCTAGCATATTATTAGGAACTTTCCAAATTGGATCACTTGGATAGTAGTTATAAATTTAACCACAACCACTGCCAATATGGTAAGTAATGATGTTATACCTCTTTCATTAATTTTGGACCCTCTTCATCAAAGAATCCTAAGATGGTACACAAGGTAGCACTGTCAAATGAGCATGTATTGAAAGTCCCTGGAAAAGACATCCCCCATCTCGGGGAAGGGGGATGGACAATGAAAACAATGTTGGTTTTAACATATGCTATATTGACTTTTCCTTGAATAATTCATGAGGTAGAACTGGAAAAAATGTAGGTGTTTCACCTTTCAAAGTTGAAGCTGATTCTTCATCTCATTTGTTGAATGATTTAAATGTGTAAGCAATTCCTTGATCTCCATATTTAGGTATTCTAGTAGCCTCAAGAGCATAAGCTCCATCCAGTGCCTACCCAACAAAAAGAACAAAAAATGAACATGAGCAGTTTCCCATGGTGAAGCCATTCCTACATGTGGGCTATTATTGGATTTACTTTGTATATATAGGACGTGTTAGAAAACGATGAAAATAAGGAAATAAGAGGGGTATAATGGTACCTCATCATGTGCATGCACAAAATAGGAATGTTGGACAGTCGAGAAATCACAAAGGTTGAAAATCCCAACTTCCTGAAGCACTAAGCATCACTTGAGGCCAAGAATCAAACCATTTACAAAGGAATAGAGGACCTATGCCTATCATATATATATCCACACTATCACAAACTTAGAAAAATAGAATAGGCTCATATAGTCCTACACAATCCTTCCCGTAAGATTCCATGCAGACAACAATCAACAGCGACAACTTCAAAATATATCAGTCATCATAGGAGAAACAGAGCACTTCAAAATGTAGAGCCTAGTATCAACTTCCTTAAGTCCAGGACATAGAAACAAAGTTGCAAATCTGAAATTCAAAAGCTATCCAGCATCGGTAGTTGTAGGCCCAATTACATAATCCAATATACTCAATAACTTCAGAACACTAGTTGACCTTCACAGGAGAACCCCTAAAGCAATCAGTTACAGTGAAGCTTCCACACCAAAACAAACCTCATCAATATAGTTGCACCTTCTTGAACTTTCCATGACTACTAATTTACTTCTTTGAGTCTATACCCATGATTGGACATTGGATTATTATATGTTAAAGTAAATAGTGCTTAAGTGAGAGTTTGTTCTTGAAATGTAGGGTATTTCCAATTTTGTTTTGTGTGTGTGGTGAGAACTTTTATTTCTTGAAGATGCAGGGAGAGATTCATCAAGAATGTTATTCAAGACAAGCCAAAGGCCCACATTATATAGTTGTCTTTGTCTCTATTCAGTAAGCATCAAATAAAATTTCACATAATTATAGGAAATAGTTCCATGTGCGAGAAGGAGAGGGTCATATACCATCATTACAGAAATTAATATTTGAATTCAAATGACAGATTCATGATTATAGTCATACCATGAAAGCAGATCTTCAACCAGTCTATCATAAGATCATACCATATTTAGTGATTTTAAAATCCTTAGATCATTGGCCAAAGAGACTTTAGTGGTATATAAACTATCCACAACCTTGAAACACTCCTCAAACTTCAAACAGAGACTGTCAACTTAACGTATAAGTCATTATAGATATAGTTTTCCAATCACTAAACATAGAGAGAAGATTCATTGATAGCTATAGAAGAAAAGAAAAGCCCAAAAAGATTCATGTACTCTTGCAATAGTATATAAGAATATTACATCTATTATACTTTCTCTAAGTATAAAAGTGTATAACGATAGTCATAGAATGTGATTGTCAGATATCATATATCACAAAATATTTTGTATAGTGTAATAGCATTATGTATGCAACATTCAATAGAACGTGATTACGCTCACACACTGGGCAATGGTGATTCTGAGTAGCAAGACATAGGTGTTTTAAGAAAGAACCAAAAGAAACATCACATTCATCATTGCTTACTAGAGAACATGCACATAAGTGTAAAATTGAGCCTTGACATAAAAGAGGTCAAATTTTTAACCAATACTGTAGAATATTCATATCACGGCCTTGTGTAGCAAGAGAAATAGAAAATAAGGTCTGATAATTCAGATGACAACTTTTACATCTATCTAAAAAATAATTAAAAACTCTATAACTTGGATGACAATCCTTTCTATATCCAATGAATTGACAAGCTTTACATCAATCAAAAACTTTATTCTAAACCTATAAAAAAGAGGGAAAATAGCATATAGAGAATTCTAAATGAAATTTTCATGTTTGCCTCACTCCAAGTAGTTTACCTACAATAACAAAAAAAATTATCTAAAACCATTATATAGACAGGATACACTTATAGAACAGTGAAAAAAATTTACCAAACAATGAGTAGCTTCTTTGGCCAAGCTATTATTGACCCAATTACATCTTCAATGATTTGATAATTATCAAATGGTCCAACCAATTTCTCTTTAGATTTAATTGCCACACCAATGTAAACAGCAGCAAATGCAAACCCTAACTTTCCTCCTCGTATTACAAGGTCAGGATTCACCCCTATCACTTATCCTTGAGCTACAATTGATGTTCCATCATCAAAACGTAACAACCTCATGACCTATAAGTTTTATGCATTACCATGTAAAATTTTATATATCAAGAATCAAAGTTATTAGGAGGTTTTTTCCCTTTCATAACCTATATTTCTATAATTGTGGTTCCACTACATCACTTTTGTGACATGGGTGTTCCTTCATTCCTGGTTGTTTCCATATTCTACAATACAAAACACTTATCACATTAATGAAATCAGAACATATAATTAATACTAAAAATTTGAATAATTAATTGATTTACTTGAAATGGAACACTCCAGCTGGAATTTCCCAAAATTATGGCTTCTAGATGTTCTTGTCTTTCTTTTAGATCTGACAATACTATTTTTTTTGTCTCACATAGTTTCTATAGGTGTTTGACTGTACCTTCAAAACCCTCAACATATACCTGAGTAAACTCATTAGTCTCATGGTTCGCACGAGCCTTCTTTGCACCTAATATTTGATCAGTAATTTCATCTTCATCAAGATTTGCATCATTGTTTTCCACTGTTAATTGTAACTTGTCCTACAATAGTAACCATAATGATGAAAAATATTGAGAAAATAAAGTCAAATATGTCATAAATAATTTTATACTTACAATTAGTTCAGCTGATTTTGCATCTACAAGAGTACCATCCTTCTTCTTATGGGTAGCAACAAAAAACTGTAGTCGACTAATGGTACCCCCATTATTCTTTTGTTGCAACTATTATTAACACAGAAATAAATAATAAGTAGAGTGTGAATGTGTTATTATACTAATATAATTATGTGGAAAAATTACTCACATTCACTCTCACACAAGCATAGGGCATCGACTCGACATATGTCATGTGGTAACAAACTTTCTACTCATACTATTCTTTGCACTCTGTAACTACAGTTCATGAATAACGAACCTTATCAACAATGAAAACAAAGAGAAGACATAATATATAATTAATTATCTTACCTTTCCATCATTAGAGTCCCAAAAATTCATACGAAAAGCCCACTGTTATGGATCAACACGGGAAGGACAATCATTAAGTTTGTCTATTTTGTCTTTGTGTGCATGCAATTTTTTCTTTTGATTACAAATTTGAAGTTTCTCCAACAATCCCTAATTGTGCATAGAACTAATTTCTTTCCCTTTGGGTTGATAGTAAATTTCTTCTGTTATATGAAAATAAAATGAATATAACAAATACATGATTAAATAACACTTTATAAATACATATTACCAAGACATAATTATATGTTTTAGTTTTCTTTCCAGTTGGTTCTTGTCGCCAATCCAAATAATTCAAGAGTGCCAGTTGTGAATTTCTAGCAATTGTTCCCAAAAAAGAATACAAGTTATTCTGATGAGGTCCAATTGGTTCTCCATTTTCATTCAATGTGATGGGAAATTTTGCATCCTTTGTCTTACTCTGTAATCAAAGACACTTGACACTTAGAATAGCCTTTTTTTTATTATGAAAAACACCACCTGAAAATTGAAAACAATATTAGGCAATTATTTTTAAAAATACATATATACATGCTAAAATATGAGGTAATAGTTAATTGTTGTAAATTGTTGATTAGAGACTTATGTACCTTCTACTTCATCATGATTAGAAGTAGTATCGTCATCAAAAAATTGAAAGTCCTCATCATTTACATGATTGGTTTTGACCTCATGATCTATATTGCCATTATCAACAGAATGACCAGCTATCATGTCATTATTTGCCAAAGAATACCTATGACCAGCTTCAACCTCATGATTGATATTGGCATTATCAACTGAATGACCAACTCCAGTACCATTGTTTGCCAAATATTCCCTATCACATGTGGCAACCTTATGATTGATATTAGCATTATCAACAGAATGACCAGCTCTGATGTTATTATTTGTTAATGAATTTCTATGATCAACTCCAACCTCATGATTATATTGGTATTATCAATAGAATGACTAGTTCTCATACTATTGTTTAACAAAGACATCCTATCACCGATTGAAACATCATGATTTATCATAGACACATGTTGATGCTTCTCTTTTCTAATGTTTACTTCAACATTTTTGTTGTTGAAAACAGATGATGTGCCAACCTTTTTATTAGCTTTATTTCACAAATCATCTTTGGAACTTCCAAAATCCACATTAACTAAACCAAGATAGCCGCCCTTCATTCCTAAATTAGCATTAACAAAATCAAGATATCCTCCCTTCATTCCCAAATCAACATTAACAGAACCAATATAACCTCCATTCATTCGCAAATCAGCATTAACTGAACCAAGATAGCCTCCATTCATTTGTAATCATTTAGACATTCCTACAAAGATAAATAATTAGGTCATCTCTTCTAACTATAAGAACTCAATAATAATAGATAAATTGTATGTCACCGTACCCATCATTTTTCCTTTCATTACTTCATTATTTGCATCATCAGTTTCTCATGTAGACAACAATTGTGTACATCTTTTCAATATCCTGAAAATAGAATACATAACAAAAATTAATAAATTAAAAGTATAATCATAAAAATATAGTTAAATAATAATGGTTGTAGGGGCTACCTGGTATAAACATTATAATACAATTGATGATTTGATTATTGAGAACAAAAAAATGTATGCAAAGTTAAAGAGAAATAGTATGCATATGAAAGGAAGAAAAAAGGTATTCAGAATTTATAATAAATGAATAAAACTAAATTGTTATAACACTACATCGAGGTACAAAATATTAAAAAAATACATATGATAGATCAAATTGATATCATTCAAGTTGCGCATCATTTTTGCCATCGAAAAAAGTTACACCCTCCATATATTCTTTAACCAAATCAGAACCATCACAAACATCGCTAAACATAGATTGCCAATCATATGCATGAGAATCTTCAGGTATGCATGTCCCATCCATGAAATTTTCATTAAGCTTCTCCTCCATGTCATAAGTATGACGTGGTGTAGTCTGTACGACAGAGCTCCACCCACGGTGATTGATG
The DNA here is from genome assembly GCA_963693085.1 of Alisma plantago-aquatica. Lineage (NCBI taxonomy): Eukaryota > Viridiplantae > Streptophyta > Magnoliopsida > Alismatales > Alismataceae > Alisma > Alisma plantago-aquatica. The sequence continues at coordinate 126,265,112 of OY856411.1, forward strand.
TCATTCACATAAAAGACTTGTTGTACTTGAGAGGCCAATGCAAATGGATTTTCCATTAAGTCAAGGAGGTTTAATTTGACCATTGTAAATTCATTTTCATCTTTTTTGATACCCTTGTTCACATTGACCCGATCACCTTTTAACAATACAACCTTCAGTTGCTCGTAGTAACCAATTTCAAAAATCTCTCTAAGTACCCCATAGTAGGTAACTTAACCCATTTTAGGATTAATATCCTTGGAACTGAAAAAACTTTCTATCTGAGCATTCACCATTATCCTACTATTCTGAATTTTTGACCATGTTCCAACTCCTTGGTTCGAAATCTATATCCATTTGTTACATATCCATTGTATTTGTTCGCCATATTTTGTGGTCCCCGAGCCAGAGTTAGTAGATTTAGTGGCACATTTTCTGACTTGGCCTTCTCTTCAATCTGTATACATTATGAATTGAGCTATTATTATAATGCTCTAACAATATTAAATGAAATTAAATGTATAGACTTACATGCTTCTTAATCCAATCACTAAAAGTTTTCATATGAATATTACTGATTTTCCATTATCTTGCATGTGGATTCATTTTCTTCATGTGGCGAATGTTCTCCCTACTAACAAGTACATAAGTCATGTGTACATACATCTAATGGTGAGCATGCATATTTCTTAATATTGTAATGAACTCACTCCATGAACGGTTCAAATGCAACACAATTGGATAAAATATATTGATGTACAATTTTTAGCATCACATCTTCAATAGAAATAGGAATATTCTTTCCTATATGAAGCCCTTTGTGTGAAAATATAGACCACTCATCATCAGTAACAATATTGTCATCGCCAACATCATTTCTATCCAATTTTGTGAACCTTGTCTCTACCCTGAAGAGATACCTTGAACAAAATGTTAAACATTCATCTGCCAGGTAACATATAGCTATGGAAGCTTCTGGATCAACTTTATTCCTCACATATTATTTCAAAGTTTTTAAGTATCTATAATAATAAATAGAATTTTTTTAAATCAAAAAATAGAATTGATAAAATTTTAGTGAAACAAATAGTAAACGCATACTACCTTTCCACTGGATACATCCAATGATAAAATGGTGGTCCATGTATCTTAGCTTCTCGTGGAAGATGAATGACTAAGTGTTCCATTATGTCAAAAAATGAGGGTGGGAAAATCTTCTCTATGATGCACAGAGTCACTGCAATTCTAGATTCTAGCTTCTCAATAGCGTATAGATTTATCTCTTTTGAGCATATGCCTTTGAAAAACCTAGACAACTCAGTTATCACAGTTATAACATTCTTACTCGGCAACGCTACCCGTAAAGCCAATGGTAAAAATTGTTGCATTAATATATGGTAGTAATGACTCTTTAATGCCAACAATTTTGTTTCTTTGATGCATGCATTTTACAAGATATTGGTGGAATAACCATCTGGAACCCGTACAGACTTCAAAAACTTACCGAATAATTCTTTTTTCTCTTTTTTCAAATAAAACAAGAAGGTGGAATAATATTCTTACTTCCGTTCTTGATAATGTGCAGTCTAGGTCTTATTTCGATCTCTAAAAGGTCATCATGATATTTTTCATTATCCTTTGACTTATCGATCCCAAGAAAAGTGTGACTCAAACTC